>OX421361.1:13574021-14174021 GCA_949126925.1 Cheilosia vernalis | reverse complement strand
TTTCCAGTCAGATCTGATTGGATTGATACCTATACATTCTAAAATTGCCAACCATTTTCGTTTATTGAAATGAACCCAAATATCAAAATATTCGTTTTGAGAGTGAAATTGTTAGTAATGTTGTAAGAAAATAGTTTTTGCAGAGTATATTACTCTAACGTTGAATACATGAATCTTTGAAAACTAAAAAACGATAACGATTTGATAAAAAGAATCAAAAATAATAGTTGAAGCAAGATCTTAAAGCTTACAATTTTTATAAATTTCTAAATTCTTCGCTGAACAATCCTTTTCTTTTTCTGAGTGATACAACAATAGTACTAGATGCAACTGTTGTTGTAAACCATGGATGTCAATGATCTATATAGATCATGTGGGTAAAATAAAAAAAATCCCTAATGTTCTTTTGAGGACCGTCTTTGAATAGATCTTCGGTTTTATTCGTTCAATTCCTTACCTCGACTTAGGCAAATAGGGAATTTTAAAAACTGCCTTTCGCGACTCCTTTTTGTGAAAATGTTGTACTAACAACGAAATAATTCAATTTAAAAGAAAAGAATCACTTCGTAATAGTCATTACATGGTTCAGGGAATGTCAGGGAATTTCGAAAACAGTTAGGGACATAAATCTACGAGGCATAAGTTCATAGTGGACTTGCGTCCCACTTTGGCGGGGCATAAGCAAAAAATCTGGTTGTGGAATTAGACCCCTCCAACATTTTGTAAGTAGGAGAATATGTAAATGTAAAAAAGTCCTAACCCCACTTTTCAATCAATTTTTTTTACGAAGTGTCCAAAAAAAAAAATAGCACCAACCTTCTTAACATAAATTATTGTAGTCAAAAATTTAAGGTTTATTTTAACGAAAAAGAAGAAAAATATTTTGAAGCTAAATCCGAATTTGTTTTCTCAAACACCTTTTGAGAAAATAAAAGATCGCCCCAAATAATATTTTGCTTTCCATTTTAAACAATTTTTAAGATCATCTAAATAGAGAAATATCCCAAATTTCAAATTAAAAAAATTGTTCAAACTTAAATGAACCATCGGCCAAATTGCAATCGGGCCGCTGGATGCTTGAGAGTCTGGCATGGAAGCTCAGGAAAAACATGCTAATAGGGACATAATTCCAAAAATGTGTTCAATGTCCCACTTTGGTAGGACATAAGTCCAAAACAACATTTTTAACTTGCGTCACACTTCAGTCCCTGCGCAAAAATGCACTCTGCATGTAAAAATGTAAAAGAATTTACGAGATTGGGCCATCATCGTACAATTGCTTTTATACCTATACATTTATTAATTGTGATTTGTTGCAAACAAAATTAATCTCAAGGTCTAGTGTTTAAATGTGTTGTTTTTTTTGTTGTTATATTTGCAAAATTTGGTCAGGGAAAACTTTAAAACTGGTGAGGGGGGAAAGTCAGGGATTTTTTTTATAATAAAACTTTAGATGCTACCAGTATTACCAGAGATTTCGATGAAATTTTTTTTTAAATGTGTTCCCAGACGCCGAGAAGGATAGAGGCTATAACAAAAAATGTTTTTATGACTGTTTGATTAGTTTAGTGACGAATAAAAATGTGAACACTACTAGTGTCCCAAATTCAATTCCCCAAATCGACACGAACCTATATTTAACAACTCCGAAGTCATTAGGAACTTTAAAGCCGAAAAAACGTAAATGCTCTTCAAGATTATTAACAACAAAAGAAACGAAGATTCATTAAGCATGCTCTAACGCAAATGTCATATCCTAAAAACATCTCTGACCTTGTTTAATTTTTCGTAGCAAAAAAAAAAAAAAAATTAATAATCCAAGTGTCTTAAAATAATCATTTTTAACCTAAACCTCGTATATTTTTTAGCTCAGAATTAATAACTTTTTTTAGGGCAAATTTCGCTTACCTAAGACCTAAGTTCGAAAAATGTGATTCATTGGGAAGAAATAAATAAATCGACCAATTAGTGAAATTTCTGACTTTTTATATAAATTAAACAAAAAGACAAAATAAACAAATAAATAAGTAAATAAACAAACGCACAGTATATAAATAAATAAATAAACACTGAGTATATTATATTGTAATACATAAATAAATAAACACATAAGTGGATACATACACAAATCGATTTTTTTTCGTTTTAAATTTTAGCCTTTATATTTAAAACCATGATCCCCTATTAATACTTGTAATTTCTTTTCTTTTATTTCAGGTTAGTGGAGTATCCTGGATTTATCTTAAAACGTATACGTGAGTGATAACTTAAAATATATTGCCGCAAACTTATAGTCAGAAAATGTAGGCTTCAATATTATTTTAAAAAGTGACAAAGCTGGAATCAGTGTCTTGCAAATTATAGGCGAATTAAGACAGCTTGTAATAAGATTAAAGTCAACCGATCCTTACTTGGAATATATAAAGCTGAGTTATCGATTAAACAAAAATTAAACAAAACAAAAGGCACTTTTGTGCAAATTCGTATTTGTTAATAGTTCTTTATTTTAGCCTAGGTTGATCAATATTTTTTAAACACTAGCTAGCTAGCAGCAGGTTATAATGTGTCAACAATTAAGCAAAAGTTAGAGCAAGCTTTTAAGTTGAAAATTATTTGAATAAATTTGCCCAATTATAATTAATAATTAATTAAATGCTTATGTAGTTACGGTACTTACAATATGAATTTATTTTTTAACTGCGCATTATTTTTGGTTTGAATATTTTCGATTGCTTTTCAATGAATATGCTCCTAATTGTTCGTTGAGTCAACGTTTTACTCCTACAACTCGCTTAAGTTTAGTTAGAATTTACATCAACCTATATTGGGAAACATCCACTTAGTCGAATGATATGCGATAGAAATGCTATATGTAATTCCATGAAACGCTTTGTATATATTTTCTAACCATTGTTCACGTAATATGGTGGGAAACTTACATTTATGGTGGGCTCTAACATCACTTTTAAGGGAAAAACTGAAGAACCGGTGTTTACGGAGTCGCCTTTGAATAATACCCACTGTTTGATTTTTGGTTCTACTTCGATATAGACTAGAAGAAAGATGTCTAAATAGTCGTACGACAATTCTGTCAAATTTCCATTTATTCGCGTTTAATTCTAATACACTCTCACTCAAATAAGAAACGCCTTTATGAATTACAAAGGTTTTCCTTGAACCACAAAATCAACTGCATGCGGCAATTCATTAACCCAAATTCACCCTTCGTTTGGTCCATATTTCAGAAAAATAGTTTTCGAAAAAACGCCGTAATCGGTACGACAAAAAATGCGTAGCATATATTAATAAAATGATGATATTAAAGGATGATCGACCTGAATTTGGGTTTAATTTATTTCTAACTTCTTCGTCGTTTGCGAAGGTCTAGAGCAGGGATTCCCAAACTATTTTGGGCAAGAGACCCCTTTTCCAAAAGGAACTGAAACTTTCGACCCCCACAGCCAAATTACTTTAAAAATTCTATCTCTATTTTTTTTTCCTATTGATACAAAATGCTTACCAATTTCAAAACTTTGCGGTGGGTTAAGTGAGTAAAATTGCCATCATTTTCTCATCAAAATTTAACAAAATAAATAGACATAAGATTTAGTTATTATCAAGTGTAATTAATAATTATTAATAGGAACAAATTAAGTAAAAATACAAAAAAATAAGTCGTAATTATTTTTTGAAAAAAAAAAAAAAAAAAAAAAAACATTAACATAGGTAGTAGGAAAGAAAAACAAAATATAAAAAATTCAGTGAGATGGATGAACCTGGTGACTTTCTACTAATCTAATTAAATCCGGTTTAATGTTGGTAAGTTGCAGCCTTAAATCCCCGCGTTCGGTGATTTTTAAACGGTTTCTTTGTTTAGTCAATGTTTCAATGTTGCGTTGCAACCAGAACTTCTGATAGCCTTGTTTGAAATTTGCTTAAGCTCCTCGTCTGTGCTGATGGTAATAAACTCTTCTTGCATTATCACATTGGCTTTTTCGATGGCTGAGATATTGTACGGATTTATTATCCATTGAGGAATTTTTAAATTTAAGAGATCCTCAAACCTTTTAGTAAAATCCTTGTGTAATGCATCCAAGTGAGTGACATACCTAATGCTAAAATAACATCATCGTGAAGCATTTCTGGTATTTTTGACAAATGCGGAAACTGAATTTGGCCTGTACACTAAAAATGATTATTTTATTAGTATCCTGGATTATCTTGCAGGAACTTCTCAACGCATATTGACTTACCGAGTTTTTTATCTTGTTCACACTTGTGAACGCTTATCGACTTGTTGAGTTTTTTAAAAGTAGCTACAACAATGATATATCCTACTAAAATATTGGTCATTCTTATAACAAGTTGGTACACGTAACACAACTTATACAGTATCACGTTTCAAATAAGAATTTCTGTTAATTACCTAACAGGGGTCGATTTTTAGACCTCGTCGACCCCCAAAATCAGTATTCGTTTATGTTGACCCCTGGGAAACCTATATTGACCCCAAGGGGTCGATATTGACCACTTTGGGAATCCCTGGTCTAGAGTTACTGACAGTTACATCAGATTGTGCATCACAACCCAACACAATATGGATTACCATAGTTTAGTGCTTGATTATTTTTTGCCAGGATATCCTTCTAGTTGCAGCTTAAACAGCTTTTATGGTGTCCTTCAGTTTCTCCTCAAGTCAAAAATATTTGCATTTTCTCACAAATCCCTTTTATTTTGCCCGGTCCATGTACTTTTTATTTTTTTTTTATTTTTTGTAGCAAATAGTGTCCATTATCCTCTTAAAAGGAATAAAAAAAAGGTGTATCCAGGTGTATCTTTCCTTTCTCGAATGTAAATTTTGTATTCTTTCCTTTAAACTTTTTCTAGCTAACTTTCTTGTTTTAAAAATCACCCAGATTACGCAGATTAAAAAGACCTTCGATTGGTTGGTGAAATTTAAAGAGAGTTTTGCTGTTCACAAAATTGACAGATGTTATAAAAATATAGTAGAAAAATGGCTTGAATGGTGCTGGAACCATTATACCACAAAATTACATAATTTCAACAAAAAACTATCCCCAAAGGTTTCACTTGGATATCGTTCGAATTTTAAACTTCTTGCCGTTCAACTGAATTTCGAACAACGCTTTTCGTTTCATCTAAATGAAAATATGTAGAAACAAGTTCTTACTACTTGATATACTTGAATGGACATAACCGCCGTGAACTGAAGAACGATAAAAAATAGTTCGTCTCATGAACATACACAAAAAACATGCACATTACGTGCCAATACATACAACTGAACGCAGAGTATCTCATCTCTAAATAAAAACAGAAAAACATTGTACCACCATTGATAGATTTCTCATATATTAACGAATTTTCTTTCGTTTTCTAGAGTAAAAAGTTTATAAATATCGAATTGTCACTAATTTAGTGGTATTCAGTTTTTAATACAACAATACAATAAATTGCAACTCCACAGATCAATAAACCTACAAAACAAGCAAAATAGAGTCCGATTTTCACATTTCATTGATAAGAATATGGACCACCACATATGAGTGTGCTGTGCGTGACTGTGGCTAAAGTGAACATGTATGGCTTGCTCGTAGAGTAGCAGCGAATTGAAACTAATTTATCTGTTTACTTCTGAGGAAGTTAAATTCTATCTTTGGCTTTTTTTTATGCTTGTTGAGTTGCTTTGATTATTTGTTTGTTCCGCAAAATTGTTAACAATGCTTCGTGTGGAGTGGTGAGATCTGCTCTAGATATTTTTAGCAACCAGTTTCATGTGAGATTGTTATGTAAAAGAATAAATAAATGAGTGTAGATATTTTTATTAACCACTATGTCAAAGGTTTTGTTGCACAATTTCGTTTTTGTCTTGTTTGTCCTAATCAAATAAAATGGCAATTAATGTCTGAGTGTCACACGTAAGAAGTTTGTTTGTATATACCTACATACAGTTGTGATTATGGGCAATGTAAACATTACACATTGGATATAAGTGCCGGTACTTGAAATCCTCTTTACTTAGCTATTAAGGGCTTATCTAACTTTCGAATGTTCCGTCTCTCAATGTCAATACACCTGATAGGCTGCGGTTGCCTTTATAAGTAGGGGAAACAGGGGCTAATTGTGCTTGTAATTAAGCGCGATATTAATAAATCATATTTAGTGTCTCAGCTAGATTTTACGAACTATCTTATTTGAAACTAGCCACATTCCATTTTATGGTCATCGTGGACCTTTCTCAGTTTGTGTTAAATTGTTTATTCTGTGCTATTACAAATTGCACAAATTTTTGACCCGAAATATTTTTAAGGATAGATTAATTATTCGTATCGTCAGTTAAATTCATATTAATATTGTTTTTCGTAATCTGTGTATTATAAATCGCAGATTGAGTAAATAAATTAAATGCAATGTAATAAAATTACCCATTATGACCTTCGAAGTGTTTAGAGTGAATGTTTATTATTCACCCAAAGTTTTCAAAACTAATTTATAAATCCCGGCTGGAACACTAAAAATGTATAAACCGTCGTCTATTAGAGACTAAAATACTCTGTAGGAGCTTTAGAAAACTCTTCAGTGAAATATTTTTATTTACATTCCTCAAACTAATTTGAAAAAAATAAATTGTTGTCTTAGAAAAGTTGCATAATTCAGCTACTTAGCAAGTGAAACTAAAAATTTATAAATAGTTGGCGGGAAAATTTCTTTTAGCTATAGCCTAGCTTTTCATAACAATTTGTTTTGCGTTCGGTTTTTTTTGACTAATGGTAGGGACCTACGTTTTTGCGCCGAGTTAGAACGGCTAAATCGATAAGCTTTCTTCGAAATGTTGTACTCACCGAACTCATTAGGAGGGCATTAATTTTGCAAAGTCATTGCGTACAATTTCCTCCTGAGGTGTTGAGGTCTGAAAAAGCGTAGATGTCGTTTAAATTTGATGGTAATCAAATTAAAAGTAGTTTATGTGTAATAATCTTGACCCAACGGCTCAGAAATTCATTCATAAAAATCCTTTATGTAGGTCACAATGCAATGGACCAAACTGATGGTCTTAGTGAAGCAATCGCCAAAAGCTCACATATTTACCTACCTATACCCCTTATGTATGAAAAAAAAACCTACCCGTGTATGCCGGCTCATTAGTCAGATACAAGATGAATAATAAACCCGTGGTCTTTGCGGCTACAACTTTCGCACGAGCTTAATGTACAAAAAAAACTTTAAAATTAAACCGAACAAGTGATGACGAATGTTACAAAATCCAGTCCATTTTTGTTTTTATTGAACTTATTGTGTTTTCTAACCGGTATTGACTGTTTTTGGTTTTTGTTCGTGGATGGTGTCCGTGCGTATACAAAGTGAAGTGGGTACATATCTACTTTGTATTGAATTTATAGCAATAATAGTTTCGTTGTACAACATTTAAATTGGGTGATGATGGATTGGAACTTGTTGTGTGTTCTTGTACGTATGGTATGAAAATTGAACTGAGATGCACCATACAAAAACAGACCCAAGGTAGGTATAGAAAATTCCGATCGAATTTGAATGCGTTTAAAACTTTTGTACTATTTTTGAAATTTATTTCGAGGCATGATTAATAAAAAGTTATAAAAACAAGAGAGTGTGCTTATGACTACACACCAGATGTGAAACTTCTCTTGCAAAGTGTGGATGTTAAATTTAATTGTGCTGTAGTTGAATTGTAGAAAAAAATTTAATTTAAAAACCAAATCTTTATAATATTAAAATATTTATACATGGTGGCTGAATTTCGACTTACTGAAAAATGAAAACTGCCAACTAAGTGACAGCTCAAAAGTTTGACAAGTAAAACTATTTATTTTCGTCTTCAACGACGTCAGAGGAACAAGTTATAACTGAATGTTCTCCTTGAACAAAGTATAATAGGTATTTAGCTTGTTAAAAATTCAATTCCAACTTATTTTGTAGATGCTGCATCTTAAGATAATGTCAAAATGACATTTCTTAAACTTTTTGTAAGAAAACCGATCAGGTACTTCTTTTGAAATTGAGAGAATTCTCTCTCGATTTGACATTTTTCATTTTTCTATGCTGAAAGTACACGAACGGACCTATTATGACACTTTAAGCAACAGCTGAGTTTGACAGGTGTCAAATGCAGCGCTACCAACTTGAAACCACAAAATGAATGACCCTGTATAATATTATAATCTTAATATATCGCAGTAGATACATGTATTTATTCATTTAAAAAGTTTTCATAACGCAATCCAATCCAACCTTTTTCCAATCGTCGAGCAGTGTATATTTTTATATAACAAAAATTGTTTTTTATTGAAGTTAGAAAACCAGAAAGTAGCAGCAATGAATTTACATGTAAATATCATAAGATAAATATGGTCGCCGTCGGCGTCGCTTTCTGAGAAACAGAGAACAAACGATTGACAACCTTGTTTCACAAAAAGAAAAGAAAAATGCAATTTCACCTTCCTGTAAAAAAGAATAAATTAATTTTGCGACAACGCTGTTTAGTGGACTGCTCTACCTTATTTTCTATTAAGTAAAGCTTATACAATTCGTAAAGCACTTTATTCCGACAATATATGTTCAAAATTGTAAAACTCTAGCTTCCATAAGTGTTTGTTTGTTTGGGAGGTGCCACGCCTCTTTGTTCAAACCTCCGGTACAGTATTGAATCGCACCTGGTATATCCTCTTACCACAACTTTAACCAAAACTTATAAGACAAAAGTAGTCTATACAAATTTATGCCGTATGAAAGAAATCCGAAAGAAAATCTCGCCAAACCATCTTACGTTCCTCATACATTCGTTGTCGATGCCGTCGCTAAACGTCCAACGACGATGGCCTGGATCTTCTTTCCAGCCTACCCTAGAGGTCTTTTTGACTTCTTATCTGTGGGCATTAGTTTGGTAGTGGTAATAGTACCACTTTTGTTATTGAGCCCAGTGATTGCTTGTGCGATTTAGGTAGTTGTTTTAGCAGTTAATAACAAGGCGTTATTCCACAAAAACCATTATAGTCAAAGTGTAAAGATACAAAAACGATTAAGATATAATGGGTATTGTAATAGATAATAATTCTTTACTGTATTAAGTGGATATTCAATGCGGATCCATTTACCGCCCATGAATACATTTAGTCCTCGTTGAACACCCTGTAGCAGCAACAATAATCGGTGGTTTCTTGGTGGCTGCAACCTCTCGACGACTTTATCTTAAAGTGGTAAGCATTAGTAGCGTATAGTGTAGAATATAATGGCTCTGAGCTTATTTTCGTGGCTTGTGAAAAGAAGAATCTTAAACATGATTTTCTCTAGGGTTATTTGTTTTACAAACTTGTTAATTTTAAGTTTTTACAGTAGGTACAAGAAAAGTAAAAGTCGTGGGTTCGGAAAATAAAGCGTAACAAAAGTCAAAGGTTATTCCATATATATACTTCAGTCATGGACATGTAAAAATGATCAAAGCCTATTAAAAAAGCGGGCGTTTTTTAAAAATTAAAACTTATTACGTCAATTTATTTGGTGTGAACTGTGAACAATCGTCCAACAGAGCGTACAATTTTTTGAATGTGGTGAACTATTTCCAAGTAATTGGGTCGTTAGCAAACGTATGAAATCATCAGTGCTTATCCTTACAGCTTATAACGTTGCTTGTAATTATTAATAGATGCAGTGACTTAGTGGTTAGTGTGTTGGACTACTAAGCGGGTTCGAATCCCGCAAAAATCCAAATTTTTCACGGCGCCACCTCTCGGGAACGTCTGACAAACATCCAAGAGTATAACTGTCTTGAAAGAGCCTTCTCAATCGGCTGTTTGGAATCGGCATAAAATTGTAGATCCCTTCCATTCGTTCCAAAAATGAAATCTCACACAAAACCAATGATTGTGAGGAGCTAGGCCTAGGGTCCCTTCGGACCTGTTTCGCCAACTATTTTTTTATTTATATTAATAGTTTCTATAATAAACCCGGTCCACCGTCAGGGGTATTACTTTTTCTTATTTTACTCATAGTTTTTCATGCAACTTTCTTTCAAAAAGTAGAAAAGTTTTTTTCTTAAATGGGCTTTTACGACGGGCACTTGCAACTATTACTGTCCCACCCTTTATTTCGTTCAAAGCTCTCTCGCGATCGATGCAAATCACGGACATACACATGCAAGTCTATTAAAGGCTTCCCGCTGTTCCTCGCATAATGTTTACATCCAATCCTTTTACTGGAGATCTTCTAATAGGCTCTGCACTCACGTCAAATAAATGCACAATTATGCATTCAAATATACTCGTAACTGTCCATTACACGAAGCAAACACCTGGTCAATATTATTTACCCTTACGTAGGCAACTGCTCCATACTGAATGCAAACAAATTGAAAATGCAAACTCTTCCTCTGAGTTCTTGTCTTCTTGTCCATTCAACTCACTTGTGTAAATACTTGCTTGTTTGGCACTTGGACTGTGCTTTACCTGGACAGAACTACGGGCGGAAATGTAGTAGAACATCAGTAAACAAAATGGTAAAATTCCAAAAGCCAATTTATTCCTTTCACGACTTTCTTATCAATTTTTATATGTGTATTATATGTACCTAGTTGTAGATGGTTGTCTTCGATTTTTGTCCGGCTATAAATACTTAATGTCTCTCTGTGTAATATGCTGTATTGTCAATCGCAACACGCAGCCGAATCATTTGCGTGTGCATACCTAAGTGGAACTGTAATCAATCAAATTGCCTATACACATGCAGTTCGGAATAAAATGTATGGAGTTTAAGGAGAAGATATGAATCCAATTCGTTGATTTCCATAATTGATAGAACAATAATCATTAATTTGAAATTGTGTAATTTTCGTTATGGATACATCAAAGGTAGTAATGGCAACGTCGGTGACAGCAGTCAATGGGGTAATTGCACTTGATTTAGCCTTTTAAGAGAGTCGATTAGAGTAATGGCCTGTAAATCGACTTTTGCCTTGACGTGACCACCGAAGGATGTATCTATGGTGGAGCTGTATGTCGCTTTCGCATAAGAATCTATGGGCCTAAATTTGACCTAATGGTTATGTTGAATTTGCCAATCAAAAAATAGATCCCGCCTAAACCTTCAGATCAGATTCCCATTACCACTTCAAGTCAATTTCGTTGCTATAAAAATGGGACTCATATTTTTTGACACGGAATAAGTCCGCATCTATGTAAACCCAGTTAAGCGAAATGAAAACACAATTTTAGCCACGCTATGCCTGGTGGGGTTATGCACGGTCTCTCCCCCTTCTAACATAAATTCTCGTGATACAATCAGGGTATGTGAGTAACTGCCTTTATTACGTGGAATTTAATGCAGAAACACACATTTTGGAATCCAGCTGGTGGAACCGTGTCACGTCTTGAATGATATCATGCATTTATAGGATACGCTTCTAACTGTGGCAATTACTTTAACCGCACGCAATGAATATTTAAGGTTTATCTACCATCGCAGGACTTAACTTTTGTAAGTGATGCAAAAGCGCCCATAATAAGTATTGAACCTCATCTTGTAAGGAATTTTTTCAAAAAAAAAAAAAACATCGCCAAAGCCGATTTCAATTTGAAGAAAATAAATGTCCAACGATGCCATCAGCAGGCGCGTAAAGTCAATCAAACTCTGAATTTGTATGGAGTTTAAGAAAGGACAGCCGTCAGAAAAAGAGAGAGCTTGTCGAATCGCCCTTTATAATTACATTCTATCGCCCTTTATAATTACATTCTTAACTTAATCGTATACTATACGTATAATAAGAGCAAGATATTGGGTCGTATGAATCAAAACTAGCATTTGCTTTGAGTAAGACTTTTTGCTAAGTAAAAAACCTACTTTGCTAAAGTGAGTTCAAAATTCGAACAACTAATTCCGCTGTAGGTGTACTTGCAGTTCCTGTCAAACCTGACCAGTGAATTTGAATTTTTTGAAGATTCTAAGGACTCTTGTATAAAATAGAGCAAAATTAGGTTGCGAAATTGAAATGTAAAATTCAGCAATATAAAAATATGAGCCACCTATAGCTCCAATTACACCTGAAAACATAATCCAGGCCTATTCGGCAAAACCTTTTATCCATTTATTCTGTTATTTTGTTATGAATTTCCATACAAAAGTTCGAACAGTCAAAAATTCTTTTACGGGCTCTAGAATTGGTATTCTGTGTGGAAAAATTGTCGAAGTTTCATAATAGAGTTCCATAAAAGTTCGAAAACCAGAATACGATTTATAAAAGATCTTTTATGGGCGAGACCTTTTATGATTCATAGCAGAATAAAAGATTTCGCAGCTTGTTGATTTTCATTTCTTCTTCAGGGGACGGGAACTGTTAGAAAAATTCGTTGACACACTAGTCATTAATTGAAGAAGAAGTGTGAATAACATCCCGGACCTCCTATATGCCTTAGAAAAGATTGTTCCTAAACATTTTTATTTAAAAGAAATATGAGCAATATGTAGTACATAGTCCAATTGATGCTTTTTTTACGACCCCTTTGTTGTTTTTTTCTATGCATAACAAAATTTAACTCAACTCATTATAAACAAAATATCAAAGATTCACAGGCCTTCTTATTGGCTTATGTTAAAAATGTGCGTAGCAAAATATTTAACGTTTAAAGTTCTGAATCGGGAAAGTGTCAGACTTGGATTTTTGTAGCAAATGTTACATTTTATTCATACCGTTCTGAGTATAAGGTAAGTGGCGCCACTTTTGGAACATGTCAAAAGCTGGTGTTAACTCAAATCTGTTTTCATTCGTACAAAACATAACAAATGCTTTGATTTTGCAATTTGTTTTGCTAAAAAGCCATCCATTTTAGATCATTGATTTCCATAGTTTACAACAATAATACGTGATCCAACTGTTGTTGTAAACCATGGAATTTATGAACTATTGTAGTCGTAAAAAATTGGAACTCAAATTTTAATCAATTCTGACATTACAATAGTCGAGGAACTCAAAGAACGTCTCGCAATTCCGTCCGTCCCGAAAGTGAGGGCCAGGGTCCTGAGGCTCAAAAGGGCAACGCTTGAACTAGAAACCATTATATACGATTTTTTCAAAAAATGACCATGCTTTATGTAATATGGCCATTTCTAACTTAACTGCGTACTCAGTTTTTCTATTAAATAGCGTTCAACAGTTTTTTTTTGAAAAAAATACGTTTCTTAAAAATTTGTTTTTTTACAAGTGCCATACTTGGAGTAAAAAAAAAAAAACAAATGTCTGCGTCCTTTGTTTAACATTTGAATCGCCAATGTTGGAACTTAAAAAAAAAACTGCCCATATGTGGAAAACAATATTTTCGATTTGGATAAAAATCAAAATGGACGACAATGCGTGCATTCTCAACAATACGTTGTACTAATATTTTGCTAAATAGCTGATTAAAAGTACTTTTGAAACCGCTTAAAACTAAAACATTGCGATAGTTGTTACAATTTTGTTAGAAACCGAACTTACGATTTTGACAAAAAAAATTATTTAAGGTATCATAAGTACCTATTCTAAACAAGATTCCGTAGTTATTTTTCTTCGAAATTCCCCATTAAAAATATTTCTCAAAAACGAATAATCTAGTCCGGATTTGTGCTAAAAGTCCTACTTTACTTTGCTTTGCTTAGATCGAAGCTCAAAAAAACAAGCCTAATATCAAATCAAATTTACAACCCGATTCTGGCAAATCTCACTGATACCTCACAGCACAAGTCACAAAACCCTCACAAGGTGAGTTGAAATTGATTTTGTGAGGTTTTCGTATTCTGTCAGCACATTCACAACTTGTGAGACTCACAAAAACATGGAGCAGGTCACAAAATTTAAAACCAGTCATAACGGCCTTTAAGCTGAATTCTAAGAAAAGGTAAATAATAACAAAAATTGGTAACAAAATATCAATATTGTCCCCAATGGTTTTTGGGGCTTCAACGAAATTAAATAATTAGCAAGATCTTTATTCGGCTGTGGTACAATATTCAAAGAGGCCATTTTCAAATTTCATTTACATTTATCTCGTATGTAGAAAGGAAATTTTCAAAGGGAAAATTAGCTTACATTGATAGCTTTTACATTGAAATTAATTTAAAGATAATTCACATTTGCAACAATATTCAAGATTTCAAATTTTATAAAGTCTTAAGCTTACGATAAATATTAGATTAAGTGTAAGTTATACGTGAACTATGAACAACTTTAAATACATTTATTTTAATTTTTTTCTGCAAAAAGATAGGAATTTTTACGTAGATAGGGGAAGTACGTCCAAAATGACACATATGGGTAAAATGACATACTAGCCTTAGCTCGAAATGTGATTCACTTACAGCACTAGATGCTATCTTCCAAGTTGACTTGGATGATATTCAAAATCCTGTCAAAATGACAGCTCCCTTAATAGCCGTGATTCAGTGCCAAAGATCAAAAAGTATTTTACCTAAAAGTTTCGTGCGACCCAATCGTGCACTTTGCTTTTAAACTTGATACAAAGTCAGTTGTGAAATAGTTTTAACTATACGAGAAAATACCCGAACCTGGCAAAATGTTCCCACTTAAAAGAAAAAAAATACAAAAATCCTCCTCGCCTACACGAATTCTTCTTCATTTCAAGTACGTGTGAGTGTGACTCACTTATATCCCATCACTTTCTAATTACGTTCATTTAAATACCGCATTAAATAATCTCCTTGATGGCAAAGAGATCAGACAAACAAAATTGCGCTCGCACGTGAGCCGTGAGTGGGACAGCACAATGATGCTTGACATCAGCTAAAGCAGAAATATCTTCGGAATTTGCCAGCTTTATACACGACCGTTTAATGGAAGTCATAAAAGCATGCCACAGCAGACACTTTCTTAGTCGGCCCGGGTGGCTAATTGCTAAGCTGAATTATTGCCGCTGGCAGTGCTCGTATAGCTTATACCTAGTACTCTGGTATACGAAATGAGAAAATGAGAGTGAAAATGTGAAATTGGATGTTTTTCGGATATAAAATCAACGTTTTGATCTGTTGTGCGAGTGGATGACTGATTAATGTTCCACTTGCACTATCGCTTAAGTCCGTCACTGTGTATACGGCGGTCTTATGGTCTAGGGAGAGCGTGCTGTGTTTGAACGACTTTTGTTTTATTGCCGTAATTTCTTTTATAGTCATCGTACTCGTCGTACTTGTGCCTGGTAAGAGTGGTTTCTTGCGCGCTCGTTAAATAATGTTTGGAAACAAAGTGGAATATAGTGTGCGCGCCTTTGGGGATTTAGAATCCCCTAAGCGAATGGAAAGTTGTCGGTATGACATGCAGCCACTTCTATGAGTTATTATTACTGAAGTGCAATCAGTTCAAGGGTCCATCAAGCACTGTCTCTAACAGAGAAAACTTTAAAGGACTCTTATCTGATGAAAGTAGCAACGCATTAAGATGGTTCTTATTTCGTTTACAATTCACACCAAATGTAATGGATAATCAAAATGACCGATAAGTAGATAACAAGTAGGTATAGGTAGGTACTTCAAAATGACATTTCCACTTAAATTATGGTAAGCAGTCATTTCAGTTTCTTTTTTATCTTTATGCGTTTGGAGTTTCAGTGAACTGGATATCTATTTTTTCGATAAGAAAATTTCTTTTAATGTCCGAAGAGTTGCTCTATTAATGTTTTTCAAGATATCCGGGGCTAAACATTTTCAGGGATATAAATGTCCGACTTAGGGTCCAACGGACCTGTTGCGCCAACTATTTTTTTTTCTATTTATTTATATTTCATGTAGGTACCGGTAATAAATAATAACAATAACAAAAAAAACACTAAAAATCCTTTGTTACTATGTCTACACATCTAGTGAAATACAACCTTAAAATGGCTTGACTCTCAGCAGTTTGGTCCGTAAGTCCTCTCATAAAACTTTGGAAGAGGAAGATAGACTTTCAATCAATGAATAGGGGATTTGCTTAAAATAGTCTTCACTTTGGAAATGCCTATGTTTGTAGTTGGGGACTTTAAATACTCTATAAAGCTGCATTCTGAAACACTGAAGGAGCTTTCAACACTGTCAATATGTAAGCAACTAAATTCTTAATATCAGCGTTGCCGTTTGGCCCCTTTTAACGAAAAAGTTATAGCGAGAAAGAAGAGGTTTGAAAATTGTACCTCCACTTGGGCGAACCAAATTTTCGGATTTTCTTCCCAAAAAGGTGTCACTTTTACAGAAACTCGATTTACGAGTGCACTACCACATCTAACGGCATTGTGCAAAACTTCCACGTCGGGGTCACCAATGTAGAGCATAAAATGAAACTAATTTCTTCAAAGCAAAAATAATATTTACCTAATAAAAATATAATTAATTAAAGAATACCTATTGCAAACGATTTAAAAGCAATTTGGAACTTGATTTGCGCACGGCGATATAGTCGGAAGCAAACTCGCTTTATTGCAAATATCGCTGGCAGCAGTTGCTGTCGATGACAGTTCGTCTTCTTTTAGTGAGAGAGGCAAGAGCTGCCAATGATCAATGATGATTTGATGTTACGTTAAATACCCCCAGAGTAGATTTATTTTGGGGAAGTTTGTTAAAAATCCAAGTTTTAGTCCTAAAATTATCGAGTTTAATATGAAAAAAATGTGGTGAAATCCCGATTATCTAAAGGATAGTTGAGATGTGCCATGCTGAATTCGACTTGGGGGCGGGCCAAATACGAGTTTCTTTTTAAAAAAATGCAATAAAAAAAAAAATGCTTTATCAGTAAGAAAGAGCACAACGTCATCGAAGCCTCGGTTGGCTTTGCAGTAGCGCTTTCTGTCACTCCCATTTTCCAAGACCTTGTTGATGGTTCGGGCTGTAGCTCACGGATTGCTCGGATGATATTGGCTTTAAGTGATTGAATCGTTTCCAGATTTGTCACGGTTCCCCATGTTGTGTTTCTCAATCAAAAAACGTCCGCTTTGGTCAACATGAGTTTATTAACTGACTCTTGAACTACTGAGAGAGAGAATATAATGTCATACTTTGTACTGTTAACAGTCGCCTATATATATTGTTTGATTTACATGATATATACATATTACATATATATTATACAACATCTCCCTCCTTTTTTACAATAGTCTGAATTCAATTTATGTCACTAATGTAACAATTCTAATGTAACTAATGTAACAATTCATTCAATAGATAAATGCATGTAGATACCTACATCTGGATTGACATTTATGATTAGCAATAATCGTTATGAGAAATAGAGTAATTTCAATATTTAGTTTGAAACAAATAAGTACAGGTAGATAGAGATTAGATATAAATTCAATAAATTTAATTTCTTAGTTCTGTAACTTTATATTTATAATAAGTGTTTAATTTCATTTCTTAGTTCTGTAACTTTATATTTAGAATAAGTGTTAAAGCATATACAAATTTCAATTTTCTTTATTTTAATATATTCCTAGTTGAAGTGCACGATATTGCAATGAGATATTGTCGAAGATGCTCAACGGCATCCTATTTTTCGTAATACTTAGTCTATCATTTGCTGTGGTGTGCTCGATAGAAATCTGGTTTCTTGATTTCGCGCCCATAACGTGTTTTATAACTTGTATTTGAATGGGATATTGGATCAGGCCTCGTAGAGATGGATACGGATGGATGTGGTAACGAATTGGAGACAGTTGGGCTTGGTTTATTCTGTTCTATGTTTACTAGTGAATCTGAAACCTCGTGATTATCTAACATGTCTGATGTATTTCTAAAACAGGGTTTATTCAATGATCTTCTTAAATGTGACGTATTTCTTCGCATTATTTCTTGCTCTTCATTTTTTATTATAAACGACCTGGGCGATCTATGCTTCCCTACTATTTGGGCAGGTTTCCAAGACCGATCTACTCTATACGTAACATTATCTCCTGGTTCGAAAGAAATCTCTTTTCGACACCCAATGAAATCATGTGTTCTCTTTTGATTGCTTCGTGATAATCGGTGTTTGTCATATACATCTTCTAAAACTCGAGGAATCAATTGAAAACTATCTACGGGCAGTTTAGTTCTAAGTTTCCTGCTCATTAAAATCTCTGCTGGTGAGTATCCAAGTCTCGGTACTATTGTGGATCTCTGTTCTAATAAAGCTGCATAAAAGTCTTTACCCTGGTCCTGAGTTTTTCTTAATAGCATTTTAGCTATATGCACCCCTTTTTCAGAAAGTCCATTTGACCTTGGGTATCTAGGACTTGAGTACACAAATTCAAAATTCCATTCCTCAGCGAATTCCTTAAGGGCAAATGAATTGAACGGTTGGTTGTCAGCAATCACCGTTTCAGGGATACCATGTGTCGAAAATACCTTTTTGAGTGCTACAATAACATCTGTTGCCTTTTTACCTTTAATTTCCTGAATTTCTAGCCAATTCGAAAAAAATCTATGACTACAAGGTACGTTTTTGCTCCAAGCTCAAATATATCTGTCCCAATTTTTTGAAAAGGTCTATGAGGAATCTCATGGGTTAGCAGAGAATGATTTCGATTAGCAGGCTGAAATTTTTCACATGTTTGACATTTTCGTATAACATTCTCTATGTCCCTGTTCATAAAAGGCCAATAAAATAATGTTTTTGCCCTAGAAACAGTTTTCACCACCCCTAGATGCGCTTCATGCAGTAAATCTAGCATTTTATTTCTTAAACATTCCGGTACAAATACCCTATCCTCAAAAAACAGCAGATTATCTTCATAATAAATCTTATGCTTTTCATTCCAAAACCTTTTTAGTTCCTCAGGCACTTTTGTTTTACTGTTTGGCCACCCTTTCTTAACAATTGATATGAGACTTTGTAAGTTTTTATCCTCTAGTGTTGCTTTTTCAAATTGTTTCCTTTTAAGCTCACTCATATTGACACTATGTACAACATCTCTGATGTCTTCCTTTTCACAGTGAGAATTTTCAATAAATTTTCTAGAAAGCAGGTCAGGTACATGCAAATCCTTTCCTGGTATATAATTAAACTTCAAACTATATTTCAAAAGTTTTATTCTCATGCGCTGCAACCTATTGGATGTTATCTGGCTGATCTGTTTGTTCATTATGCCTAACAATGGTTTATGATCAGTCTGAATTACTACTGGATGTCCATAAATATACTCGTGAAATTTTTCTCATGCAAACACAACTGCCAGAAATTCTTTTTCTATTTGCGAGTAATTTATCTCTGTTGGACTAAGACTCTTAGAAGCAAATGATACGGGCTTGCCATCTTGCATTAAACAGCATCCTAGCCCTTTACTCGATGCATCTGTTTGAATAATTATTTCCTTGTCTGGGGAAAATGAGTGTAAAATAGTTGCTTCACTTAAAACCTTTTTAATTTTTTCCAATACCTGTGTATGCAAAGAGTTCCATTGAAAAACTACATTTTTCTTAAGTAATGCCCTTAACGGAGAATTAAGTTCAGAAAAATTGGGTATAAAAGCCCTTAAGTAGTTTAATGTTCCCATAATTTTTTCCAAGTCCTTTCTATTTTTGGGATCTGAAATGGCTTGAATTGCCTGTATTCTCTCAGGATCTGGCGACATGCCATCGATTGAGAATTCATGCCCTAAATATTTAATTTTCTGGACTTTAAATTGGAACTTTTTCGGATTAAACTTAACATTAACTTTTCTGGCTCTTTCTACTAATCGATTTAAATTAATTTCATGTTCTTTTTCAGTTTTGCCTCCCACAATAAAATCATCAATATAAATAAAGCATCCCTCTAAATCTCCGAAGTACTTTTCATTCATTTCTTGGCATTTCTCAGTGGCTGTGCTGATACCAAATGGAAGAACATTAAATTCATATGTCCCGAATGGGGTACTAAACACTGTTAACTGTTTGGAAGCTTCATCTAAAGGTAACTGCCAAAACCCTTCCTTTAGGTCCAGAACTGAAAAAACTGTCATGTCTCTCATTTTATACCTAAAATCATCTAACTTCGGTATTAAAAAAGGTTTATGAATAATATTGTCATTTAAGTTTTTTGGGTCCAAACATAATCGTAAAGAACCATCTGGTTTTTCAACTACTACTAAATTATGTGCCCACTCCGATGGCCCATTTTTTTTATTTATAATTTTGTGTGCCTCCATTTCATCAAGCTTAGCTTTAAGTTGTTTCATTAGGCATATTGGAACACGGCGTGGAGGATTATGTGTGGGCCTTGCACTAGCCTTTAATTCAATAGTGCATGTTTCTGGGAATCTACCTAATCCACTAAATATATCCTTATTTTGAGAAATAAACTCTTCCTTTGTTATAGTATTAACTGCATATACTCTTTTTATTAGACCTAGTTCCTCACACGTGCGTAAACCAAGTATTGGTTTTGCTTTCACATCAGCAACAACAAAATTCGCAATTCTTGTTACTCCTTTATGGTTTATACTAAGAAACACCGTACCCTTTGATTTCAGACTGTGACCACCATACGCTTCCAGATTCACTGCAGATTTATTTAAACTTGGCTTATCTCTTATCATGTTATATATTTTTAATGGAATTATGTTAACTTCTGCACCACTGTCCAGTTTAAAATTAATTTTTGATTCATTTACCAGTAGCGTTTCACACCAACTTTCTCCAAATTCGATTGCCTTATCCGTTTTAAAATTTTGCCCGTTTTTTAAATTTACCGAATCAATATACAAATTTTCAAAACTAGAATCCAAATTATTTGAACACGTTATATCACTTACCTTTTTTCTATTTTCACACACAACAGCAAAATGATTTTGTCTACCACAGAGATTACATCTTTTCCCGTACGCTGGACATTTACCGTAGACATGCTCTCGGTTGCAATATCGGCACTGCTTGCCATTTGGCTTTTTATCTTGTCGTCTATTTTCTCTCTCAGATCTAGAATTAAATACATATTGCTTATTATTAGTCTTATCAACATTTTTTAATTTTTTATGTTTTTGCTTAGAAATATCATCCACCGATTTCTTCACCCCGCCCTCCTGCATCTTAATGGCCTGTGATGTTGTTATTTCAGCAATCCGACAATACTCCTTTGCTTTCTCCAATGTCAAACCATCAATTCTCAAGAGTTTCGCTTGCAGGGCAGAGTCTGCTGTTCCAATTACAATCCTGTCCCTGATGATTGAGTTTTTCTGATCCCCAAAATTACAGCTTTCCGCTAATCGGGTGATATCAGCCATGAAATGATCGAACGGTTCTCCATCTTTTTGCGATCTTTTGTAAAATAAATACCGTTCGTAAATCTCGTTTGTACGTGGATTGCAATACTCTTCAAATTTCGATATGACTACATCAATATCCTTTTCTTCTGCATTCGTCATTTGAAAGGTTTTGAAAAGTTCAATTGCTGCATCGCCAGCACAACTAAGGAATCTGGCCACTTGTACTATTCCATCCTCTTTGTTCGTTTTAGTCGCTGTAGCATATACGGTATAAATTCGCTTGAATTTTGCAAAATTTTCTTTCAAATTTCCCTCTAGCACCAGAGGATCAGGTTTTTTGAAATCCATTATACATGTATTTTTCTTTTAACTGCACGATTTTCAATAGTTTTTAATTTAAATTTTCTTTTTTGCACGTGTTTTTTTTTTTTTTTTTTTTTTTCTTTTATACCGACTGCGCCATATTATACAACACCCCACAAAAGGAAAGCTGAGTCGGCATTAGCGTCGGCTCCATGTTATAGAAGCAAATTGGTCGGTCGCACAAAAACATTCGGACTTTTTCGACTCACAGAATGCCGAACCTGCTTCCAATGGTAATATCCATGATCGAACAGCTGCTGCAACCTCCCTGGCAAAAATGACAAAAAGGCACAAAAAGCTTTTAGCAGCTCTGTCCTTCGTGGAACTACAGCTCGGTTCAACGACTAATAATTCTCACTATGGCAAAATGTGGGTTTCGCAGAGAATTTTTTTTATAATTTGAATGTGCCCAGCTTGACGCTTCATAACAGCTATATCGTTTAAATTGTACCTACCAGTAAATTCTACCCATAAAAAACCATCTTGTTTTCGTTCCATTTTGTCCTGAGGTTGGTAATTATAACGCTCCCATACTTATCTGAATTATGGGCAACTCTGACAGTTTTTTGTCTGGAACTTTGATGACGGTAAGGCTCTTCTTTGACAAATTATTCTAAGAAATTCTGCGGCGCTTTGCTTAATTTTAATTGGAATAGCTTCATCCACCACTCCCTGTCTGATACTGCTTGTATGGATTTTTTTTTCCCGGAACAAGCTTCAAACATTCCTCAACTGCGTAAACTCTGCCTCAAAGTTATTCATCAAATTTTTAGCTTGCACCCATTTTAAGGCTATAGCTGTAAGATTCGCCGACTTGTAAAGGTAGTTAAGTTTCACATTCTTTTTGGCGCGTGCGGAGCGTACCATCTGTTCATATTCTGACTGATTTGGTTTTTATTGCTCCAGCCTCACACTTTTAGAAGCTGGCAGTCCTCTGTAGTCTATACTTTCATAAAATACCCACTCTTTGTTGTTGCCTCCGGCTTGTATCGAAAAAGATTAATGCTTGCGATTTTTTTGTGCGTCTTCTTGACCTATCAGTCCATTTGATCTGTGTTCAGTTTTGACTTTCATTTTCGCGTCTAATGTTGGCCGTCTTATGCGCGCTTGTGTACATCATGTACCTGTTCGGAGAAAGCAAATCAGATTCCATTTCATTGCCAAACGAAACACGTCCCAACTCCATGTCAATAGAACACAGAAATTCCCGCAGTAAATACAGTTTAGCACTAAATGGCAAACGAGTCGCTTAAACCGGAAATTGCAGGACAAACGTTAAGTGGCAGCCGCCCATTAATTCCTGTCCCATCACAAAGGCGTACAAATTTTACGGTCTAAACCCTTTGACAATCGCAAACAATTGCAGTGGGTATTCATACCGCCAAAAAGATAATTTCTCCGTGATGGCAATGAAGAGCACAAATCTTTTTGCTCAACAACGATGATGATGATGATGATGATGATGGTGGTGGCGATGATGATGATGGCGTTGCTGGTGGTGGCTTTCAATCAGCTCTTAGCTGGAAAACCATCTCATGCGTTCACCTACATACAACCAAGCGGGCTTATTGTTCACTACTTATTCACCCGTTGCGGTTCGGTTTGCTGGTTTAAGTTCCTCGCTTGGCTGGCTGTTTTGTGATTTGGCTCAAAACAAAAGACTTCCTTCTCCACCATGCAGTGTATACACTTATACAGTATCTGGAACTAGAACATAGACCTGGTAAATGCCTCAAGTAAACTGTGGTTAAGACTGCAAAACATGGTTCGCGTTGTTAATTAATAATGAAGTTCGGTTTCGGTTCGATATACGAGTACCATCGGCCAACATCATGATGCAACAGCAACAGTTGTGTACAGCAGATTTATTGAATGTGACACAATACAAGGGGCCCAGGAAAAGATGACTGAAAACCCATTGTTGTAATTTTCTTTTGCGGTTTTCACACGCGCACACATCGCCTAATGAGAGCAAAATAAAAAGAAAAAAGGTTTTCAGTTGCCATTGCGGAATTGAATAGCTTTTGGCGAACACACTCACCAGACAGATGTCAATTTGAATCCGAGTTGGGGAAAACTTATAGGAAACGGAAAGAATTGGGTCAAACAACTTTTTCTTTGTTTTTGTACATTTCTTTGGCTCCTCCACAGCTGTGTGCGTTTGCCTTAGTTTCTAGATCTGTGGGAGTCTGTTTTCAAATGAGCTGGGACTTGGACTTCTTTTGTCTGTTTACTGGGTTACATGCACAGATAAGTATCTGATGTCAAAATATTGCTGTGTTTAAGATGTGCTGGCAGTCGACTGGAATAACTGACATATTTAGTGACGGTTGGGATTACAAGCGTGTCCGTTTTTACACTGTTCTGTTTGTGCTTTTTTTTTTAGTTTTTCCGGTGAGGAACTCGAAAGATGTCTTGAAAGATAAAAGTAGTTTCGTATTATACTCCCATTAAATGCTGTCTAAACTTTTCACAACGAGCGGAGCTTTGTTTAGTGTCCAGTAAGCATTTGTTTGAGCTCGGTTTATCTGCATTTGCTGCTTAGTTTTTCAACGTCCAAGTGTTCCATTAGGTCGTTGGTCATTGCTTGCTGATGGGAGGGGGTCGAAATTCTGTTTGCTCTCAAAAAAATTGGATTTTTCAAAATTCGGCCTTACAAAGTTGAACTTTTAACCGAATTTCGTTTGGACATATTTGGAGTACGTACGCTTGAGTTGGATGAAGCGATAAGCATACTCAACGGCGACAGAGGTTGGGACGAATTATAGGAATATACAACGATTGCCCTACGTTATCGAGACTGTATAATTTCTGAAATGTTTTAATTCATAATTGAAATTATTTTGTTAATTATAAAATTAGGTATAAATATTGTAATAAATGTTTCAAATGTCAGTCTGGTGACGGCCTTTGGCCAAACTGCTAAATACTAAGAAACTGTATTTCTCGGTATTTTATACATTTTATGAAATAACTAACAAAGTTTAGCCTTTTGAATTTAAACCATTTTTCCAAGTTACGAAATTAGAAAAAAAAGAAAAACAAGTTTAAAATTTATAAAAAAAAAGTAAAATTTAAAAACTTAAAAAGAAAATTAAATTGAAAAAAATAGGTAGTAAAAATTAAAAAAAAAGAAAAGAATTAAATATTGAAAAGAACACAAATTTTAAATTAAAATATTGTAGAAAAAATTAAAAAAAAAACATGTTGAAAAATAATCCAAATTAAAAAAAAAGAAATTATTATATGCCATCTACACATCTGTTTTACAAAATTCTTAAAACATCTATATATATGAAAGTGAATGAAGTCCGTGTTTGCGCGCCTAACTCGAGAACGGATCGTTCGTTTTCACGATTTTGGGCTGAGTGGTTTCGTATTGGCCCAGGGAAGAACATAGGCTGCTTTTTGTCTCGAAAACAAGACTTTAAGGGAATGAAATAGGGGACGAAAGTTTGCATGGGGAAAAGCACTAGATAGAAAACGAGGAGTGTAACTTCAAGCAGGTACAACAAACATTTACATTTTTGAAGAAAATATTATTGATTGATTTCGATGGTTCAAACTCGTATGCGGCCAGTGAAAAGGTCAAACCTTTCACGTTGCAGTCATAATGCACGATGTATGGCGATGGTGAAAACGAAAATCCGAGATAGACAACAACGCCATCGGAACCAATAGAATAGCACATGCTGTTTATTTAGTTTTTACAATTGCTCGAAAGCAGATAACGCTTTAAATCCTTTGACAGGTTTGCTATTGTGTGTGGTCAAATATCTATCGAAATTGCATTGTGAAGAGTGGGGTTAACCAACTGTATTTGATTTCATATCGGTACAATTGGATTTGGGTAATTGACCGCATAATTTAAAATTTAAAGTCGGCTTAGGTATAATTTTGTTGTGCTTAGGTATAATTTTGTTGTGCTTAGGTATAATTTTGTTGTGCAATCAATCAACCTAAACTTTGTAGCGGAAAGCGTTTGATTGTGAAGAATTTCTAACCAAATGTCATTCAAGCGAAGATTTTAAGGGGAAAATTCGAAGGCGAAAATGTTAGGTTTGTTCCTTTACTTTTATAGTAAGAATGCGTATGCCAAATGGGACGGTAAATTTAAAATCATACGAGTGATCAAAGGATTCAGCTTATTCCGTACGATTTGACATTTGCTTTTAAAGCCCTTGAGTTTCCCGCGTGCCTTGAATTGTACGTGGCTTGCTCATGTGTCTCCAAATATCAGGATAAAAAAACAGTTTATAATGGACACGGACAGAGTACTGTTTTGTTCAAATATTGTTGAAGAGCGCACAAATCCAATTACTTTACCTTCACGGCTTTTACCCAATACATTTGAAAAGAAAAATAATTTTCAATTCTACAATGATTTCATTCTGTTTTTTTTTTTTTTTTTTTTGCATTTTAGGTTAAATTTGTCAGTTATTTTTTAACCTTATTATGCTGCAGCCATATAAAATGTGTTTTGTTTTCCGATAATTTTTTTATCTGTCACTTGGTTTCTTCTTCTTCTTAATTTGGCACTGCCGTTGTGGCGAACTACACTGTTCAATTAAAAAGCGGAATGACATGTCATGAACATCGACATTTTGATAGGTACCTACTTCAGTTTAACTTTTGAATAAAGAACTTGAATTGACCGAATTTTATAAAGCATGCATACTGGGAATTATTACATTGATGAATTTAGGTGCAACGAAGTTCACCGGATCAGCTAGTCATTAATAATAAAAAGATATATTGTTATTAAAAAAATAAAATTAAAAATAAAAGAAGTTGAAAAAAAAAATAAAAAGAATATGTTCTCTCTCTCTCTTTCGAAAATGTTAAAAACCGCACGTTTTTTAGTTATTGTTTGCAGTATTATGAAAAACAGAACTAAGAAAAGTAGAACTTTGAAAACAGAATTTTTTAGGAAAACTTTGTGAAAAGAATTTACCCCAACCTTTTCCTGACTTATGCTGGTAGAGAAAACAATAATTTGTTTCTAAACTCTCCCGGGTGGAGTAATTTATAAGCAGGAATAAACTCGCTCGAAGTGTTTGTTTCAGCACTTTTATTTGGATAGTATTTGCGAGAGAAATATTCTGCATTCATACTTGAATGGCAGGGAGTGAACTCTGCAATTACTCGTTAATTGACCAAGCGTCGACTGTTTGGCCAATGAGTGCTAAATGGAATATTGAAAACAACATAAAGGACGATAAGGCGTATTATGTCTCTCAGCTAGAATTCCTTCCATAGGGTTAACGACTGCATTCTTTAATTCCCCGTGACGTTTACAAAATTACACCATAGATCTAGAGACACGGGATCCTTTCCCTAAATGCCACCCTTCATTCACCGCAGCTAACGCAGTATACTCTTGAATTAAAACCATTGTGCCACCTCTGCAGCTGAGTTGCATCTTTATTTATTGATCGAAGCGAGAACGTTGGGTTGCAGGGGAGGAAAACTCTGCCCAAAAAAAAAATATTCCCAAAATTGCAAATGCATATATGTATACCAGTTTGAATGCAGCAAACTGAAAATAAGGCCAAAGGAGATTGCAAGGAGCAAACAGTTTGGCTAACAGCCAGGTAACAGAACAAAAAAGTTTTTTTTTTTTTTTAGCTGCTTAGGTATTTTTCTCATACAAAAAAGAAAGGCAGACAAAAAACTGCTTCCTTTCTCCATTACATTTTATATTTCCACAGGGCAAAGGAATTCTCCTGCTTGTTTGTTTCGAGTGTGGGATTGTTGAGCCACCTACACGAGATCACATGCCAGAAAAGGAAACGTAGATTCGGTAATGCCACCGAATGTATGTATAGTTGTATGGACTTACGTATAGTGTGGCTCGTTACTTATTGCGACGGAATGGTATGTTCCTACATCCATGTGTATGTACATGTGCTTGCCTAAAATGTGTAGGGAGAAACCCTGAATAAGTGCATTTTCAACTTTAATCCAATTTTTGGGGGTTCTCGGCCCCAGCACAACCCAAAAGCTGAGTCTGATTTGTGCAGTATATGAAGTGAAATGTGCAAACTTTGCTGAATGGTGTAAGTAGTTTATGGGGTTGTTTTATTTGTCCCAGAAGTGTATTTATCTATAAATTCGATGGTGGTGCTGAGTTCCCTTGAGAGATTGGTCGCTGCCAGTCGATAAGTGTTTGCACTTCAGTTACTCTCTGGCGTTTGGATACATGGTGTTGGATTTATTGGAGTTGATGAAACAATTATATACTCTTTGGACGAGTATAATCGGAATTCAATCGACAGATTTAGAAATAAAATCATAAAAATCACTTACTTAAAATCAACCAAATTTCGGTTAAAAACTACCAAGGAATTCTGTTAATAAAAGAGTTAGTTGATTAAAAATAATTGAGTCAACTTTACTTTAACTATAAATAAAATAATAATTAAAATAACCAAGTTATTGATTTATTCTCCAAATTTTCTCGGTAAATAAAAAACTAACTCTGTAGAATTTAAACCAATGGATGATATTCATCTTGAAACTTGGTTGATAACAACTGTACTGTTTTTTTTTAACAATATGCATTTAACCTTTTTTATCTTTTTAGTTTTTAACAGCGACCTAGTTTATTTGAAACCTATTTTTTACCGAGCAAAAACTGCATTCATTTAGAGCCAATTTGGGCGATTGCTATTTACACTAATCAATGAGATCTGGGGTGAAGGGAAATAAATTCACTTATTTTATCTGAAATAGTTTCACAAAATTGGTGGTGATGTTATAAGATAACATAAAAAAGTTAAATTATTTCCCACTCAAGATGCAGTTATTGCCCTTGAAGTTAATTCCCTGCACCGAGATCTACCAATGCCAGCTATTGCTAAATCGAGCCTTAGAAAGATTAACGTCTGTTACCAGTACCTATTGTTGGCGTGAAAACCAGTGACAATACTGAGACCCCCCGACTCGCAACCGCTCAATTTTTTCGCCATTTTGTATTCCTTTCGGTGTTATGTCAATTTAGAATCCGTGTGACGTACAAAAGAAGAACATACAACAAATATAAAATAAATTCTGCTAAATATTTTTAAAAGGCGAATAATATAATGTGTTTGGCTAATAAGACTACCTAAATGAGATGTTTTATATACTAGAAACATATTAAGACAAACATGGTTGTGTACTTTCCGCTTTTGAATATATAGCTTCGATTTCATGCATCAATAAATAACTGAAGGAAAATTGCTGAAAATGTTTTTATTTTCCCTCAACCAATAAACATTGTTGATCTTTCATAAAAATTTCAAGCAAAAGAAGGTACACTCCTAAAAAAAATACTATCCACTCGTAACGAATAATTTCAAATTTAACGGATTAAATTATATGAACGCTGCCAGATACTTTACCGACAGCGGAAGTGGCATATCGCGTATGCAAGGTGCGAGTGTGTTGGTGAGTCGGAATTTTTTAAGTTGCGTGAGACGTGACATTCTTCAATACGAATTTCTATGTAACAATAATAACGCACTTAGCATTTGCCACCCAATAAAAATATACCTTGAAGGCAAATAATGGAAAATCGGCCGATTTTGAAGGTCTTAGTATTGTGTCTTATGAAAATTACAGATTTTGATGAAACTTTTTTTAAAATGTTTCTTAAGAATACAAAAAATATATAGTGTATGTTGTTCATTGCCACACCTACTTTTGATGGGCGGTTTAAACAAAAATGTTGTTTTCTGTATTTTACTGCCTCGTTTTTACTCAAAAAGTTCTTAAATAAAATTAGCAAGCCAAAACTTCCTTAATTTTTTTTTGACTTATCAACCAGCTCGCTGTCCCATTCAGAAGCTGAGGCCAGTGATCCCAGATTGAGGTTAAAAACGCCAATTTTGACGCTTATCCCTCGTCTTATTTTGGCGCTTTTATAATGCCATAGGGAAAGACGATGGACAAGCTTAAAGAAGAGAACAAAATCCGCGAAACTTAAATAATTTGCTTAAAAGTAAAATTAAAACGTTAGTTTTTAGTTTTGGTTTTTAGTTTTTATTTCAATTAATTGGTTTGTACATTAAGATACAAACAAATTTAATAGTTTACTGAAACAGTCATCAAAGTCTGGGAACACTGAGCTGAGCTGCAGAGACAGACCACAATCCAATATGACCAAGTTAAATTTATTTTCTCAACGATTGTTCTTGATGGCGGTCCTACTTTTGGATATAGCGGTCACCATTGACTGTAACTTTCTGGACAGCATCGCTTTCAACGAAGTACGGACCAATTATTCCCCCAACCCATAAAGCATACCAAACAGTCAGTTTTTGTGGATGTTACGGTGTCTCAACATACACCTGAGGGTTATCATAACTGGAAATACTGCAGTTTTGTTTATTGACGTATCCATTCAACCAAAAGTGAGTTTCATCGCTAAACAAATTGACGCAGTGTACGCGATACGTATTTCGCACAGAACCGTGATTTTCAAAATAAATTTGCACAATTTGGAAGCATTGTTCAGGCGTCAGTCTATTCATGTTGAAATGCCAAACCAAACTAAAAATAAATCACTTGACAGCTGACGAAATGGCCGCTAGTTAAAATAGTGTTGCCAACTTTAAAGCATTCAAACATCGACTGAAAAAAATATTCTAGATATGTATCACGACCGAATCAAAAAATCGAGTTAGTCGCCCTAATTGAATGGTAAATAAATCTGTCTATAATGTTGACTACATCTGGAGTTTAGAGATTTTTTATTTATTTTGTAGCTTATTTCCTAAGCAAATAGTAAATTATTTTTCCCTATGACGTACGATCAGCTACAGCTTTCCACACACCTCTTCTAAAATACAAATTCCGTTTTCCCTCCTTCCACTGCCACTGGGTCTACCAGCTACTCTAAGTGAAAACAAAAATTAAACGCAGTCACTAACAACGTTAAATCATAGGAGCAGCACTTATCCATGCCAGTCCTTAGAGCCACATAAGCTAACCATACCATCAGAGGTCAACCACTTTGAAATTAGTTTGACGTAATGGTACGAACACGCTTCAGACAAACAGATGGAGTGCCAAGCCAACCCGTGGAGTCATCGGCGGTGTATGCCACCACCAACACAGCGCTGGTGGGGTTTCATGCCAGGAAATCACTGGAAATTGTGGCACAGTAAATGGATTAAGTGCTGCTACCATCAAAACATAGCGCGAGCCAGATTTTCCCCTGCAGACGGAAATGCTATACAATTTTGCAAATGATATTCATGCCGAATGACTGAGTTGGTGTGTGAGTGTGCGAGTTTGTTTATCCGATGATGTAGACAGACGACTGGGAGATTGAATTTCGTTTTCAACTCTATTTTACGGGTATCTTTGGGGAGGGTGATTTTCTCTCGCACCGGGTAACATTATCGAACTGGTCGGCAGGCAGCATTTATACGACCCACTTTTACGCTACGAGTACGCTGCCACACCGCCCAAGTCTGCCGAAGAGTCTTATGCAACCAGCACTTAAAGTCGTCCTGCTGCTTGGTGTGGCTAGGCTACGCGTCTGTATATTACTAGCAATTGGAAAAGAGTGCAAGTTGGTGTGCGGAAACAAAAGTTCCAATCGCAATTGCAAATAAGCCAACGAAGTGTAATCAATGGATCGCATTTTATGCAGTCATCCATTCGATACACTCTCTGTGCAAAGTGAAGGAATTTTTTATTTCTCTGCACTTGATGGAATCGAGAAGGTGATTTATTGAACCATTGCAATGGTTCCATTTCCCAACAAAATCGTGCAGGCAATAGGAAAAGACCTCCATCTTTAGAGGAACTAAAGGGCTGGATGCGGGATTTTCTATTACTTCAACTGAATTGGAGAACATATACAAATGAAGGAGTTTTATTTGGACAAGATGGCTTCATGGTGAAGTGCATTAAAGGCAATGGGAAACGAGAAATAACTTTTAATCTTAGACTATTCCTATAACTATTTAAGACGTCCTGAAATGAATGTATGTTCAACAAAATACACAGTAGCATAAAGTGGCTCATTCCGGCCACCTTTAGGTGGGACAGGAACTGCTTACAGTCCACATTAACTGTCTGGACTCGACTGTAAAAAAATCTTACATAGTTCCGATTGTATTTATTTTTTACTTTTACGTGTGCGTATTGGGACAAAGATATCGTTTCGAACAAAATTTCGAATGATTTCGAGATGGCGATAGTATTTTGTATTTTCCAAAGTCTATTGTAACTTAAGAGTTATGATTGTAACATGTCTTGCAACCGGAGCTCAAAAATCCATCATAGAGAAAACGAAGGAACGGGAAGTTGGATTGTCCAAACCAGTGCACGGACGCAGTGTTCCCAGACTGTGAAGGCTGTTTTCCCCTAAAATTAAGTCGTTTTATAACAGTATTTATTTATAAGCTATAATGTAAAAATATACATTTAATTGAGGATCAGTTAGCTAAACTTAAGAAGAAATAAAAATCTATATATATAAAAGAAAGTGTCCGAAGCGATGTTATCCCATAACTCGAGATTGGCCGAACCGATTTTTAAGATTTATACTTTGTTGGAAAGATATTTTCTCAGCACGGGTTTTAAAAGAAAAAAATTGAAAAAATTTCAAAATGTCTTATTTTGACCACCCCGCGTCTAACGACAGTTTTTTTTTTCATTTTGTATTTATTTAAATACAATTTTGTTTCATGTGTGGTGGCGCTGTCCATGTTGACTGTGCCATTTGATTCAGTTGCGCAGTTTCTTCATTCGTTGCTGATTCAGCGTCCATATTGCACTTTGCGAATTCGGCCATTGCGCATTAAAGATTCGGATTTCTCCAATGCGATTTTGTGAGTTTTAATAAATTAAAATTGATAATCTAATAAAGAAGTTGGTGTAGTTCTGTTCGACTTAGAATGAATTTGACTGCCTGTCTTTAAATGCAAAAATCTTAGAAACTTCTTAATATATTTTGGTGCATTTTTCGCAGGCCTATAGAGGATACCTACCCCCAACAATCTCCAATTTGTTTCAACATCTATATTTCTATAAATTCCGGAAAAAAATGCACAAGAGTAATTTATTTTTCGCTTTCGCATTTTTCTATGTCACGCTTTGCGTTCGAAAATAAATTTATTAAATGCCACCTTATAGAGGACATCTGCAGGTACAACATAGGATATCCAATAACTCGATAACTTAAATGGTGTATTAAATAAATACTAGGCGAAATTTGAGACATTTCTACGATTTGCACCTGGGTGAGTTTACTACATATTTACTAAGCTCATGGTTTAAAAAAACATATATGTTCCCTCCTTGGCCTTTAAATAAAATAAGTCAATATTTTGAAAACATTATTGGTGACATAATATTATGACCATAATAAAAAATACAAAGGAATTCAGACTTTCAAAGGATAAAATAATAAAAATAGTCGAGTCTTACCTCAGGATTTAGGCTTTTTAGTCCGCCTTATCACTATTATTTGTGAGTTCTTTTGTAAAAGAAAGCTTTCAATTTTAAAATTATGATATGCGTTTCTTAACAAATTCTTAGTTTCAATATTTCATTGAACATGTATTAAGTGATACAATTATATCCGCTTTTGGCGTGTAAGAATGTGGCGTGTGGGGCGTGGGATGGAAAGATATAGGGTGCGAAATGCGGGACTGAAAGAAAATGATTTAACATTTGAAACGAATACCTACCTGTTAAAATTACGGAAGGAAGACAAATTATTTTATGCAGTGGGAAGAAATATCCTGTTATTGGCCAACTCAAGCGTTATGAGAATATATATTTTTTGCGAAAAAAATGGCCCCCTACAAGATAGAAAATTTCTTAGATTTTTTTTTCCATCATCTGTTCTGAAACCACGTTTTGCACGGGCGAAGCCGGGGGGTACAGCTAGTAAATTTATAAATTATGTCACAAAAATTCGGAAATATTTAAAGTAAATCCATAAATTAAATCAAAAAAATTCAGACTTCACGGTGCTTTAAAATAAGTGGAGGTAACTAATATATTTAATTTTTGTACATGTTACTATTGTGGAGCTACACATTTACATCATTTAAGAAGTGTTTTCGTGTTTAAAATTCCACTTAATGTGGGATTTTACAGTCTGTTTCTAATTTTTGTTTTGTTTAAATTGATTGCTGAACAAATTCTCTCGGCCCCAGCCCCACCATGTGGAAGACAAAACATAATAGAAACAATTTTTTTTTAAGTTTGGAAACATTTCAGTTTTGTCACCCAATTTAATATTTAAGATATCCTTCCAAAATTGCTGTATATGATCGGATGGAATATCTTTCGGAGTGATCGATATTCACGATCCGTAAAAATAATTGCAAAGAATTTGGAAAGATGTCGTAATGAATTTACGGTTTTGTTTTTGAGGGATGACGGGCTTATAAATTTGAGAAGCTTAAAAACTTCACCCTCATTGGAAAAATCGAAGCGTTTCCAAATTTCTTTGCATGATTTAACGAGGAAATATCTGCAGAAATCTTTAGAATTAGTTTTCTCTGCTTCATTTAAAGCAGAGCTTTCTAGTTTTGAAGATAAATTTGGAACTAAAAACAAATTTTCCAAAGCTTAAAAATTTTCGTTGTAACTCAAATCAATTTCAAAAATATTCGAAAGGCTATGTATATAGAAAGCAGTCGGCAATCGTTTAAAGAGTAAGTTCTATGCGCTCGTATAAAATGTGAATTTTAACATCTTCAGACTGCATTTCTAAATTAAAAATTTAAAAAATCGAGATAAAGAATTGTGGTTGGTTTTCTAATAAGCGATAAATTCTTTTACATTGTTTTTTATTAAAAGTGTCTTCCAAATAAATTCCAGCAAAGTTAAAAAGCAAGGCTTGGAACAGCTCAATAAAAATCCATTCAGATACTCAAAAAATCTTACGCAGACTTTCGATGGGCTGTTTTCTTCCATATTTTATGTGAACATTTTATTCTGAGTAAACTTTAAGATTTATTTGTAATGGAAAAGCGTTTAAATTTTGCTTCTAAGTAATTTATGTTTCAAGGAGATTTTTGATTTTTTTCCCTTTTTTTACGGTTTCCCCTCGTTTTCCCCTTTTTCATTCAAAAAGCGCCATTGGCCCTTCGTTGAGTTGCTCAAACCAGAGCAGTCTATTGAGGGTGTATTGAGGATGAGAGAACCGTTTCTTTGAGCAGACCGAAAAATAGTCACATGTCAGAAGAATTCTCTGTTGCGATTAAATGAGAAAGTTGGCAGAGTGGATGAAATCCGACCAGAAAAGCTCAAGGCCATAGATATAACGACTTTCAATGACTGTCGCATTTTATTACAACGTCCTGGGTATATAACTTTTAAGGCTCACCAAAAAAGCTGTCACAAAAACGTTGAAGTAGAGAACTGTGTTCGAGTCAGGGTTGGGAGATAAGTGTACTGAACTACAGCGCTCTCTTGATAGGTTTGTATTCGTATCTGAATTGAAGCTGATGATGGAAACATCAAGTGATACGGTCGCCCCCCGAAAGCCTGTTCAACGCACTCTGCATGTTCCATATGGTCTGTAAAGCTGGTACAAGGAAGAAGGTTTAAAAAGGAGGATATAAGAGTTCGTTCAATAAAGCACATGAACTTGCTAGCACTTTAACAGAAAATCTTTGACCATATACTGTGGAGATCGTCGGAAACTATCTCTAAACTAAAGCCGTGAGACCGAGTCGTAAACATTTCCTGTTTCCAGCATTGATTGTCAAACGCGAAGAAATCTCCTTGAAAATTGGACAAATTGCTGGTCACAGCGGCAGAAGACTCAATGCATCGTCGGGTGCTATGTCTAAAAAGAACCCTTTAAAACTTGCATTGATTTAAGACCATCGAAGCTAAAAAAAACCCTCACCTTTAATAGCTCTTTTAAGGACACGTTATAAAGTCGCAATAACACCACTGTCACCACTGATAAGTCTTGTTTCTCACGCTCTTAATACAATGGTCACACTTTACGAGTACTATTTGCTTTTGTTCTTTAGTGTCTTACACGCCTATAAGCTTTAGTTCAACAATTAGCGTCTAGATGTGAGAATTCATTCGCATTCGATTGGGACTAGGTCAAGATCATGTCAGTCAATGAACTTGTAGGAAATTTTAGGTACCTACTTTTATAAATATTGGATTAAATTGCTGACATAACTCGCCAACAATGTCAGATATGTTTGAAAATCTTCGTATACATAAATGTTCGCTTGACCTGCTACTAATGAGCTAAATACTGAGTAAAAACAAACAAACCAAAAAAGTCGCAAGGCCAATCCGACTGACGGAATACAAAGTAAAAATACTGACACCATCAACGACATTTAAGATAAAAATAGCTCAACCGTGTAAATTTGTCCTCCAATTGAGTGACTACACTTTTCAAAAAACTAAAGAGATTGAATTGTCAGCAATCCATCCGCCAAACATTAGATAACCGATCGCCAACGTCGTCGTTGGACTTGACAAATTGTCCATCCATTAGTGTGCGACAACGATCGTACGAAAAATGATTAACAGCAATTTCGTGCGAAAGAAATGTATATACGACATTACGAGTATGACATGTATTTTGTTGAGCACAAATTTTGATTTTATCGCTTGGTTTTTACGATGCCGCTGCATGCGGTTAGGATGTGTGTACCTGTCTATATGTTTTGAAATCGGTTTCCTATGGACGATTGCATAAGTTACACTCGAATGAAGAATAAGCGGTTAGCATTAAGCATGACGTAATGGTTGAAAATTGCAGAATACGAAGTCAGAGGTCATTATTTAATAAACAAGTTAAATTGCTAATGGGAAATACTTGCAGGTACATTTGGCTGTGATGTTGTCTGTCGATTGGTGGACATGTTACCACTTTTTACTTATAACTAGCTGACCCGGCGAACTTCGTTCCAAGTAAAATCGTTCAATAATATAACTTTAAAAAATGTTAAGCAATTTTTTTTTTTGTATTTGAAGTGGCACTCACCGTTTTTCTATCCATACAAACTTTTAAACCCCTTAACGATTTGTTTTCGCGACGAAAAGTAGCCTTTGTCTTTGGGTGAAAATCCGTTCTTGAGACACACGGACGACACTCTCTTTTTAACCGACTGGTTATACCTAGATTTAATTTATTTTAATAAATTTATTAATCGATTTTCCCTTTTATTTTTCAGGTAAATGGAATACTTGGTCTATCAAAATGGCAACTATATTTTTTTTTTGGAAATCAACTTGACATCAGAAGGTACACTTTAAAATTTTGTTTGTTTGTTTGCCTATGTTAATGATTATCTTTCCTTCTACGTCACTTATTGTTCTGCTAAAAGGGTTGTTTTTAATTATTTTTGGATAACTTTTACCTGGATTTCTACGTCATGCGGTCATGTGTAAAACCAAATGAAACAACAAATCCTCAATTGTTTGGGAAGCCTGTAGCAATTATTATATATGGAAAATATTAATGAGCCTTATTCACTTTTTGACTTTTTTTTATTTTGAAAGACTATAATTTACAAGGGGTAAAACCAGCTAGTTCGAATGTTGTAAAAAAATTCGACCGGAATTAATTGTTGTGACTGAATTTTTGAGTTGGTACACACTAGGTATTGCTCTTTAAAAAATAAGTGTTTTTATGCATACCTAGATACTTGGCTTGGTAAAAAATATTCCTGTCCCAAATTAACAGTTGATGTTTTTTGAATCAAAGTTCGCAATACCACACTTTTGTTTTTTTGAGGAAAATTTAAAAAGCTGATACCCCGATTGAACTATTTACATAAGTCTTCGAAAAAGTAATCATCTTTTAACTGCGTATATAAAATCAATTCAAAAAACATAGAAGCAAGACACATTATTTAGGTTGAAGCTAGAAACTTAAAATTTGGCACGGGGCATTTTGTCCATCCATTAGTGTAAAACGATCGTATGAAAAATTATAATTTTTAACAAAACACCACAATCTTTTTAAAAAGATTGATACTTCTAAACTTGTAAAAAAATCATCGAATCCAGTTCAATAAACGCAACTTCACAAACCAGCCTAAACTACTACGTACAGCAGCTTCAAATTTGACATGAAAATTTGACTTGACTGAAAATTCTCTATAAGAATTGATTTTCGAAAAATAGTCCCTGACTGAAAAGAACTGCTGCATGTTTTTACCTACGAGTATCATTCATTTTTCTACCCCCTCCATAGGCTACAATAAATTTAAATGTGACGTGGTTAGATTACATCGAAAGATTAATAAGTATACAAGGCACATACGTTGTACTTGTGAAATGGAAGGTCTGTGACCATTTATAGTGTCCAGGCTAATTTTTTAAGAACTCGCAATAGCGAAATTTTCCATACAAAATTGAATTCGAGATTTTAATCAATTCCTATACGGGTTTCCTAAACTGGTTCAAACTTTGGATTTGGAGTTTTTTTTGCACGGTAACCTCAATATTATTTTCATACCAGTTTGATTTGTTCAAAAACGGCGCTACCGATTTCAACCAAAATTGATATTTGAGCTTAAGTAGGTGAGGTTAACATGCCTGCATAGTCAGTTTTTCGCTAAAAAATCTAATATTTTTGAACTTTGAACATATCTCTACATTATCGTACAATGGATTTTTGTTAAAAGGTATTTTTTATTTGTAAATTTGGCTTTCTTTAGTTTATCTGAAAACGGCAATAACGATTTCGACCAAAATGCATATTAAGATTGAAATTGATGTTCTCAAAATGATTGCTTCCTTAATTTTCAATTCGAATCACCGAAAACGCTGATTTTGATAACTGCCCATATCTAAAAAAAACCCATTTTCAAGTTGGGTAAAATTTAAAAAACCAAGTGATATCGACAGTTTACATCCCAAGCAATATTTAATACATACTCAATTTTCAGGTAAATAGTTAAGTAATTGTATTTTTTAAACTAAACATTGCATTATTAAAAACCCGTTAAACGCATTCGATATTGGTTCATAAAACCATAACTCAACTCCACTGTTCAACCATAGCAATTGGAGTCAAAGAGAAATGAGAGAAACCCCGCCTCATTAAAAGGATCTTCCTCGTTTGAGTAAAAACCGATTTGCTTAACGCAGGACGTCACTGTGAGTGGTTTTTGATTGAATGGCAGTTCCATTTCCATTTCGAAAGGGCGCAGCATTTATAATTCCAGCTACTTGGAGCTACCACAATGAGAAATTCCCAAGCAAAATTCGGGTTGTAATTTTGTCATATCAGATGAATAAAGCGCAAGTATAGTTTATTTAAGACTGTTCCTATATTTTGTGAACCGTTTCTTTTATGTGGCATTGCTTCTCAGACCTACCTAGTAGAATAAGAAAACAAACAATCAAACTTTTGATCAACGAGAAAGTTTCGTTCGACCCAGTCGTGCACTTTGTTTTCTTGACACTTTCGTCAAATTTTTATTTCCAGTGCTACTTCCGATGGAACTTTGAACCCATGTATCAATTTATTAAATTTAAACGGAATCCTTTTATTTTAACGCGAAGCTATGGAAAAGACAAGCTCATTCTAGATCGGGTTAACGCAAAGACTGCTGTTTGTTTTGCCTATTTCATAACATTGTCTGATGCTAAAACTAAAACCTTGCACCTTATACTCCATCCCCAGAAGAAGTTAACTAAAAACTAGGTTCTTGAGTAAAGGAGTGACCCTCTCTGAGAAGTGGTTCTTGTGTTTTGATCTAGCTATCTCCAAATGAAGCCTCGAGTCTGGTCCTTAGTATTTTCAGCGCAACCACCTAACCGATTCAAATTATTATTCTAATCCCGCGATGTGCTCGTTTTATATCAAGGAAGGCCAACAGGGTGAATCCGTTGATAGGAAGAGAATTGTCGGTTTCGGTATTGGATGCGGTGAGCTTTTGTCCTTGAGATAGGCTATATATCCTTCTAGTTTTTAATAAATAGATCTAATTTTCACTAAACCACAAAAGATGTCAGACTGATCGTTCTTAGATCCTTCAGATATAAAGTCTCTTCATTTCAGACCGGATCTTATATATATAGTCCTCAGTAGGCAGTCTTAAAAAACGGGAAAAGTTTCATTTTATAACTTTTAATACTGACCGTCATCTAGAATTAGTCGGGACAGACACCATCTAATACTGGGAATTGAAATTACTCGGAACTGTAAACCGTATAACTAAGTTTCTCATGACTAAAACGGTGGGCAGAGATCTGTGGTGGATCTTTGACTAGTTGTCCAGTAAATGCCCATTAAAAGCCCATTTAAAGAGCAGTTCAAGACCATTATCCATTGGGTTGGATTTATCACGCTAGAAGTGTTGAATTTTTTAAAAGTCCTAGCTTAGCACAGCTTGTAGGGTGTTTCCATTTTTCTTTACGCTTTACTTTTATTGCATTTGTTTCAAACACAATCGAGCTCTCTTTGTAGATCACCCCAGCGCTGTCGCTGAAAATTGATTTAAAGGGGGCTCAAGCCAACAAAAGGGTAGGGTACAAAAATACTTACTTAAAAAAAAAACATCTGCAAAAACGTTTACTTATAACAAAAAACTTTTTTGTACATCCTCTTACGTCTTTTTCGTTCAATAAGAAGTAAATTCGTCCTAAAAATGAAGAAGGGGCCATTTCGTTCATTTTTAAAAAAGTGGGGACCACAGGTTTTGAGGTTCAAACAGCTCCCAAAGGCAACGCTGGATCATCTAGTAGCCTCGTTGATCTCGCTCGGGAAAGGTTGTTTAGCTGCATATGGATAAAGTCCACCAAGTCTGACTCGTCCCTAGCCCTATTTTGTCGCTTAACAAAATTCAGTAAATGACGATTTAAAAGCAGCTGCGTTTCTTCGACAGTTAAATGTTCGGCTGCTTCTATGCAACTAACATAACCCACTCCCATCTGGTAATGATATCCTCGGAAGTAAATTCCTTCATTGGCTCAGTTATAATAACAGTATATTATATTCCGCTATAAGTATCTTTCAAATCGACGAACCCATTACCGCCATCAATCAATCGGCAACTAGATCCCTTCGACAATAAGTAGGTACGCGGAATCTACCCACATAAAGTTGCACTCATGATTAATGTGCTCATACCTCCATAGCACGCCCAACTACAGAAGGATCCAATATAAGGGGATTTGAACGAGAGAAGGATCCAACTTTTCTTGTGCATTTTATAAATTGTTTCCAGCCAAACGCACAGGCCCCCAAACTATGAATTTTCATTCTCCACTTTAAAAGTTAAATTGTTTTCAAATTCTATTAAATCAGAACGGCCGTGCATGTGATTGATGGGCTGACATAAAAATTGCTGCGACCATCAACTTTCCTTTCAGTTTAAGTGAATGCCAATCAATGTCCAACACCCAGGGGATGTGCAGCACAAAAAAAAAAACAACAACAGCAACTGCATTAAAAATGAAAACCCTCCCTGGCTTGCGCCTGCATAGATATAGGTACAGGTACACTTCAAACTTCATTAATACCGAAGTAAGTCAATTTACCGCCCAATGCCAATATATGCACAAGCCGAGCCATGCAGCAGAGTCCTCCTTTTTTTAGCCGACTGGTTGCCTTCGTTGTTCGTCGTTATATCCCTGCCACGCTGGGCTTTAAATAATAGAATAAGAGAAAAACCTTTGTCCTTCCTCCTTGAACAAATTCAATAGGCAAACTAAGTCTATAGATATAGGTAGAGGTACCGCTGCACGGTGTATCAATGTTTTATTAGATTTCTTAAGCCACTCTATTGCCCGACCAATCATCCAGGCAATTATCTAGCCACACATACGGACACACACTCCATGGAGGTTGTCATCCGCATTCTGGGCAACTCCATCAGATTGATTGCATCTGAGCTCTGAGGGTATGGAGCAGCTCACTCGTGGTTATGGCATTATTGTATTCTCCCCTCGAATGGATGCTCCATTGTGCTCATCCAGCTATGCACCCAATTATGGCAGAATAATGAGATACTCTTACTTTGTGTACCTAGCGAGTGCTTTTGTTATTTTTTCCGCCTCACTCGAGATACTTTTGTGTGGCGGATCTCCGCTTTTGACATAACTCGAATACACCGAAAAATGTACGCTATTTACGGCGACTTACAGCTTAACGTGTATATGGTGGGGACCGGACTGAGTTAAGTGACAATTCCGCACGTATACGCCGGCGAAGAATAATGATGGCTCGGCAAATTAAAGTTCATCACAAGGTGCGGTCGGTCATGGTCGTCGTAAACACACCGTGAGTAAGCACAAACGATTATTGCGAGATGCATTCGTGCTGGCGTCGTGCAATGTGGGGTAAGCAAGAGATTTTCTCATTGTTTTTCTTTGATTGCAGGAAACAGATATACGAGTGTATGCCTACACAGATATAGTGCGCACAGATTCTCTTGAACTTGAATTCCGCGGTGCGTGACAGTGATAAAAAGTCTACCTATACGATAAGGTGCGACTGTACCTTGAGAGGCAGCAAGATGCTATAAACCATCTGAAATGGAATACTTTGTAGGAATGACGCTTCAGTAAAAGAATCTTGATTGGGAGGACGATATATAACACAGAAAATAAGTTCCAAGATTTATGGGGATCATTCAAAGTGTTCTCGGTATAAATTTGTCTCAACGAGAAGTAGTAGAAGGTGTGGGCGGCCTTGAACAGGGTTAGGTTAGGTTAGGTTGAAGTGGCTGCCGGCACGCCGACACACTTAGACCATTATAAGGTCCCTTGTGATACCACATGAATCTAAAATTCAACTCTTCCTACTCGTTGAACCAATTGGAGCTTCTGATGAAGCGAAGGATATTACGAAGGGTTACAACAGCGTCATTCATTCTGTGGTTTCAAGTTGATAGCGCTGGCATTTGGCACCAGTCAAACTCAGCTGTCATTTGAAGTGTCATAATAATATTAGTTGAATGTTTGCCATTTGCGATAACAATCGAACAATGCGTTAAAATTATTAAAACTCACTTATCCACTTTTCGACCATTACGCGATGATTATCGACCGTCATAATCGAAGAAGCGTTACTGATGTCGTAAGGCCTGTGCGTGTTCATCATCGTAGTGCAAGCTCAGTCGAGAAGTTTGCATGAGAAGTTTCCTGGTCACGTTTTGGTGACGTCAACTGGAAACCAAGATCATGCGATTTGATTTTTTTTCTGTAGGACTACGCAAAAGACGGTGTTTACGCGAATAATCCCCGAACTCTAGACGCATTAAAAACATTAGGTACTCAAGTTGCTGCAAAACTTTCCGAGAACCTATAAATTTCATAAAATTCTACCTCATTCGAAAGGTGAATATATTTTGCGAACATTTTAGGCGGATTTGATCGTACACGAAATATGTTATGCGGAATTTGAGAATTGGGGTCCAGGCTCCACACTCCACATCCTGAGACACACTATATTGTTTGTGCTCTCGGTCGGCTCCATGCTCTAATTGTCCATTCCTTAAACCGTGTTTTCGTAATCGTTTTAGTTCCATTGGAACTTTTCCAAAGCCATTCAAAAATTTTCCAAATGCTCTTATTTCTAAATAAAAGCCTTGAAAATACACCGCAATTGCCCATCACAACACTTTTATAGTGTTAAGCGAGCCCATGATTTTTAAATATCGTTCAAAAATTCAAAATTTGCAGATCAGCTTCAGAAGTGGAATTTTTTCTCATTGGCCCTTTTTGTTGCGACTTTTCAGGAGTCTGCAGCGGTCACCCTGTTGTACCTTTTGAACCCATGTTATATGGAACATTTCAAACTCTCGCATATGTTAAATCGCGGGGTTTGTGCCGGACTTGGGTATCAGTGTCAATTGTTACCCGTGTCAAATTGTTACTTTCTTCACTTCGTGCTAATTCCACATTCAAGACAGCCCTCAACCAAACTATGTCCCAAAAAAAAAAAAAAAAGACATTTAGAAAATGCTAACTAATTGCGGCCTCGTTGGGCCATCTATCTTGCTTTATATGCGTTTCTTTGAATCGACGTTTCCTTTCTAAATATGTGTCTTTTTTTTCTCAGGCAGATTCCCTGAAATTACATTTTGTCTTATGTGTACTTTTCTTTTTGTCTGTCCATTGTAACGCACTCAAAGGCGACCGAAAAGCCCAAAGCCCCCAACATAACACATCACAGTGTGCAGGTTTCAATTGTGCGGTGTCAAACCCTAGCTCAGCAAAAGTCGTAATGAGCTTCTCCATTATGATGATAGTTCATGTGTGTTTTTTTTGTTCATATTTTTTTCATTTTTAATTCATTTGCCATGTCGCCATGTGTGGTAATAATTCCTGGTACAAGGTCAGCCAGCCAGCATAATACACACAAATCCGTCCGGTGCGGTACAAGGAAACGAGAATGCATGCACAATTTGCATACAATGGAGACGTTGAGCTCAAACAAATCCACAGTAATGAGATGAGTTTTCTGATTTTTTTTTCCGTGGGAAATCCGTCCGGTGGTAGTTCTTGACTCTGGTAGCTGTAATAAAAAATTAAATGGGGTAGTAAAATATTATACAGTTGAATCGTAGTAGACTGTTGGTTCTTGCTTTGCAGCGGTGAGGTCTGTGTGCAGTGGTAAATTTTTTGTTTAATGTTAATGTCAGAAATGGGTGATCTAAAGTAATGAGGCTGAGTATAGCTTAACCGAAAACATTAACAGAGATTGGTGCGCTTTAATGCATTTTTTACAACAATCCCCACAAAGAAGGTAGGTAAAGAGAATTTTGAGAACATGGACCGCTGTTTTAGAAGTAGCAATTTACGTATAATTCGGTGTCTTCTTAATTATTATGATTTTCGGTGTACCTTCTTTCAAATAAGTTTTACTGGGGGAGGTTATTCGACTGAAAGCAAAGTCTTTCTCAAGTTTGAGGTTGTAATTTATTTTGACCTAAAAGGGGCTCGAAAGGCTTAAAATATTGTCATTCTGACTTAATAGGAAAGTAGAGCCGGAAGAACAGAATGACTTTAGCAATCTTTTTTTGCTTACTATATAGTCTCGTATCCGCTGCGTCTTTTTATCTAAATTAGTTGGACTTTGGTTGTGGTATAGCCTGAATCATTTGGAGAACAGGCCAATCACAGACTAATTTGAAGTATAATTGCAAAAGGCTTTACTGCAAATAAGGCTGATATTTTATCAATAAAGTCGTAAATATTTATTGGTCTAGATCTGTACTGACGCAGGGCCTGTAAAACGGAACTACCTGCATGACTGCTGCCATTTGAAGGCCACTTAATCCTCATTCTTGATGTGTACCAAACAAAAGAGACGTAAGTTAATGTTGGCTTATTCTGTTCGCAGTTTACACAATCTGGAAGTGTCACCTTGAGTTTTGTCTGAAGTTGATTTTGGGTGGACATTTGTCTGATACGCTACCACGGCTTCTTCTATTATTTCAAGATGAAGTTTTGTATATATGGTAAGATTTGGTTAGGTTAGGGGGCAGTTGGCATTATATACAATTTCAGGCAGAAGCCACTAAGGGCCATTGTGACTACAGTACATGGTAAAACATGGACGAATCGAAAATTAATTCTTTGCCAAAACATTTTTGAAATTTTGTTAATTTACAAAAGAATAGTGATGGTTTTCCGGCTTCTTTCTCTTATGAAGATCAGTCAGTAGATGATCCCCGCATTATATGCAATAGTTTTGTCAATCAATGTAGGCATATCCCTATACAGTTATAGATGAATACTTTTTTTCTTATCTAGGTGCACCACATTTCTATATTTTTAGTCAAATTGCTTTTCCCGAACATATGGTACTGATAACTTAGAAATTTGGCTCTAATCCGATGGTATTCCAGAAGGCTTTTTAAAAATGTCTGCCCTTCCTTTACATTTTATACTTTGCCACATTTCCAATGTATCGTTGAAGACTGGTATCTTTCCTTAGCTATGGAAAAATTGTTTTAAAGTATACCAATATTTAAATCCGGTTGAAAAAAAAAAAAAAGAAAACTACAGAGGGATCTGTAAACAATCGTACATACCTAACGCTCGTATCTTTTTGCGGACAGAAAAGGGGATAACTGCCCGAAATTTTGAGATTTCAAGGGATATCGCATATCAAAAAAGAGGATATATAGGGGATATGTTTTTAACTTGTTTTCTCACTGAAAATGATGAGACTTAACCATAATATCAACACAAAAAATTAATGTAAATTGTGTTTAATAAACTATTATTATTTTTAACTACATATCTGTTCAAACAACCAATGTGCCGTCATCGCCATCGTCGTCATTCGCATCTGAATAGTTTTCGATAGCAATAATTTCTCCACTTTTTTGTTTTCTTCTTGTATTTGTCTAATACAGCGATTGAACGAAGCAATTCTGGCTTTGTTTTCAGAAATTTGTAGAATATCTTTCAGAAAGTTTGGCGTTTAGTATGCATTTGCCTTTTGTTGTTTTCGGCATTTTATGTTTTTTTTTTTTTACAAATTCACAAGTAAAATAAAACCACCAGAAAAGACAGCCTGCAAAAGTTGAATTCACAAGGTCGGTTCGCTTATAGTATATGACGATATATCGTTAAAAATCTGCTATGGTAAAAAGAGGAGTTTATAGGATAAAAAAGGGATTTTGGAAATTTTCAGGGGATAGTTTCTTTGACTTTGAAAAAAGGGATAATCCCCTTAAAAAGAGGATAGATACGAGCGTTATACATACCTAAACGGTTTGGTGAGTTGATGACTGATAAGTTGAATTTTTTTGTGTAAAAATTTGGTAAAAATTGAAAATTGAATTCGCTAATCAACATGATTTTGTAAAAAACAGATCCACTGTTACAAATCTTCTCCTTTTTACAAATTTTGTTATTAGTGAGATATCCAAGGGTAATCAGGCCGATGCCATTTACACTGATTTCAGTAAAGCGTTTGACCGAGTTGATCACAAGCTCCTTCTTTACAAGCTTGATCGTTTAGGATTTCCTACAGTTTTTATTAGATGGCTATCATTCTATTTAGGAAACAGATACCAAATTGTAAGTTTTTGAGGACACTTATCCAGAGAAATCATGGTACATAGGTCCACTCTTATTTGCTTTATCCGTTAATGATTTAGCCAAATTTGTTTCACACTGCAATATGTTTGCCGATGACTTTACAAAAATGTATACTCTTCATGCAATGATTCAAATAGTATTTTTTTGTTTTGGATTGAATGCACATCTCAAAGGGTTCGTTTTGTGGTGCAATAAAAACGACTTGTCCTTAATGTTAGTAAATGTTCGGTCATTACTTTTTCCCGTCTTGCCTCGCCTTTCATTCACGCGTATTCTCTCGACAGTAATGTTTTTCCGCGTGTATCTTTGATAAACGATTTAGGTGTAAGAATCGAAGCAATTCAAAAAAGATTTCTTATGAATGAACTCAGACGTCTTTCTTTGGTCGGATTTTAATAACTTATTGGACTCGAGTCTCTTGAAGTTAAGAGATATGTGTGTCAATAGTTGTTGTTCTGCACAGAATGCTTATTGAGGAGATTCACTGTCCTGATATTTTAATGCTCCATCACTTAATTTGCGTAATAGCAGATTCTTTTATGTTCCTCTTCCTTGTGCTAATTACGGCAGATCCTCGAGGATATCCTCTTTAAATGATTTAATGTTATTGTCTAATGATTGAATGGTTTAATTGACATAATAAAATCCATCTCGGATGAAATTCGTATAGTCTCTCCAATTTGTTAAGCTTGGACTTGTGAAAACGTGTGCTGCATCTTTCTTTGCATTGTACGTACATCCTCAGTAGGATTTTATGAAGGATTCTCCATTAGATTTGGTCCCTCTTTTGCTGAAACACATTGAGGTCCTCGTCCTTGCTTTTTTATGATCTTAATAAAGGGACAATTCCGTGCAAGTTTTTCATTAACGGTCACTAAGATATTTAACGCGGTTTTTCATTCACCAACAAGTGTGGCATTTCTTATTTGTTCTCACGGCTTCCCCTATAATCGTCGAATGTGCAGATCTACGAATGGACACTAAAGGACAACATAAAACAACCAGGAGAGGAGTAGTACATAAAAGGAAATACCAATCATGTTCAATTGTCAGCTTATTGTTTTAAGAAGTTTTGAGAGATATTATGTCGAAAATTCGTTTGACCTCAGGAGAAGTCTGTCAGCGCTTATAGTTTAGTACCAAATAGCATGCTGCGAATCTTTCCGCGGCCGGCGGCCATTTGAATGATATTGTTTTTCACACTTAATGGCAAAGTCCAAAATTTAAAGTGAAGTAAAATTTTCATCAAAAATGTATCACTGTGTGTGTTTTTTTTTTAGCTTTACTTTTGAAACGGAAAAATGAATGACCCTTTACATTTACATATTAGATGACTGACTGGCCTTACTAATAATCATCTTTCATCGTCAACCTTAACCTAAAATTTTGCTGATGAGTCGGGTCACAAACTGGCATTCGCCGACTAAGCAGCTGATGTACTTACAATCAAAATAGAAACAAATACAATCAGCAAATGTCAAAAGCCGACGATACCAAATACGTGAAATTGCAATTAATTTTCTTTTGTGTTGTGGTACGCTTGAATTTTGCAGCAAACTTAGAAATACAGACAGACACATGCTGCAGTGGGTGCAGAATATACATGTACCATGTACCTATATCCAACTAAACATTTGTAATTATATTCTTGCTGCGCAGTGAGGTCTGCACATGTGTTTTGGGAATAAGTGCTTCCGTTCAACACTTTAATCTATGTCCTTTAGAAATAGTAAACCCAATTTTGTAGGCGGTTCGCATTGCACTGAACATTGCATCAAAATCGAATCGGTTCAACATTTTAAATATTTAGGTGTAGTAATTGATTTCAATTTAAATTGGAAAAATCATATTCAAACGATTAAAAATTATTTGTTATTGGTCACACGTAAAATGTATTTATTAAAGCCTTTTTGTTCTCAGAAAGTTTTAACAATTATTAACTATGGTCTTGCCCACTCGAGGTTGCAATACGGCATAACAAGCTGGGGAGGTTCGTATACCAATACTATGAGACCCTTATTAACGGCACAATTTATACGAATTATATTAAATCAAAATCGTCTAGCTCGAAGTTGGCCTTTATTCAAAGAATTGCATATTCTGCCAATCAGGCATTTATATGTTTTTAAAGTTTTAAAAGAATTCTTTAAGCAGAGCGGAACTATTCCTAGTAGGAATATTCAAATGTACAATCTATACGTGTAAACAATATGAACTTAGTAAATGTACCTTTCGCACATAAAACACATTTTACACATTTTTACACATATTCGGCTCCAAATTTTTTTAATAAATTGCCTTTATTTGTAAGAGATACGCTACGTTTTTCACATTTCACCAAAAAGGTTAAAGACTGGTTATTCACGTTAAGCTATGCATTTATTGAATCCTTTGTTTAAATCATTAATTTATTAATATCAATTAAATTTTTAATTTTTTCCCCCCTTTGCTTCATCTAATTTTAAATCTGAATTAATTAATATTTGATTGTCACCCCACATCAAATAACAAATGAAATATTAATCTTGATGTGTCATTCACCACTAACTTCTAAGTTAAAGAATGAACACGAATATTCAATAATCATTGTTAAATAGTTCTAAGTTTATGATATATGAATAAATAAATACAATACAATACAATACTTAGACATTCCTTTCAGTTGTATTTACTTGTAATATTTAAATGAAATAAATATAGACGGACTTATCTGTCTGTGAGTATCGCTACTGCTATCGTTTCTTGCCACGAACTTCTCACTAAAAATACAAGCGGGCACTTTTGACGCCGATTTAGCATGTCCAGTGACCACCTAGAAAAAAAAAGTGAATATTTCCATACCCGGAAGTTTTTGGTTCACCTGCAATTTTACCTACACAAAAATTATTACTTTCTGATTGTGGTTTTTATGCACCTGCTGGGGTACAAGCGGAGATTTCTAGCCCAAGTTGGTCTGCCAGCATTGGTAAAGAAGAATCCTGCCCAGTTTTGCCAATAAATATACTTCTCAGCAGGAATTTCTTGAGAGTATCCCATCGACATGTGCAAATTGAGTCACCACACCACACAATGAGGGACATTTTTATGGCTTTTCTGCATCACACCCCAGATCGAGTGGAGCCCCTGTGGAGGCATCATAGTTCGCAATCCAGACACTCCGTATTTTACCACCTGCAGATGGCATCCAAGTCGCTGTTACTTCCTATTGAGCTCACATAAATCCTTTTGAAACTGTGTAGCGACTTACCATCATTTTCTTTGGCGATATTTTTAAAAGTGTCTCAGTTAAAAGCATCGCCTACATTATAAGCGCAGCTGTGAAACAAACTATACCCAACACAACACACACACATGTTGTAAGTAATTATCTGTCAACATCAGTGAAATAAATTTGTTTTCCATTGGAAACGTTAAATGCTGGAGCACTCCCATTTTGTTTTAATTAAAACTCACCAAAGAGAATTTCTAAACTATTTTCCTACTGCAATTGTTCTAATTAAGGCGTACTGCACGCAGATGGCACAAGACAAACCGAAAACACAGCACAAGCAGATTCATAAATGTTCGCCTTCTCGGTAGAGGGTGGGCGGGAACGCCCGCACCATATCCACCCGCAATTTGACAGATACCAAGCTAAAACATAAAAAACCGTAGTCGTCGTTGTAGTCGGTGTCCCGAGTCCCTCATGAAAATATGCATGTAAAACATCTCAACTACAGCTTTGCTAACAGCAGACAAATGTTTTGCATGAGAAGAATGCCATCGTGCGCGGGTGGTGTATGTATACCGTATACGTATAGGTTGTCATCATCGGATGTATGCATATGACACTGAAGTGTTGAATCAGGCTCAAGTTGCTTTATTTTTATCATCATGGAAGGGGAGCGTATCCCTCGTCAACTCATATACGTCTGGTTGTGATTCTGTTGTGGATTCTCTCACGCTCTCTATCTATTTGAGGAGGAGCATGGTTTTTATTTTTAAAGTTGTATAGACAAACACACCAAGGATGGCAAGGTCTTGTTTTCGTGTTCGAAAGAACGTAGCTACTTGGAATTCGCTTTGATATTTACACACATACAGAGAAAGGAGGTCAATTTGCCAGTGCACTTCAAACATTGTTGGCTTATTCTATTCCTCTCTGTTTGGGTGAGATTGTAAATCCAAGGAGTCTATTTGTTCTAAAGTTTATTTTGCTCGAATTGAGTTGTTCACTTTTAGGAGCAACACTGTTAACTGAAGCCTTGAATTTAAGTCGAAGGTATAGATGAACTAGGGTAGTGTTTAGAGAATAGCTGCGGTAGAGATTTGTTGGGGTCGCATTAATAAAAGTGGGCGCAGGCATAGCTTCTCACAATCAACACTTTGTGTGTATTTTTAACTTTCTCGAAGACGTCTTCGTACAAAATTTCGAACTCGAGATGTTAATCAATTCTGACATTACGATGATAGAGGAACTCAAAAAAGTGGGTCGCAAAATTCTGTCCTGTCTGTCTGTCTGCCTAAACGGCTGCGCGTTTTCGTTCAATCTACAGATTTGGATTTTGTGGGCTTACAGTTCGGAAAGTAACCTCAATATTAATTGTTGTACTTCCTACATAAAATTTTCGTACCAGTTTTATTTAATCGAAAACGACTGTAACGATTTCAACCAAAATTAATATTTAAGCTTAAATAGGTGAGGTTACCATGACTGCATACCTAGTTTTAAGCAAAAAATTCGAATAACGGTACTTTTGAAATTTCGACATATCTCGAAAACGGTCCATATCTACGACTGCAACAAAATGGCATTTGTAACTTAATAGCAAACTCAGTTTTTCTCTATATTATCGTACAATAGGTTTTTGGAAATATGTACCTAGTAGTTTTTTAAAAGTTTAGTTTTGTTTAGTTTACCTGAAAATGGCAACAACGATTTTGACGAAAATGAAAACTTAGAGTCAAATTGATGTTTTCAAAGTTATTGTGTCCTTAATTTTCAATTCGAAGCACCGAAAACGCTAATTTTAAAAACTGCTCATATCTCGATAACCCCATCTTCGATTTTTATAAAACTTAAGAATGAAATAATGCTTATATTTATTTATTTATTTATTTCATCAACAAGTTTAGCTTACAGATTACGAATTCATTAAGTTTAATGGAAAGAGAAAAAAAAAATTTTGGAAATAAAAATACTATATTGACATTAGTTTGAAAGCAATCTAAATAAAATGCTTTTGAAGAGTTCTCTCGAAATATGAAAATCCATATGTCTACTTGTGAGGGTGCTTTTTGTCTATGTCCTTCCTAAAGAAACACTAACTTTAGTTTTCAGAGGAGTTTCCTTTATTACGATTTTCTTAGACTTAGTTTACAATAATTGATATTTCCAACAATTTATTTTTAACGTTAACAATACTTTTACAATGATTATAAATGGCTTGTAAATATAATCCACGGTTAACGGCAGCAGCGATGTCAGCGGTTCGGTCCTCGGTTGCAGCTCTGTGGTGGGCGATAGTTCTGGCCCCGGCGGTCTTCGAGTCCGTCTTTCGACAGTCTCGGCGGTCTTCAAGTCTGTCTTTCGACAGTCTCGGCAGTCTTCAAGTCTGTCTTTCGACAGTCTCGGCGGTCTTCAAGTCCGTCTTTCGACAGTCTTGGCGGTCTTCAAGTCTGTCTTTCGACAGTCTCGGCAGTCTTCAAGTCTATCTTTCGACAGTCTCGGCAGTCTTCAAGTCTGTCTTTCGACAGTCTCGGCGGTCTTCAAGTCTGTCTTGCGACAGTCTCGGCGGTCTTCAAGTCCGTCTTTCGACAGTCTCGGCGGTCTTCAAGTCTGTCTTTCGACAGTCTCCGCAGTCTTCAAGTCCGTCTTTCGACAGTCTCGGCGGTCTTCAAGTCTACAGTCTCGGCAGTCTTCAAGTCTATCTTTCGACAGTCTCGGCGGTCTTCAAGTCTGTCTTTCGACAGTCTCGGCAGTCTTCAAGTCTGTCTTTCGACAGTCTCGGCGGTCTTCAAGTCTGTCTTTCGACAGTCTCGGCAGTCTTCAAGTCTATCTTTCGACAGTCTCGGCGGTCTTCAAGTCTGTCTTGCGACAGTCTCGGCGGTCTTCAAGTCTGTCTTGCGACAGTCTCGGCGGTCTTCAAGTCTGTCTTGCGACAGTCTCGGCGGTCTTCAAGTCTCCCTTGCGGTGGACTCGGCAATTTGCTGGTTACCCGCAGGCCTACCAGCACCAAAAACTTCAAGTGGTCGGTCAACTACTTGAGGATCAAACTCAGCAGTACACGAGATTGGTACTAGTCAACTCTGATGTTTTCTCGATTTGTTTGTGATCTTGCTGGTGGTCTAATAGAATACCAACCAGTGAACGGGTGTGAATTATATCACAGCTGTGAAAATTATTGCTTCCCATATATTTTGTTACTAACAATATTTGGACTAGTGCGGGGGGCGGCACTGTCAATTGTTGTTGGGCGCAAGTGTGTCAAATGCACCGGCACTGTGCAGGCAATGCTGCGAGAAAACAGATAACACATACTGGACCACCGCGGGGGTGTATCGTGTGTATCAGTGTGGGGGGCGGAGCAGATGATCGGATGTTGTGTGTGCAGGCACTGTATTGGCGATTCAGTGCGAAAACAAATACGGGGGTGAGTGGAATGGGTGGAGTGCAGTCGATACAGCACAGTGGGGCATAGTAAAAACTATGTGGTAGGTGGCACAGTGGGGCAGGGCACCTACTGGAGTAAGAGCAAAAAATTATGTAACGAATGCATCGTTACATACTAACAACATTGAATGAATTAAGTCATCTTGTAATTGGCTCGTTCCGATTCCGACCATAATTTGTTCTATGCCCCTGCTGATAAAAGAAGTGGTTATCCCTTAAAACCCTCCCCGGAGCATTAATTGGAAACATGGACAGAAGTGTACAACTATTGATATGCGAACACAGTACGTAAACATTATTTCATGTGCATTCCTTCTTGCTTTAAGTGACATTAAACTCAACAGCTGACACTGACATCTAGCCTTATAAGAGGGCTGAAAATCCCAACGCATTTTAAAGAAGACATATTTTGTAAACCGCCTTTGTACTCTTTCGCACTACGGTCCGAATGTGATAAATAGTTTGGATTCCAAACAACATCGGCGTATTCAAGTATTGTGTATTGATCTGACTAGGATATTGAAAATCGATATAAAGGTGTGAATACCAGAGAAATCTTTCGCGTTTCTTTTGATAAACCCAACAAGAGAATTAGCCTTAGCGACTATATACTCGATATGAGTAACAAAGGTTAGTTTCGTATCAAGGAATACACCAAGATCTTTTATTTTATTAACGGCATGAGATCAATACAATAAGTATGCGAATATTTCGTTTGGGATCTTACAAACGAGATAGCAAAACATTTTCGAACGTTTAACTTTAAGCAATTATTGACGCACCATCTTGATAAATTGTTTAGATCCGTCTGGACCTTTAAACAATTAATTTTTAAAAATATTTTGAGGTCGTCAGCATACATTTAACAGTGGCAAAACTGCAGCTGTTGAATAAAATCATCAATAAAAAATATAAAAAGGATCGGCCAAAGTTTACTACCTTGAGGAACTCCAGAAGTGCAAGATATTAATCTTGAGTAATTGTTATCAAGACAAACTTTCTGAAACCTTCCAATCAAAAATGATGAAAACCATTTCAGCAAAGCAGAATGAAATCCAAATTGCTTTAGCTTTCTTATCAGAAGGGCATGGTTTACATGGTTTTATATCCCAAAAAATGACTTATAATCGGTTTCAGCTAAATAATTAAGAAATAATAATGTTTTTTAAACTAAACATTGCAATATTTGGTACTGCTTTGCCTGCATAACCTTACAAAAACCGCTCTATCGATTTTGATCAAAATACATACATATTTAGGATAATAAAAAAACACTAATTAAGATCCCATACTTTGTTTTTCTCCAAAAAATCGAATAAACAAGTTTCGTAATTATTTCTCAAAAACTACTACCCAAAAGCCGATCTGTGTCCATACATCATTTTTACTAAAATATTCCAGTGAAAAATAAAAGCATGCCCCTCCAAATCGGAAAAAAAGAAACTCCGACTACACTTTGACTTCTACTCAAAAATCTTATAAACTGTAAGAGCATAAAATAGTACAGTAAGCGCTTATAACTCTCTAACCAGAGTCCAGATCATGCGACAATTGCCTGTTACTGAAAGCTTCAACTTTTAAAAACGCACGTCTTTATTTGATTTAACGTGATTTTTATTTAAAGCGCCCAGCCCATAGAATCCTTTGCGTCCGTCGCGTCGACGAATTGCCGTATTTGACGGAACGAGCTATCCCATAGAATCCGTCGCATACGGTGACAGGCAGAGTGTTTAGGTACTCTATACTTATTTGTCCCAAGAAACGTGGTAATTTTTCCCTTTCCAACGTACTCAAATCCCTTTTAAATAATTATTTTGATAGTCATTTTTTTGTGAAAAAATTAACTTTTAAAAGTAAAATTTATGTTGTGCGGAAAAATAATCACATTGAATAACGTTTCGTATAAAAATTGCATTTTGTTACGGAAAATTATCTTAAGGACCACGAAAGAATAATACGCAAAGCACATCCTTGTGGAACAGAGATTATTAGTCGAATAAAAAGAAGAAGAACTAAAGAAAGGAACTATAGATTCTGTATGTGAGTGAGAGGAGAGACTATGCAAAGAAGAAGCAGAAGGCAAAAATAAATTAGTGTTGCCACTTTTATGTACTGCAGTACATTTATATCTTAACATTTAGAAAATTTTGATATTCAAAAATCTTGCTAAAAGGTGATTTGAAAAAGCTCTTTTTATGTACATTTATGTGGTGATTACCATGGTGAAATCTAGATTATGTACTTATTTTGATGAAATTAGAAAAGAAACATTTTTTTTCAATGTTTTTTTTTTAGATTTTTCTTTTTTCCCCACGGAAGTCTTTTCGGACATTGAAATTCCCAAAAAACGGAAGAAATCCCACAATATAAGAGCACTGCTGACAGCCGATGACAGTTTCTCTCACGCGCTAAATATTTCCACCAATATAAAGGAATCCTCTCACGCTGTGCCAACTGTCAACGGTTGCGACGGAGACGGGCAGAAAAGTAGAAAGTAAACCTACTTTATCTGTCGCGCCCGGCACGTGCGCTGCTTTTATGGGTCACCTTCCATAAGAGAGTAGGCCCTGGTTCACCCCGAATTGTAGCGCCACCTAAGTAAGTTCCATAATAGAGCGTGTATTCTATAAACCTGTCAGTCGAAAACGTTGCGGCAACGGACGCGACGAATTCTATGGGTTGGGCCCTTAACACTTTTCCTTTTTCTGTATTTTATCAATCGTTACTTTTATCTGGCATTGTTAACCTACCCTACCTCCTTTCTCTAAATACCCGTTTACCTAACCTACCAACCTAGTAAAATAAGAGAAAAATCAATCAAACTGTCGATCAACGAGAAAGTTTCTTTCGACCCAGTCGTGCACTTTATTTTAATATGTCAAAGACTATCAGCTATTCAGCGAAGCTAAGTGCGGATTCTTTGGTTTCGAAGCCCTCCATGTTTATTGCTCTTATTAACGATTAACGGTAACGCAGAAAAAATAATCTTGCGTGTAACATCATCACAGTTTATTGGCCAAAACACCGTCATAGCTGCTCCCCTCTGATCGAAAGCGTCGATAAATTGAGTCACATTCGTTATAAGACGCAGCAGTTCGTGGTCAATGCCACTCGTCTTGTAATTAAGTGTTAGCATCTTCAAACAACTTATGCGAATGTCCCAATCCCCATGGCCATCAAAAATAATGACCTGTGCAGATTAGCAGCCCACAAATGCTTCTAAGAAAGCGAAACCCCAAAACCCGTTCACCACAAATCCTTTCGACTTCATTTAATCGAAAGTATTCGACTCAATAAACCGGTCATCGAGACACACGAAAATGCGTTTCTTCTGCTTCTGGCAGACAGTTTCGGCCTCCTTCCGTTGTTCTTGTTGTGTGGATTATAATAATTTCCCTCGGGCCACACTTAATGCGGACAAGACAAAAAACAAATTGCGGTATGGTCCAGCTACTGTACTCAACTGACCTGGTCAGTGGCCACTACCCACGGTCTCCTCCAAAGCGGATTCTCTCTGCGACAGATTCTTGATTTTCTTGCGCCAACTAGGTCACGCAAATGCTCCTAAAATAACTCAAATACACTTTATATACGCTGCTGGCCGATTACAACTAGTTGTATATGACCAAAACAAATTGTTCGATGCGGCAGTTTTCATTTCGATGCACTTTTACTGGCCATCATCGCGTTTCATCGGCTCATACGCACGAGTACGTATAGTCGTATACAAATGTATGGATAAGTGTACTCGTTTCTTAAGCGCGTGCGACGAATGGTTATGCTGGTCAACTACGAGTGAAATGAAAATGAAATTGAGGACAACACTGAAATTGCAAGGCACGCACTTCAAAGTGGACAAATGCTGATGCCGTTTGACGGCGTTATGTGTGCGCTGTATGTTGTGTGTTGCGAGATTCACGAGAAAACTGCAAACGATTCTAGTTTTTATGGTTCCATCAAAAACCATTGTCCGCAGTGAGCAGATGCGGATATACCTACATTTCGTACGTGGTGGTCAGATGGACGGACGCAACCGGCCGGCCGGCAGTCGGTGCCCCTTTTCGAACGTGACTTTTTCGGATTTCTCTTGGTTTATGGGTTTGTTGTCACCACCACCATCATCTATCCGACACACGACTGGAATAGTTATAGTGCATTTCGATGTCCAGGGAAATCCGTTTCCATAATAGACGGCAAGTCAAAAGTTCCGAATGCGTCGATGAAAAGCGAATCGGATTTGAAACGCTTGCAGGCATTATTACGACTTAATGAACATCTTTACATGGCAATGAGTGTGCATGAAGAGATTTCATTTATGTTCTCCGGCGACATCAAAAGATGAAGTTTCACCAAACAGTATTGATGATCTTATAAATTTAGTCGTGTGTGGCTTCAATGTTATTACCATAATTAGATATTGGCAAAAAGTCGACAAGCGCTTTGATTAATCATCGTTTGGAAAAGTAAACGAAGGTTGAATAATTTAACGGAATTTGACGCACTGTTGCCACTTTAGCGATTTTGTCGCTATTTCTAGCGTATTTTTAAAGCTCTCGGCGATTTTTAATAAAATGTTGTCACTAAAAAAAAAATTGGCGATTTCTAGCTACTTTTCATTACCACGTACACGAATCCGCTAAAAGTGGCATCTCCGACCCATTCGAATATAATTTTTCACATCGCGACCTACGCGTGGTTGGTTGGTGGTTGCACATGCAAAAGGCAGATGTTTAGTAGGTGACGAGACAGAGATTTTTGTTGGGGATTTTTATTTTTTTTGGTTTTTTTTTAATGTAGTATTTAATTTGATTAATAATTTAATAATTAACAATTTATTTTAAAAATAAATACATATTTTTATGAACTTACATTCAAATTGATATTTTAGGGATTTCTAGCGGATTTTCGCAATTCAAAAACTAACGTTTCTAGCGGATTTTAGGTTATGGTCTAGCGACAAATTTGTTTCCTCAGCGGCAACACTGATTTGACGTGCAACTGATGTGCTTTTGTGTTCTTCATCAAATAGGATGAAGGCCTTCAGAATAGACCAAATATTGGAAATCAATGACCCAACGGCAGAATTGTGAGTCAGGGAATGGTTCATGGTATTTATTTTTTTTGCGGAACTTGGTAATATTTTATTCCGAATGCTCGGCGGGCTGCGATTGATTAGAAGCTCAGACAACGCTGGCAAGTGAAAATGTTATTTCCTCTTTTAAAGGGAAGGTAACAAGCCCTATGGTCAGAAGCAACGCAAAGGGAATTTTTTTATTTTTGAGGAACTAGGCGCGTTTTTTAACGTTTTTTGAGCCCTTTTGAAGTTTTATAAAGAATACTTTTTGACGTGTTTTTCGACGGTTTTTTTTAGTGATATTGAGAATAATTTTTGGGTTTTTGTTGTATTTTGGACATTTTTCTTTTCGAGTAATTTTGCGAGGATTTTATCGCGCTTTTTTCACGAGTTATTCAACGCTAATTTGATTTTTTTTTTTGGCGTTTTGAAGCTTTATAGAGAGCACTTTTTGACACGTTTTTCTATCTTTTTTTTGTGATTTTGGCAGCATTTTGACAATGCTTTTTGTTGATACTTCTTCGAACCTTGTATTATTGAGTTTTTCGACACTTTTTATGCCTTATTTTTCGACTCTTTATAAACCGCTAAACCACACTTCTTGACGTTTATTTAGACGTTCTTTTCGATTTGGCAGCATTTTGACAACGCTTTTTGCTGACACATCTTTGGCCTTTTTATTAATGAGTTTATGAACGGTTTTTAGGCTCTTTTTTTGGCGCGTTCTTTGGAGTATTTTTTCCTTTTTTTCGAGACGGTTTGTTCGCGGTTTTGACGTGACTCAAAACTCTTTCGCTCATTTATTGATTTATTTTTGGTTAATTTTTTGAGCCAGTTTCTTAAGAAGTTTTTAACATGGGATTTTGATATTTTTGACATTTTTTTTACGAGTTTTTTGACACTTTTTGGTGTCCTTTTGGAGCTTTATGGAAAACTCTTTTTGACGTATTTTTTTTTAATGATTTTGACAATGCTTTTTGTTGACACTTCTTCAGCCTAATCAGTTTTTGGACTTTTTGGCGTGTTTTTTTGCAGTATTTCTTGACGATGGTACCAACGTGTTTTTTTAATGCCCTTTTATGAGTTTTTTTTTGACACGATTTGGTCACGTTTTTTACATGTTTCAACGCTTTTTCGGCTCATTTATTGATTTGTTTTTGGTGAATTTTTTGAGTCATTTTCTCAAGGAGTTTTTGGTATTTTTGGAATGTTTTTGGAGGATTTTATCGCGCTTTGTTGACAATTTTTTTGACTCTCGTTTAATAAGCTTTTGAAGCGTTTTTCAAGCATTTTAAACGAAACTTATTGACCTGTTTTTCGTATTTTTACACCATTTTGACAACGGTTTTTGCTGACACTTCTTCGGCCTTTTTATTAATGATTTTGTGGGAGCTTTTTATTCTCTTTTTTTTGGTGCGTTCTTCGGGGTATTGACGAGTCTTTCAATGGGGTTTTTTGAGACAATTTATTCGCAGTTTTGACATGGTTCAAAGCTCTTTCGGCTCATTTATTAATTTGGTTTTGGTTAATTTTTTGAGCCAGGTTTCTTAAGCAATTTGTGATATGGGTTTTTGGTATTTTGGACATTTTTTTCTAAGGTTTTATCGCTCTTAGTGATTTTGTCATTTTTGACGAGTTTTGGCGTTTGTATTGCGCTTTTCACTGGGTTTTTTTTGTCCATATTTTCGACGCGTTAGCCCATTTTTGTCATATACGTTGGTACTTTTTGTGCCATGAATGCGTTTTTTGACACTTCGACGAGTCGGTTTTTTTTCTCTTACATTTTTTCGACGTGTGCTATGTACTTGTAGCCGAGCCCAAACGTTATTTTTGTTTCATATAAGCCCATACCCTTTAAGTAGGGATTACGAAGGGTTATAATAGTGCTGTATTTAAGCAGCTCGCTAATCAGATCGGTAGTCAGTACCATCAGCGAATGCAAGTAATTGCATAGGCTGCTTAAAAATTGCGTGCTTGGTGTTAGCTGGCCCACATTTTCTCAAGTGCGATGCCCTGAAGTCCATTTGAACGGCAAAGCAGCGAGCGTTCTCCATTGTCAATCATGGGATGTCGAAACTCGTGACGTGGTTCTCTCTAAATGCCGTTAGGTATATCCGGCCTTTATGACGATAAACAGAGGGTTTGTATCAATCTGGTGCTCTTAAGTTATCTTCTGTCCTAGTGTGAATATAAGGACTTGCCGCAAAAGTTTTTTTTTTTAAATATTGCTGGCTGTAGTCGATGTCCCGCAGCAGTGTCTTCCCCTTCAGCAATTTTGAACTTTTTGTTTCGCTTAACTGCAGTAGCAGAGGGTTACCCTCTTCGTCGAATCGAAATAGTTCGTGGATATAAACTGTTCTTACGCGGGATATTTCGAATCCGAATCCCACAAGCAAATGAATCGAATTTCTCTTCCTTTTGCTTTGTAACTTGGAGTACGTAAGGGGGAATCCGAACCATGCATGCGGGCTGCTTTATACACAAGCACTGTGCGCATTGTTCTCAGTAATAAGATATTTCTGGGTACACAGAATAAAGTCTCATAGTATCCTTCTCAAGCAGTACTTCGCACAGCTTCCATTTATCGCTTCTAGTAACTGTCTACAAGAGGGCACTTGTACCATAAGCACTCGCACTCGCACCTCTTGCAGCACTCAATTTTCTACAGTGAACTATGGACCTAATTCACGTAACACACACTAATACCTAAACTGCTAAGAAACTAGCATAATTTCTCACACTTACATCGTGAACCTTGGGTCATTTTCCCAATTACTTTTTAATTACCCCACTACTGGGTGGAACCGAGACACTCCAGTGCACACCCATTACCACCGATTACAAGACACTTCGCATCGTTAATGGCTTCATTTTAATCCTTTCATTTTAATCCCTTCATTCACAGTGTCATTGAACTTTAAGTATACCTTCCTCCTTCGCCGACTCATATACTACAGAGATTTCGTTGCTTTTTAACAGCATTATAAGAAATCGCGGAAGTCTGTACATTTTTTACACAATCCTATTGATATATGAAAGTACTAGAGTGTGCATTGTCTGGGTATTTCTTTTCTACGAGGAAAAATACTCTCGTAATCCGATTAAGTGTTAAATTGCACGACATTTCTCATGTCAACGGAAGCCTTACATCTTGCATGTAGCATGTACCTACTCTCTCCTTTTTTCGTGGTAAGTACCAATTGGTAGTGACATATCAATTTATATGTGGTATTTATTTATTTCCTGAGTGTGTCAACTATTATAGTCAACCTTATAAGTAGGTCATTGCATACTTACGACGGGTCAGTTTGTCAACTGTTGTTGTCAACATTCTCTCAAAAAAAAAAAAAAAATGGAAAAAGGGTTCGAAAGAGGCACGTGTGCGGGGTACCAGTATTGGATACGTTTGACGGCTAATTGCGTCTTTAAGTTGGCTGCTTGTAGGTGTGCCTAAGAGTGGGTACCGCATCTGTAGGTATCCAAATAGGTATAGATTTGGCAACTAAAGCTTTTAAGGAAGGGAAACCTATCGTCACCGATAAACCAACTTGAGAATATTTATTTTAACGAGACGTTTTGTTGAGCAAGGGTACTCGGTTTTTAACAGAATGGAGTCATTGGAGATGGTTGACGAATTGCGTAATATCCAGAAGGAGTGGTCAGATTTCAGTAAAGAAAACAACCCACTTTGACTAAGCTTCTAAGCTTAATACGAAAATATGTCGACAGAATGACTTTGGCAGCTATTTAACTAATTAGCTAGCAATTTATGAAGTCCGATGTAGGTAGATGTTGCAGAAAATGTATTTTTGAGAAGATTCACTGATTGATTTACTTATGCGTACAGTTTCTATGTATTTTTTTTTTTTTTTTTTTTTTTTTTCCGAGGGTAGGTGAAAATCTTCCAAAGACACTATGAGAATAGCAAGCGCGTTCTCATAGTAGTGTCAGATTTTTACTGACTAAAAACACTTCTAAAGATTGTTAGATACTGCAACTTAGATATAACTTATCAAGCAATTTTTCTATCATTAAATAAAAACTTTTGACAGGTTACTTTCCAATGAAAGATCCTGCGTGTTCCGCAAATTAAACGCGGTTAATCTTATCTTGCCAAGTCGAACGGTTTCGTTCTTTGTAGTCGGCGCAATAAATTGCTCTCGTCCAAGATTTGTCGGACTGTATTGTTGATATGTCCGATTAGTCGGTTTCTATGCTTTCTCGCGAAGCTTCTAGTTTCAGCTTCGATTGTTGGAATTCCGAGATCCCTATGGATATCGTCGTTTCTAATATACCATGGTGCTTGTACAATTTCTCTAAGAACTTTATTTTGAAAAGTTTGTAGAATATTGACATTTGTTTTCTTGGTACAACCCCAAAGTTGTATACCGTAGGTCCACACCGGCTTTAGCACTTGCTTGTATAAGAGCAGTTTGTTCTCAGTACTGAGCTGGGAATGTTTTCCGAGTAACCAGTACATTTCTCTATATTTGATATCGAGTTCTTTACGTTTCATTTTCACGTGCGAACTCCATTTCAACTTTGCGTCGAGTGTCATTCCCAGATATTTGGCCTCGTTTGCAAAGGGTATTCGGGCCATATTTAGGAAAATTGGCAAGTCATTGGTTTTCTTATACGTGAAATTCACATGTACAGATTTAGTTTCATTTAAGGCGATCCACCAGTTCCTTGTCCATTCATTTATCTTATTCACTGCGGTTTGCAGTTTTGTAGTCGTTTCTTCGATTGTATTACCTACTGCTAGGATAGCTGTGTCGTCGGCGAACGTAGCAAGGGTAGTGCCATCTTCCCTTGGAATATCGCGAGTATATAACAAATAGAGAAGCGGACCAAGGACGCTTCCTTGCGGTACCCCGGCCGAAATTTCTTTTAGCTCCGAGTATTCATTTCCATTTCTAACCCGGAAGAGTCTATTCCCGAGATATGATTCTAGAATATCATATAGGCTTGCGGGGAGAACTTGTCGTAATTTAATTTTCAAGCCGTCGTGCCACACCTTATCAAAGGCTTGTGAAACGTCAAGGAATACGCTTGAGCAAATCTTTTTTTCTTCAAATGCTTTCTCGATTACGTCAGTAGTTCTATGTACTTGGTCAATCGTCGAATGCTTGGTTCTGAACCCAAACTGGTGGTCAGGGATTAGATTATTGTCTTCAATAACCGGTTGTAGGCGCCTTAGCAATATTCTCTCGAATACTTTGGAAATTACTGGAAGAAGGGAAATCGGTCTATACGATTTTACTTCATTTGGCGGTTTTCCTGGTTTTAAAACCATTATGACCTCCGCGACTTTCCATTGACTCGGCACGTGTTTTAGTCTGAGCGCAGCATTGATAATATGAAGGAGCTTAATTAATGCTTTCCTTGGAAGAGCTTTGAGAACTTCTCCGGTGATCAAATCATAACCAGGAGCTTTCTTAGGTTTTAGGGATTCGATTTCACGTTTTAGTTCCCTTAGCGTTGCACTTGTGAGTGTTGAATCGTCAGATTGTGATTCCGCCCTATTAGTATTGTCGTGGATCGCTTGGCCATCGTACGGTTTAAAAGTTTCTTCGAGATGAGCGGCAAAAACGTCCGCTTTTTCCTTATCTTCCCTCGCCCATTCATTTTGATTAATTCTAATTGGCGGCGCGGGGATTTTGGGCCTTTTGGTGCCTTTTACAGCTTTCCAAAGTGAATAATTGGAATCTTTTTTCGCTGTTAAACTTTCAAGGTAAGAACCTATCGCACGATTTTTAAAATCCTTAATAACTGTCTTCAACAAATTGCACAAATAATTCAAATGTGCTTTATGTTGCGGAGCGCGACTCTGTTGCCATTTCTTACGCGCCTTCCTTTTTTCGTTGACCAATTCTTTTATTTCGGGAGGATATCGTAGCCCGTATTTGGCCGGCGTTTTCCTTGGATTAGGCGTATTATTCCAGGAGGCGATCTGTACGATCTCGACGAAGCGATCAACCTCAACCTCAAGTTCATAGGGTGTCGTAAGTGGAACACTCAGTTCAACATTCTCTTCTATTTCGTTCCTAAAGCCTTCCCAGTTAGTTTTTCTACCAGTTAATCTCGCTGGCTCTAGGTTATTGACTAGTTTTACACTCAATGTTAATATAACCGGTGAGTGGTCAGATGATAGATCAAAGCTCTCTTCAACTTTAATGTGGTTGGTAGGTATTCCTTTCACAACAAAAAAATCTATCAGGTCAGGTAGTTTTGAAGTATCAGTTGGCCAGTAGGTCGGTTTGCCCGTCGAGAGGAAATCGCAACTGTATTCCATACCTGCCCCATAGAGCATTCTACCTTTTCGCGAGATGTATCTGGAGCCCCAGAACGTGTGCTTCGCATTAAAATCGCCGCCAATAATGAAGTTTGGTTTGAGCGATTTAAGCAGGTTAGTGAAATCACTTTTTTCAAGCGCGGAACGCGGTGGACAGTAGATAGATGAAATTCTAAGAGTACGCTGACTATTTTTAACTCGAATCGTGCACAGTTGCATAGTTTCGAGCTCTATCTTCAGGTCTTCGTATTGTTCAATGCAGTCTTTAATAAGCAATGATGATCCACCTCTGGCGTTCCCCGATGGGTGACAAGCGTGGAAATCATTATATCCTTTTATTTTTAAATTCGATCCCTTTTTCACGTGAGTTTCAGAAATCAAGCAAATGTCAATATCTTTCTCGCGTATGAATATTTCCAATTCGCCGAGTTTTTGTAAAAGCCCGTTTGCATTCCAAGTGCATATTTTTAACATTGGTTTTTCATTCATGTTATTTTTGGAGCACGCGTTTTCCGTGAATTATTTTCGAGCTTAACCAAGCGATCGAAAATAATTTTATTTATTTTGCTTTGTTCTTCAAGTTTCTCGAGAATAACTGAGAAAACATGAGAAACAGGGTCCGGCGAAGTTTCAACGTTTTTCGCTCCTTCGAATGCCGCGGCCTGAGCGTAGGTCTGTACTCTAGCTGTCCGAGGGCCACTATTCGATGGCTTTCCTGGTGGTAACTTTTCAGTAGCGTTTCTTTTGATAACAGAGGTCGAGGGCCTTTCAATTGTCTCTCTTTCTCTGACAATGCTACGCTTTTGAACCGGAGGTTTTATATTGCCTACTACCTCCTGGGCGGTCCTACGCTTTACCTTGGTAAGCGGCTTTGTTTTTTTATTTTGGCCTTTGAGTAGCGCATCTCTCCGTTTTTGCAACTCCATAGCTACTTCACAGCCTCTATAATTTGCTGGGTGCTTTCCCTTACAGTTAGCACAGGTAGCGGAGGATTTTTTATTTGCTCCACAGTCTTGGGAGAAATGACTTCCGGCGCATTTTACACATCGCGGCTCTTTTTTGCAATACATTTGCGTATGATTGAATTCTTGGCAACGTTTGCACTGTGGAATTATTTTCAAATTTCTGCGCATGGGCTCGATTTTTACCACAATATTAAGTATGGTTTTAATTCGGTAGATATCTTCGATATTATCAGACCTATCGAAGGTAAGCATAAAGAGCGGAAGTCCACGCCTTACAAGGATGTCCTTATCTTCTTCCGTTTTTTGCTTCTCTTTCTTGATGATATTTACGGCATCAAGAATTTTAAACCCTTTGGAACGGAGGTCGTTTATAACCTCTTCTTTGGTGCATGAGGGGTGGAGTCCCCTCGCTACAACACGATGTGGCCTTTCTGACTTTATTTCAAAAGTATACCACTGGATCTTCTCGGTGTTTAGCTTTTGGGACACTGCCCGGTAGTCTTCGTGGTTAACGACGTTAATTTTCCACGCATTATTCCTCAAAGATGTTACCTTAAATTCCGATGTTATCGTTCCTTTAAGGAGGCTGTGTAACTTATTATAATCCGTTACCCCAGCGACGTTTATTGGAGGTGGTGGACGAATTTGCCCTCGGAGTTGTTTTTCTTGCGGTACTTTACGCGTTTTTTCTCTTAGAGGCTCGACTTCAGGCGAAGAACCGGCTCTCCTTTTCTTACTAGGTCTTTTCTTAGGGACCCGATTCGTTTCGCGTGCTAGCTCTTCTTCGTCAGTGTGGTATTCCTGACTAGGCAAGCGTGGTGGAGTACATTCGCGTTCTTTCTGAGAATTAGTGTTCCTTAGAACATTATTTTCTTCTTTTAACAGTTCTATCTCTTTCTTCAGAGTTTGATAGAGTAGATCCATTTCCTTAAGCTTGATTCGGAGTGTTTTAATTTCTTCCTCAGAGCTTATATCTTTCACTGAGTCCCGTTTTTCACGCGCTGGCGCTCCCGGCGGACTTCTTTTCCCGGGGTTATTCGATCTTGATGGAGGCGATCGAGATACCCTTGAACTTTTAATAAAAGGGTTAATGGACTGCAATAAGCGGCTCTCCCCAGAATCCGTAGAGCCGACCTCCGAAGAGGGTGGATTTTCCAGTAAAGCTGGACTGCCACCTGGGGTAATTAATCTTTTCGTTTTGTTCATTGCATTTTTTGTATACACTACACGCTCGGTATACGGAGGTTGGATTTTAGTCGCCTCTTACGACAGGCATGCCTACCTCGGGTAAATTCTAACCCCTACCCGAAGGGGGTATGAAATCGTTTGTGGTTTCTGAGCAACACTTCCCCGTAAGTCCTCTCCAACTCTGTCTACTTGTTAAACCCAAAAGGTTTTCTGTTATATTTGGCAACATCACTTGATTTCCGACAGTCGTCAACTTTTGAGATGCTGCCGGGTTTCTATTGTTTTAGAGCTGTCAGTGGCGCTGCCTCGTTCTGGCACTCACTTAACCTCCCACTGCAGCTGAAGCAAGTCGAAGCTATAAACCAGAATTTGTATTAAATATTAAGTATAGTCAAAAAAACTTGAGTTCTTTGATTGAACGATCAAACTTTTTACTTTCCAATGACCCAACCTTTGCTAAAATCTGGCAAACAACCTTTATTCATTTGTTAAAATTTTCATAGACATACTGGTACGAATATTTAGGAGAAGTCGGGGTATGACGGGATTAGATGCTCTCAATTAAAATTTCAAGGACAGTAACTTAAAAATTATAAATTCAGTTTCTCACGTTGGTACTGAAGCTAAATTTGGTAACAAAGCGAGTACAAATATGTGAGTGCTAGTAAAAACGTTCTATCGTTCAAAAAGACGTTTGATCAATCGAAGAAATTATGTCAAAACATCAGAGCTTATTTAAATTTCGACAGCTACAAGCTGTACTTGTTTAGAAGACGATAAACATTGTATTTGTTTTTTCTCAAGTTGTCAACTTTAGGTATTGTTTATTATGCCCACATGATCTACATAGATCATTTATTTACATGGTTTACAACCACAGTTGGATCACGTATTATTGGCCATAATAAAAAAGACCTATTATGCCCAAGATTCTATTCTTTGCAAGGTAGTAATGTTGATACCTATTTCATCTACGTTGCATATCCTCTTTGAAGGAATTCCACGGTTTCGACTTACTACAAATATAAAGAAAGGATTTTATCGCGCTTTTTTCACGAGTTTTTCCACGCTCATTTAACTTGTTTTTGTCACTTTTTGGAGCCCTTTTAGAGCTTTATAAAGAGCACTTTTTGACGTGTTTTCGACGGCTTCTTTAGTGTTTTTGACGGTACTTTTTTGTATTTTTGATTTTATGGAGGTTTTTCACGAGTTTTCAACGCTCATTTGATTTGTTTTTTAACACTTTTTGGAACAATTTTGAAGCTTTATAAAGAGCACTTTTTGACGTGTTTTTTTCTTGTGATTTTGACAATGCTTTTTGCTGACACCTCTTCGACCCTTGTATTATTGAGTTTTTCGACGCTTTTTATGCTCTTTTGAGGATAATTAAATCGCGCTTTGTTGACGAGTTTTTCGACTCTCATTTGACGTGTTTTTTTAACATTTTTGGAGCGTTTTCTAAGCTTTATAAACAGCACTTTTTGACGAAATTTTCGGCGGATTTTTCGTTTTGGACACCATTTTGATAAAGCTTTTTGCTGACACCTCTTCGGCCCTTGTATTACCTACCTATGGAGTTTTCCGACACTTTTAAGGCTCTTTTTTGTCGCGTTCTTTGCAGTATTTCTTAACAAGTCTTTCGAAGTGTTTTTTTTTTTGACGAGACGATTTTTTCAGTGTTTTTTTTTTTTTTTTTTTTGGTATTTTTGAGGATTTTATAGCATTTTGTTGACGAGTTTTTCGACGCTCATTTGACGTGTTTTCTTCGGCCTTTTAATTAATGAGAATTTTAAAATGCGAAACGTTTCAAAGCTTTTTGGGCTCATTCTGACGAGTTTTCGTCGCGTATATCCTCTTTGAAGGAATTCCAACGTTTCGACTTACTACAAATATAAAGAGAAAAAAAAAAACGTTCAAGAGTCATGGTCATGGTCCGTGCAGCGCAGATATTCTGGCTTCGTCAATGAATTGTTGACCTATGAATAGGTCGGTTTTTGAAACCTGGTGCCTTTTGGTCTTTAGCGACGATCTTACAACCTCACTCAACCTAAAACTAGCCCAACCTATATTCATCGGAGAATTTCGAAGATTACACGTTAAATTTTTCGTGCAAATTTTGACATACTGACGTCACGAAAACTTGCTCTTTCTATTGTGACTATTGTGACACACTCGTGTCAAATTCAATGCATTTCAAAATAATATCAGCCCATCAACTAAATGTGATTTTAAGTTGCGAGTTGTGACATTTGTTCGGTCAGATGTTCTGCTGAATTCGCTGAATATTGCAAAAGGTGTGTTTGTTTCATTAACCCAACGATCGGAAGTCGTTTTCGTGGTGTTTTCGAGGAAAACGACTTAAAATGGCTCGTTTTGAAAACTGAAATATGTTCATAGGGAAAAACTTCTGTTTTCGATGAAGTTGTCGAGTGTTTTCGCGAAAATCTGATTTTCCACTCGGTGTGAATAGGTTGTAACAGTCTTGTAGATCTTTTTTTTTAATCCTACAGCTATATAGATGAGTTCGACGGCGAGTTATCTTAGCTCCATACTCTAGCCACTTAGGCTTTTTCAAACAAACATTTTAGACCATCAGTACAACATAAAGGTATTGATAACCTACAAAATTGTTTACACACAAACAACATTTTATTTATTTTTGTTTTAAATGCTACTACTGCTGACATTATTCAAAATAGTTTTCCATCTATCCCCAGCGAAATACTGAAGCAAAGAGATTGCATTTCCACAGAGAAATACAAAGTATAGGTAGATTGTTACGCGTCGGCCAACAATACTCCGACTTCCCCAAACTAACACCTGCGGTCTGTTAGTTTGGTCTACAGCAAAAGGTACAAGTTTCGCCGATTTAATTTCTTAATTCTGCCCCTTCTGCTGCTACGATTGCTTTTTCATACAAAGCCCAGATTACACTCGAAATCCTCGGTTGGATTGAAACATTTTACACTTTTCCATACCACGGAATTGTGACAATGACTTATACCATTCTGCAGAATCCCATTTTGTTGAAAAATAAAATTCTAATCTATCTAATGTTCCCGGCTCTTCGCATTAAGTACACACCATTACTGCCCATTAAATTGCCTTTTCCAGGTCGTTTCCAGGTTGGCATATAACTACAAATATACTGCAACGCTGCGATTAGTCCAGTGCTCACCCTAATAAGCAACGAGGTTAATGTCATGCATTCGAGGTTCCATTTGTCATGTACGAAAGTCCAAGTCTAGCGTACCGTGAACACACTTTTAAATTGCCTACTTGCGATCCCATAAATTATAATTACAATCAGTTACATTCACAAACAGTTATTAAAACAATGAACGAGAGAATCACAACTATACAACATTAACATGAAAATCTGTTCCCGCATGTGTATACAATGCACAATAAAAACGATAAATATATACGCAGATGTGTCATGTGAACAACCAATAATTTATTCGAATAAAGGGTTTTTTATCTGTTACCGGACGTTGTGTTAATGATTGCATTGCTTTGCGTTGTGTCATGTGTCGTAAACTCTAGGTCATTTGTAGCTACCTACATGTATATATATTTTTAAATGAAATGTAAAAGGAAGATGGCCACCCACAATTCCATGTTCAGTAGTGTTGACAGTTCACTGTCATTTATCAACGAGTGCAACATACTTTTACTGCAACGACCTGCAGTAGCCATAATCAAGAATCACTTTAATTCCTCCCTCCACGCGGAAGCTACTAACCAACGGCGACAAATGTAATAACTACCATCTGCAAGGACCTCGGAGCGCAGTTGTGTGACAAACTGCAGCCTTGTTGGACTAAACTTTTTGATTTCTTCTGAAAGATTTGCCAATGGGTCTTAAGCGTCTTCAATTTCCAGTGCGTCTCGCTTTAACTTAGACAAATAATAAGTCGCAAGGACAATCGCTGGGTATTTGTGGCAACAATCTTGAATTTCCAGGTTTCTCAGAAGTTCAATTCTCAATTGCTCACGTCTCAGCAAACCTTCCGCTTCACTTTAGTGAAAAAGCGGAAGGCTTACCGACACGTCCATCATTGCAGTTTGATTGAAACACATCAAAATTTCTAGACTTCAGTTTTTGTTCTATTGGCGCTTTGCAACAAAACATCTTAGATGCGACTTTTGGCAAAAAATGAACTCTTATAAGAAGAAATAAAGCATTGAATTCGACTTTAACTTAGGAAATAGTTAGATTGGAGTCACCGCCAGTGATGCCAGCCCGGATCGAAGTTTCTATGCTAATCCCGAAAAAATACAAACGATTAACGCGATCAATCATAATCGCAGGCACCTCCCAGAGAACCTGATATTGATACCAGTGACATTTGCATAAACAGCATTAAATCGTTAATGGACAAGGAAGGCGAACAGATCAACGTATCTAGCCAGAGACACGACTGAGTTTGTAAATGGGTATTCTACGGATTTCATGGAACTTTTGAAGTAATATCAGGTTGTATATGTAATTCATAGAGGAGAAATTATGAAATTTACAAATAGGAAGGCAACGCAATAAATTAGTAGGTTATTTATATAAAGTAATAAAAATAGGAACGCAAAAGAAATTGTTAGGTATATATATTTATTAAATTTAATAAATTTATTCGTACGTATATGACTCTGATCCTGATGTGGAGTTCATTTTGTGTTTCGAAACCAAATACCATTCATAAATATAGAAACGGGATTTGAAAACGTATAATTTATACATAACTAGCTGTACCCCCGGCTTCGCCCGTGCAAAATGTGGTTTCAGAACAGTTGATGGAAAAAAGATCTAAGAAATTTGCTATCTTGTAGGGGGCCATTTTTTTTTCGCAAAAAATATGTATTCTCATAACGCTTGTGTTGGCCAATAACAGGATATTTCTTCCCACTGCATAAAATAATTTGTCTTCCTTCCGTAATTTTAACAGGTATTCGTTTCAAATGTTAAATAATTTTCTTTCAGTCCCGTATACATTTCGCACCCTATCTCTTTCAATCCCACGCCCCACACGCCACATTCTTACACGCCAAAAGCGGATACAATTGTATCAGTTAATACATGTTCAATGAAATATTGAAACTAAGAATTTGTTAAGAAACGCATATCATAATTTTAAAATTGAAAGCTTTCTTTTACAAAAGAACTCACAAGTAATAGTGATAAGGCGGACTGAAAAACCTAAATCCTGAAATAAGACTCAACTATTATTATTATTTTATCCTTTGAAAGTCTGAATTCCCTTGTTTTCAAAAACAATGTATTTTTTATTATGGTCATAAATCATAATATTATGTCACCAATAATGTTTTCAAAATATCGACTTATTTTATTTAAAGGCCAAGGAGGGAACATATTTGTTTTTTTAAATCATGAGCTTAGTAAATATGTAGTAAACTCACCCAGGTGAAAATCGTAGAAATGTCTCAAATTTCGCGTAGTATTTATTTAAAATACCATTTAAGTTATCGAGTTATTGGATATCCTATGTTGTACCTGCAGATGTCCTCTATAAGGTGGCATTTACTAAATTTATTTTCGAACACAAAGCGTGACAAAGAAAAAAGCGAAACGAAACGAAAAAATAAATTACTCTTGTCCATTTTTTTCGGAATTTATAGAGATATAGATGTTGAAACAAATTGGAGATTGTGGGCCTAGGTATCCTCTATAGGCCTGCGAAAAATGCACCAAAATATATAAAGAAGTATCTAAGATTCACAAAATCGCAATGAAGAAATCCGAATCTGTAATGCGCAATGGCCGGCAAACGTTATTCGATCGAACAAAACACGAATCCGCAAAGTGCAATATGGACGCTGAAAATGAAGAAACTGCGCAACTGAATCATTTGGCACAGTCAACGTGGACAGCGCCACCACACATGAAACAAAATTGGCTTCTCGATTGATCGATAATAGATGGCGTTACGTTGCGTGTCGATCTGACAGTTCAATTGTGATACGATATGTTACATTCAAATTTGATTCTTTTTAAATAAATACGAAATTAACAAAAAAAAAAAAAAATGGAAAAAAAGTCGAAAAAAAACCTGTCGTAACACGCTGGGTGGTCAAAATAAGACATTTTGAAATTTTGTTGAGAAAATACCTTTCCAACAAAGTATAAATCTTCAAAATCGGTTCGGCCAATCTCGAGTTATGGGATAACATCGCTTCGGACACTTTCTTCTATATATATATAGATTTTGGTCAGCAAAATAACAGAAGAAATTTCCGGATTCGCAAATCGAAATATATTGATATTAATGGAATTGAGAACACATTTGGAGTTGACATTACCAGTCAGAACGCAAAACAGGAATATAACATTGGATGTCTCTCTTCGTTTTTCCAAAGTCTGAAGATTCAGCAACTTTAATCGGCTTATGTAGGGTGGAAGACGACTTTCAGGGTTCCAAGACAAATCACGTAAAGCGAAGAGAAGAAACTGCTTTTGAATACTTTCAATTCTTGAGATTCCAGATTCATAAGACGGACACCAAACAGGACTACAGTATTCCAAAACAGATCGGACGAGAGAACAGTATAGAATTTCGGTTACGTAGGGATCCTTAAATTCTTTTGAGAAACGTTTTATAAGTCTCAATCGGCTTCTTGCCTTGCTAACAATGGAATCCAAATGCAGATTGAAAGTGAGCTTCCTGTCAAAAACCACACCAAGGTCATTAAAGCAATCAACAATTTCAACAGCTTCCTCATTGATAAAATAAATTGGCGCAGTTGAATTTTGGCGTCTCGTGAAGGTCATGCTTTTACACTTCTTAACATTAAGTTGCATATAGTTTCTTCTACACCAATCCTGCATAGCGTCAGCAAACAGTTTTAAATATTAAAAATCTGTACTTTTTCCTGCAATAACAACAACTGAAATAGATGCTTTAAAAGTTGTTGCATTAGTAAATGTGGAGGTTAAGTGTTCTAAGTGTGTGTCCTATACATTTTTACTAAAGTTGGCTCCCAACTAATCTTCGACAATCGTGTTTGACTTATTAATAAGGCCGAGATCATAACTTTGAGCTGCTAGTTCGCTTGTTTGACGAAATGAAATACCCAATATCTATCTCACTCACCTTCACCTAATCAGCCAACCACGCTCCCTATATCTCAGTGCTAGATGAGTGAGTTTTAATACCAAACTCAACTCAAAACTGAACATTGACCAACTAGTAGGAAAAGCATTATAAAAAGTTTTAAAACAAAACAAAACACAACATCAATTTTTGTCATTGACTATTACATCTGCTTCCTTCCAGATCGATCACCAGAATGACGAAATATTACCCTTTCCCATCTACTTCCCCATCGACACTTCAATTTCTTCCCTTTTCTGAATTGCTACACAATTTTTTTGCTCCCTGAAAAAAAAAAATGGAGTCTGCAACCAAAATTTACCCAATATGGATGTACGCGCAGCCTTGGGAAGAACAACTACCACTTCTCGGTCAATAGAAGGTCTAGTGGGAGGCTCTAAAAAACCTACAAAATAACCAAATTCAAGAAGATTCAAAGATCGGAATGCATTGACACCAAAGCACACCCTTCAAAATTAGATTGTCGTCCTGGAGTCGGGTCTAGTGACTCGAGTTTGAAAAGAAAATGTTGAGTTATATCTGACGTTCTTTTATTGTATGACAACCTCTGATCCGAGAGTCTGGAAGAATACTTCCACAACGTAGATATTACTTCCGGTGTCTTGGCTGTCGAATTACAGTCACCCATGACTAGCTTTCAAAAGAAGGTCAAGATCATTAGTCACGAAATCATGTGCTCCAAAACATCTTCACATTCACCACTCCGTCTTAAGTGACAGCATAGATCTTCTTCTTCTTAGACCGACCGACTTTCTTCACTCCCTGAATCGCCGACGAAGCAATTAAGACAATGGCGCCTTCATGTTCTCAATGTCAGACAGAAAAATCATTAGTCAAGCCAAGAATACGTCAATCTTCACTATGCTAATTGTTGTGGCCACCCCATTACCCACTTCTTCAACTCATAAGTCGGCCATTCCTTCTCATATAATATGTACATATGTAGTTATCTTCAAGGGTGAGAAGAAGTAAGATTCGCAAGATCGTGTAAATCAGGGACAAGTGCCACTTTCCCAAGCCATCTGCAGAACGCATACTAATTAAATAACAATTGCAAGAGCTAAAGAAGTAGCCCTCTTTGTTTTACACTTCTTCTTCTGGCTTTAAACACAAAACTCACACATAAAATGCTTTCAATGTGCGCTAAAGAAAGTACTGCCCTTTGTCACCCCACTTTTGCATAAATAATTTCACTTGCGATTTACTTTTATTTAATTTGCTTTATTTTCTTTTTTTTGTTGCAGCCTCAATGTCCGACTTCTGCTGCTGGTACGTGACCCACGTGGTACTATGCAATCACGAAAACATCGCCTCTGGTGCCCCGGTAATCCCGACTGCGATGAAGCTTCCAACTTGTGCAATGACTTAATCGCTGACTACAATGCGGCTGATGTTTTAATAAAAAAGTATCCGTCCCGATTTAGGTATGTCGCTCACGCAACAGTTACGAATATATATTTTTTTAAATCAATGCCTTTCTTTTTAGAACCTTAAGGTACGAGGATTTATCGGTGAATCCATACGACATGACTCAGGAGATATTACAGTTCTTTGGTCTGCCATTCGATCCGATGGTGGAGGAGTTCTTAGACACACATACTAAGCTCAACATCGGCGGTGTAAGTTCCACATTCAGAGACTCAAAATCAGCGCCATTCCATTGGAAGAATGACCTATCAATCGAAGAGGTAAGAAATCAATTGTTTATCTGTAAAAAATTTATTCCGATTAAAAATCGTTCGTCTTTTGCAGATTGAAAACATTCAAAATACCTGCACAAAAGCAATGGAGCTGTGGGGCTATCGCCAAGTGGATACCTATGTAGAGTTTACGAAATCCTTTGATCCACTTATACTTCCGGCACCGTTTTCGTGAGGAGTTTTTATTTATTTTTCATTTTGTGATATTCCAGGTGATTCAAAGCAAACAAAACAAAAAAGTTATTAATTGCATCGCGCGTTTACAAGCAATTATCTATAAGATACAAAAACCATAAGAATTATTATTGAAAAGCTAATTACACTCGAATATATATAGTTAGGGCGACGCCAACAAAAATGCAATACACTCATATATCGGGGGCAAACAAAAAACTGAGCACGTAATTTTATATTTTCTTTTAACTTTTATCGAACTCTTAAGATATTATTTAAAGTGACAGAAATTGTTTTTAGGAAAACTACAAGCAAACCAAGGTAAGAAGAAGTACATTTAAGTATATAAAGTAGAGTAGACTAAGCATCGTTATTTTTTAATAAAAAAACAATAAACGTTTGTTAAGATTCTTAAAAAAAATAATAAGCAACTGCAAGTAGTATAGGCGAATACTAACGAAAAATTTATTAAATTAATAAATACAATTAATGTAAACTATATCAACCAATGCACGTGCCTAAGAAATCAAAATAAGTAAATAAATTATTAACTACCACCACAATAAGACAACAAGAAACTGAAACACGATTGTCGCGCGTTTACTGTAGATCGTTAATTTAAAAAAATGACATCCTTTTTGTAGATTTAAGAAAAATTCGAAATTAGAAGTGGCATGTAGTGCTTAGGGCAAAGTTTAAATAGGTATACTAGATAATGCTGGGCTAGGCAATCGTGCCAATCATTTTTGGTGAAAGCCTTAAATTCTACGAGTTCATAGCGGCGATATGTTCCATACAAAGTTAGCTATTGCGACCTGATGTAAATGTAAAACTACTTTAGGATTCTAATCTAACTTCGTGCGTGACATTCCACACCTGGATTGAGTATGCATTTATGAAAGCTCCTTAACTTTAGGGAACCGTGCTAGCCAGAAGGACATTTGCTTACTATGTCTTTGCTGGGGTCTGGAAAGCAATTTCGATCAAAAAATCCTCCAACCGCGACTGGTGTTCGCTAATACGTTGTCGTTCATGATAATGACAAGTTGCTATCGTATTCATCTTTAACCAAATGTATTCATTTGATTGTTTTGCATCATTGCATTCAAAAATGAAGATGGCAATCTGTTACGGTCGTGGGCGATTATTTCTGACCAGATGCCTAGGATTTGGACAAGCTCTGGTTCAAGAAGGATTACACGACACGAGACGTTGTGATAACGTCGCTTGGCCTCCCAGGAGCAGTGTTAAGTAATTTTGTTCTTACCAACTTAACACGTCCGTTCTCTACCTATAATTTCAAACCACTAATAATAATAATAGTTGGCGCAACAGGTCTGTATGGACCCTAGGCCTAGCTTTTAACCATTCGTTTTGAGTGAGTTTTTAATTTTTGGAACGAATGGAAGGCATCTACAATTTTATGCCGATTCCAAAGCACCGATTGAGAAGCTCTTTAATGACAGTTATACTCTCCGATGTTTGTCAGAAGTTCGCGAGAGGTGGCGCAGTGAAAAAAACCCTGAGTTGGAATTTGGGTTTTTGCGGGACTCAAACCACTCGCTGTCCAAAAATAAGTCAAATCGAATGCCGTTCCGTATCCGGTTCAACCAGCAGTCTCATCGTGGGATTTTCTATTTTCCACGGTATTCATATTTCGTGATGTAATTACAGCTGCGATTTGACTCGTTGTCTTTTTTTATGGGACACCAATAAAGATTGATGTAATAGCCTCCTATCCACCAAAGGATCAAGCACTTAGATAATGAGTCGAACTATTCGTGAAATGGAACCCGAGAATTATGAACGAACCTCTTATACATTTAGGCCCGTTTTCTGATACTACTCATAGCGACTTAAATTCCACTTAAAATCGTATGTGGCAGTTTATGATTATGACATGGAACAAGTAGCCCATAAGGTATTTAAGTGGAACTTAAATTAAGTTCCACTTAAATCGCTATGAGTAGTATCAGAAAACGGGCCTTAGAGGTTTGAAAATAAAATTGTTTTTTCTTGTACTAATTGGAAAAAGATATTAACAGATGACCCTCCTTTGGTTCACTTGATTGGTTTTTGGTCTTGTTTACGAACTTCACATTTTTTCCAACATATTTATTTCCTTTAAACGAATGAAACGTTTTTAGTGATCAAAATTTGTAAGGGCGCTGTCTATGAAACGAAGAATGTTGTTTTGTGATACATTATGGATCTGTTACCAGAGGACCTGACGGTACTTATAAGGCGCTTTTATGTCGTTGAATCAGTTTTGTTAAGTTCCCGGAACTACTTGCATGGTAGTACCTAAGCATTTGCATTTGTCAGCGATTTGTGATTTTTGCGCCAACGATTGTTGATAATTTAATTTATATTCAATTTATTTAATGTTTAGGCAGTCAAGAAGATAAAGTCAGAGGAGCATTTCTAAAATCCGTGACCTAACTTGTGCTGTTTAAAGAAGGATTCGTTACCTCGGGGTTAGACATCAACCCGAAGAGCTTTGTTCTTCTCCATAGTGGCTTGTAGTTCTCGTTGATGTCGGGTTTTGCTTGCAGACAGTTTTTGTTGTGAATTGGAGAATACAAACTTCCATTTCGACTCGCGTATTTGCGTTAGTCTCCGTAAAAATCAGATCTGTCTATGATAGTGTGCAACGCAGCTCAACAGTTCTAGTTTAAAATTCACATATTGTGTCGGTACAGAGTGGATGGCTGATATAAAGCATTATCCACCTGCCTATGGGAACAAAGCTGTGGCAATAAGTTGAAGTAGCTTATGTCGACATAAGCCAAATTCGAGTTTTTTATTTTGCTTTGCAAAGTTTTCCTTTTCCTTAACTTTCTTTTGGTCCAGGTTCTATTGCTTTACAACCATTAAAAACCCTTAAGTTTTAAGAAAACTGAACAGCTTATGTTTATTTGGGCTATGCAATACCATAGATCTAAAAACGGTAAGATAACTTTGTTTTGCTCACACTGAAAAATTGGAAAATTACCAAAATCGACTTATACCATGTTCCCACCAACGTAATTTAGCCCATGTGATTTATAAATCACGAAAGGCGTCTCGACCGAACTTTATGTGTTTTAGTTTGACATCACATCCAGGAGTGATGAAGTTTGTTTCTCTGCCTCCTCTGTTTTAATGGAATATCGCAGGTAATTCAAATTCGATGGCGAGTCATCAAGTCAATCCAGTCATCCCCATCGAACAAATGGTTTACATATCTTATGAGGAATTCTTTAAACAAAACACTACATAGGTACATTCCAATCCATTGATATTTATTATTGCCCTTATTATGGAAGACAACTACAAACAAAACAAGATTGTCTTTCTCCAATTGGGATTATTGATTACGACTAGTTGTCTGTCAAAGGACAACCATCATCCTATGAGTAGACAACTAATAAAATGGTTGCCTTTTCAGTTGTATGTATGTATTATAGAAGAAAACAGAGTTGTGTAGCATTTTTCGAACGAAAAGGATCACCTTTTTTTTTTATTGAAATAGGGACAAAAAAAAATTCAAGTAGGAATAAGAATTAAAAAATAATATTAGAATGCGTGTTTTTAAAAGTTTAAAAGTCACCAAACCAGCGCTGTTTGAGCGGCTGATAGGAATTTTACAAGATCAACCTAATCTGGCCAGGGGTAAAGAATAGTTTGGTTCATAAAAAAAAAAAAATGGCGCAGAACGATTAGGCTTTTTCAAATAATCCTTTATTTCGTCCGAAACATCAACGAATGCTTCCTTACTAAGCCTGAAATAAATTAAAAATCTGATTTCCGCAAGTACCACATCGCCGTTAGATGTAACTATTGCGTAGCCAGTTCCGACTTCGCTCTTGGAACCGTCGGTGAATAATATGTCCCATGAGTTTACAATGTATTCGTCATTTCGTTATAGAGTTGAATGTGAGTTTCCTTAGGTGTTGAGTTCTTGCGTGTTTTAGAAAGCTTTGTATTTATGGCGGCCTGGGGTAGTAACCAGGGAGAGTAATTTCCGATGGATGTTGGTTTTACCAAATGTTTGGGGCCTATATTTTTTGCAAGGTCTAGTGCAATGTAGATGCTGGATGGATATTTGGGTGTCTTTTTCCTTGTTATTATTCTTTTTGCATCGTGCCCTGGCTATATATAAAGCTACAGAACTCGTAACAATGTCCCGGCTCTGGCCTTATTAACAAAATTCGTGATAACCTCATAAATAAGAAACAGAAATTAATTCTCCACTGGGTCCCTGGACACTCGGGTATAAAGGGGAACGAATTCGCCGACAGTGCCGCCCGCGATGCATATGCAGAACCAAACACCACTTCCTATGCTCCAACTAAAAAATACTTCAAAAAGCTTATCTACTCACATTACGAACAGAAACGGAAACTAGAGTGGAACCAATACGTGCACCTATACTCAAACCTTAACCCGCATGGGAATCCGGCAACGTACCAAAATAAAACAACAACTCAAATGAACAGATGCTTTCTGAGGCTTCGGTTTGGGCACACACAATTCTCCAACAGCTACTTACTCAATAAGGAAAACCCAACCAATTGCAACCTCTGCCAATCCGGTCGTTTTTTAACTGCTAAACACTTCATTTTGGAATGCCCCAAAGTAAAAGATATATGTACAAACATTTTTAATAAAAAACTCCCCGAAATCTCAGCAGTACCATCAATTATAAATATAAATAGAGTTTATAAATTAGTAAAAGAAACTAACGTACTAATATAACGTTAATTTTTTGTTAAATACCAGCCGAAAGTCTCTGTAGCTAGTGCTGTAAAATTTATATTAATATTGTAAATTAATTTTACTTATTAATAAATAATAATAATAATAATAATAAAAATCTGAAAAAGAAAGAAAATTAGATGGATTGGCAGTGCTTATAATTTTGTTTATTTTGCTTACTTTGTGTTTGGGAGTTCCAATGGATTAGAGTGATCCCGAATACATTTTCCTATTCGTAATAGATTCAGTGAACTCTCATCCTCCTCCTCCAAGTCACCAAAAAAAAATTCAAAACTACTTTCCATCGTTTTAATTGCAAATACGTCTTCGTTCGATTTCAAATTCACAAAATTGACATTTAACAGCTGATTCCGATTTTCAATTTGGTTTGGTTGTCTCAAAGTTGAGTTGTCATGGAGACAATTACAACTAAGTTGAGTTGTCCATAACCATAAGGCAATTATTTTTAAAATCGTATGTACTCAAACGAACATACTTATGTCGTTTTCCATTGGTTTCACTCGGGGATCCACTCATTCTGTAGTCCAATGGAACAAGAAAGCTGCTTCTGATTGAATCCACAAGAGTATTCGTGAAATGCCAAAAAATAATCTACGGCAGCTGTCAGTTGACTTGTATAAAATACACAAACTACACTTCTTGTGTGAGAGCTTCTTGAGTGGATTCTGACTTCAAATCCAGAAGCGAAATTCTCTCCTCAGAATCACCAGAAGAGTATTTTTTGTGCCAATGGAAGAACGGTTTCAGAAGTGATTTTTTCGATTCCGGACTCTCCCGGACGCTTTTTTTTTGCCCAATGGAAAACGACATTAAATTATTTTTTTCACACTTTTATGTAAAGCAGAAGACGTCTTAGTTTTTTTATTGACATGAGATCAATCACCTTATCTGGATCCGCATTAATATCCGAATGAACAGATATCATAGCAAATGAGCTTGATCTGGCATTCCCCATAGTGCTTCGGGACACTGTTTTAATCCTTTTCACAGCTGAAAATCTTCTTTCAACAATAGCTGTGGTCACTGAAAGCATGGCCAAAACCGACAGCAAAAAGTTTATACCTCTAAAGTAAGTCTTTTTACATATATCAGCAATTTCAAAACTTCGGTGGAAGGATCGCTTGAAGCTTTCTGATGTTCTTAAGAGAATTCCGAACTTCTTTTGTGCGGTCGATTGCAGAAACGAAATCTAAGGATTTGTTCTGTATGAAAACTGATAAGGGCAGCGTTAAACTGAATAGTTTTGTCGGATACAATCAGTCTTACTAGGAAATCACTTTTTTGGAGTGCTGCCAAAAGTGTTGATGCTTTCGAAGACATCGCCCACGTTATGGAGAGCTCTACAAAGGAAATAATAGGTCTGTTATATTCCCTTACGATAATGCATTCGAACACATTAGCAAGAAATTTCTCTGGGCTAGTTGGTTATTGTTGACAGATGGTTGTCAAATCGTTCAAGTGCTTACTTGTGACTGACTTTTTATTTGATTTCATTTATAGTTTGTGCGCTTGTATAGCATTAAAATATATGTAAGACGCCAAAGAATTGATGCTTTTAATTTCTGCAATAGAAGAATCGTGGTCTTAAATACAAATTTGTGCTTTGTCCTACTGTTATTTGAATATTCCCGCCTAGAATAAATTCACATTTTTCAATGCTTCAGCCCCTCTAGCCCCACCCCTGGCTACGTGCCTGGTCCGGCACTAGCCAAAACCAGACGCAGAGCTTCGGCCATCCAAAGCATCCATTTCAACAAGATTATCAATTTTCTCAAATCCATAGGCCGGTTTTGAGCTCTCTTAACTTCCTTCATCCCCCTTCATTTCAGGTACCGTTAGTTGTGGTTTCAAAACGGCGCTCAATGCGCTACTTGCGTTTTTCCCTCGTCACAGGAATAGGAAATACAGCCACCTAAACCAACCAGTGTCTCACAGCTGATTGAAACGTCAAATGAAAACTAGTTGTTGGTTCGAGGAAAACACGGTTTTCGGCTTGGTGTGAAAAGCCTATTAGCAATAACCTTTACAGAAGTAAGCTTCTCAGTCTTGTACCTTTCATCCCCTGGTCCCTTTAACTCCTCCCTGGCGCTACTTTGTAAACGAAAGTCCATAAAACTCGCCTTATAGACTTTAGTCGCCTAATACTCATCGCGTTGTTATTAAATACTCTCCCAGTCCCACTATCGTAGCTATCATGCCTCTTTAAATTTATAGTTAAGCTAGACTAAAACGCAATTAGTATGGAACTTGTAAGGAATAGTTAACACTTCGATGAACTTGCTCGAACCCTTGAATATTTTTAGAGTGTTATAACCTCAATTCATTACTGAACTTGCACAAAGCATGCTTCGTAGATTGTAATATAAATACAAAACAAAATAAATACTTTTTCCTAAGAATCAAAATTATTGCATTTCACAAGCTTTTATAATCCTCAACTAAAACATATTTAGAAATATCTATAACAAAAAGAATCTCAAAAACTACAAAGAAAACTATAGGTGATACAACAAAAATTATAAGAACTTTCCATAAAATGATATTAGAAACGTAATCTCAATGTAATAAACGATAAGTGGCATCACATGTCAGAGATGGAAGACAACGAACATTAATAAAATTTGCTTATAGCAAACATGACAGTTTAAAATTTAAATTGCTAAGGTCGGCTATTTCGGTTTCCGTATCTGACTAAGTCGATGAAAATAAGTTATAGTTGAAGAGATTTTTGTTTTAAATAAATAAAAAAATAGCGGTCTTACGTACCTATTCGTGGTTGACCATCATTTTGTTTAAATAAACATTTTTCGATTGAGCAATATATCAAATGCACTACATTTGAAGCTAGCTTGTACTTTTGGTTTCTTGGTAAGAATTGCAATTGTTTATTGTTTGTAAAACTTATGGTAAGTTAAATGAGCAAAACTGGATGACCGTTATTTTGTTTAGTTTATTCTAGTGTTAACTTGTGTATAGGAAACGAATTATTATGTTTAATTTATATTTTGACTGGCTCTTCTGTGTAAGACAAACTCTGATAAAAAGTAACAAGTCCGATGTTTTTGTTTTGTACTTTTCGGAAGTGTAAATAATATTGTCGGCGACTCATTTTTGTTTTAGAATTATTATGGAATGATTTAAATGTGTGACACTTGTTGCGTTGCATTGCGGGTGACTAGACTATTTACAGCTGAGCTCAACTTCCAGATATGGAGAAAAAGTATTTCATAGTTGTGCAAACCATATCCACCAAAGAATAACTGATTTGAGCTACTGCCGTCGCCCGATAGATGGATTATGAAATGTTCGGCCTGGGACCGAGTCTGGGACAGTTGTTTGGTAGAAATTTCGCGTTTAATTGAAAATAGCTTACCGCCGGCAATGCAGCGCATCAACGTAAATAAACAGTAAGTTTATCTACTCTTATGTGTAGTTTTTATTTTAACATTTTGTCTTTTGTAATGTTATTCGTATCTTTTGTTTAATGAGGAATGAAAAATAAAAACATATTTTTAAATTTGTAGTGAGAATTATTATTAAATAATTATACAAACTTATAGAAAAATGGAATAAAGCAATTATTTTGTATTAATTTGACAGATTGAGTTTTTTTCGGATGATGCTATTCGCACGACGTTCGGGATACGCACACGGCTACGTAACGAAATGTCAAAGTTTAATCGGGTAAAGTAGGAGTGTTTGGCTCGCTTCGCTCGCTAAAAGGACTTTAAGCTCCAGTTTTTCATTTTCGGGCCCTATCCTGCACGTTTTAAGGCTTAACTTGTTTCTTAAAACACTATTTTTAATGGAAATACCATTACGATACGTCAAATACGTAGCCGTGACCCTAAGCTATGCAAACGTCAGTCAGTACAAAAATAACGTGCGAATAGCCACTTCGTTTATTTACCATCATCATGCCGTGCCGGCCCATTACAGGGGTCACGGCATTCATATCGCCATGAACTGCAGATGATCAAGGACAATTGCCATTCGGGTAGAGGAGTTAGATATCGGATTTATCCTGACCAAATCTGCAATAGAACCTAGCAGAAAGTTTGTCGCTTCTTCAACAGTTTAAGTCGGCTTCAAATTCATTGTGAACATAAATTCAGATTCGTTTGAAATTCCGTTATCCTAGCTTTAATGTCGTTTTCCATTGGTTTCACTCGGGGATCCACTCATTCTGTAGTCCAATGGAACAAGAAAACTGCTTCTGATTGAATCCACAAGAGTATTGGTGAAATGCCAAAAAATAATCTACAGCAGCTGTCAGTTACCTTGTATAATATACACAAAATACACTTCTTGTGTGAGTGTTTCTTGAGTGGATTCTGACTTCAAATCCAGAAGCGAAATTCTCAGAATCACCAGAAGAGTATTTTTTTTGCCAATGAAACGGTTTCAGAAGTGATTTTTTCGATTCCGGACTCTCCCGGACCCTTCTTTTTGCCCAATGGAAAACGACTTAAGACAGACGCCTACAAACCTTTCAGCATCGATCTGAATTAATATAATCTGGGAAGACAAGTGATGAATAATTATTTTCAGAACACTCGACTCGAAACATTCCTCACTGTGATGTACTAAAATGTAATCCATAAAAACAATGGCAATTGACAGTTCCCTCCTACACGAGCTTTTTTTGTATTATTATTTAGTCCATTTCAAAATTTTAAACACAGGAAGAACTCATTCGTAAATCAAAAGACCAAGAAACTGTCATTTTTATTTATTTCAATTTTTAAATTTCAACGGTTGGTTTCATAATCACCGACCGCGTCGACACACCCACATGCCAGCCAGTTCAGAAAAATCCGAGTTCCCATACAAAAATCTTACTCAAGTACCAGGCGCTCAGAAAACCCAGCAGGTATACTTTTTTAAATTGCTCCCGATGAGTTATTCGCGCCATAATAATATAGCAGTGACAGTAGCCGCCATGTTGTCTTGCTTAGAGATGCGCAAGTACAAAAAAAATGTACTAGAGACTATAGTGGTGTGCTATTTTTAGCATTTTTAGATCAGTTGCTAAAAGGTAATAGAATAGATTGCTTGGGTTACTTTCTTGCTCATCAAAATAATAAACAGTGTCCGTTTGTAAGGTACGTATTTATATTTTTTCACAATTAAGTTCATGACAAACATTTAAAAACTCAGCGCAATCGATGCTTAGTACTACCAACACTTAATGCCGCAGTTACGTATACTAACCGCTGCATTCAGTTCTGCGTCAAATTTGATGGCAGCAAAAGAGTTTGTTTTTGCAATTGAAGTTTACATAGGTGGCAGCTGTAACGAAACAAATATTCATAATGTGGTTAAAATACAAATATAAAAAGAATTTAAATTTAATATTCACATGAAAAAATAACGTTATCTGAATATTTCAATGGGTGCTCTAATTTACTAATTTAATAATTTACTGTATAGTTAATGTGGAACTTTCAAGTGAATGTTACTGTTACCAGTTAGTCCTTCTACAGGTGAATTTTTTTTAAGCTTCGTTCTCAGCAAAGTAAAGTAGAATTTTCAACAAGTAAGTACAACAATTATTGTGAGTCTCGAAGTGGCAAGTCTAGCGTAGTTGTTGTAATTATTGTGTGCTAAGATCGAAGTTCAGAAAAACAGGGACTCTGGTTAGTACCAGGTTAGTAGGTACCTGGTTAGTACCTACGTGGTTCTGATACATATTCCGATTGCTCTAGTACAATAGTCAGTCACTAATCCCACAGGGTTTGGCATCATTTACAAGTGCGAACGTGACTTGTCAAATTTGACAGCTGACTAAACAAATTTGTCAAAACAGAACAACGGAGAACGAAGAACACGCAAAACCAAATCAATTCAATTTCGCAAATTACTCTCTGTGGACAGAAAAATCTAGAAAGACAATTGAAAGAAAAATTTATTAGCAATCATGGAGAACTTCAAAGGACTTAAGAAAACCCTGTTCATATGGTCCGTCGCATCGCCTGAGAGTATGGAGAAAAATATCAACGCAATCAAAACGGCGACTGGTGGAGAAGTTCTTGTAGAAAACATCGACCGACTATCCCTTGGTAAAACAGATTAACTCTAAAAATTGTCCAATAACTTTTGTCACTCATCTATGCATTTCAGCCTCTCATCCCAATTCAACGTTCGATCTTATCGTGGTGGAAGGTGCTCGGTCATCTGACGCATTTGCTAAGCTACTAAGTCTACTTAAGCCTATGGGTAAACTTTATCTACAAAAGTATGAGGGCAGTGCTGATAGTGTCTCTCAGGAATTGAAACTGTCCGGTTTCCTTGACATTCAAAAAGCAAACGACTCGATAACGTGTCACAAGCCTGGCTATGAAGTTGGTTCAGCTATGAAATTGTCTTTCGCTAAGAAAGATGTTGCGGCCGTTTGGAAGATCGACGCCAGTGATGGCGACGAGGAGGAAGCAGAAACAATTGACGAGGATGATCTACTCGATGAAGAGGACAAGATCAAACCAAATCCGGAGTCGTTGAGGGTGTGTGGAACTACCGGCAAGAGGAAGGCATGCAAGAACTGTTCATGTGGACTCGCCGATGAACTGGAGGCGGAGAAGGCTAAAGTTGCTGTTGAAACGCAAAATGCAAAGTCCAGCTGTGGAAGTGTGAGTGCATTTGAAATCCGTTGGTATGCGACGAGGTGGAGCTAAATTTTGTATATTGCAGTGCTACCTTGGAGATGCTTTCCGTTGTTCGACTTGTCCTTATCTGGGAATGCCTGCGTTTAAGCCTGGCGAGAAGGTGCAGCTTGGCGGAAATTTACTTAAGGCGGATATCTAGTTCATTTTCATTTATAGCCTAGTTGGATGGCTGCACTGATAAATTTGATTTGTTCATTCAATAAAACACCCTAAATGGAATCTCGACCAAGTGTTTTGATAATTACAGATTAAAAGATTTCGCATAACTCTTTTAGACAAGAAAAACACCTCAGCTGTGTAGTAAGACAGGGTAACGTCTTTATTAACTAGAATCACTTCGAATGGGATCTGTGAATAGGATAATTACAGCAGATGTACAGTCGGCAGCAATTTTCTGTGACGATCTAATTTTAGAGCGATGTAAATATAGCACTTATCATAGCTAGGCCTCTCGCGTATAGATCAGATATAAACAAATCCGCTTAAGTGGAACCCATTTCTAACAAAAGCGTTACGTACATTTATTATGATCTCCGAGGACCCGAAGAAAGTTTTCCTTTTCAAAACAACGATTACCCACCTATGCAATTCAAATCTATTACAATCAAATGTCAAACAAGCACAAATCGCTCCATCTCTTTCAATTTTGCACATGCTTGTGGCACCGCTGTGAATAATTCTGACACCCGAAGTTGACAGACACCACTCAAATGTCACTTTTCCTTTTTTTTGTGACTGTAGAACGACGACGAGGTGTAAAAGAAAAATATTGTCCATCTCTCGAGTGGTTGTTTACTATCCCATCCGTGAATTCAAATTAAGAAAGTTTAATTCCAAGCCGAGATGTCGTCTATGTAAATTGTCAATCTGCGCTTTATTATGCTTCAGCTGCTGTTGAGAACGAGGAAAATTCCTCAAGAACTCGGACGTCATTGGAGCTGTCACTCGAGGGTATGGTTTATGATACACTCCCCCGACTGATTGCGAGTTATGTAAACGCTTTGGTAATATATTTTTATTTTTGTTTTGCAGTATGCTGCCAGTGGTGGGCCAACAAAAGCTGCTCGGGCATCTGATGAGGCGTTGTCGTCAGGATCTGCTGTCGATTTAGTTGAAGCGGTTGCAATACCTGTCGAGAATGCAACAACATTGGATGCTTCGAAACGTGTACCACTTGCCGAACCAACAAAAGAGAAGATTGAAAGATTACCATGGACAGTGAGTCCTTCACTGGAGCAGGGAAAATTGCTCAGCAACTATAAGAAACTTTCAAAGTTTCGGTTGACTTGTAAGGACCACCAGTTCTCTACGTTTTCATCATTTTAATAGACAGTGATTCTTTACAGCTCTTGTTGTGATTACTTCAATGGCAGGCTATGCCATGGCACCAGCTGCCTTTGATCCCGTCACCTTTGCGCTATGCGCCACAGGTACGGGGTTGATGTCGGCTGCGGCAAATTCCATCAACCAGTACCACGAAGTTCCATTCGACTCGCAGATGTCGAGAACAAAGAACCGTGTTCTCGTCACAGGACAATTGACTCCGGCTCACGCCATCGGTTTTGCTATAGTATCCGCATCAACAGGATTGGCAATGTTGTACTTTGGAGTAAATGGTTTGACCGCAGCACTTGGTGCTGGTAATTTGTTCCTTTATACGTCCATTTACACGCCAATGAAGCGAATCAGCATCCTCAACACCTGGGTGGGCTCGTTTGTCGGTGCCATTCCCCCTCTGATGGGTTGGGCTGGATGTGCTGGTTCCCTAGACGTGGGTGCTTGGATTTTAGCCGGCTTGCTATACGCCTGGCAGTTTCCACATTTTAATGCGTTGTCGTGGAACTTGCGGCCGGATTACTCCAGAGCAGGCTACCGTATGATGGCTGTCACCAACCCAGCTCTCTGCCGGCGAGTTGCGTTGCGTTATACCGCGGGAATCGCTGCTCTTTCGGTAGCTGCACCCCTCCTTGATGTCACAAATCCATGGTTCGCTTTGGAAACGCTGCCACTCAATGGGTACTTTTGCTACCTCGGTAAGGAGCTTGTTCTATAGAAATGTTTCCTCATTAATTGCAAATCGTGTCCCTTTTAGCGTGGAAGTTCTATCAAAAATCAGACAGTGGCAGTTCACGGAAACTGTTCCGATTCTCCCTTCTCCATCTGCCTGCCCTAATGGTGCTTTTCCTACTCAACAAGAAGCGATGGATCTTTGCCGAAAAATCAACGGAGGAAGCCGCTGTACTGGCTGCCATAGATGGATCTTCTCTTGACGCAATGACAAAAGGAAGCTTCCTCTCGTCGCCCAATGCCTCCTCGCTGAGTAATGTTCTGCCAGTTACTGTGGCTGCTGCCACAAAACCACCTCCGATTGTCAGTGAAGACAACAAAGAAAGGCTGTGACAGTAGTCATTCATCTAGGACTAGCTAATTTATTATAATTTCTGTATAAGGAACTCCGTAGATGGTGATGATGACGACGTGACGATGTTGTTCACAACACAAAGCATTCTGCCACAAGAGGCAACAAACAAATTACACACACAATCAATACAAATTGGCACTTAACTTAAAAAAAACGTATTTTTGTCGTCAGCAAAGTGTACCTTTTTAGTTCTTAATTTTCAGTCTTACTTTAGAGACGCATAGATTCCTTGTGTACATAGATGAAAGTATTACTGTTTAATAAAGGCGAAGTTGTACTCTTCTGCTGCTAATAAATGAAATGGTATGAGTATTTTGCAGTTGAAATCCGGTAGGGCCGTAGAAAAAGGTTTGATGCTTTTGCTATCTTAACCGACAGTACTTATAAAAGCGTCGCTGAAACGGCTGTGTGGTAGTAAGGTCCTCCGAAAATATACTGAGCTATTCAACTAAATTCAGGGGCCGAATTACAGCATCCGTGAGCGAGCCATACGTTACTGAATTTTGTGGATTTTACAAGCAAAACAATTACAAATTCAGTCACGGATGCAGTAATTCAACCCCAGGCTGGGAACTGAATACGATTACATTGTCCAATCTTTTAAATAAAGGCAAACTAAGCAAACTAAGTTGGTAGGCTAAACTGTAAAATTGCCTTCTAAACACGGAAATATCAAGGCAAATACTTTTGAAGCCTCATATTGTCTATTAAATAATTCCATTTATCACAATCAAACCTCTTCTGAAATTGAGGTGTATGATTTTTCAAAAGCATACAGTAATCCGACTAAAATGTTTAATTTTTCAAAAACTAATTTTAATGGTTTAAATGGCTACCTTCATGACATTGATTGGAACAATAATCTAGATTCTAGAACACCTACCTATCCCTTCAGGAGTCATATAATTGTTGCCAGTCAAATTGCGACTGCATTGAATTTTATTTTGTTGCCGAGTTGCAGGAAGATGGCAGGAACAAATATGTTAATAAAATAAATGAAAATTAAATAGATATATCCAAAATTAATGAAGGTTTTTTTATTAAAAACTTAAAATATATACACCCCTATCGGGAATAATATTTCCCCGGGAATATTCCCTTGTCAGCAATGTATTATTTATGTTTTATAGGAATTAAATTAAATAAAATTAGACTTTTTCCAAAGTGGACAAATCTCCTTTTCATTAAACTAAAAAATTGGTATAAAATTTAAGGTCTTGATAACAACAAAGCATTGTATATGTATAGGTTGTAGGAACAGAAAATGAACCTGAAATGTGTCCTTTTTCCTAACGAAAATGGTTTCTGAAAACATCATCAGGATATTGTCCTATGGTTTTAAGAAAACTTTTAGTTTTTGGAAAGTTTCTTAAAGTTTATCAAAATATTTCTTCCTTTTTCTTTGAATTTTGCTTCTATATATTTCAGAAATTAAAAAAAAAGGCTCAGGTTGTCCTAGGGATTACGAAATCTTTGACAAACTGCGTAAAGACTTTCTTGCGTTAAGTAAATTTTTGCAACAAAAATTATGTTAGCGAAATAGAAAATAAAACAAAAACTGACTCTAAAAGCTTCTGGTCTTTCATAAAAAGCAAATCCATGGTTTATAAAAATACTGAATCGATAGATTTTAATTCAACACTTGAATTTTTTGCGAATTTCTTGAAATCTGTGTACCTACTCAAAGCCCCAATACCCCTAGTTTTGTACCAGCTACCGAATGCAAAATTGATATATAGGCCTCATTCAATTAATTCTTCACGACATTATCTTAGCTCATGACAATCTCAAGCAAAATTCAAGTCCCAGGCCCGACGGTAACGGTATTCCCGCGATTATTTTTAAAATGTGTTCTAATTTCTAAAGCAATTTGCTTTTAAAATTTTCAATCTGTCATTGCCCTCTGGAATTTTTCTTGATGAATGGAAATCATCTTTTCTTATTCCAATTTTTAAATCTGGATTTAATGTCGTTTTCCATTGGGACCACCAGAAATCTTTTTCAGATCACAGATTTTACGTGGCGAATGGAACATGCAACGAAATTGATCTGCTTTTGTAAATGGATTAGTGCGTTATATGACAGCAATATCAGCTGTTCAAATTGCATTTGTTTTTGCAAAAATCACAAATGGATATCGCCTTGAAAAATGTTTCCCCTATTGCACGTACAAATGGAGTATTTTTGGTGATTCGTAGTCTTCTGATGACGAGGAAAACTATTAAGATAATATTTCCTCCTGAATTATATCCATGGCTATTTAATGTATTTCGTTATTTTGGTTTTCACGAAACTACCCCCATTTGTCTTCGAAGCAAACTTCTTAAAATGACGTCAAACAGCTGTGCAAAGTATATTGGTATTGGGAGAGTGTGTGTAGATCTGAAAAAATATCGAGATCTGCAAAAAGTGCTCTGAATCGAAAAAAAGATTGATTTTTGGTCCCAATGGAACATAAAAAGTGATTTAGATCAAAAAAAAGATTGATTTTTGGTCCCAATGGAAAACCACATAAGAATGATATTGAAAACTATAGGGGAATTTGCAAATTATCTGCTTTTCTTAAGATTTTCGAAAGCATCGTCCAATCAAAATTGGAATTTTTTATAAAGGAACTAGCTGACCCGGCGAACTTTGTTCCGCCCAATTTCTTTAATGTAATAAAAATAATAATTTCGAGCGTGCACAATGCTAATGCTACTTTATGTAATTCGGTCAATTCAAATTCTTTTTTCAAAACTTAAAGTTATGCAATAGAAATAACTGAAGTATAGCAATGTCGATGTGTTTCATTCGCAAACTTGCGGTGCATTGATGTTTCACAACAAAATTATTACTGGGCCGACTCACAATTTCAAATTGTGTAGCGGTAAGCACGGAATATCTAAAGAATTCAAAAATTTAAAATTTTACATATTTTTTGTTGTACCTATTGGAAGTGACACTATCCAGTAATTTTTTTTTCAAAATGCGATTCTCCATACTAAATTCTATCCCCAATCTAATATCCATAACGAATTTTGTTTTCTCGACAAAAAGGTAGCACAATATGTTCTTTTTTGGGCCAATAAGAATTTAAACCAAAAATCATAAAAATCGAACGATTTGTTCCCGAGTTATGAGTGCACATACGGACGTCAGTCTTTTTTATATATAGCTGTACCCACCCGGCTTTGAACGTACATTTCGTTTTAAGTCTTGCTCAGATTTCTCAAAGTGCTTTATTTGGACCATGTCCATTTATGATTTTACCCAATTGTACAACTTTAGATAAAGCTTTTGATTTGGTTTTTGAATGAAAGGCGCCACAACCCGTTTTCCGCTTATGGTTTGCAAGGTATCACCTTCAACCCGGAACCAGCCATAAACATGCACAATATTTCATTGAAAAGAGTTGTGTGTTTTCGGAGATCGACGACAGCACCACCTATCGGGTCCATAACCCAAGTGGAAATTGTTGGTTATAGTGTAAGCGGTGTTCCTACATTTATCACATGCTTCCGTAACAGTAGATAACAGTGTGAATAGTGTATCAGAGTGCTTACTATTTCCAGTGCAGAATGGAACGTTGGCCAAAGTGAGAAAAAAGTTTTAGCTTATAAAATTACTATTTCGGGAAACACATATAATGGTATCTTGGATATGACTTGTTACCGGAATGTTCCCGAATTTTAGTGAGCTGTCAAATTAGTTTTCATGTGTTTGTAAGTTGGTTCGCACGAAAAAGAAAATGTGAAATAGAAATACTGGTACCAATATAAAACGTAAGCACACAACCTTCCCTCTTTAATGGGGATGCTAAAGTACCTAAACGAACATGAAAATGGTAATTGAGGTAATATAATGTGAATTTAATAGTAGCATATCTTCGTACCCGAGTGCAAAATATTTTAACGAAAATCTGTTTAACTACAAATACCACGCGCCAAAGAAATATTCAGGACTCAGATTCAGCTGGCCCGGCGAAATACAATTGCCAAAACCGCAGCGATTTACTTGTCGGCCAACTTACCGCTTTTTTATGGAAGTGCTTTATGGTACATAGCATTTCTCGTTCCATTTACGGGTGCGTACACGGACAAAGCGAGAGGTTTGCCGACACGTGAGCACGCCACATACAATTGACCATGTGAGAAACATGGAACGCTATGCTGAATGCTGATGATGATTGTGTTGTTATCTATCTCGGTCTCCAGTATGGACGACTGCATGGTATTCTTTTCTGAAGTTCCGAAATATTCTATCGATTGTTAATATTCCGATCTGACTGTTCGTCCTGATTTTCTGCGACGTGAAACGTTTGACCTTCTTACTGGCGGCACGATCAAATTTGTCTTGGAATCGCCGAGTCCCACACAAACTTTCATCCCCTATATCATCCTGTCAAAGCTTTGTTTTCGAGACAGAAAGTAGCATATGGCCTTCCTTGGGCCCAATCGAAACTATCAAGCTAAAAATCTTTAAAAACTAACCATCCTGTCTCGAGTTATGCGCGTAAAAACTCAAAACGCTCAACAACTTCTGTCGACTGTCATTGTCATCATCGTCATCTCAAACATTTCAAAATATTTTTATTTTTTATTTATTTCAATCAAATAAGAACATCCGCTGTTCTCGCCAGATTATATACTTAATACAAAAAATTATACTTAATGACCACCAAAGCCTAACAACAGGATTAGTTTATTCCTAAATGATTCTCTACTTATATTAAAATCAATAACATCACAATATTTATTAGATTCCCTAAGGCATCTAGAGATTGGTTCATTGTAACCATAGTTAACCCTATGATAGGGTATATGAAATAAAAAGCGATTCCTAAGAACTCTCACAGGAGCATAAAACCCAACTAATGATAAAAGAAAAGGGCAATCGATATGACCATCTATCAAATCGCGAATGAACATAACGGAAAAATATTGCCTCCGTCTGAAAAGAGGTAAGATACCAAATAACTTGCACCTCGTCTCGTAAGATGGCATTTCAATATTCCATCGCAGTCTACGAACAGCTACTCTAGTAAAACGCCTTTGGATCTTCTCAATTCTAAAAGAATGTACTTCGTAAAATGGATTCCATACTATACTGCAGTATTCAAGATGTGATCTGACAAATGCAAAAAATAGACATTTAAGAGTATGAGGATCTTGAAAGTCTTTCGAATTCCGCAATAAAAAACCAAGCATCTGATTACCTTTGGCAACCAAAAACTCAATGTGTTTGCAAAAGCTAAGTTTTATGTCAAAAATAACTCCAAGATCTTTTTTGGAGCAGATAAAGGACAAAGGGGTATTGTCGATTGTGTACGTAAAGGGAATTGGAGAGAGGTGACGATAAAAAGAAAGGCTTTGACATTTAGAGACATTGAGATGAAGGTCATTGTCATTACACCAAATGGAAAGACGATTGAGGTCATCTTGTAGAAGAATACAGTCTTGAACTGAACTTATTTGTCGGAAGATCTTCAAATCGTCGGCAAACATAAGACACTGGGAATTCAAAAACAAGTCAGGAATGTCATTAATAAACAAAAGGAAGAGTAGGGGGCCCAGATGACTACCTTGAGGTACTCCAGAGGTAACATAAATTGGTGACGAGAGCATTCCGTTTAAGCGAACATATTGGATACGATCGGTTAAGTAGGAATGAATCCACTTAAGGATATTGGAGTGAAATCCTAAGGTAGTTAGTTTAGAAATTAATGTTCTATGGTTAACGCGATCAAATGCCTTAGCAAAGTCTGTATAAATTACATCACATTGTAAGCCATTCTCAAGGTAATTCAAGGCAGTATTACAAAAAATGGAGAGATTCGTAGTAGTGGATCTGCCTGTAACGAATCCATGCTGAGACGGAGAGATAAATCTTTTTAAGAGAGGTGTAAGTTTGTCACACACTAGTTTTTCAAACAACTTAGGGATAGAAGAAATTTTACAGATTGGACGATAGTTGGTAATATCATGCTTCGATCCAGATTTATATATGGGCGTTAAAAACGACCTCTTCCAATCTTTCAAAAAAATTCCAGACTGGACAGATAAATTAAATACTAAACACAAAGGTACAGAAAACGCTGAGGAGCACTTTTGAAGTAGAATTGGCGGGATGCCATCCATACCCGGATTTTTATCTAGTTTCAATGAAGAAAGAGCTATTTGAACTTCAGCGATTGAAAACTCAAAGTAGTTTATATTTACGACATCACAGGACATTGAGTTGTTAAATAAGACTCTTGGTGTGGTAGTACCAGAAGAATAAACCGATTGAAAGTGGTTAGCGAACATGTTACAAATGGTTGACAGATCAGATGAGGTTACATTATTAAGACGCATACATTTGGGAATACCATTAGATTGTTTTTTGCTATTAATAAAGCTCCAAAAGCGTTTACTATTGCTTTTCAAATTAGACTCAACGGAAAGGATATACTGTCTATAAAGAAACTTATTTAAAACATCGAATTCTTTTTGAAGCGTCCGATAAACTTTTAGAAGTTCCGGATCATTATTTCTATTACGAAGAAGTTTATAGGCCTTATTTTTCCTATTATTTAAGTTTATGATTCTGTCATTAAACCAAATGGGCTTGTTACCCTTGACAGACTTAACTTTCGGTGTAAACAAATCAATTGCCGTTTTCACAGATTTGATAAATATATTAAAAGAATTATTCAAGTTACAATTATTGTTAAACATATCGGGCCAATTTATACTATCTAAATAGGTTGAGATGTTGCTGAAATTAGCTTTAGCATAATTATACTTGAAATTAGTGTCGCCGGAACCCGGTTTGAAAAACTCATAAAATTCAAACTGCATTGCTAGAGCAACATGGAAAACAGAATTAGGAAAAAGTGGGACCATGGAGTTGTTGATACTGATGTCAAGTTCGGAATCAACGAATACCAAATCGAGAACATTATCAAAATCATTGGGAAAATGATTTATCTGGCAAAGGTCAAGCTGAGCAAGAGTATCAACGACTTCACGTTCATAGTCTAACTTAACGTTATACTAATGCAATGATCCTGAAACTACTTGGCAAACAAAAATGATGCATTCAAACACCATCAAACAAATCGAAGTATCTACTCCATTTCAAAAAGCTACTTAATGTGACATAGTAAACATAAGCAATCTTATTAGGTGTATTTAAAAAAAAAAGAAATTTCAAAATTGTTTGCAACAACAATTTGCTTGCAAAATAATTAAAATAATTGACAACAACAATTGGCATTAAAATTAAAAAAATTTGTTTCGTATTATGAAGTATCACTACTCGATTTCCACCCCGTTTATTTTTTTTCAAAGTGCATTTCCCCATACATAAAAAAAAAATTCAAGGGTGGACCACTCTTAACATTTAGGGGAATGAAAAATAGATGTTGTTCGATTCTCCACCCTAGCCGATATCCTTGCAAAGATTCACGAAAATCGATCGAGCCGTTTCGGAGGAGTTCAATTACGCACCCCGTGACACGAGAATTTTATATATTAGAAGATTTATTTGTGACACCCAGTCCACTACCAATAGTCTGGCCTGCTTTCTCACTAGGTCTGTTCCTTTACTTTTAATGTCGTTTTCCATTGGGCAAAAAGAAGCGTCCGGGAGAGTCCGGAATCGAAAAAATTACTTCTGAAACCGTTCCATTGGCACAAAAAATAGGTACTCTTCTGGTGATTCTGAGGAGAGAATTTCGCTTCTGGATTTGAAGTCAGAATCCACTCAAGAAGCACTCACACCAGTGTAGTTTGTGTATTTTATACAAGTCAACTGACAGCTGCCGTAGATTATTTTTTGGCATTACACCAATACTCTTGTGGATTCAATCAGAAGCAGTTTTCTTGTTCCATTGGACTACAGAATGAGTGGATCCCCGAGTGAAACCAATGGAAAACGACAATAGGTAAGGTTAGGTAAGATGGCTGTCTAGAAAGACACACCTAGACCAAATTGATTTAGGTCCTTTGTGATACCATATGAGTTAGAAGGGGAGGAGGGGGGGGGGGGGGGGTAGCTGGAGTGTTGTCTAGGCCGGACTTGCTAGTGGGCATTATTGCTGTTTTGTGCATGTGACTCTTGTCTGTGACTCCTCTGTCCCGTAGAGAGAATCGGGGGAAGTTTATCCTCAGATGATGGGAGGGTGGCCGAAGCAGCCGTCCCTTCCCCTGTAATCCTCAGACAACTCCCTGAAGAAGTGAGATTGGGGATAACCATAGGACGATATGTCTTCGGATGTGCGACGGGTGACCGAAGCAGTGAGCCCCTCGCTTTTAATCCTCCGACGTCTCGTCGAAATGACGTGAGCCGGTGTATAATACCGGTGGTGGTTGTATATCGGCCCTTACGTTATGTACCTTACTAAGGTCCTAATAAGGTTGGTCAAGGATGACCGGTGGACATTATTAACGACAAAAAGGGTTCCCAAACTTTTTCGTAAGTGTCTCTCTCTGAGATAATTTATCCCCACTACTTCCATTTTGACAGTCTTTACCATTTTTACTACAAAAGTAAAGGAACAGACCTACTATGTTATAAATACTATTGAAGGTGGCTGTCAAGTCGACTGTGCAGACACTGACTCCAGCAAGGCATTAGATTCTGTCAATCATCATATCTTATTAAAAAAACTAGAAAGTTTTGGGCAGTTTTGGGTTTCACTCTGCAAAGCCTTTTGGATGTGGCATGTGGTTCTGGAGTACCACAGGGTAGTCCTTTGGGTAGGCTGCTCTTTATAGTTTTTATCGACGATATTTCGCATGCATTAAAATTTGCTATTGTCTTATATATGAGGATGACTTAAAACTGTTTCTTAAAATAAAAACTAGACTTGATTGTGAGTTTTTGCAACGTGATCTACAAAATTTATCTACTTGGTGCGTCAACAATTGTTTAAATATAAGAAAATGCTTTATAATTTCTTTTTATAGAAGCTCTTCTCTCCTTGAGTTTCAATATGAAATCGATAATATTGTACTAAACAGAGTGGAAGAGGCTAAGGATCTGGGCATTGTATTCGATTCCAGGTTCACCTTTGCGCGTCACGTTGATTTCGTTATTGCTTAAGCAAAAAAAAACTTTCTGGTTTTATAAAACGAAATAGTAGGGAATTTTCGGATCCTCATACCCTAAATCCTTTGACTCAGTTGTACAGAAATTCAAGGTTAACTATCTTGAAAGACATGAAATGTAACCCATTATATATTCTGAAGAGTTAAATATACACCACCAAATCAGATTACCTGATTACAGTAGTGTCTTTCAGGCGGAGGTTCTGGCAATCGACGAAGCTCAATGGTGTCAATGTTATCAATACCAAACAATGATATTACCATATTTATTGACAGCCAGGCGGCTATAAAAGCAGTATCTGCTATCGAAATAAAATCAAAGCTGGTTCACCGCTGCCGTGAAGAGCTTAAGGTTCTCTGCTCGCAGCACACCACGCGTCTCTGCTGGGTCCCTGGACACTGTGACAAAACCGGCAATGAGATGGCTGATGAATTGGCAAGAAATGGTTCTGCTATGGACCAAGATCGGGCGATTAATTCAATCAAACCACCACTCTGTAATCTCAGAGAGAGGGTAGAAAACAAGACCCGGATGAAAGTCAACAACAGGTGGAAAGAATTAACCACCTGCGAAATAACACGGAAGCTATGGCCGGAATACAATCCAAGTCGGACTATCAAGCTTATGCGGTTTGATAGAATGTCAATGTATAAACTGGTAGGAGCCCTAACGGGTCACAACTTCCTAAGATACCACACAGTGAAATTGAAACTCAAGAATGACGATATATGCAGGGGTTGCGGCGACGAGGAGGTACACGAGGACACACCTCACTTCCTCTGTCAATGCCCAAGTCTCTGTCACTTGAGGAATAGAACACTTGGAAGATACTTCTTCCATGACATACATGAACTTTCAGATATATCTTTATCTAATATTTACAGGTTCATAAATGCATCAGGATGGCTGGACAAGGTCGAGTAACCAAGAGGGAATGACTCTAAAGCCAACAACATCGGCTAACCCCCCAATAAGGGCATCACAATGGGTCCACATGGACCTAAGTGGGGTACGGCAGGACTCGTTCTGACGGACCCACCCATAAACCTAACCTAACCTAACCCATTATATAGCGGAAAATTTACAGCGTAAAGTTTCTGTCTTCGGTCTTCCATCATAACTTATATCTAGGACTCAAAGTTAGGGACAATGTGAAGAAGATCGATCCGAATGGAGGTAGGTAATGTTTGAGCTGAACTTAAGCCTTCGTTGGAGATTAGTTCTTCACAAAATGTGTGGTGGGTTGGTATACACAGAAGAGGGGCACGGTAAACTACGAGGTGTAGTGTAAAAGAAGATAGATTTAGAGTAGGGCAAATGGGAAAGTTGAATAGGTAATTAAATTAAGAGTGCGAATGAATTGTCGGCAATTGAGGGGAGGCAGAGAATCATACACAACGCAATGACAGTGAGAACAATATATTTTGCAGAGCCGGCTTGTTGCAGGATTGGTATATGTGGATCCAAACGACCGCATAACGACCGACATTGTCCCAGTAACAAACGATATGTAAAGTTATCAACTTTGACACTATATGGCACAATTGGTGGAACAAAAACCACTTTGTCTGGAAATTAGCTACGAATACGACTTGTGCTTTCAGTAATAACGTCCGGACAGACGAACAAGATTCAACAACGTAAATAAAACAAGGAATGACAAAGTACTGAGAACATTGCGACTGTAAAATGTGTCAATAATGCAGTTCGTCTATTTTTAGCAAGTCCATGTTCCGTGTCAGCAACCCAGAAACTAAAGGCGACAGGACAAAGGCTTTCACTCGTGCAGGCGTTTCCGTCTAGGACATTTTAATATTGTGTTCCATTGCTCACTTTTGTTGATATCTGTGATAACTGTTTTGAATAAAGTACAAAATCAGTTGCTTTGAATGAAAAGCTATCCAAATTTTGTACTGGAACACAACTCTACACTCAAATTGATGCCAAGTGGTTGACAAAGTGCTCTGGTTCCTCCATATGTTATTTGTATATCCCCACTAACCGCTGTCAAGAGCAAAAGTGAATAATTTTCAATAAATTGCACTCCAACTCCATGTCCACCATAAGCTGTACAACAACTTCATGAATATCCAACAGGAAAACCATCGCGTCACCACACCCGCAATTAGTCAGAACAGAATGCATTCTATTGTTCCATAAATTGTCGGACCCCAAATCAAAGCATATATCTAATGGACTTTCCCTGTTCAATGCTATCGCATGGTTAATCTCCAATGTCCTTTGAAAAGTATCCGCATATGCGTGGCTGATGCCAACCCATTGGATTATTGTGTCAAAATGGTTTGGATGGAAACGTTTTGTTTCTACTGTTCGGTCCGGTTAGGCGTCATAGTTTCGGCAATTCTTTCAATGGTAAGGGTGGGTGTTTCTTAAATTTCAATATTCACACTAAGCACACTTTAAGCTGCAGGAGATAATATTTCTCACGTTTCTCCTGATCCACGGACGAGATCAGTTTCAAGCTACAAAACGTTTGGTCGAACAGCAACATCAACAGGACCAGGATAACAGTATTTTTATAATTTTCCACGGGTTGTCGGAGCGTATGTGATACATATTTTTGCCTCAACTATTAACTTAACGAGCCTGTCCTTTCAGATCTTTCGTTGTATCTGCTATTGTTTGATTTGTTCGGTGCTGTGCACATTCTTGCTTGTATATCGGCCGCTTATGGAGCACTGAAGGTAAGGTTCGGAATAGGTATTCCAGGGGGCGTACAATTAATCGCAAAGTGTTACAGCTAAGGAAAGCCTTCCTCATACCGTACATAGTTACTCAGTTTGTGATATGCATTATTGTAACGGCGCAGCATCTTGTTTTTGTAATGATCATGAAGAAAATCGTAAATTTGGGAATCTTGATTGGGATCACCATCGCCGGCGGATTCTACCTTCGTGAGAGACCTTGTATACTTGTATTGAAATGGATTTAAAATTGTTTTCTTTTAGTTTTCATTGGCTACAGTTGGTCTGCATCGGTTGCAATGTTTCAAATTATCATTCTTGTTAAATCACAGAGATACAAGGCTTTGTACGGAGACGATCCAATGGCACCAAGGCAAAGAAACGACGTTTTGCTTGGCCATCGAAATGTTGAAAATGTGAAGATATTCTTGACGCCGAATGACAATGAAGTCAGTGCCATGAAGCGTAAGCGGCTGATTGAGGAACAACAAAGGCACAGATTTGGTCGGGAGATCATTTCGGTTATACCTTTGGATCAGGCGGAGAAGAGAGACGGAATTGATGAGTATCATTTCGACAACTGGCATTGGAATGAGCTGGTTGGTGTAAGGAGAGTAATCAGATAAATACGGCAGAGTTTACAAAGTGGGAGTGGTTTTGATTCTACCTAATCAATTACATACATTTATGTAAAATGCACGACATACTAAAGTTGGCACTGTTTGTTTATGAATAAATAAGCTCATCAGGTTTACATGCGAATTGAAGTGAAGAAAGTCCTACAAATCTATATAAACCCTAGCGAACCCACGCAGCGCCATCTGCCGTGCTGATTTGTGAATTTAAACCATCCCGGGCGCCACCCGAACGCATATAAAAAATTCATTCAATTTGGTCCAGCCGTTTAGGAGGAGTTCAGTCACATACACACGTACCTACAGTAGAATTATATATTATACTAGCTGTACCCCCCGGCTTCGCCCGTGCAAAATGTGGTTTCAGAACAGTTGATGGAAAGAAGATCTAAAAAATTTGCTATCTTGTAGGGGGCCATTTTTTTTCGCCAAAAATATATATTCTCATAACGCTTGAGTTGTCCAATAACACGATATTTCTTCCCACTGCATTAAATAATTTGTCTTCCTTCCGTAATTTTAACAGGTATTCGTTTCAAATGTTAAATCATTTTCTCTCAGTCCCGTATACATTTCGCACCCTATCTCTTTCAATCCCACGCCCCACACGCCACATTCTTACACGCCAAAAGCGGATACAATTGTATCAGTTAATACATGTTCAATGAAATATTGAAACTAAGAATTTGTTAAGAAACGCATATCATAATTTTAAAATTGAAAGCTTTCTTTTACGAAAGAACTCACAAAAATAATAGTGATAAGGCGCACTAATAAGCCTAAATCCTGAGGTGAGACTCAACTATTATTATTATTTTATCCTTTGAAAGTCTGAATTCCTTTGTTTTCAAAAACAATGTATTTTTTATTATGGTCATAATATTATGTCACCAATAATGTTTTCAAAATATCGACTTATTTTATTTAAAGGCCAAGGAGGGAACATATTTGTTTTTTTAAATCATGAGCTTAGTAAATATGTAGTAAACTCAACCAGTTGAAATTCGTAGAAATGTCTCAAATTTCGCCTAGTATTTATTTAAAATACTATTTAAGTTGAAATCAACGTCCACAGTCAACGTGGACAGCGCCACCAGCCACCACACATGAAACAAAATTGGCTTCTCGATTGATCGATAATAGATGGCGTTATGTTGCGTGTCTATCTGACAGTTCAATTGTGATACGATATGTTACATTCAAATTTGATTCTTTTTCTGGTTGTGGCCAAAATAAATAAATAGGTACAAAATGAAAAAAAAAAAAAAAAAAAAAAAATCTAAAAAAAAACCTGTCGTAACACGCTAGGTGTTCGACATCTTTAAATTTTTAAATTTTTAAATTTTGTTTCTTTTAAAACCCGTACTGAGAAAATACCTTTCCAACAAAGTATAAATCATCAAAATCGGTTCGGCCAATCTCGAGTTATGGGATAACATCGCTTCGGACTATGTTATAGAATTTAACTGAAAAACGAAATGTGTACCTACAACGCCAGCTGTTGAGAATTTTCCGACTTTTCTTTTTTCCTAAACCATCCCTGAATCAAGACGAACAACACAAAACAAAAATCATCCAAGCCGGTGGAGCCGTTCTCGAGTTTTCACCCGACTAACGCATAGATATTTCTTTGTTTCGACCTGTATAGAGAGAGAGACACAGGAATCTAAATTTTGACTTTGATGGAAGGGCTGTCGGATACTTTTACATGCCTGAAATTTTGATGGAAAGGTTTTAAAATTGCAAGAAAATAAGGAAAGGATTAACTCTAAATGAAATATTTGTAACTTTAACAACCAAGAAGAAAACTAACCACAATTATCATCTTGGTTGGTAAGCCTTCTCTCTTCTCTCTCAACACCGGTATCAAGGCGTTATGGTACCTTTGAGCTGCCCTCCCCACAATCCTACTCACGAATGAGCAGATCACCATGATTGTTACTCACTCATTTTTCGTAATAACCCCTCCCTAAGTGACACCTCAAGTCGCTCAAGAACTCCTGTTGCCCGTCATCATTGTCCACGTCATCTCAAACAGCACTACATTTCAACGTTCTCATACATACTAACGCAATGATCCTGAAAATTCATGTCAAACAAAAATGATTGGTTCAAACACCATCAAATAAATCAAAGTATCTACTCCATTTCAAAAAGTTACTTAATGTAACATAGTAAAGATAAACAAACTTAGGTATATCGATCGTATATTTAAAAAAAAAAAATTTAATTGTTGACAACAAATATTTGCTTGGGAAATAATTGAAATACTTGACAACAACAATTGCCTTTAAAATTATTTTTTTTTTTTGTATTTGAAATGTCACTACTCGATTTCTATTCAGTTTTATTTATTTTTGAGTTCATTTCCCCATGAAAAACGAAATTTGGGCCTACATAGCCACCTGTTAAGAATTTTCCGACTTTTCTTTTTTTATTCTTTCAAACAGGCTGGAAACCAGTCCTAATTGGTGCGAATCATCGAAATCCATCCAGTCGTTCTTGAGTTATAAGCGTAGGAACTAACATCACTTTCTTATATATATATAGATAAACTAGCTGACCCACAATGCATATGCTGGGAAATTGAAGACACTTAAATACGAATGGCAAATCGTTTTGAATAAGCAAAATGACAATGTTTTTTGTTTTGAATTTTCCCTCAAAATCTTTTGCTTGCATGACATTTGGACTTCCAATTTCACCCGGAACTAACAAAGAATTAAAAAAAAACTAAACGTTTTAAATAATATTTCTATCCCGAATCCTTAATTTTGTTTTAAGAACAAAAAGCAGCATAGTCCTTACGAATCCATTAAGCCCAAAATCGTAAAAATCTAACAATCCGTTCCAGAGTTTTGAGTGCACAAATGCTGTTACCATCCGGACTTGCCAGTGCCTTTCGTGTTTTAATTATACAACTTTATAAATAGCGTTTGAATTTTATTTTTATTTTTTAATGGGAGGTGCCACAACCTGTTTTCCTATACCTCTACTCTTTTGTAAATTGGCACCTTTTAAAACTATCCTATATTTTAAACAGGAATCAACCATACCCATCCGATTTCGACAACATCGCCACCTATCGGGTCCAAAAGAATTTTAACTTTTAAGTCTTGCTAAATAGTAACGCATTTCTACTTTGTTTGCGTGTCCATTATTCTGTTTGAGTCCATGTGAAATAGTGTGGTACTTCTGAGTAGAATAATGTCCGTGCAAAGGCACCAAAAGCATTCGCACGATTACATAAAATTCGGCGAGTGTAGTTTTTGATGAATTTATAGCGGTCGTGACATATACGCGCCGACCGTTTTCAAGATGGACGGCTAAATGAATAACGGTTGGATCCCGTTCATGAATTGGAAAACCAAAGATACGTCAAAGAGCTTCATTGGAGCTGATGTACTTCAATTTACATTGGTATTTTCAACTCGAAATACCGCCATATCACTGCCTTTATTCACATACTTGCAAATATATTTGATGCTCTTCACTGAACTACAAAACTCTACATTAATATGAGCTTGGAATATTTTGCTCAGTAGAGGTGAATAGGGCATACCACCCAACGATTGTCAATGTCAATGTCGATGTTTTTGATTTTTTTAATAATGACGATGTATTGCATTTTGCCCGGCCAATAGCAAAGATGTAATTTCTGGCTATTTTGGATTACACGTGAACGTGATAAATAAATGGGAAAATTTTAAAATTGAGAGTGTTAAAGGGATAGGAAGGAAATAGGGAAAGGATTAACTCTAAACGAAATATTTGTAACTTTAACAGCCAAGAAGAAAACTAACCACACCTATCAACTTGGTTGGTAAGCCTTCTCCCTTCTCTCTCCACACCGGTACCGAAGGGGTTATGGTACCTTTGAGCTGCCCTCCCCATAACCCTACTCACGAATGAGGAGAGTACCACGATTGTTACTCGTTCATTTTTCGTAACAACCCCTACGTGAAAACTCAAAACGCTCAACAGCTCCTGTCCTGTTGTCTATCAACTATCATCATTGTCCACGTACGTCATCTCACTCAGCCCTACATTTCAACTTAGATACCTACTTCTTACTCACACATGCTGAAAAAAAATCATAATTTTTGACAACAACAATTTGCTTAGAAAATAATTAAAATAATTGACAACAACAATAGCTTATGGCCTTCCTTGGGCCCAATCGAAACTATAAAGCTAAAAATCTTTAAAAACTAACCATCCTGTCTCGAGTTATGCGCGTAAAAATTCAAAACGCTCAACAACTCCTGTTGACTGTCATCATCGTCATCTCAAACATTTCAACTTACTCACTCATACTAATGCAATGATCCTGAAACTACTTGGCAAACAAAAATGATGCATTCAAACACCATCAAACAAATCGAAGTATCTACTCCATTTCAAAAAGCTACTTAATGTGACATAGTAAACATAAGCAATCTTATTAGGTGTATTTACAAAAAAAAAGAAATTTCAAAATTGTTTGCAACAACAATTTGCTTGCAAAATAATTAAAATAATTGACAACAACAATTGGCGTTAAAATTAAATTTTTTTTTTTGTATCACTACTCGATTTCCACCCCGTTTATTTTTTTTCAAAGTGCATTTCCCCATACATAAAAAAAAAAAATTTAAGGGTGGACCACCCTTAACATTTAGGGGAATGAAAAATAGATGTTGTTCGATTCTCCACCCTAGCCGATATCCTTGCAAAGATTCACGAAAATCGATCGAGCCGTTTCGGAGGAGTTCAATTACGCACCCCGTGACACGAGAATTTTATATATTAGACTAGCTGATCCGGCGAACTTCGTTCCGCCCAAATTCGTTAGGTAATGTAATGAAAGTAATAATTTCCAGCATACACAATGCACATGCTACTTTATGTAGACGCTTAAATACCTCTTTCGTTGGGACAAAATTGCAAAAATTCTGCGACAACGAAATCAATCCATTCGATGCGTCGACAGGAACATGACCATTACCAATACTTAGCAGTTGTTTGGAGAACACTTCGGCAGATGGATCATTTAGCAAACATGCGATGTCGTCAGCTGAAGTTTCTTCAAAGCATTGATCTCATCGGCAGCGGTCGATCGTGGTATTACTGATAGCGTTTGCCGGAAATCGCTTGAGAGTAAAATCAATGCACCCCCAAAACGTCTTGCGTCATTATACAGATCTTTCATATTGCGATTCAGAGCTTCTAACGCACGCTTATGCGACATTGTGCATTCGTCCCAGATAATAATTTTGCTTGCTACCAAAACTTTGGCCATTGCTGAATGTTTCGCTATGTTACATATTATTTCTTCAACCGCTTGAATGTTTAATCGCAATTTCAATGCCGAATGAGCGGTTCGGTAACCTTCCAGCAGCGTAGCCGCTATTCCAGAAGATACCATCGTTGCCAGTGATGGTCTCATTCGTCAAATTTCGTGGATAACGCTTGGAACACTTGCCCCGTCGACCATGCACGGTGATTGTATGTTAATGGCGCCACACGGTCCGTGAATCATGTTTGTAATTATGACATCATGCAGGTCTGGATCGGTTTCGGGACCTGGAATCTCGGCACATATCTTTCGACTAACCAAATGAAAATGTGCGCCTCTTTTTTGCCATTCAATCGAATACATCCAGCATCGAGTATAACCAAAGACACGATGCTTAACAAAATAGTCCATCAGCGACCGACGAAATATTTGTAACTTTAACAGCCAAGAAGAAAACTAACCGCACCTATCAACTTGGTTGGTAAGCCTTTTCGCTGCTCTCTCTACACCGGTACCGAAGGTGTTATGGTACCTTTGAGTTGCCCTCCCCATAACCCTACTCACGAATGAGCAGAATACGACGATTGCTACTCGCTCATTTTTCGTAACAACCCTTACGTGCAAACTCAAAACGCTCCGGCACAACTCCTGTTGCCTGTCATTATTGTCCATGTCATCTCAATCACCCCTACATTTCAACTTACTCACACATACTTATGCAAGGATCCTGAAAATACATATCAAACGAAAATGATGGATTCAATAACCATGAAATAAATCAAGTCTACTCCATTTCAAAAACGTACTTAATGTAACATAGTAAACATAAATAAACGTACTAGGTAGGTTACATTTAAAAAAAAAATTTCAAAATTGTTGACAACAACAATTTGCTTGGAAAATAATTAAAATAATTGACAACAACAATTGCTTTGAAAATTTAAAATATTTTTTTTTTGTATTTGAAGTGTCACTACTCGATTTCTACCCATTTTATTTTTTTTCAAAGTGCTTTTCCCCATGAAAAACGAAGTTTGTGCCTTCAACGCCACTGCTTGAGAATTTTCCGACTTTTCTTTTTTCATAAACCATCCCTGATTGAAGACGAATAAAACACAACAAAAATCATTGAAATCGATTGAGCCCTTCGTGAGTTATAAAGTCACAACGCAATTGCAACAATTTTATATATATAGAGATATAATAAAATTGTGAAGTTTGGATGTGGTTTTGACCTTGCATCGTGTTAAAACTGCTCACCCATTCCGGATGGATTTTTCAGAAAACTTAGGCATTAAAATGAAGTAGGATTTACTGTTTTTATTTCATTGCAATCGGCCAATTAATTCGAAGGACTAATATATTTTTTTTGTTATACTGTGTGGTTGCAGTCTTAGATGACGTTCACGTTAGTCTTTTATTGGGAAATATTTGCACATGGACTGGTGGTAATTGTGTGCATCTTGTTTTGGTTCGTTTGTTGCTTCCTTTTCGTCGACGTTTTAAGTGGGTGCGAGGGAAATGACATCTGTGTATACTGTATATTTCAGGGCTGTCAGGCAGAATGAACCATTCGATCTGGACGATGAAGACCAACGATTCCGTCCACCCGACCTTGACGAAGTGAAGATAGCCATATCTAAGCTTAAGTCCAACAAAGCCACTGGAGCAGATGGCCTAACCGCCGAGCTATTCAAAGCGGCAGGCGATGACTTGGTTATAGGAGCATGCACCAACTCATCTGTTAAATATGGTCGGAGGAAAGTATGCACGATGAGTGGAACCTCAGCATTGTTTTCCCGATCCTCATGTAAGGAGACCCTCTGAAATGCGCCAACTATAGGCATCAGTCTTCTTATCTTATCTGCCGTGTTCTGTGAACGCCTGAAACCTTTCGTCAACAACCTGATTGGTCTTATCAGTGTGGCTTCAGGCCAGAAAAATCTACCGTCGACCAAATATTCACACTGCGGCAGACCTTGGAGAAACCCCAGGAAGTCCAAATCGATACCCACCACCTTTTCATCGATTTTAAGGCCGCCTATGACAGCATTTATAGAGACGAGCTATACAGAGCAATGTCTAGTATTGGCATCCCTGCCAAACTCGTCCGCTTGTGCAGGATGACGATGGAGAATGCACGCTGCTCCATCAAGGTTGGTAAAAAACTCACCGAAACCTTCGATGTCAAAAAAGGATTTAGACAAGGCGATGCGCTGCTACGCGACTTCTTCAACATCATTCTTGAAAGAATAGTGCAAAACTCAAACGCTAACACCAGAGGCACTATCTTCCAAAAGTCCGTCCACCTACTATCGCATGCCGACGACATCGACATAATCGGCAGAACGCAGAGTGATGTCACTGGCGCGTTCGTGAGTATTGAGACGGAAGCGGCGAAAATGGGTTTGGCGGTCAATGAGGGCAAGATGAAGTATATGCTGTCATCAAGAAAGGACACCCAACACCGACGTCTTGGTCAGAATATCTCAATAGACAGATATAACTTTGAGGTGGTAAAGGACTTTGTCTACCTAGGCTCCGCTATGAACTCAGACAATGACACCAGAACAGACACGAGAATAACTCTTGCCAACTTTACCAACTTTAACCAACTTAACAAAGATCGGGCTGGCTGGAGACGCCAGGTCGACCCCGGACTGTAGCGCCACCTTAAGTAAGTAAGTAAGTATACCTATTTCAGTGGTTTACGAAATATTTTAATAAAACTCCGGCGTAAATTCAAATAGCTTATAAGACAAATAGAAAGGACCAGATGTCGGAGCTACGGAGTTTTGTTTTTAAAGTGTTTCTTTAGAATCTCTATCGTTGTTAGATTGTAAATACTCACAGACCTTTTAAGTAAATAGTTTAAAAAAATACACGGAGGGCAACAGTGAGGACATCACTTTTTCAAAACAAGAGCGGAGATGAACACGTTCAACTTTAGAAGTTCATTGCGTTTCTATTCTTAAGCTTACATTATGTACTCACTTGATATAGGCGAAAGTGTCAGTTCGGTCAGGTCTTTCGCAGTCAAGTTTGGATATGATCCACTCTCTTTGGGCATCGATCAGTGGATTCCTCAACGTGACGTCTTTCCTTGATATAAAATCGAATCACAGGATATACGAAGAACGAAAAAGCTGCAAAGAAAAATAAAATAAAATTACATTCACAAGCAAAATTATATCCTTCGAGCCGGATTTGAACCAGAGACCTATGGATATCCGCGTGTGTATAACATCTACAGTCCACCGCTCTACCCAACTGGGTTTGGACGATATCCAGGCAAAATTTTAGCAGTTCTCTTAATGTGGAACGGTTCCTAACACCCCAATAAAATAAAACTGCTGCTACGTATGTATATATAGCTGGACCCCTAAAATACTACCTTGACGCAAAAAATGGTAGTAAAGTGAAGTCCGAATCACCTCTGAAGGTGGGAATAGTTCTCGGAAGAAAAATATGGATTGCAGACCCCTTTAAAAAAGACACGACTGTTGAAATCACTGGAGAGAATATCCATCAGTTAGGAAGAAACCCTTTCCAAGCTGAACTGTCTGACAACCGTTGCGCTGCTCGCGTTTATAGAATGACAGAATCGCGAAACCAAACGAACCCATAACGAGTGCCCCTATCCATTAAGAGAGTGAAATCACATCCCACCTGTAAGGCCTGACAAATTTGACATTCCACGCAACCCCAAAGTTGATGACACTGTCGGAAATTTCCAGCATTAAATTTCCCCCCACAGCCATACGTACTCGTACATCTGGGCAATAAGCCGCCAATTCGATTCCATGCATTCCCGTGCAGACGAAGGAACATTTCTGCATCTGTTCATTGTCGCTATCTTTCTCTTCGTCGTCGCCAAACTTCAAATAAGATGTAAATTTGAACCTAATCGATGTCACGTAGCGAAAACATTTCATTCGTGAAAGGGATGTGCAAAACCATTTTTCTTCTTCTTATCCACGCAAGCAAAAGGAAGATTCTATTGATTCGCCAGCGCCACTATGGTACTACTGGTGCTGTGTGGCCAAAAATACCAGACAGCATGAAGAATCACGCAGAGTAGATGAGCATTTCGTCGAACGTGGTGAAAATCAGAAAAGGATAAGTACTGCTCCTTCTTCAGGCCAATTCACACACAATTACGGAACACAGTGCTATGTGTGTGTGTGTAGTGATTCACCAAAGAAGGCGTTGAAACGTACGATTACCTGACGCTTGATGGATCACTGCATTGCCAGCTGTCAGCTGGAATGGAAGCTGATGCAGGTGTGCTGCCTGATGCAATTTTATCTCGATGAATATGTGTGTGCGCCGCACCACTAATGTTCATTGGCATGGAGCGGACAGCATCTGGTTCGGGAAGAGGTATGCCTGCAGATGGATTTGCAGGATATTTGAAATTTCAGTGAAGCCGGCTTGCTCTTCTCGATTTCAATTAGACGAATTGAAGGGGATACGAATTTATGCGCCAGTTGATAATGCAATTAATCGGCAGCAGCGGGTATTGTTAATTCAAGATAATCGGCGACTGGAGAGTGCCAGGGATTATTGAATTCACGAAATTGAATACCCTTTGTATGGGGTGAGTTATCGGGTATTTTGACAATAAATAAATAAAATACCCAAAAACGTATCCACCCAAAACGAGTGCTTTAGTGTGCAACTTGTTCCGGATTGTTGTAGTCAGTATTTATCGGATCTGAGGTAGGTACTCGTGTTTCCGATAGATTGATACCTTGATTCGATATGGTACATCTACTTGAACAACCAAAATAACAGTTGCCTGCAAATCCATCCATGGAAGAACGAAGAAGAGTCTATGCGACTGCATCGAGGCAAGACAGGAAATTCAATATTCCTACCATCGACATGCACTCTTAAGTGCAAAATCTAAAATTCATATACCATTCTATGGTTAGACAAGTGCGACTAAAATCCCATTGAAGACCCAGAAAGTCGTCAAGTCTATCCGCCTCCACCAAGAACAGAACTGCACCTCATCTAAAAGTTTCTGTTCAAAGCAAACTTCCCCATAATAGTCGGGAGAATGAATTTTAAACGAGGCCATGCCAATGATAATGATGAAAAAGTAGTTCTTTTGTAAGGATACTCCTTTACCGCATGTAAAAACACTATCAAGTGGCCAAACTAGAAATTTCCTTTCGGTGATAATATATTCACATTTAGATTTTAATAGTTTACTAAGTTTGCTTTGGCTTGGCTGAGTTGGGAAAGAAGAAACTAAACTTAATTTTGAGTAGTTGAGCGTAGAGATTGAAAGTGTTTTGAGCTTGGTTTGCTGTCAATTTCTTGTCTAATTGAAACGTGGGAGCTTGTGGCTTTTTATAGATACTTTGAGTCTGTGAATTGTAGCCAAATTTGAGGGAGTAAAACATCCCTTACATGGCGACTTTGTGTATATGGTATCTCTGACAGCAACTTTTGAATGAAAAAAGTTAAATATATTGCGAATTGAAAGCCTCTAGGTTAAGCAAGTGTCATCAATCACAATCCATATCCGGGTCTCGTTTTAAAGGCAGATTGCAATATTGATTGAAATCAATTTCGAAATGCTGTCAAAATCGGAACTAGAGCTCAATATACGTTTACATTAAATTTTAACAACCGAAGAGCAGGAATGCCAATTCCCGTACTGAATATAATGTAAAAGCTAAGGGTGTTGCAGTCGGCGAAGGAATGGCTTTATACAGAGGTTCCAAAGAAAGAGTATAGGAGAGAAAACGGTGCCTTGAGAAACACCACCACTATACGGTGAGTTTTATGCTCAAAACCATTTAGCACATCTTGTATTCGACGGCCGAAAAAGTGGTCCCTGATCTACTGAATGAAGTGTACAACGACCGAATAATGACACATTTATCGACAAAAGTTTAACGGTAAACTAAAGCGCAACAATTTTTGAGCGTTGGAGAGATTTGTTTCACATCTCGTTATCAAATCACCTTTGGATTTGTTGCCACAAAAATCGTGGTAAGAGAAGTAGGCGCAGTGGCTTAGTGTGTTGGACAACTAAGCAAGGGGTCCCTGGTTCGAATCCTGCAAAAAAAAAAAAAACAAATTCCAATTCAGGATTTTTTTCACCGAACATCATGACAAACATCCACTGTCTTCAAAGAGCTTCTCAATTAGCCGTTTGGAATCGGCATAAAATTGTAGATCCCTTCCATTGGTTCCAAAAATGAACAACTCACACAAAACGAATGGTTGCGAGAAGCTAGGCCTAGGGTCCCTACGGACCTGTTGCGCCAAAAATTATATATAAATATCTCACAGTAAGTTTAGTTTCACAAGAGATTTGAAACACTTAGTAAGACCATTAAAGTATTTTGTGGGTCGTCTAAGGTTTTATTCGGTTTTTCCTCACACGGGCTAAATTCGTAACATGCACTTAAGCTGAGCTCGCTTAATCTATTTATGTTCGGCGGTAACCTCTTTAAGCTCAATTCGTGCCAAGGTCTAATGCTTTTCATCCTATTAGAAATAAAGTCCTTCATATCTTAAGTTGCAACATTTGACACAACATTTGACACTATATCAACGCCATGAAAATCGTTATCCAGTAAGCATAAATGCACACAGAAACTCCTAAAGAGACTTCAATGAGTCATGAGGCGATAATACTTTTATCAGGGTGGGAGATAGGAAACCGTCAATTTTGGGTACACACATATTGGCTAATTTGCAAGCTGGGTTAAATGGTTTACATGAGCAAAGATCTGTAGGTGAATGGCTTCGGGTGTTGTCCAGAATGTCAAAGCCAGTAAAAATGTTTGATATTGATATCACTCTCAATGACGGTTTCAGTTCGAGGGTACACGGAAACATTTCTTCTTATAGACCCTGGCAGCGATTTGAACTCATTACATGTCAAGTTACTGTCAATGATGAATATGATGTGAGCTTAAATTCCGGATAGGAACAGGAGATACAAGGTTCTGAAATTTGAGTAGGTATATCACACCTCCCATTAATGGCAGTACAATGCTATGTAAAAAGAATAATCTCTAAACGATGCCCAAGATAGATTTAATTTACGAGAATGTCCGCCTACCTGGATATCGAATGGTCCCAAAGAAGCTGGTTTATAGGCATTTGCCAAAATGAAAGTACGCCAAGAAGAGATTCGATTAAACCAACCCTCAGATACTTCATTAGAACAGCTGCCTGCGCTCTAAACTCTAAAGTCCAGTTGTGGGTACAGATCCAAAGACAGATTTTTTTTTTTAATAATTTTCCCTGACTTCCCCTGACCACTTTTGAAGTTTCGGCTGACCAAATTTTGCAAACATAGCTGAACTAGTCCTTGACATCAAAAAGTTACAGAGGGTTTATTTTGTTTGTTTGAAACAAATCACATTCAATAAATGTAGGTATAAAAGTACACTAAAAACTCGTTAATTGGGAATCTTATTTATTCCGCAAAAAAATTAATAATTCAGCTAAGAAAGCAAATACCTTCCAACGATAAGCAATTCGTAACTACCAGCTGTCTGTCATAAACATTAGTGTTAGTGAAAGTATGTGTAAATATGAGAAGAAATCGAGATTTCTCATAAAGTGCCTTTTTTGTCAAATCGAACATGAAAAGCAATCTCGATCAAAAAAAACTTGAAACATTTTTTTTCCCAAATCGATCTTTTAGGTTTTTTTTTTGCGTAAACGTGTGGGTGGCTGAAGTCTCAGAGCTCGACACAAATAATTTTGTTTAATATAATCAAAAAAATTAAGAGTACATTTTGCTATCGAATTTTCCTGACATTCCCTGACCAAAGTTTCGTTTCCCGACGTTCCCTGACCTTCCAGTCCAGTGGCAACCATGATACCAATGAAGTGGTGAGCAGTTTTACAAGGTTTCTTGTTGACTGGTGTGCAAGGTCCACACAAAAGCTAAGTGCAACCGAACATTGTGCACTGGATGTACACCGCGATTGTGAGACCCATTCCTACCTACGGCTCAATAGTTTGGTGGGAGGCGGTTAAAACCAAATCCCATCTTAAGAACCTGAACAAGGTGCAGAGAATTGCTTGTTTGGGAATAACAGGCGCAATTAAATCCACACCACAATTAGGTCTGGAAACGCTATTGAACCTGCAACCCATTGAGCTATTCACTATGAATGTGGCAGCCAAAGCCGCTCTCAGATTAAGAGAGAACAAAACTTGGAAGCCTGGTTACTGCGGACACTCAAGCATACTTGAAATCTTCGATCGGAAGGGACTCATGTCACTCACCGATTACGAGAAACCCAGATATGACTTCGAGAAAAACTTTAGAATCACTATACCCAAAAGGCAGGACTGGAAATCACCCAGTACCATCATTAAAGGTATAGCCGTCTATACGGATGGTTCAAAAACAGAAAATGGAACAGAAGCCGGCATATTCTCAGAAAGGCTTGCTATTAGCCAGTCGTACCGACTGACCGATCACTGCAGTGTCTTCCAAGCTGAGATATATGCGGTTAAAAAAGCAGCACAGACTATTTTATCGATGGGACTACCAGCAATGGAAATAACCATCTGTGTGGACAGTCAAGCAGCACTCAAAGCTATCGGCTCCAATCTCATTAATGCGAAATGTGTTACAGATTGCCTCGTGGCGCTCAGGGCTATACCTCATCACTCAATTCTACTCTGCTGGGTTCCGGGACACGTTGGGGTGGAAGGGAATGAAAAGGCGGACGAATTGGCCAGATACGGCTCTGATATGAACCCTCAACTTGCGGACGGAGGGGTTTTACCGCCTTTCAACACTGCTAAGACTTTTATTGAAGGCGTCACCACACAACTGGCTAAGGAACAGTGGAGCAACACCATCGGTTGCGTCATAACCTGAAGTCTGTGGCCTGTGATTGACACCAAAATATCAAAGTTCCTAATCTCCCTTAATAGAAGCCAAATCCGGATGCTCGTCGGCGTTTTAACCGGACACTGCATCATAGGAAACATGGCTAAAAGGCTAGGACTTTTTGCAAATGACTTCTGCAGAAGCTGTAGAGACGAGGAGGAAATAGAGTCCGTGGAACATCTTCTTTGCCACTGCCCAGCTTTACAGGAACGGCGCTCATCCTGTATGAGAGCTAGGTTCTTCGAAAGTCTGGACGACTTGGCAGGGGTACCCCTATCAGACATAAAACTATTCCTCAACAGATCGAAGTGGTTTTGTTAGCCACATGTCCTTACATGTACAAACAGGGTACTCACAATGGGCCTTCATGGCTTCTGGGTGAAATTTGCATCGGTTGCAAAACTGCCCTCCCAACCTAACCTAACCTAACCTAAGTGCGAACCATTTTTTTTTTAAACGTCAGTGTATTCAGTCGTAAACAGAGACAATATTGAGACCACCAACTTCGGCTGATTTCCCGTTACTCTGCCCACAAGCTATATTTTTTACATAAAGTCACAATTTGATAAGCATTACGCAAGAAAAAGGCTAAATTATGGTAAAAAAACGACCATAATTGATATGACGGCATGTAGCGTTCTAACCAACTCTGTTGTACAGGTAGTGCCAAGATCCGTTTTCCAATCGCGACCTCATTTTTGTAAGTACCTTATTCAGACAACGCCCATCGATGTTCCACTTTTAAAACGTTGGCTCTCATAAGTATTGAGTAAAACTTCGAATAAATTTTGTTCGTTTGGCAGGTGCCCCCCTTTTTTGTACAAATTTTGTACAGCGTCAAAAATATTTGCAATCCTACTCAAAATAACTGACGAAAGTTTCATATCAATAGGATGAGTGATATAGGAATCACATAAGGACGGACAGACTGATGAACAATAATTGCTGTACCACACATTAGATAGCACACTGGGAATCAGCTGATCCAACTCTTTAAAAGGATATTTTAAAAATTTATTAAATAATTAGTTTTCCAACAAATTAGCCAAACATATTTTGCGTTCCTTTGATTGATTTTGCTTTTCGTTTCTATTATAGACAGAAACTGTGTTCACTGGGGCGTATACGTACCATTTTTCATATACCACTTGGTGTAGTCAAAACTTGATGAAACTTGCATTTATTTCCGCGCAAACGACATTTTTGGGATATGCACTGATCTTACGTATTGTACTCAACTTTCTCCGACATGAAATTCGGTGCACCGTGTTGATTTTAGTAAAAATTTGTGGCACCACCGATTTCCTGCAATTTTTCCATTTCGAATCGCCTGCTATTTGAGTTGTGGCAATACTGTCGCAACTTTGTGACCTCATTCCCTACGCAATAAATAAATTGCTTTTTAATTTACACTCAACTTAAAGCAGTCCTTATATTTGCCTAGGGAAAGCAAGTCTCCATTAGCACAAGTTCACTTTTGTAGGGTACTTTGCAATACACTTACTCTGGCCAGTATGCTTTCGAGTATAGTAGAAAAATTGCACACATAACAGAACAATTACACTTCAAAGAAAGAGATATAATTGAATGAAACACTTAAGATGTGTGGATGTTGCATGCATGCAGGATATAAACAAATAAAGAAATCTCACCCACGTATAGGCTTGTATGCATGCGAACCATAAAATGTTTACGTGATATCTTCGACCGTAAATACCACTTTAAACTTAAACACGAAAAATGCATTACGCGAGGACTCTTTCTCTTCGCCCGATGGCCAATATACCATTTGGCATTTCAGCAAATAAAAACTCTCTCTCTTGCCTCCTTGAAGAGGAATATTATTTTAGTACTTTCACGTGCACTATTGCATACGCACGTATTTACGTGTCCTGCGGCTATTTGCAAAGACAATATGAAAGAAGAAAATAAATAAAATTCTGTTTGTTGTAATCATGGTATATGAAATAGAGTTGGAAGGATATTCTAGCAGAAAAACTCCCTCGGAAAGCTATTTGTCCAAGGGGATTAGTAACGAGGACTTTTCGAGTCGTAAAGTTAATTATTATTTACACTCAAGCGAAAGAAGTCGTAAAGTATTTGCAGCGGAAAAAAATACTTTCAGTAGATTACTGTCAAGTTTTTTTTATGGAGTGGTGGAGGTAGGCTAATGCAATTTGGCAAAAAAGGACTCGTCAAAGAAGTAACTAGGGGCGTCTAGGAGTTTATTGACGCGAATCGTGGTCTGCATAAATATTTGTTTCAAATTATTTACATTGTCTAGGGCCATAGCGGGCCTGGGCACAAATCCTCATTCTCTAGTCCTTCACGTGGGCGCCCGCCTGAAAATGGCTAACCAGTCAAATGGTTAGTGTCAGCCAAGGATTTACACTAACGTCTCAATCGTTTGTCGTGATCCATTTAGTTTGAGGTAGGAGTAAACCTTTAAATCCAACCTAACTCCAGTGGTGGCGTGAGCAGATAGCAAACCGTACCCAAGGATGAAAGGCTGGGGGTAAAACCAGTCGCGTACGAGCTCCCTCAGACGCCTTGGCGAGGGTCTGTTGTATTTTGCCCTGCCCAGGTATAGCGGCGCTGCCTGGGTCGACCTTGTTTTTTCCGGCTCTACTCGTGGGAACATTATGAACAAAAACTTAAATAAAAATAAATTAAAAAATACGAAAAAAGGAATTATTATTCCAGGAAGGGAGGGAACGGACTCCATAACGCCGGCGATGGAACTGGGAGACGATTCGAATGAATCCGAACCACAGTCTTCCATCTCCGGCTTGGAGAGGGAACTCGAGGAGGTTTTGCTGGCTAGTGACAGTGAGGATGCAGACTGCACACTCACTGACACTAACTCAGCGGGAAGTGAGGTGGCTGGTACTCTCACTTCCGTAGATAGGGCATCCGGTGGGACGGCTAGTACTCCCACCAAATCAGAACAGGGCAAAGGTGAGTTGGCTGGTACACTCACCTTAGTAAATAGGGATAGCAACGAGGTGGCTGGTACTCTCGTTGATATCCCTAAGGGCAACAAATCGACGAAGGGGACTGGAGGCGCAGTAGGCAGGTACTCTGCTGCCTCCGGATCCCCCGTGGTCGTGCAAGCAGGGACGAACAAAAACGCACACCAGCTGAACAAGCTTCTGATGCGCAATGCCCGACGTAAAGTCGAGAGTGCGAAGCGCAAAGTAGAGCAGTTCAGGGGGTGTGACGTTAGTTCACTTAGCGCCTGGGATAGAACTCAGCTAGAACGGGCCAAGGAGACGATGGTCGCTGAGGCTGCCAAAAAATCGGCAACCACAGCGGTCGTAGGCAGGGCAGATACTCGGCCGTCCACTAGTGGACTTACAAAAGCCAGTACAAAACAGGGCAATAAGGATGGAGAGGAGGCCGTGTCGGGGAAAGTCAAGGAGACCCTCCTAAGCAAAAGGGGCAGATCTGACGATGTCGTTGAGCCGAGTGCGGCCAAAAAGGTGAAGGCTGGTACTTCGCCCGTGGTGCACCCGGTTTATGACTCGAAGGACGAGCTCCTCGTCGCGATAATCAACGAGCAGGAGCCGAGCGGACGCTTGACCATGGAACAGTGGTTAACTGTCGAGGAGAAGTTTCAAGACGCTTTGTGGAAGAAAATGTCTTCCGCGGAGAGTTGCGATCTTCTCTTTGACGGCGCTGGTTGGGATAGCGGTCGCAAGGTTGTAGCTTGTGGGAACAGGGAATCTGTTGGCTTCCTCAGGGAGTTTGTGCTGGGGGTTGGCGAGGTGTGGAGCGGCGCCAAACTCAAATGCGTAACCGTGGCGGAGTTGGCTAAGTACTCTCCGCCCAAGGCATGGGTATGGGTTCCGCTGCCATACACGTACCCCGACAAGCTACTCGGCCTTCTCCACATGCAGAACAGGGAACTGAAGGCCGATACGTGGAAGGTCTTAAAGACAGGTCCCAGAAGGCAATTTGGCCAGCACTTCCTGCTGTGCCTGAGCAAGGAGTCGCTCCCATCCCTCGAAAAGACCAAGGGGATGGTGCGATACAGCATGGGTAAGGTCATGATTAAGGTCATGACCAAGGAAGCGGAAGTGGAAGAACCAAAAGATGATGGAGACGATGCAAATAAACCTGCATCACAGTAAGGCCGCGACGGCGTGCTTGGTTAACTACGTAATCAAGCATGACGTTGCAGCCGTACTGATACAAGAGCCCTGGATCAACACGAACAACAAGATCCAGGGGCTCTCCATCAGGGATTATACGCTTTACTTCAAAGCTAACGAAGGTAAAATTAGGGCTTGTATCCTATTAAAAAACAATATAAGGGCATTTCTTCTGAATAATTTCAGTGACGGAGATCTAACCGCAATTTCTTGCGAGAGAGAGGGAGGCAAACCGGTGTGCCTGATATCGGCTTATCTACCGTACGAGTCGACGTCAGTGCCACCCGATAACTTAAGGCAGCTGCTGGTCAGGGACAAGTGGCTCTTCGTCATTGGATGCGATGCTAATGCGCATCATTCGCAATGGGGAAGCAGTGACATCAATGCTAGAGGTGAGTGTCTTTTTGATTTTATCTTATCGACTAAGCTCACTATATGCAACAAAGGCAATACCCCAACATTTGTGGTACGGAACAGGCAAGAGGTGCTTGACATTACTCTCGCATCTTGTACTGACTCCCTCACAATTGGGAAATGGAGGGTATTAGAAGAGGCATCCCTTTCGGATCATAAGTGGATCCGCTTTCAGATAGGCTTTCACAGTAAGGCTACGATCACCTATCGAAACCCCAGGAAAGCTGACTGGAATAGGTACGAATCCATAGTTAGGCATCAGCTAGGAAATGAAGTACCATTCATCGGAACGTCATTAGACTTAGACAGGGAAGTTGATAACTTAGGCAGGATAATGAACAAGGCTTACGAACAAGTTTGCCCGCTCAGAAAGACAACCAAAAGGTCTCAGCCTCAGTGGTGGAATAAGGAGTTAAGCTCCAAAAGAAGGCAAGTTAGACATTTCTACAATAGGGCCAAAGTTGTAGGGGACGACGTTACATGGGATCTGTACATAGAAAGCAAGAGAGAGTTTAAATACTTGATCAGGCAATCCAAAAGAAAATCTTGGAAGCTTTTCTGTGAGGCGATCACAGATACTAGCGAGGCTTCCAGACTTCGCAAAATGTTGGCTAAGGACGCAGCCGTCCCTAGCTTTATTAAGAAATCGGACGGTTCGTGGGCCGAAAGCAGCGAGGAAGTTCTGGAATCACTAGTGGAAGCACACTTTCCAGGAAGTAGCGTGCCAATAACTCCATTACCTAATGGATATGGCATTGAATCAGGAATAGACGTAAGGGTTGTTGACAATGTCATCACGGGGAAGAAACTGCGATGGGCCATTAAGTCCTTCGCTCCGTTCAAAGCTCCTGGCCCCGATGGCATTTTGCCGGCTATGCTTCAAAGGGCGCCAGACATAGTTACGAATATGATCGGTAATCTTTTTACACACTGCCTGCGATTAGGCTATGTACCCAGGGCGTGGAGAGAAGTACGAGTGGTATTTATACCCAAAGCGGGTAAACCAAGTCATACTTCAGCGAAAGACTTCAGACCTATTAGTCTGTCGTCATTCCTCCTCAAAACACTTGAAAGGCTTATAGACATCTATATAAGAAGCAAGTGTTGCAACGGCACTCTATGTAGTGCTCAGCACGCATACTTGAAAGGTAAATCGGTAGAAACGGCTCTACACGAGGTAATAGGCAAAATAGAAGGCAGCCTACACCAGAAAGAATTTGCATTAGCTGCCTTTTTGGATATTGAGGGTGCCTTTAATAACGTCAGGAAAGATGCAATCAAAAGCGCCTTGGAAAAGATAAATGTCGAGCAACGCATCACCAACTGGCTATGCGAAATGCTCTCGACGAGAAACATCAATTCCACTCTCGGAAACAGTTCGATAAGGAAATCTGTTACTAGAGGCACCCCGCAAGGAGGGGTTATCTCTCCCCTCCTCTGGGTGCTGGTCATAGACGACATTCTTAAAGAATTAAACAATGCAGGTTTCAAAGTCATCGCATATGCTGACGACGTAGTCATCATTGTTCAAGGAAAATTCCTGAACACGATGAGTGAACTCATGGAAACAGCCCTCAATAGGCTTAGATTATGGGCCGAAGGGTGTGGACTACGAGTCAACCCGGAGAAAACCGAACTCGTACTATTTAGTACAAAATACAAGATACCACCCTTCAACCTGCCCAGACTTGATGGAGTGGAGCTCTCTCTCTCGGAGAGCGCAAAATATCTTGGCACGGTATTAGACAGGAAATTAAATTGGAAACTTAACGTACAGGAAAGAGTCCGCAAGGCTTATAATGCTCTCTTCATATGCAAGAGAACAGCAGGAAAGAAATGGGGCATGAAGCCGTCAATCTTATATTGGCTATACAAAATGGTAGTAAGACCCATAATTACATATGGGGCTCTTGTCTGGTGGAAAGCCACAAACAAGAAATATGTACGGGATATGTTGACCAGGGTACAAAGAACAGCCTGCATTGCCGTTACAGGTGCTTTACGTACCACACCAACGGCTGCACTGGAGGCGTTTATGAATCTTTTGCCACTGGACTTACAAATAAAATCAATTGCAGGAAATAGTGCGCTACGGCTCACTAACATTGGGCTCTTTAAGAACAGTAGGATAGGACATAGCAGTATTTTGAAGGAATCATTCTCCGAAATACCGGAAAAGGCGGATGAAGGTCTTAGTACACTAGATTTTGACACACCGTATGATGTGTTGTACCCTGACAGAGAGGATTGGTATAGGAACTTGGTGTCGAGGGTAAATGAGACCTCGATATATACTGACGGCTCCAAAACCAGTGAGGGCACAGGGTCTGGTGTATTCTCCAATGAACTGGACTTACATCTGGCCCTGAGACTTCCGGACACATGCAGTGTGTTCCAGGCGGAGATTCTGGCAGTACTCAAAGCTGCGGAGGTACTTGAGATGAGATCGATATCCAACAAGAATATCGCCATCTACATTGATAGTCAGGCTGCGCTTAAAGCGCTAGAGTCACATACCACTAAATCTGAACTAGTAAGGAATTGCCGCACAATGCTCAAGGCATTATGTTCGCAGAACCGTGTCAGATTATGTTGGGTACCTGGGCATTGTAACATTGAAGGTAATGAAAAGGCCGACGCTCTGGCCAAGGAAGGAGCTGAGCTCTCACCAATCAGCATGATTGAGGGTACAAGACCACCAATGGCCGTGGCTAGAAGGGTTGTTTCTGAAAAAACTTCCCAGTTAGCAGCCACAAGATGGTCACAACTAGATGGTCACAGGGTCTCAAAGGCACTGTGGCCCATTTTAAACCGGAGAAAGTCTGAAGAATTAATCAACTTCAGTAGAACCAAACTAAGGTTAACGGTAGGAATACTCTCTGGACATTGCCTTCTAAGGAAGCATGCCATGAGACTAGGACTAGCTAGCTCGGACATATGCAGGTATTGTGAGGACCTACAAGTCACGGAAGACATCTTCCACATTTTATGTGAGTGTCAAGCAATCGCTCGGAGTAGAAGGAAGCACCTTGGCAGGTACTTCTTTAATCACTTAGAGGAGGTTGGTTCCTCAAGCAATATTGGGACCATTATTAAATTCTGCAGGGAAATTAATTGTTTGGGCGATTTGGTTTAGGTCTTTAACCGTAACGGTTCCCTGGGGATGGCGATGGGCCCACTATGGTGCCTGGTCTTTTTGTGATGAACTCACAACCCCACTCAACCTAACCTAACCTAACCTAGGGCCATAGCATTATTTCCTTCTTTTGCACTTGAACAAAATATTTTCCTATATTACAAAACTTCGCCATCAGAATGGATAAACATTTATATGAGTGCCTTGAATGCAAGTCCAGGTATTTCACGTTTCAATGTTCATAAACTGCTTTCGGATAAACCATCAACACTAGCTGCAAAGCACATTGCGATTTATGTCGGAACCTTTAAAGCGGCCAAAAATTCGTTGGGACAACTATTATGTTGTGGCCAAAGTACGATTGGGGTTTTCAAACATGCCTAAACAATGAAATCCTGTGAGAAAGTTAAACATCGAGAATCGGAGTCAAAATATCGACATAAACTCGGCTGGGAGAACGACCCGCTCTATTTAGGTGTTGATAGTGCAAACTCCCGTCTGTCGTACAATGTATGCAAGTAATACACGGACGACCGTAAGATTATCTTGAGTTCGCTCGGTGATAGAAATTCTACCATTTTAGAAACCAGCCTTAAAATATTCAAAAAAAATTTCACACAGCATTGCAGCATAATCTTCCAAACAATAAAAAATTAAGTGTTTCTTAACAATTTGTCATCTTAACGATGCTGAGACATAGTGGATAGTAAAAGCAATAAAGACAATCAATGTCGAAGGCCGTTAGCGGGATTAGAAATGGGCTTTAACAAACATGGAGTGGATAAATGTAGTCCGGAAATACCAAATAGCATCACAATCTGTTCCAAGGTTTGAGATAGAGACCCAATCTCAAAATTTGGCCATCATCAGCCTTCAGCCCCAAAAAAACACCTGACTTATTGAACCAACTATACAGTAAATGTAGTTCTAAAAAGGATAAGAAAGTTATCGTATAAGCTACTGATAACCACAAATTGATGTATATAATAATAATATAATATAATATAATTTTTGGCGCAACAGGTCCGTAGGGACCCTAGGCCTAGCTTCTCGCACCCATTCGTTTTGTGTGAGTTTTCATTTTTGGAACGAATGGAAGGGATCTACAATTTTATGCCGATTCCAAACGGCTAATTGAGAAGCTCTTTCATGACAGTTATACTCTCGGATGTTTGTCAGACGTTCGCGAGAGGTGGCGCAGTGAAAAAAACCCTGAGTTGGAAATTGGGTTTTTGCGGGATTCGAACCTGAACCCCTCGCTTAGTAGTCCTACACACTAACCACTAAGCCACTGCGCCTACCTATTGATGTAGTGTTAAGAAAACTTCAGAGCACAAATGTTGTAGTACAAAAAAAACCATTGACCGAAACTGGTGTAGTGACGGCATACCTAAGACCATCACAATAAGTGAATGCTTGCTCCGATTCAGAGCTTCGTTGGAAAAACATCCGATCACATCTGGTAAAAAGTCAGTCAACATATAATTTGGCTCTTTGAAAATTTAAGACGACAACTTGTGTAGTGCTGCAAAAAAGTCAGATGTACTTAGGGAATCGTCAAACTACAATGATTGCAGTTCTGGGTTTACTTTAAATTAACTCCAATTGTGCTGCTAAATCTTAAGACCTCACAAGACAGCAACTGTTTAACGATGTACCACAGCTAGTGTGGTGCTGCAAAATTGTCAGACCACATGTTATGTAGGTTAGTGCTTTCCTCCGATTTCAGTAGTCGGTAAAAATGTCAATAAAGAAGCGTTTCAATTCGCCACAAGCTAAATCTTTGCTTTGCGGAATATAAATTCATTTATGGATTTTGACACAGCCATCAAACGACGAACGGTCCTACCAATAATCAACTTTAGTCTAACAGCTTACGCAAAGACTCAACTCCTTCCGAAATTCCTTTACCAATAAACAAATATAGTTGCCAGAATATCGCTAACTGTAGGGTTAAATGTTAGTGTTGAGAAAGCCATGTCTATCTCGGGAATTAGCTAAATAAATTATACCTTAATGTCATTTTGAGAAGGAGTGTTGCCCAACCATCCAAAATGACGGTATTGAATTTCGTAATGGGAGCGAGTTGAAATACCCTGTTGTTTAGGCTTAGAGTTTATTATTATAAATTAATTTTAGTTAATTGTAAATGTTTTCCGATTTTATTCGTTGGAATATAACAATGCATGCTAGTCAGATAAAATCTATTACATTTATGTCTTATGTCTAAACACATATATCTACCATCTCTGCAACGCACTTTTGATTAAATAAAATGGCTAATGATTTTCTCTGCTTTATCTTGTTTAGCCCCTAGTGCTTGCTTTTTGTTTGGTTGTCTTTCCAATAGTTTGCCAGCAACGAATGGATGCTTACTAAAAAATATGTTTTATATAAGTTTGGGATCTTTCCAAGACAAGTCGAAACAAAGAGAATAAAATATATGTTCAATTAAGTTTCGACGGCTTCTACCTGAATACCTACTTTTTCCAACAATTCTCAGTATCCCTATCAAACTCTTTGAAAAAGGAGTCCGTTAACCGAAAATGAGGATCTCTAATGAAACAATGGTTGGTGTGAAAAGGTCCACTTCGCCGAAAAACTAGATATAGGAATAGGAATATCAGCACTCAGCTAAATACACGGAAAACGTTCACAATAATGTAAGCCATGGCTTTTTATTTTTCTGAGAGAATTTAGACTTTTGTGGGTTTCTAAATTTCCAAAATTAATTAATATAAAGGATGCTTTTTTTTAGAGTTGCCAACACTATTTTAACTGGCGGCCATTTGGTCAGCTGTCAAGTGATTTATTTTTTGTTTGGTTTGGCATTTCAACACAAATAGACTGACGCTTGAGCAAACCTTCCAAATTGCGCAAATTTATTTCGAAAAGTACGTATATCACGTACTACGTCAATTTTCATAAGCGAATTTTGTTAAGCGACGAAGCTCACTTTTGGTTGAATGGATTCGTCATTACACAAAACTGCCGTATTGAAAGTGATGATTATCCTCAAGCGTATGTTGAGACGCAGTTACATCCACAAAAACGGACTGTTTGGTGTGCTTTATGGGTTGGTGGAATAATTGATCCGTAGGTACTTCTTTAAAAACGATGCTGGCCAGAACGTTACAGTCAATGGTGACTGCTATAGAGCCATGATTACTGACTTTTTCGTTCATCAATTGAACACCCATGATGTGCAGGAGCTGTGGTTTCAACAAGACGTCGCAACATTTCACGCAGCTCGTACCACAATTGATTTATAGATGGAAACGTTTGGTAACCGCATAGTTTAGTGATATTTGACAGATCAGCGGATATTTCGTGTTTTTTCGCCTTAAAAAGTATTTGGAAAATATCTGTTTGGCAAATTTCCTTTCCATTTCTTAAAATAAAATTTTCGTTGTAATAGAAACTATAGACCTTATTTTTCAAGAAAACAAATTATGGAATTTGGATTCTGCGAGGGCAACAAATGTAGTAGATTCTAAGAAAGTCGTTGCACTAGGAACACTAGGAAATATGGAGGTCTAATTGTTTATTGGGACCGTTTCACAAATGCTGTACATTTTTACTAAAGCTGGCAGCCAACTAATTGTATAGTCATTAGTGCTTGATTATTAGTAAGACCGAAAGTGTTTAAGATTCTGCTTTAATAGGAAAAGTTTTTGAATACAATTTTATGCAACTTAGTTAAAATCAAGGGGCCTTACTAATAATCATTTTTAACCTTCACACTAAATATTTCCTAGGTCACAATATGCATTTTTGTATGAAAAATTTCGCCATTGTGAGCTCGAGAAATTTAGCCTGGACACTAAAAACGATTATTAGTACCGCGGAATATCTCTCTCGTAAGTGATGGCTGACAACAATTGTTTAAAGCAGATCTTCGACCTAGGAATTTTCCTGCTGGAAGTGCAAAAAAAACTTCGTAAAAGACATCAATACAGTAAGACTGCTTCTAGCCGCATTTTGGGTGCAATTGTTCAATATTTGTAGTTCTGTGAAATCAAATAGAATGGAATTCCCTTCAATTAACACAATATGCAACTGATTGCAATATAAATCCTCCTTCAATTAATATTTAACAGCAGCCCCCTCGAACGAACTCTTCCCTTAAATTCCGAATGTTCTTTGTCTTACTCTATCCTAAAATTGAAGGAAAATTTAAATATTTAATCTGTTTACACATCCAATGATGGGATGTCCTTTAGCAAATACCGGAAGCCATATCAATTTCAATATTTCCACCTGACTGATCAACAAAAACACTTTACGTCCCTGTTGATACCATACTCTCTCGCTGTCTCTCTCTCTCTCTCTGCTCTGCTCCCTCTGGCATCTATCCCAAATCAGACAGAGTCAAATACTCCCTATAATTTCATTTGCCTTGAAAAACATCTGTCAGATGCTTTCTTTATTGATATAAAATGGCAAACAGACATCACCATCCAATATAGTGATGCACGAGAGTCTATGGTGGCAGTATACCAGCTGTGGGAGAGACCTGCCGAGCCAAGTTTCATTCTTCGATAATTTGATTGTTCCTCTGCACGATTTGGATACATATTCTCCGTACCAATTCTCAAGGAAAAGCTGGATAATCTCATTGAATTTCTTTGCTCTAGCCGTAGGTGGAAATGTATAACAGTACGGAACAATCTATATTTTTGGCAACAGCAACAGAAAAAAAAAATCAAATCAAATATCCTGAAGGTGTTTTTCTCGAATTTAAGTACGAAATTGAGATTAAATTGCTCAGGAGTTGGATGTTCGGTGGGTACAGTCTACACTCTACAGTACCTATATCCTGCAGCTAGGCTAGTGAGAGGAGTAATAATTCAATGTGAAAATAAAATTCCATTCAGCAGAGGCAATGAAGATATACGGCTTCCGTATGTGCTGTAATGGAGTTTGTGTTGTTACCAGGTACAGCTACCTACCAACGTTTTGAATATTGTTATTGAGATTTTCGATAAGAGAATGCTTTCGAGAGAATTACGGTGCGTTTGCACTTCGATTCGTGTACACTCGTATATATAGTGTGTATCTTGCAGAAAGGTAGATGGAATCGGATGAACATTTTAAAGGGACTGCAAACTACGCAGTGTGTTTATTGTTGGTGCCCCTTCTGTTTTTTAATTTAAGTCATTGTGATTGAAATAAACTTTTAGGTAAGAGGATTATTTATAACAGATATTGCTGCCAGAGTGGCTATTGCTTTGACCTTCAGAGGGAATTGAATGATGAGGCCGGGCTGTCTGGAGTAATGCTCTGTGGGGTAGTATATCACAGAGTGTTGGCATGTTAAATGGATAACACAGGAGGTAGTGCGGCAAGATGTATGAAATAATGAAAGCCAAAGTAACACTTCAATATCATGTTTTGATTGCAGTCTTAAACGAGAGGTGTATGCCACAAATGGAAAACTGGAGAACGCTAACAGAAACAGGGTGCTTATTGATAAACCAGACGACAGGCAGAAGTAGGTTGCGAACGTTGTTTCCTCACTTGGGCACTTTCTTAATGTCTGGAACGGTAGAAACAGAGTTTGAATTCTCTAGATAAAGTCAAGACTGGAGTTTCAGCCAAGCCAAGCGTGTAAGTGAGCTGATCGATTCAAATGTATCACCGCATAGAATCCCAGTTCTTTAGGAAAAGAGTCGGCGGTGGATGGCGGCACATATTCCTAATTAGCTAAGTCGACTTTACCGACTCCGATGAATTTTATGGATGATCCAAATGCAGGAAACCTCAACCAAAAAAAAAACTAGGACAGCTTTGGGCCACCAAAAGGAATGTCTATAGTTCTTAAGTAGACCGCATGCAGCCGAATAAATAATCGAGACCCCGGATTGGTACGCATGTGAAAAGAACAAGAAGTGTAATCACATGTGACAGCTATTCCACAGAGCCTCACAGGTATTCTGGGCTATCACAGAATCCGTCGTATTCGGAATTTTGCTACGAACCCGGAAAGAACTATCATAGAATCCGTAGTAGGGGACATTTTTTGCTACGAATTTAGTCGTAGGGGAAATTGATGGATATGAATTTCGAAATTCCTAGCAAACATGTACTTTCCGACGGATTCTATGATAGTTCTTTCGGGGTTCCTACAAAATTCTGAATACGACGGATTCTGTGATAGACGTGATTAAGTTCAGCGTTAGTTTACATGCGGATTTGTTACAAGCGAACGTCTTGTGCAGTAGTCGTCGGAAGTCATTCGCATAGTAAGCCTTTGCATGTTTACAGCAATCATCAAAATCAAATCATAAAATCTTTACGCTGATTTTATTTCATATTTATTTGCACAGAAGCGAGGCAGCTTGGGCACTTTTACAGAATCGGACGTCTACAGTTCTAAGCAGTAGGAAGAAATAGCCAAGACCACATCTAATTGACTTTGCTGCAGTTCAAATCATCATTCATCATTCCTACAATAAAAACCAAAGAAGCTACTGTATAAAAAGCAGCCAAGAGAAAGCAAACACTTTTGCAGAATATATTGTGGATGTCTTCAAACCCTATGAAGATGAAAGCTACCAAGGAATCGAAGAAAGGTGCGAAGAAGATCGACCTATGCAACCGGTTATAGCTAAAGAACTTGTCAAAGAAATTAAAGAAAATATTAATATAAAAAAGGCCCCACGTTTGATTTAAATGCTGCATTTAGCCTAAGGTACACGTAACAGGCATGTGGAAGGGGGCGGAGGTAATAATGATGACAAAACCCGGCAAACCACCTAGCGTAGTAACCTCTTATCGCCCAATATTGATACTACTATAATGCTGTGTATGAAAAAATGCTCGCAAAACGTTTGCAAAAAAATATTTGATGAGAAATCGCTAGTCCCAATTCACCAATTTGGATTTAGAAATATGCTCTCTACAACTGATCGGGTGCATAGGATCACAGATGAAATCAAAAAAGAATTTGAAGAGAAAAAAATACACTCCACAATATTTATTGATATAGCACAAGCTTTCGGCAAAGTATGGCACAAAGGAATGATCCACAAACTACAAAAACAAGTGCCGAAGAAGTATTCGACAATTTTTTTAGTCTTACATATCAGTTTTCAGGAAATCAGAAATAATCAAGAGACAGTGTAGTGAAGATTAAGAGAAAGTAAAGCTGGTGTACCGCAAGGCAGTGTTCTAGGTCCAGTGCTATACCCATTATTCACTAGTGATGTGCCTGTTAGTGGAGAAACCACTACAGCAACATTTGCAGAAGACACTGCTGTACCATTTGTGGAAGCAACTATCGAAATAGCGAAAAAAAAGCTTCAAACGGCAATAAACAGTATTTCAAAATTATGAAAAAGCAGATTAGATTAAATGACGTAAGGTCAGTCCATATTTATTTACGTATAAGAACGTACTACGCATTCATACATTAACAACAATATAGTGACGTGCAGCTAAATATCTAGCCAGAGACGCTAAATTGCGGTGGAAAGCGTATGGAAAGAAAGAAAAGATGAGTTTAAACGTGCGATACAGTAAAACGTAATGGCTTATTGGGAGATACTCATCCCTGTCCAACTTCAATAATGTATTTCCTATACAAGCAGATTATCAAACCAGTATGTGGCCTATAATTTCCCGTTGTGGCAACAAATTTCTAAAAAAATGCAGGCCTTCCTTAAATTACTTATTTATTTTTTTTCAAAATCGCTTACTTAGTAAGACTAAAGTCCTATAAATGTCTGAAAGCCTTTAAATTTATTTAGGAGTTTGAATTTAATTTATTTATTTAGCTATTTACATCATATATTAAAAATAAAAAATAAATCGAAATAATTAAAAATTAATAAATAGATAAACATTATTATTTTAAGTAAATATTTAAATCTTCTTGTGCTCTTTACACTTCTCATACCTATGGGCAGGGAGTTCCAAAGGCGAATAACATGGACGAAAAATTTACGCTTAATAATATACAAAAGCTATGTTCAGACGATTGCCACATCTGAATGTATTGTCAGGCATACAAATGGCAAAAATTGCCACAATTGTCTGCCAACCTTGTGAACTGGTAATTTTGTTTACCAATATTTGCAGAAAAGTCATTGCCACATAATAGCCAGACCGCTATCTGACAATGAAATTGTGAGGTATCTGTCAATAGTCTGAACACTAAATGTTATCATTGTCAGACCATTGCCAGACGTTTCGGAAATTTTGCAGACTCATTTGCTATTGGCAGATGTGCTGTGGTTCGACGTCTACAAATTTCACATTTGTAGACAAATATTTTTCATAATAATGAGCATAAAGAAGTTTCGGTGTTATTTGGTGCAAAATGTGTGAACTACGAGTAAATAATTTCAAATATATGTACGTGTGGACGTCGACATAACAACGAAAAGGATCTATGCAAGTTTATAACCCTTTAATTTTTTTCATGGTACTTCCAAAAGGATCTAGAACTATTTATGATCTTTTGTCCAATGCAGTTTGGAAATTGCCAAAGTTCATAAATTTGGTAGCAACAGAATCCCAGCCCTCTGGTGTTCTCGCCGTCTACAACTCAAATTGTGCTTTGTGTACATTGCATTAGGTAATGAAATAATTTTCCTGATGATATTTATCCACGAGCACTTTGAAGATTGCATCCAGAACAACTGGAATGATGGACGAGATCGTTGATGTAGGAATACGTAACAGATATTGCAGGGACCGAAAATGTTCCCATGTAGCTAGGTATCGTAGAGTCAACATGAGCCGCTCAGCGGCTGAAATGCTCGCACTCTTATCTGTTGTGTTAAACGACGATATCCATCCCATGAGAGAGAGCTGGGAAATCCCTCCTGCTCTATTAGGTAGCATAGAGTAGGCTGCGAAACGCAGCTCGGTGGATGTGGCAGGCGAATTGGGTTGAGATCACTTTTTCCATCTGACCAGGAAGGGCGTCTTCCCGAGTTCGTGTCCGAGCAGATAGTTTCGGTACTAGGGTATTTGCTTAGTGAGTTTTACTCTTGCTTTTGGATGCGGAGTCACCAAAGCTACACGATCATCAAATTGTTTGAAATCCATACGCAAACAATTGCTATACAATTCTGGCTCCTCAGCTCTCAATCCCACGAGCAATTTTGCGTAAAGCATATGCTGCTGTTGGTCGGGCCACCCAATCCTTCGTCAAAACACGAAGACAATTTATGGCAATTGGGTATTGAAAGGTAGTTTGCTATCGCCAGATAATTTTTAGCTCAATGCCAGATCGTTTGCAGACCTGACAATATTTGCAGATGTGGAAATCGTCTGAATATAGCTTAAGGAACATAGTCAATGCTGATCTACATATATATCTAAATATTGAAATGGTTCAAGACGAAGTTAAATAAGTTGCTCAAATGCACGGACGTAGGCTTCTCTACCACGTTAGCTTAGAAATAACCGAATTACTCAATACAGCCAATGTCATCAGGAGATTAAGGCGGATAAAACCGCTTGATCTATAAAAATTAGCTGAGAATAGAAATTAGATTATATTTGCTACCAAAAAAGTACTGAAATCCGACAACCGGCGGATTTTTCTTTTAAAATTTTCAAACAATTCAAAAATAAATTGCCAAGTTTTTTAGTCGATCGACTAGATGCAATAACGAGGTGTCGAAAGTCAGTCCCCCAGACAGGTTTTGCATGTTGGTTACTATTGGCGAAGCATCCCTCGCGTTCTAGCTCAGCAATGGCTTTCGATGATTTTCCCTTCCAGCGACCCAAAAAAAAAAATATTTTTTATAAAAACAATGCTGTTCAGCGGTCATTATCTTCCCGACCAGTGGACCATGTCCGCTAAGTTGATCACGTTGCGATCGAAACAATAATCCAATCGATGGCCAACCGTACGCACATAGAAATAGATTCGGACCAATAATTGTTTGTTCTCTTGGCACTGATGTGAGGAACGCCCAACGGACACTGTACGAAAATTAAAAGTCGCAAGGCTAATACCGTAAGAAGCCGTCAAGACTTTTTCAGCACCTATCCACGTTTCTCATTCCTGGCTTGACGAAGACTAGCTCTAGCTTCGCTACAAATTCATTAGAAGTACTGCGACCTTGGTCGGCAGCAATTGGGTGTGAGTTTCAAAATCAAGTGAGAGTAAAGACAGATAAAAGACAGTTCCGGTTGTTCTTTGAATATAATTGACTGACATTCTCTCCTTTAGAGATGAAATGTAAGCTAAAAGGTAAATAAGCTACCTCTAAGTCCCCCTATCGAGGTATCCGATCGGAATGAAATTTTCTTCGATTTCGTACAAATTCCACCTTCGGGAAAATTCTCCGAGGACATGTAGCGCACCTTGCCGCATTGCATTGTACCGCGATGTCACTTGTCTACTTTTGACAGCTACACGTCACATTTTTCCGAAGCTCTACACTACAACCAATTTCTGCGGAATATTTCAATATATTAAATGAAAGCTTCAAAATGCTTCATTTATTTTGTCCCGAAACGAATAACTCACACTGCGAAGGGAATCTGAGTTCCGAAGAGATTTGGCTTTCGTGTCGGATTTTTTTCCGAATGGATACCTCGATAGGGGTGACATGACAGTGGTAGTTTGTTCCGAAAGAGCTTAGTGATGCAAACAGTCTGGCCGAAATTAATTTCTCTCTCTTTACCATATAAATCCGCCATGAAAGCCAATTTCTTTAATCCCACTCCACGTGAAAACTAAGACTCCTCAGTCCCCGCCATCATCTATATACATGTGGTCATACTTCTCTGCTTTAATCACAACCATTATTTCTCTATCGAAGCAGAGTTATACCCCCTCGCATTCCCCTATACTAAGGATGCAATAATTTAAATAAAAAGTGCGACAACAGTCAACGCTCTCCTGGTCCCGGTTTGACTTAGGACTTGCCGTCGGAAAAATTATTTAACACAAGAGACACAGAGTTTGCTGCTGGTCCCCGCAGCAGCATTTTTAATCCGTACTTTTGCAAATAATCCCTTTCCCTTTATTTTATACTTTCGCCTGGCTCCTTGTGTGCGATGATATAGTTTTTGATGAAGATATTGCATGAAGTACTTCCTGTACAATGGCGTGGAGTAAAAATAGAATGTAATAACGATAAAAGGATAAAGACTATATACCACCACCTCCATCGCACTCTCGTCGACGATGGCGATGATGGAACAACGCAAAGGGACTACTTGCTATAAGTAGCAGTAGCACACTGTCGTTGTCGACGTACGCGCTCCTGTCACTGGCGCGCTTAACTAGCGAAATTGGAAAGCAGCCAGAGATAACTCCCTAAAGGTTATTATATAGATAATATCTTACAATTAAGATGTACGATGAAAGGATTTCCCTCCAAAAAGCCGTTTAATTATAATCTGAACTCAACTCTGGCTCTTTGAAAATGCACGAATGCTTAAGGAAGAAGAATTCGTGTAGTCGCGAGCTCGGTGCTTAAAATCGTATCTAGTAACAGCAGAAGCGCAACGAAAACTACTACTGGGTTGGAGATGTTTGGCAACGCGAACCATGGCAGGTAGGGGATTGCGTCTGTGAACTGTTCGCAGATTAATTTAATTAGAAAGAAACGGAATAATTCATTGCCAGCGTCAGATTAGGGCTTAAATAGTCCTATGATGCGGAAGTGGCATTCATTTTGATGGAATTTAGCTGCAGATTCGCATGATGTTTGCAGAAAAATAAAGGTTACCCAACGACAACAAAACAAATAGAAATGTTCTCAAGAGAAGTTCAACAGAGGTTTCTCCGAAGGATTTACAGACTTAAAACTTACAGAAGGAAAGTTGCATTTCATTTTCTCCTCCACCCGGGCGTGATAGTTTAGTTCGTCTATACCAGGCGAAAATTGTGCCATCGACTGCTGTGCGCACAAGAAGCAAACTTGCCAATAAAACTCTTGGAATCTATATCCGTTTCAAAGTTTTGAGTTTTGCGAGCGAAGGGTTTTCGTCGCGTTTTTGAAGCTTTGTTTTTCCACGCGCTGCAAAGTGTTTTTTACACTGTTTTTTATACATTTCGGTATAATTTTTTTACGGGTTATTTATGCGTTTTTGACGCGTTTTTTTGGCTCGTTTATGGATTCGGTCTTATGTCCGCTTTTCGAGCGTTTTTGAAGTTTTTTTTTGGCTCGTTTTTAATTTAATTTTTCGACGAAGGTTTTGATTCGTTTTGGCCGAGTTTTTCACCACTTTGATGCATTCTGTTTTGAATCGGCTTTTCGAGGAATTTTTTGAGCAGTTTTGATGTGTTTTTTGGCTCTTTTTTGTATTAGATTTTCGACGTGTTTTTGATGAGTTTTTCGTCGAAAGTTTTTGGATGGGTTTTTGTATCTGCTTCTCGATGCGTTTTTTAATGCGTTTTGAAGAGTCTTAACACTCGTTTTTCGACTCGGTTTTATTTCTGCTTTTCGAAGCATTTCTGGTAATTTTTTTGATGTTTTTTTTAAGAGTTCTTGGGTGTTTTTTTGGCTTTTTTTTGAATGCATTTTTCGACAAGTTTTTGATGCCTCTCAAAGCATTTGGTGTTTTTTTTTGTGCTTTTTGTAGCGTTTTGCTTCTTTTTAGACGAGTTTTTCGATGAGTTTGATTCATTTTTGGAGCATTTTCTGATGTGTTTCTTGGATTGTTTTTTGAATTCGATTTTTAAAGCGTTTTTGATGAGTTTTTTGGCATGTTTTTTGAAAGTTTTAGAACGTGTTGATTAGTTTGTTTTTGATTGCGTTTCACACAGCATTTTTGGTGCCTTCGTTTTAACGCTCGTTTTTCGACGAATGTTTTGATTCGTATTTGACTTTTTCGACGCTTTTGATACCTGTTGTCGCCTTTTCGACGCACAGCGGCGTCGCTCAGCTTTCAATTCTGATTTATTATATTAGTGTTGTGCTAAAAAAATCATCGTGGCAAAAATTGACAATGAAACTTTAGTTTCAGAAGTTTAAAGCAGTCTTGCATTATTTATGACTTTAAACAATCCAAAAGCAAAGGCTAAATAATCAAAAAAATATTTTTTTAATAAAATTAGCAGTAAATCCTGTTTTTAGTTTTGTAATTTTGGTACGACCGGAAATCAAATGGTGGAGTTCGCCATATCCTTATCTTTTTCGGTTTACTGCATGAATCTCCTATTTTTTAACCTAAAATAATTCTGTAAGTGTTGAAACGAATTTCATTTTAAAGACTGCTGCTAGCAGCCCTCGACAACTAATCGCTCAAGAATTGCCGCTTAATAAATGGCCACTTGGCGCTTATGATTGCCACTCAGATTTTCGCCGCTCAGCGCGTACACTTAGCCTTAGAGAGAAAACAAAAAACACCCAAAACCCTACCACTTATACACCCGAGACAAATGTTTATTGAATCATTTAATCATACACTCTACATAAATATGACAAGTAAAAAAAGTTTTATTTTTATATTTCATTTCTTCGTATTGTTTGGTTTGGTAAAAATAAAGGTTAACCGATTCGAAAGCCAGTCCTAAATAGTCGGCAGATGATGCTCTGTCCTGTGCAAGTTATTCTTAATTGGCTGTAATTTCACATAGTCCTGTGCAGTGGGCAACATAGGGAGTGATGTATTTGAAGTCTGTCATCATTACCAAAAAGAGAAAGAGAGAGAAAAAACATTTCGCAATAAAAAGCCTACTCCAAACAAATGGTTTACTTTTGACTTGGAAAAAGTCTTTAGTAAGTCAAGAACCTTTGATTTGTCTCGTTGCCGAGAGTCCACTGAGCTCGATGCATCCAGTTCGTGTTGCTTTGCTATGTAGTCGTCGAAGTACGAGTGCTTGATGAGCTTGTCGCAGGACCATCTCTTGGCGGGATCCTTGTCTAGGCATTTCTAGAAAAAATTAAGAGCATTACGGTTTCATCTGGTCGGGAGTTTGTCGTCCACGTGTCATGATTACCTTAAGAAAATCAATCGTTAGCGGATTGTGCAAAGCCTTGGATGGCATTTTATCCTCTAAGGGTTCCAGTGTTGGTGGGACCGGCAGTGTTATACCCTATAACGAGAACCGAAACCACTCTCAATGTCTATTCGAAATTAATTGCCGGCACACGCACTTTGAAGTACTCATTCTGCCCAAATATCTGTATATGGCGGGGCAGTAAGTCTCCCAGGGTTTTTCTAATTAGATACAACTGATCGACATCACTGCGGCCTGGCCATAGTGCCTCGCCACGCACTAGTTCGGCGAAGAGACAACCAATCGCCCAGACGTCCACTGGCGTACCGTATTGTGTGTCACCGACTAACAACTCTGGGGCACGATACCATCGCGTCGCAACATAGTCCGTGTAATTCTCTCCAGGACCTACATATCAAACGACAAAAAAAGAACAATGGTAAATTAAACCCTCAACGGGAACTAGTTGCAATTGGCCCTCTACACATACTCAGCATGCGAGCAAATCCAAAGTCACACAATTTAACTTGACCCTGTGCAGTGAGAAGGATATTTTCCGGTTTAATGTCACGATGCAGGCATCCTTGCTTGTGACAATACGCCACACCGTGCAGTGTCTGGTAAACAATTTGTTTGGTGAGATTTTCCGGACATCCCTGTGGATGACGTTCCAACTCGTGCAGCACAGTGAGTTCGCAGAATTCGAAAACCAAATGCAAACGCCGCTTTCGTCGAAACACTTCCAGCAGTGACACCAGATTGGGATGCTTCAAGTTCTGCAAGGAGATTGCGTTTATGGGTTACATATACGAGTATCATGCTTGTGCTTGACAAATGTTGGTGGTGATGTGGGAGGGATGTTTTTTTTTTTTTGTAACATACTTTGAGAAGACGTATCTCGCGCAAGGCAATTTTCCGAATAGCAGGGTCATCTTCGGATTCGACAAAACGCTTTACAGCAACTAGAGCACCAGTGTCACGGTCCCGACATTTATAGACAATGCCGTAGGAGCCTTCTCCCAGGCGGCTGAGTTTTTCATAGCGATCCATTTTGCTACTTCCCTGAGGTCTGCAATTAGATGAGGGTAGGTGTTAGGTGGAGAGGTTGGAAGCTTTGAAAGTGTGGCGTGCTTAATGGAGTGTTGTGCGTTTATTAAATAGTAAAGGTTGCTTGGAGGATTGTTGGAAATTAAGAGCATATTTCTAGAGAAAGCAGAAGATCTTCAACCTACTTTTACAGGAATGATCAAAACACGAATCCCGCGCGAATGAGTTATCAAAACCCTCCACTGTGCATTTATCTACTACATTCATCGACAGCAACATGTGGTCCCTATATCAACACAAATCAAAGAAGGAAGGACCAGACGAATCTGCGTAGAGGAAGTCGAAATACCTTGTTGAGCTAGGTCAAAAATTCTTGTGCTAGAAACAACATCTGAAGGTATTGAGTAAGCCAAACTACCACTTAGAATGCAAACCAAGTTTTTCGATACCTAACCTAGCAACCTCTGCTAAGGGAAAAAAGATGCTGGAGGGACAAATAAACTAACACGATACCTACTTAAAAATCAGTTCCTATAAGAGTTTATGTTATTTACAAACAAATTTTAAGCATAAAAAGAGCCGGAGCTCGCTCCTACTAGAGATCCTTTGAAAAATAAACCCAAAAAAAATGCTGCCATTTCTGTTTCTAAAAACAGATGGTCTCAAAACTTCCGACGAAATGTGAGGTTTCAACCTGCCAGTTTTGTTTTAAGTCGTCAGGTGGTCTACGATGAGCTGGAGTAGTTGATATGGACTATTATGAAAGTTTTGAAAGAAAAATCGTTCAATGGTTTGGAGGAGTCGGTCACGATCTGTCGGAAAAGCGAACAGGGGGATCTCCTAATCCCAGCCCCGATTTTAGCCCAATAAATAATACTAATTCTAATTCCAGAGACCAATCTGTCGTAAATTCCAGATCACTTGGACTGGACTACTGAAAGACCGAGATCACAGATGTTGAGGTCATTGTAGTGACACGAACGAGGACTGACTCTGAGTTTGGTCAACTGTCTAGCTTCTTACAGTTCCAGCAGACCGGTTACTTGAAAGCGCCATAAATCTCTGGCACAATACAGACCAGTCTCGGAGCAGCTGTAGAACCTTTCATTGGACTAACGCCACTGCAAGCCTCTATAAAACAAAGATAGCACAGTAAGACTTAAATAAATAGGAGAGATGATCCCATAGGTGGGAGAACAGCTCTGCGGAACGATAGAAGTATGAGAGATAACAAAGGTAGTCTTAAAAGATTGCAGTGTCATTTTAAGTGAACGCAATTAATGAAGTAGACGGTGAATCTACACATAAAATCAATTTGCAGAGTTTTTATGTGGATTTGTACAAGAATTATGTCAAATCTAAGCCCCCAATCGGTAGGGATTTCGCAGGAAGACCTCGAACCTAAAATGGAGCATCATTTAGTTTTTATTTCAAAGTAACCTTTACGGTTTTAGATGTCAGATAAGAGGTATTTTTGACTAGGGGCTATAGTGTGTCGTGTTGTTTTCACGTTGTTTTCGGTGCTTGCTTTGCTCGCTGTTGAAGAAGCTATACTTTTTAAATTCTGCCCCACCAAAGAAAATCGAGAACATATGGATTTGTCACGCAGTCTCGTTTTTTTTGCTTTTGCTTTAAAGGTCTGGACCCGGTAGATGCAGAAGATACCGTGGGAAGAAAAATCGGTAAATCACTTCTGGAGATGTAGTCAGATCGAATTATGGAAATCTCGACAGCAGCAGAATGATACCTTGCCTTAGAGACGACATTCGTTCTTTCAAGCTTTGCACATCTATATTCCGTAAGTGATAGAAGTTGAGAGTCACATATAGGAACTTGTTCGTAAAGACTGTAGAGTTGTCTTATTTTGCCCAGTAGAAGAAAAGAATGAAGATCTTTGTTCTAGGTTTCATTTTAGGTTTTCTAATAGAAAGTTTCAAGGTCAGTTAAGAGTTTAACTTTATTCTTTTAGGATAAGTACTTGAGGGTGTTGAGCCAGCGTTAGTCTGATTTGGGGTTCACCACGTTTCAGTTAAGACATCTAATGGTTCCGCGAAATAAGATCCATGAAATGAGACCCCCAAAAGTAAGAATCGAATAAGGGCCCAAGTTTGAAATAAATCTTAAAATGCAATAATTTTATTGAAAATTATATAAGACCGCAAAAATAACTGAAATTAATACTAAAATTCTGGTAAATTTCAGAATGAAATTGGAATTTTTAAAAAAGAAATCAGGCACCAGTGAATACAAAATAAGGTCCCATAAATAAATGAAATAAATGTTAAGATTAAGGAAAACTTTTATAACGAAACTGTGCCCTATTTTTTAAATGGAAATTATGCACCAATGAAACCAAATAAGGCCCCAAAAATAAGTGAAATAAATCCCAAAATTGGAGTAAATTTTAACAATAAAATTGTGCCCTATTTTTAAAATGGAAATTATGCTATAATTAACTGAAATAAGACCCCGAAAATAAGTGTAATAAGTCCTAAAATTAGTAAACTTTCATAATGAAATTGGTCAAATTTTGAAATGGAAATAAGGCTCCTTTGAAACTAAATAAGGCCGCAAAAATAATTGAAATAAATGCTAAGCTTGGGAAAATTTTCATATTAAAACCATGCCCCATTTTTTAAATGGAAATACGGCTCCAATGAAACCAAATAAGGCCATAAAAATATATGAAATAAATCCCAAAATTGGGGTAAACTTTCAGAATGAAATTGTGTCCCGCTATTTAAATAAAACTTATGTCCCATAAATAAATGAAATAAATGCCAAGATCGTTGAAAATTTTCAGAATTAAACTGTGCCCTATTTTTGAAATGGAAATTAGGCTCCAATTAAATAAAAAAAGGCCCGAAAATAAATAAAATAAGACCTAAAATTAGGCCAAACTTTCATAATGAAATTGTGCAAATTTCGAAATGAAAATTAGGGCCCAATGAAGTCAAATAAGACGAAAAAATAGATGAAATAAATGCCAAGCCAATGGGGTTGCTCAATTTTTGTAATGGAAATCAGGCCACAATTGAATGAGGTTTATATTTTTAATTATTTATTTTTTTGAAGCTCGTTTTCAGGCAGTTATTACAGTACTCGCTTATATTAATGCAAAATAAAGGCCTGGCGTTAAAAACTCTCAGCTCTGAAAAAACGCGTTTTTCAATATTTTTGTGTTATTTTTTTTAATAAAAATTAAGTTGGGCTACAAAAAATAAAGGGAATGGAAAAATGAAATAAGGCCCCGAAAAAATGAAACTGCCCCCAAAATTTTAGATGCTTATTGTTGTTGTTTTGTATGCGCATTTTTGGGGTGTTATTTCCTGGGTGCTTTATTTCGCGGAGCCTATATGGATGTGGAAAAATCTTATCGAACGATTTTTGGACGAAGCATGGTAGAAATGGCAATGAATCCGAATCTGTGTAACCATTAATGCCGGACTTAGAAGAAAAATGTCCCAAGCTCGGAGTTGGAAACAAATAGTAACTCAAAAACGACGTCTGAGAGTTCCCAAGTCCCAGGGTGGTATTTATGAAGTTTTGTCCTTTTCGACTTTGTGTGTACACCTCGCCGTTAAAAAAAGTCATCATGACTACAATCAAAAAATAAAAACCCCACATTATGGACAGCGATTCAACTTTTAATAAGGAATCAATATTAGAGGTGGCCGCACGAGGGAGAAGTAAATAGCTTTTCAACTGTATGGGTCAAACTAGTTTCACGCCTGAGGCTCGTTTTATATATATATATCTGTAGAATCGACAAAATCTGTACTGTATTATTATAAAAATGGGTACGATCAATATGTCGAATATGAATAATATGTTGGACACATTCCTAGAATAAACGAAAATAAACTTGACTGCGAACAAGCGAACAATAAAGACGTGTCCCATTATGAACTCTACAAGATCTATATCTAATTGATAGTGAAAATGCCTTTGTCTGCATAGAAGCATGAAAGACTTACAACGACAGATAGGTGAACGCATATTTTACTTGGTTGCATTCTTTTTAAAAACGCTTGCTTTTCGCGCACCTACTTTCAGGACTTCGCGGCTTTCCCTTATAAGCGCACCCCGTTCCCATCACTTTTCCACTCCACACGATAGTTTTCCAATAAATCTACAGAATTTTGGGTCACAATTTCACACTTGAGCAACACTTTGGGTAAAATGCAAACACTCTCATCCTGATGGGGAATTTCAAACGAATCTAACATCCTTTATAGTAAACATTATGAACTCAACCAACAAACAGCAGATTTACACAAAATTTAGGATATGCTTCGGTTGCCCTCGGCATCCCATAAACCAACAACGAAGCGATAAATTTTGTACACTAACAATCTCGAACCAAGTCCAGTCCAATAGAGGTATACGAAAAGCACTCTCGAGTGCTAACGATGGTGTATGACTTTGGGGTGATAATAATTATCTCTTGTTGTGGACAACATTAATCGATAAATTGTTTTTTTTTTTTCACGAAAATGGCCAACATTTATGTGTTCTTAATGAATTTTAGGTTACAGTTGAGTGGTAATCATTGAAATTTGTTTTACTTTTTCGTTTTCATTTGAGATTATTGGACACACTTGATTACTTCAACACAAATTTGACACTAAATTCAGCAGGAGACACTCCTGCACGATGAACAACCGGAATATGTGACCAAAAACTAAACAGGGTTTATATTTATTGATATTTGTTTTAAAAAAGGACTAACAAATTGCGCTAGTTAAATTATGCACGCATTGACGTCAACCAAGTCCCAATTAGAACCCTTAAGACAGAAACTATATTCAGATATTTAAAAATAGTAACCACCAGCGTACCGTCTGAGGGAGAATATCTTCGAAATTTCGAACATAATGCGGCGTAGTTTTTCCAGGTTTCACTTTACCACTGTCCACTGTCTGAGCAACACTGAAGTACTTGGCCAGGATTTGTTTGTGCCCTCCTACGGTATATGGAGTGTGGTATTAAAACGTTTTTAAGCACGACGTTCAAGGAATTTCAACAATTTTATCGTGTATACTGAGGAGACCACACCAACCCACCACATGCATGTAGCTTTTGACCTTTTCCAAAGAAATAGGAACCACCACAGTGCACATGTATATTGTGAAGAAATTGGTAATTATACACAATTACAGCTACAGACTGTCCAATGGTTTTGTTATCCCTCTATGGAGTTTGTTCTTCGCGGTGAATGTGTGTTGGTTATTTCAACTCAAGGATATATCTCTATGGTTACTGAATCTGCCTACTACAAATCAGTCGGCGTAGTCCTTGAACAATGTATGGGGTGGTGCGTGAGTATTGCGTGACTTGCCGTTGCCAGTCAACTTGGGAAGCGGCGAACGAATATCGTTGTTTGATTAAACGCGTGCTTTCATTAATATGAGTTCTCAATGTCGAAATTTCCTTGTTTAAATTGATAACCTTTTACTTGGTGTTTATGTATTTATTTTGCACTGAGAAGGACTTACCTTGAACAGGTGGTCCTTGAATTTTTGTCCGGATTATTGTGCAAAGTGACAGAATTGTTTTCTTTCATGGATTGGATGTGCGGTATTCACGATGTCCTTTGCAAAGTATACACTTATTTTACACTGTCCATTATTTAAACGGTTCATTAATACTCATTACTGATTACTTGTGTGGCCATGGCCATGTATACATGAGAATATGCATGAATGTGGGGTCGGGAGAATACAAATGCGCATTTGAATTGCAATGGAAAAAAAGTTCAAGGCAGGGGCGGAGCGACACTTGAAATAGTGCAAGGCCAACGTTCTTATAGAGGGCGCGGCTTCTGTGTTTGTATGACAATATTGTGAGGGAAATGTACAAGAATTACAATTTTATGAGGGAAATATGAGTAGTAGGACATACTCAACAGTAGACGGAAACAATTGTTGATAAACTGTGGATATTTTTGAACCCAGCGGTCTAACTAGAGCCATATGTCTGCATTATTGAAACAAATAAAGTGCACGACTGAGTCGATGGAAACTTTTTCTATCAGCACGAATTTTATTAGAAACTAGCGGACCCCAGCCTGCTTTGCTAGGCGTTAAAACTTACATTTTTTCAACCTACATATTTTGATTCGTTGAGTCGAGGAGCTTCGGTAAATGTTTAGGGACGAAATTTTCCAAGCTTCACAACGAATTTTCCACACTTGCATCAAATTATGCCATAAAATCAAAATTTTTCGCGTTTTTCCGTAATTTTCAAAGTTTTCCACTAAGAATTTTCTATTTTGATATTCGAAAAGCCATTCTGGAACAATTGCACACAACATTTTCAACATTTTAAATACAAAAAATCAATTTGCGATTTTTCCAATTTTTCGACTTTTCCGGAGGGTTTTCCAAAAATGTTCTTCCGTAAAAACCTTCTCCTGACAATTACGGACAACAGAAAAAAAATTTGATCCAAATCGGCCGAGCCGTTCTCAAATGATGAATTACTATACATTGTTTACACCATTGGATTTAGTTGACGCTAAAAATAGTAAAAATCGCAAAAGGTTCTTTGGAGTGAGATCGAGTTGAAATTGGAACGCAGGCTATTTTTTCCTAGAAATTGAGCATTTTATATTTATGTTAATGGTTACATGGCATTAATAGGCTGACCAGACAACTTATTTTTATCTACAAAAAAAGTCCGGTATCTTTTTGAAAAAATATGCAATTTGTCATCTTTTTGGGATTTATTAGTTTACGGTATTTTTCACCACAAAATTACAAGAAAACTTTTTTCAACACCAACTCTGAAATTGTCTGCATCTTTCTGGTGTGAACACGATCTAAAATATATTTGTACCTACCCGAACTCATTCACTTGTGAATACACAATATTTGCTTTTTAACAATCGACTGAACACACCCACAGATTTGACAGCTCAATTTGTTTGGTTAAAATTTATGTTTTTTGTTTGTTTTAATGAATTAAAAAAAAATACACATATTTTGTTATTTTGTGTTCTTAAATTTTTCATTAGAAATTTTTGAAGGTGTCCTCTTTTTCTGAGTGTCAGTAGTCATTAATCAGTGAGCGTAAGTTATAGAGGCCACTGTGCTGGGCCACTATATTTCATTATGGGCAGCAACTTTGTCTTTATAGCAAATCGAACAACTAATCGTTGGTATTATTATTGACTTCATAGACAGTAGCTCAGTGGTTAGAGTGCTGTAGTACGGAGCGAGGAGTCTCAAGTTAGATTCTCAGAAAAACAAAAATTAAATCTTAAATATTTGTCAACGGCGCCACCTCTCACGAAAGTCTGATAAACATCCCAGAACATAACTGCCATGAAAGACCGTCTCAATTCAGCCGATCGGGTTGTAAAAGTGTAGGTATTTACATTCTAAATAAAAACCCGCACAAAACAAGTAGTTGTGAGAAGCTAAGTCTAGGGCAACTACAAATATCTTTTGCGCCTTTGCTTTATTTTTTTGTTTATATACGTGGAGGATGCACCTCGATAATACGAAAATGGTTGGTCAACACCTCTCTAGATAGCGCTAATTAAAACACTTGTTTCTTACTTTTAAAATTAAACAATATTTATTTGGAACTATGTCCTTTATTATTGAAATACTTTTTACTAATTCTAAAAGGAGCTTAAGGCTACTATGTAGTTACAATAAGACTGTTGATAAATTCATCATACAGTCGTATTTATATACTTTTCTTATCTATCTACAAGGAGACCCAAGCGTACAATCGTCTTGCTTGATAATGAAGAAGAGATAATATTCCAACATTGTATACAAACGATATTATCTCTTTTACATATGTTATCATTGTAGCGTTGTGTGCAAGACTGTACTAGAGACTAAAGATATCATTGAATACAAATAATGTTATCTTTTTTCTCAATATGTCTTGCTATGGATACTTAACTCCCCCCCTTGTTAAACGAAATCGTCCCGATTTTTCGACGCTATTTTTAACATTTCTCTTTCATAAGTTTTGTTATATGCGTCAATCTTTTTTTGTTTTTGACGATCTGTTATACATTGTATAGTTTTTATCATTACGTACGTAAATGCTAGAATAACAATCAGTGTTACAATTGTGTATATAGTTGATAATATCGGTTTTTCTTCAAAAGGAATAATTAGTTTTTTTAAAGTATCTATGTTATCGAATTTGTACATTGTATCTTCTTTAATTATTTGGTCGATGTAAGACTCTGAATTATGATTTCTTAATATAACTTCTTTAATTTGCTTATGCATGTTTTTGTATATTTTATCATCTAGATTTATAGTATTTTCATAAGTAACTAAGTTTATACCATTAATTGTTTGATTATTTAACTTATGCTTACCGCTTAATAACATAACACCGGATTCAATTTCTAAGTCGTAATCGTATTCTTGTTTAATGTTGCATTTTGAAGTTATATTCTTTAAAAGTGGAATAAGACAATTTTCTTCTTCAAAGTTAATTTCACAAATGTTTTTACTTAGATGATTTTGACAATTTCTTGTTCTTAAATAAGTTTGGTTACATAAGGCAATTGTTTTATCTGTAATGATTTTTCCATGTTTTGAATTTAAAGGTGTTACTTTATACAATTTACATGATTTAATTAGAACTGGATATTTATATATTGTGATGAAGAATTCATCAGTTCTAGCTAATAATATTTTAGAGTACTCAAGTATATTTATTATGGGTACTTGAATTATTTCATGTTGAATAATATTTTTAATGTCATCTAAGTCTAGGCTTTCTGATAAATATTCATTATTTTTTGCTGCATTAATTGTTCTGGTCAATAATAATAATTGTTCGTACACTTGTTCTATTACTAAATGTTCTTTAAGGCTCTGACCTTCGAATTGTTGCAAAATTTGTTCAAATCTAGAATTTATAGTTTTTTGTTTATTATTGTTTTCTATGAGATTATTTATACTCGTTTCTATGTTAACTAAGTCATAATGGTCAGGATTACCAAACACATATTTGAAAGCTGTTCCTAAAAAGTTAATTGATCTAGTATGCCTAGTATGTTCTTGTAATTGGTCTGCTAAATTCTTAATTTTACTTAACCAAATTTTTTCTTCTTGTGTAGGTTGATATTTACTAGTTACGATATTTACGTAAGGTTGAAATATCGAAGTCAGGTTGGTGGCATGTAACAAATAAGTTTGTTCTTTGAATAAATACACGTCATCTGTTTGCGTAAGTATAAACTTCTTGTTTAGTAACTCAGTTATTTGAACGTTTCCTTGCCCTTCTTGACTCTGTACAATTCCTAGTAATGTTAGGAATATTAATATTTTCGTCATCTGAAAAATGATAATTCTTTATGTTATCCTTGTGAATTTTTATTCCTTCTTTAGAGATTACAGTGTCTCCTTTATCTTCTTCTACTATTCTTGTTATGTATCTGGCGTTAGATTTCTTTCTAAGACCTGTGATTCTTACCATTATCTTATCTCCTTTTTTATACTCTCTGTGTCGAGTTCCTTTATTTAGACGTTCGATCACTTTTTTGGATGCTGAGTTTAGTTTATTTATTATAATTTCACTATTGCTATATTTATTTTGATTAAAGAAAATGTCTCTAGGTTTCAAACCGGTAACTGAGTGTATAGAATTATTTAATTCACGCACTGTTCTAAATATTTCTTCGATAAGTCTTGTTTTATTCTGAATTGTGAATATTCTAGACAGTTCAGTTATTGTACCGTTTACACGTTCTACCTGACCGTTCGCTGTCGATCTGTATACTGGAGTTTCTACTTTAGTTATGTTGTATTTCAAACACATTTGGTTCACCATTTCTGTTTTGAATCCCTTCTCGTTATCTGTCATGAGTCGTTCACATTTTGGGAAATAATTAGATAAGACCTCTTCCATAACGTCGTACAGTCTGTTTCGAGTTTCGATTTCCCGAAGGATTGTATATTTAGAATACTTATCTACTGTTACAAGGAAAGTATACTTGTCGTTGAAGTATATGTCCATATGAATGTGTGTTCCCACATGTGTTGGTATTTCTGAATTATTCAGAGGTTCTCTGATAGGTTTTCTTTCATATTTTCCAAATAGACATGCTATGCATTTTCTGTTGAAACTCTTTGCTTGTTTATTTAGATCGGGCCAGTAATATTTCTCTGAGATTTCTTGTATATTGTTACGTAACCCTCGGTGTGCTCTTTCGTGAGTTACCCTTACAAGTTTTAGTTGTTCCTCCAAATTTGTCACGTCTTGAAGTTTTCTTGGTGTGAATATAAATCTTACTAGTGGGAATTCTTTTTTTATGTTTTCACCATATTTGTATATGTTTTCAAATTTCGTATGCAAAGCTACAATCTTTTGGGGTTGTATAACTTCTTTCATCTGCCTTAGTAAAGAGTCTTTGTCCTTAAACTTTATTATGAGTCTTATTTTGTTACTAAAATAGATTTGTGTTTCGATATTATTTGTTATATCTTCAATAAGTTCGAACTGTGCAGTGTATGCATTAAAAGGCTGATTCACAGTTTTTATTATATCATTAGAAGAACTTTCAGCTGAATGTGCTGTTTCTATGGTAGAAGTATTTATGCGTTGACGTGATAATGCGTCAGCTACAAGATTTAGGTTTCCTGGTTTATAAACTAATTTTGCTCCAAAGTCTTCAATGATTCCCTTCCAACGTTTCAGCTTTGTGTTGGGATTTTTTTCTGATACAGAATATATAAGGCTCTGGTGATCGGTATATATGGTTAAGTCTGCTATACCATATATGTAGTTTCTGAGTTTTTGTAAGGACCATATGATCGCTAATAGCTCTTTCTCGTTTGTGCTATAGTTCTCTTCTGTCTTACTCAGTGTTCTTGACAAGAAGTGTATAGGTTGCTTATTCTGACTTAGTACGGCTCCAATAGCTATGTTGGATGCATCAGTAGTAAGCTCGAATGGTTTACTATAATCCGGTTGAAAAAGTTCGACTTGTTCTTTCAAATAATTTTTTAAAATTCTAATCGCTTCTAATGCTGAATCATTCAGATTTAACTTAATATTTTTACTTTGTTTTTTGTTTACTTTACCGTTATCTCCTCGTAAATATAATGTCAGGGGCTTGGCTATGCTTGCGTATCCTTTTATAAACTTACGATAGTAACCTGTAAGACCTAAAAATCCTCTCAAATCCTTTACCGTTTGTGGGACTGGAAAATTTTCTATAGCTGCTATTTTCTCAGGGTTCGTAGTGATTCTACCATGTCTGATTATGTGACCTAAGTATTCTACTTCTTCTTGAAAAAACTTACTTTTCTCATCAGATATTTTTAATGTGGCTTTATTGAGTACGTCGAATACTTGACTTATGTGCTGTATATGTTCTTCCTCAGATGAAGAATATATCAATACGTCATCAATGTAAACGTGTACGAATTTACCTACAAAGTCTCTCAAAATGTCGTCCACGCATCTCTGAAATATGCTTGGTGCATTTTTGAGCCCGAAAGGCATTCGTTTAAAATGATATTTTGCGCCATTTATAGCAAAAGCTGTTTTTTCTTTATCATCTGTTTTGATTTTAATTTGGTGGAAACCTGACTCCAAATCTAATGTTGTAAAGTACTTGGCTTTACCTAAATTTTGAATTGTCATGTTGACATCCGGAATGGGGTATCTGTCTGTTACAGTGTGAACGTTAAGTTTTTGGAAATCAACAACCATGCGCCGTTTTGGTTTTCCTTTTTCGTCCAAACCTTTTTTAGGTACTGTCCATATGGGACTGTTATAAGGACTATGGCTTTTTTCTATTATATCGTCATGTAAGAGTTTCTGTATTTCTTTGTTTACGAATTCGTTATCTGCTATGGGATATGGATATTGTTTAACATAAACCGGATTATCATTGGTCGTCCTAATGCTTGCTTCTATAGTATCTGTAAAGGGTAACGGTCCTATGCTGTTATTAATCTTCATCAGTCTATCTATGTCTGCTTTATAAATATTATTTTCCCCAATTATGTAATTAATTTTCTGAATAGATTCGACACTGCTTATGGTAGTTAGAGTCATATTACTGAAATTTATTTCCGCGTTTAGAACTTTAAGTCCTTCATATCCTAATATCATATCAAAAGACTGAATATCCTCTAATTCAAAAAATGTTATATTTTTCTTTAATATCCTAACTACTTTCTTTGTATCTACCATAGAATAACCATGCATTGTTTTTATTTTTATAGGTTTAATTTTAATTTTTTCGCTAGAATCGCATTTTCTATTAATGTAATTATGGGTTGCACCAGTATCAATAAGAATTTTATAAATTTCCTTAGAAATAGTACTAGTTAAATTTAAGCAGGGCAACCCGTCTACTAGTTTAAATGATCTATTCTTATGTTATTATTTACCATACATTCCGTTTCATCTGCTTCTGCATATGTACTGCTGACATCGTCTCTGCGTTGTTGTCGGGAGTTATTTACTCTCTGCTGCTTGAAGTTCTGCTGATAAGATCGTTGCGGTCTGTTGTGTGTGTTGAAACTCCCGCTGTGTTCACGTTTCGCTGGTGGATTATATACATCGGGTTTGTATTGATTCCAATTTTGTCGCTGTGCATGTACAATTTGTCTCGAGTTTATCTCCATCGGCTGTGGTCCTTGATTGTGTTGCTGCATATTATCGTATTGCTTCTGGGGTTGATAATTCGTTGTTTGGCTCGAATAATTTGGTCTTCTTTCGTTTCTGCGTTCATGTGGCATATTTTTGTGGTGCTTATCTTGAGTGAGATGTAAATGCCTGTGCACATTATCATGTTCTATTCTGCGAGCAATTGCGAATGCGTGTTCTAGATCATTTATTGTAGCTGAATATAATGATCCTCTTGTAAAGTTGTCACTCATACCATCAATGAATATAAGAACTGCGTCGTCGTTAGCATTTTTAATTAGTCTGTCGATTATATTCGGCGGATCACCTGACATAGTGATTTTTGATATTATTAAATTGAGATTTTTATTTATCTCGTCGTGGTATTCAGACAGTGTGCTTCTTTTTTGCGTGATGGCTTTCATCATGTCTTGTAGCACGTATAGAGGTTCTTGATTAGAGTACGTATAATCTAATCTGTTACGTATCGCCTCAAAATTAAAAATTGTGTTATAATTGGTTAACACATTCGCGGCTGCACCCTGTATTTTACTTTTCACTATAGTCAATGCTGCTGCGTACTTACTGTGTGTTTTGAAGTTTTTAATGCTGTCCATTAATCTGGATGCTTCTTCGCGCCACGACCGATAATTTGATTGATCGCCGTTGAAAATAGGTAGGCTTTTAAATGCGTCTAACTGTATTTCACTACCATCTGTATATGTGGTTCTTATTTCCTCTAGCACAGGTATGTTTGGTACTATGCCTAATCCAGATTTTACTTCATTTAGTTTTGTTTCTAAATTAGTGTTTATTTGATTTTGGTTAGTTATTATTGCTGCTAACCTTGCATTCTCTGTGCGTGTGTGCTCTAGGGTTTGTGTTACTGTGTTGCTCCTGGTTTCTAAAGCTTCTAATCTTGCCATTAATACTGCGAGTTGTTCCATTTTGAACTCGTGTCTGTTGTCGTCGAATTTGTGTGTTTTTTTTCTCCACATATACACTTTCACTGAATTGCTTTGCTGCTTCGTACGAAGAAGCTATATTTGTACCTGCTATGCTAGGTAATTCTTGTAACCGGTAACGCGAGTGTTCTGTTTATACTAGATTTCACTACTTGTTCCCGAGGTCCGCTCGATTGAAGTTAAAAAGTATATTTAACCTCCTGGCAGGATCGCCAATTAAAACACTTGTTTCTTACTTTTAAAATTAAACAATATTTATTTGGAACTATGTCCTTTATTATTGAAATACTTTTTACTAATTCTAAAAGGAGCTTAAGGCTACTATGTAGTTACAATAAGACTGTTGATAAATTCATCATACAGTCGTATTTATATACTTTTCTTATCTATCTACAAGGAGACCCAAGCGTACAATCGTCTTGCTTGATAATGAAGAAGAGATAATATTCCAACATTGTATACAAACGATATTATCTCTTTTACATATGTTATCATTGTAGCGTTGTGTGCAAGACTGTACTAGAGACTAAAGATATCATTGAATACAAATAATGTTATCTTTTTTCTCAATATGTCTTGCTATGGATACTTAACTCGCTTTATTTGTAGCTTGAACGATGTTCTTTTAAGCTGCATACTTTCAGAAGAAAATGAGCACAGCTTCAGGTGCTTTTCACTTCCGTCTCGTCGAATAAATATCTCTATGTATATAATGTTAAAAGTGTTTTTAAATACATGACATTTTACCGTCTAAGGGAAAATGTCTTCGAAATTTTGTACATACCAATGTGACGTAGCTATGTAGTTTTTCCAGGTTTCACTTTAATACACTCCACTGTCTGAGCAACACTGAAGTAGGATATAAACTCAATGGTATTATACAAGACAACTCTTTTTAGTTTGTTTTGAAAAACGTGCTGTCATCTTTTTGGTGTCTATTTTAATTCAAAATCAGTTTGCCAACGTAAAATTTGTGAAGCTATGATTTGTGAAATTGAAAGCAAATGAGGTAAGATACCCAAATAAAAAAAAATAAAGACAATGAAAAGTTGTGGTGATTTGGAGGAGAACAGAGGAAGAAAATTCCAATCTTAATTATAATAATTGCTCTGTTACCTTTTTAAGAGTTTATTGTTTGGTATTCATTAGGTTCGTTCGTGTACTTTCAGCATTGAAAAATGAAAAATATCAAATCTCAAAATTCGAGAGAGAAATCTCTCAATTCCAAGAGAAGTACCTACCTAACCGGTTATCTTACAAAAAGTTTGAGAAATCTCATTTTGACATTTGCCAAGGTTGTGGAATTGAGTTTTTTTTTATAAGTTAAATACCTACCTATTAAACTTGCCATTTTGAATGAGCTGATATGTTCTAGGGGAACATTCAATAACAACTTCTTCCGCCGACATCGTTGAAGACGAAAATATGTCAAACTATTGAGCTGTCACTTAGTTGTAAGTTTTAATTTTTCAGCAAGTCAAAATTCGAGAAGTAGAGAATTACGAAAAAGAATAGATTTCTCTCTCATTTTTTTTTAATTTTCTCAGATTTAAAATTTTTGTGGTCCCATTAGCAGTTTCCTAACTATTTTTAATTAATTTATGTTTACAAAAAAGTATCGGAACGAACCTATTCGAAGTTAGATTTCAAAAACGTCAAAATGTATTTCTTTGCTGGCGTTAAAAAATGTATCTTTGTAATATAAAAAATGGGTTCATTGAAGCGATAATAACGTTAGTTACGCTCTTACTTTTCTTCACCCAAAAGCTAAATGAAAGTAAAGTGTACCTAAAGCTATGTTCACACGATTGCCACATCTGTCAGGTCTACAAATGATCTAGCAATGAGCTACAAATGACCTGATAATAGCGAACTACCTTACAATACGAAATTGCGTGTTTACACGGTTGCCAGGTTTTGTCCCAAACTCGCAGATGTTAGTTTACAAAATATTTGCAGATCCGTTTGCATTCATTGTCAGACATATTAAAAAAATATTTTTTTTTTTTCTTTCGGTGGTGAAGTCTTGATTGAGAAGAAAAAAAATTTAAATGCAATTGCGATTTTTTTCCCCGCGTACGTATTTGAGAGCAGCGAGGAGGATGAATTGCCACAAAAAAACTTCGGCGTGTTTGGACGAAGGATTGGGTGCCACGCCGACAGCAGGAGGGACTTAACGCAAAATTGCTAGTGGAATTGAGAGCTGAAGAGCCAGAATTGCACCGAAATTTTGCCCGTATGGCTTCAAAACAATTCGATGATCTTCTAGCTTGGGTGACTCCGCATATCCAAAAGCAAGAAAAAAATATTCGTGCTATAGCATTTCAGCGGCTGAGCGGCTTGTAATAACTCTACGATACCTAGATACTGGGCAAAATTTTCGGTACCTGCAACATCTGTTCCGCATTTCTGAGTCAACGATCTCGTCCATCATTCCAGTTCTTTTGGATGCAATCTACAAAGTGCTCGTGGACAAATTTCAAAATGATTTGAGAGGATCATAAATATTTCTAGAACCTTTTGCAGGGGTCATAAAAGGATGACAACAATTTAGTTTTTTATAAACATTTCCATATACTTTTCCAAATATCTAACAATGACTTTTCTGCAAATATTGGTAGACAAAATTGGCAGTTCACACGGTTGGCAGGCATTTGGGACATTTTTTTCATTTGTAGACCTGACAATATTGGCAGATGTGGCAATCGTGTGAACATAGCTTAAGTGACGTCGTGATTAAACAAAGGATGACAACTTCTTTAATTCTTCACTCTAGGGAAGTATTCCCGATCAATTCAATTCAATTTAATAAAACTGTAGGCAATGTTATTAAGTTTTAATATTGGTTGTAAAATTTTCGTCAAATATTTGTCTTAATAAGGAAGCACTTGTGTGTGAATGTTTTAAGGGAAATAATGGAATTTGCGAAACAATAACATCCTACAGGTACCTACTGTTCACATCTGGTATTAAAAGGATTTGTAAGAACTCTGGTAAGAAATTCAACTTGAACTCAATATACTCCGGCGTGTGACAAAGTAAAAAATATAATTTAAGTTTTTGGACTCATCGCCGAGTTGGTTTTCTTTTTGATATATTTCAAATGTTTTTAATGACAATCTGCCATCGTATTAACATTCGCTTCTCGTGCACAATCCCATTATTATCACACATCATCTCAGACTAAATAAACTTGACCAATCGTTGACAGGTCAGGTTTCAGGTATAAGACGTTTTTCTTATATAAAACATAGGCGCAGGGTCATAAGTCCACAGGCCAAAAGTCCACAATGGACTTTTGACCCATCTATGTGGGTTATAAGTCCACAAATCAATTTTGGACTTACAACCCACCCAGATAAGCCAAAAGTTCACAATAGTTTGGGCCATAGGTTCACAAGAAGCCTATACAAGAAGTAGGCCATAAGTCCACAATTGTCCATATGACTAAAAGAGTTGTTTTAACAACTCAAAAAGTAAGGGAATGTTTGATAGATGCCGTGAAATAAGACCAACTTCTAAAAAACCGGCCAAGTGCGAGTGTCACTCACGCACCGAAGGTTCCGTATTTGGCTAAAGTCCAACACATCAGATATTATTTGAAATCTATAATATCATTCAATCTTTCCCCTCTTCATGAATTCATCACAATTTAGTTTAATTTAATTACTTAATATTTTTACTCTCAAAAATTACTCGCACATGAATCTCATTTTCTAATTATTACCTAGTACCCAACCCATGTTAATTTTCCATTTTGTAAAAATATATTACTTTTATTTTGTTCTGTACTCCCCAAAAAATGTATTATACTCCCCAACGAAATTAGCAAGCGGGAACCTCTCTCTCTTCTGTCTTTGATGGGGTCAATTGTGCACAACTGCGTAGTAGAGATTAAAACTTGTGAGAGCAACGTATTTTACATGGTAAAATTATCTTTTTTGAAAATATCTTGTAAACTATTAACTTTTCGGCAAAACAGTATTCAGCACATATATAGATAAGAACATGATCTACAAAAAAGGAATTTATGTATTTTTTTGTGAATCAAGAAATAAACCGTTTTTTGGGCGAATGAAAATATTTTTTTCACCAGATTACTAATTAATCGAAAACCAATCGATGTATTCCTTCCATTGGTATTTGTCGTTTAACTAGAGGTTATACCGGATGTTGTGTGTAAATTTTAGCCTCCTATGTCAATCGGTGCTTGAGATAGACCTGGTAACAAAATTGGCTTAGTGGGTTCGGACAGACAGACAGACAGACAGACAGACAGACAGACAGACGGAGAGACATCCGAGCGAAACTAATAAGGTTACGTTTTTTCCCTTTGGGTACGGAACCTTAAAAATGAACCTTATTTCGCTCTTAAATAGTGTAATAAGGATAACTTCCAACAGTTGGTCTTATTTCACTCCCACAAAGTGCAATAACGCCAACAAAATTTGAGTAATAAGAAGAACCTTGCAGTTTGAAAGCGCAATCTTAAAATGATTGCAATGCTGGAGAAGTGTGTCTTGTGGGTTTTGGAGGCAAACACCGCAAATGAGGTCATTACTAGAATTTTTAGCTTCGCTTTCAAGCTCGTTGTCCTCATCTTCACCTTCTTCATCCGTGAACCATAAGACCACAATCAGTGAGTCAAAAATTCACAAGAATTTTGTGTGAACTTTTGGCTCATCTGGGTGGGTTATAAGTCCACAAATCAATAAGTGGGTAAAAAGTCCATTGTGGAATTTTGGCCTGTGGACTTATGACCCTGCGCCTAAAACATAATCGATGGAAAGGACCCGAGAAACATTCTCTAGAACAATTAAGAAATAGTTGATAGAAGCGATATGGTTCCATAGACCACTTTTCATGCAACGATTTTAATTCAGCTAAGAACCAGTTTCACAGCAACATATTGCCTTGATTTGTTTGGTGGGTAGATTGTGCAGGGATGCTGTGTGTAATTTGTTCTACAATATTTTGCGTACAGGCCGGGTTAATAAAATGGTAGAATTTCTACCTGTTACATGTTAGTCTGATTTCATCAACTCCTTGGCTTTTGTTAAAAAGACTGGAGAATGATCGGAAGAACGATTAAAACTTACGTCAACTTGAACACTATTACCGGATAGATAGTTGGTTATAGAAGTCAGTCGAATCGAGTATTTTAGTGAGGCTTAGTTGCCGGTTTGTGCTCAACAATTTCTGTCCCAATGGATGATTCAGAAGACGATAAGTCATCAATAAATGCGCTCCTTTAAGATTAAGTCCGACTAGTAAGTTTTTCAAAATTAAAAAAATGATTGGCTTTAGCTCGAAACCTCGTGGTACACCACCGATTTTATTGCAATTTATTTCACTTTTGAAATTTCTTAATTTGCAAAAGTTGTGAGTTATATTTTTCGGATGCCTACGACTAGAGCTAATGACCTTCTTCGTTAGACAAACGTCAAAGAGAGCATTTTCTGCTAATTGCCTGTTTCTAACCAACATAAACAGAAACGGAACTGACAAAATCACTTTCATACAAACAGCAATCAGTAACACTGGGATTGCTGCTACTCCTCCTCTCAGATTCACAAATGTAGATCAACTCGGCGAAGGACTTGTTGTTAATGATAACAAGGTGCGCCTTATGGTAAAAGACCACTTGGAAACGCAACCTAAACTTGGTAGAAATAATAACTTCTCCAGTTCATATAGGCTTTTGTAAATAAGCCAGGACTGAGTTGATGTCAACAGCTTTAAGGTGCTATGATGTTGGTTTCGAGATCATGTTATGTCAAATCAAGTGTCCGCCTTTAAAATTGTTGATCCTTCCCATTCGTTTTATGCATCTGAAGTGAGCTGAATTATTTGCACTCCAACTTCTAACTTGAGTATTTGCCCCTTTAGGTACTTTAAAAAGTTGGCAAATTTCATGCCAAGATTCTCTCCACCCCCGGTATCAGCGAGCAACCCCTCAATAACCTTATAAAATCACAAACCAATTATATTAATTATCACAGAAAAGGATTCACTGTCGCTATATAATTACAGAAAACATTACAAGTCGAGACTCGAGACACTGCCCACGATGACACAAAAAAATAAAACATTGCCTCTTATAAATAAAAGAAAAATTAGAGAACAAAAGCCATCGAGAAAATAAACCACTTAACTCACCCACTACCACCAAAGAAGAAATCGATTCTCATTCACGGACAATAAGACAAATAATAAAAAAAAACGCAACACAAATGCTGTAGCGGCAAGGCAACCCTTTTATTCACAGCACGATTTCCCCGAACCCCCAACCGCAGAAATAAAAGGGACTTTCAATTAAATCGCACAGTTCTACAATCGAGTTTTTATACATAAGTTAATATGTCGCGCCGCCCGCCACCGTATACGCATGTATGAATTTAATTTTTCATTTCAAATCGAACACAGATTGCGGTTGATTTTTTCACTGGGCCGTAGTCGTATCCACATGTGGTTGAGGGGTTGGCAACATACGAACTATAACTGTGACTTACCTCCTGGGCACGAGTGGAAGATGATTACCAAACAACCACAAACGTTTCTCTCCAAACCATTTGTCCATACGAGGGCGCTCCAAAGCGGCACGCAGGGGGGTCCTTTTCGCTTTTCGCTGACTCCGAAGCCTTTAATCCCTTTTGTCCCTAGTTGCGACGACAAGTAAATCACTTTTTATTGATGATGGCAACGAAAATCATAGTACTGATTCGCACTATAGTGTAGAAAGTATTCCACCCGCAGTTTTCATCCGTTCGTGGGTCTAACTATAAATCAATTAAAAATTCGAATGAAATGCATTTGTATGCACACGTCATACACGGTGGGGTTTTTTTCTTTTTGCCAGAGATTGTTTTTATTGCGGAGAGTCCAAACAGCACACGTTTATCTTTGAGCGTATCTATGTAGTGGCAAAATGTTGCCACTGAATACAGAATGGCAGAGGAACGGATTTTGCGGTTACCTGGGTGAACTTGGTAACCAAAACAAACAATTTTTCTATTCATATGCAGGCTGTGAAGTAGAATTCGAATTCGATTCGCGACTTGCTATAATTTCTGCTGGGCATGGAGAGGGTTGAAGGATATTTGGCCGGGTATGTCGGTTGGTTGGATATTTTTGTTGATTTTTTCATAACGAATTGTCAGAGTGTTGCCATATACGAGTTGGTATGATTTTTTGAAGAAATTCAAATAGAGTTTAACATAATAACAAATATCATCGAATTTGTTATCCTTTGTTGTGGAGGAGGACTAACCAAAGCATTAAAAAATGTGGAGCACGATCATTACATATTTACCATCCATAAGACGCGCGTTCACTACATACCACAAGAACGCCGTCAATAAGTTTCGAGCCAATATTTAAAGCAGTGTTGCCGATTTGTTGCAATTTCAGTAGATCTACAAAACTTTTCCAACAAGTTGAATAAATATTTATGAATTTTCTGTTTTGTTTAAATAATCGCTTTTATTAATTTTGTATTGTTTACGTTATTTTCTGTTATTTTCCTTGGTTTTGTCGCTGCGCGAAATACCTTCAAAGCCATCTTGAAACCTCAAGGATGAACTAACAATAAACGTAATGTAACCTGTTTCCGCTTCCGCTGTTGAATGTTGGCTGATGTGCGAAAGATGTACCGAAAAAGGTGAGTTGATCCGGGCGAATTAAAATGTTTCAAGATTCAACGCGGTTAGAGCCATGACCAAACATTATTTAATAAACGAGAAAAATCTACAAGTATACGAAATCATAACCAGGGACAATTTTATGAATGATAGGAGATAAAGGGAAAGAAGTAAATCAGCTCACTAAAGGTCTTTCGTTGATATTAACTGGCCAAGTTTATTTAAACGAGCTATCAGTCCTTGCTGACACATTAAGCGAGTACCCAGAGTTAATCCTACCTAAGGAAGGAATCAGAGACCTAGATGAAAGCTCAATCAGACTAGTTTAGTACGCTTATTTAGCAGAACTCTACTAGAGGCAATTCTTAATCTAACACCTCAAGACCTATACATGGAAGAATCTTAGAAACCTTGCAATTTTGGGCATGCGCAGATTAGGTAAATACGTAGGGAACGTTGTAACTTCTGACTATATGTCTCCCCGTCTGGACTTCGAGAGACCATTCACCTGCTCCTTTCCGAGTTGGGAAGAATGGAATACAAATTAACCCACAAAAAGAAAATCAATATCCATCTAAACAGATGGTTCAAGTTGGAATGGACCGGCATATTCTTTGAGGAATTAAGTATACATTGCTCCCTCAGACTTCCTGATAGCAGTAATGTCTTCCAGGCGGATGTTCTGGCTATCGCTGAAGTGGTCCGTAAGGCGTCAATATTGACTTCGTCGCGATATTACCATCTTCATTGACAGTCAGGCAGCTATTAAAGCAGTTTCTGCTAATGAAATAAAATCAAGAGCTCAAGGTTCTTTGCTTGCAGCACACAACAAATCTCTGCAATTAGAGGGCAAATGAACTGGCGAGAAAAGGGTGCATACCTAATGGATCTTGATAGAGCATATCAATCGTTCAAGCCACCACTTTGCAATCTCAGAGACTGAGTGAGAATAAAATTCGAATGAAAACCAACAGATGGAAAAAACTTACAACTTGTGAAATACCACCGAAGCTTTGGCCAGAATATAACAGAGGTCGGACCAACAAACTTCTACAGTTTGATAGGTCATCGCTATCCAAGTAAGTGGGAGCTCTAACTGGTCATAACTTCCTAAGAAACCACTTAATGAAAATAAATCTCAAATATGACGAAATATGTAGAGGCTGCGAAGACGAGGAGGTACAAGAGGACACACCTCACTTCCTTTGTCATTGCCCGAGTCTCTGTCACTTGAGGAACAGAACACTTGGAAGTTATTACTTCCCTGACGTACATGAACTTTCTGATGTTCCTCTGTCTGATCTTTACAGGTTTCTGAGGACATCGGAATGGCTAGACAGCGTCAGGTAACCACGAAAGGAGAAGGATGACGACCACCGATGGAACACCAACGGTTAAATTCCAAATAAAGGGCATCACAATGGGTCCACGACGACCTAAGTGAGGTATATTGCAGGGCTCACCCTGCTCTACCTTCCCATTTACCTAACCTAGCAGAACTCTGAAACTTAAGTTTTAATAATTCAACCACCGGTTGACACACTTAAATGAGCATATGTGTGGCGATGGTTTACCAATATTCTAAATATATAAAGCGAGAACAATGTCAGCTCTACATCCTGGTGGAACCCCATTGAAGACTGTTATCATGCCTAAACCGCGAAAATTTGGTCAAATCAGGTTCAATTTAATTTTCTGGGAAAACAGATAATCAATTTTTCGGAGCATAATATTACTGCTTCTGTTAAAGACGCATCCAAAAACACACGGCAGTAAACCAAAGTAAGTTCGAAAGATCTTTGATCAGCCACCAATCTTTCGACCGACTAATAGAAAACATTTGAAAGAGACTCTGTCTGCTGTTCAACATGCTTCCTGCATAGCTAGATCGATAAAATAGGCATAAAATTATATAGATCCCTCCCATTCGCCCCAAAAATGAAAAACTCACACAAAGCAAACGCAGGCCTAGCGTTCTTCAAATTTTGTGGAGGTATCAAGGGGACACACAATTTTAGGTTATTTTATTGAAAAGGCTTTCTCGTGTCAGTTATGTAGCCCAAAACATGCTAGACATCGGCAAGAATTTCAACAGCGGAAGCAAATTCGTAGGTGTTAATTAAATTTTTGGCGTTGAACCCGAAACTCCTCGGGCAACAGTCCAACACACTTATCACTGAAGAAAAGTTTTTATGAAAGACCATAATATCTTGCTGGGAAGACCCAAATTTGGCACCATATTTGCATATAGTGATAGTTTTACAATCTAAAGTAAAATATCCGACTGACTAAACATGAAGGTTTGGTGGGCTAGGGTTATTTAAGCAGCGGCTGAGGGCGATCAACGCGGAGTCAAAGTATGTAATATGTCAGCGAAGGAATATTTCATATACGGACAGTCCACGGTGACTACAAGGAAATGCTCATTTACGTTGGAGAAATACTATAAAATGTAGGGAATAACAAAGGATCTGCACATCTATCAGTTTTGAGGTCACAAAACCCTACATTTTGTGATGGTGGCTAGTGCTGTAAGCGATTTCTCATACCCTGTTTAACCAAACCCTAAATTTTTCAATACCGTGTCCGATGACCTCCATTAGCAAACTTTCTTGTGAAAATTGTACCGTCCTATGGTGTAAGAGTTGTTCGTTTTAATGGAAATTCAACTTGAAAGCCTGCGTCTCGGTATTTGCCCTACACCAACATTTTGTTTAAAAAAATAAAAAACTAAAAAAAAAACCCGTCGTTACTAGAGTTTACGCCACGCCCACCATTAATTACAAAACGAACTTACCTACTTCAGCCTTTAGCTTATCTTTCAGCTAGTTAGCCATTTCTCGAGCACACCTCGGAGAAATAAAATACATTTCCACCTGGCAACTCAGCTTTTCTCTGTTAAATAAAATCCCCAAAACGGTGCGCGCAAAATTCAAAAGCATTTGTGTTGGCCTTACTATATCGATAGGTAAATCTTGGTAGTTTTCAAGAACACACATGTTATCGATTAAAGAGGTATACGTCAATGACGACACACAAGTTAGTTTCAGCGGTTACTGTGGCTGACGTTCGATACAATACACTAGCGCGTTATTAGCATATAAAGTAGTCGTAGTTGATTGCTCTCTATCTCTATCTTTAGCGGATTCATTTTCATTTGTGTTGTGCCTGTTGTTGTTGCCCTTGCCGTACCACGGAAGACACGGACGACAGGGAGGAGAATTGGTTGTTTTGAGTTGTGTTATGTTGCGCGCTGCGTTGTTAGAAGAGCGCCATGGGATGGCAGGACGACAGAATGTTGTGAATTCCAATATATTATTGTACAAAGTGCAGAACATTGTGGGAACACAGGGGAGACGATTTATTTATGATAATGAGACGTAAATTCGCCAAATGCGCTCGTCTCTATTTACGGAATTGGCAATACTTTGCGCGCTCAGTATGTTCCTTGTTGGTGGCGGTAAGATGTTTTTTTTTTTTTTTTTTTGGAGGGGCTCTTGTTATTGCCCATCAGGGTTAACACTTGGCAGTGGATTACGTATCTGGATGGAGGTATTGAACAAACGGATGGAATAGATGTGTGATTCGTCATGTCGATGGGGTAGGTAATTTGAATTTTTATCGTTTTCGACATCAGGCGTTGTAGGATTTGCGGTAGTTTTGGCGACGGATTAGGGAGCGCTTGGAATTGTTGTAGATATGTGTTGATCGATGGAGAAGATTTGAAACTTCTACAAGTGGACTGGTATAGAAGTTAGAGATATTGGCGTTGCGAATTGGATTGTGTAAATCTATTACTCAGCACATATTGTTACATTTCCTAGTTCGCGAATGAGTCATAGTTTACGTCGAGGAATTGCATGTTTTGATGAGTTGGCCTTACAAATTATTTCGGCAATATGTGAACGAAAACTTAGCTCCCTGTCGTGCCTACAATAATAAGGTAACCAAGAGATTGAACAAGAGAGATTGGCTGACCGTGGAGAAGGTAAGGTCGGCGAGGGGACTGTTTCGCTGCGTGATAGGGTATAATGGATTGGCATTTGGTGATTTGCAGATCTAAGCAATTTTTAGGTCGAAAATAGGTTAAGGTCTTGTTGAAGGAGATAAAAGTCTAGAAGATGTGATTTTAAAGAATTTAGTAAAAGAAAGAAAAAGAAACGAATGTTAAGATGAAGAGTAGGGGACCTAAGTGTCTGCCTTGTGGGACACTAGATGTTGCGAAGAAGGAGGGCGAAAGTGCTGACCTACAGCGAGTGCTATAATACCAGTTTTCAAGTATGAAGATATCCATTTTATCGGTACAAAGCCAAGGGCAGACAATTTGAAGATGATTAATTGCTTAGGCGTTCCAGGTTCGTTTCCCGAAGAAACCCAAATTCATCTAAAGGGTTTTCTCCACTGCCTAACCCCTCGCGAACGTCTAACGAGCATCCGAGAGTATAACTGTCATGAGAGCGTCTCAATTAGCCGTTTGAACTCGGAATCAATTGTAGATCCCTTCTATTCGTCCCAAAAATGAAAAACTCTGAAAAACGGATGGTTGTAAGAAGCCAGGACGGACATGTTGCGCCAAATATTTATTTATTTATTTATTTTTCTTATCAAAGGAGTTACTGAACTCATTTGGAATAACATCGCTTCGTTGTCACTCTCGAAGGTTGCGATGGCAAAGGCTACAAATTCGACGAGATTTGTAGTAGTCAATCTATTTACCTTTCAGTCAGCCATGTTGGAAGTGTGAAGTAAGACTTCGTATAAAATACTTTCAAAAAGTTTAGGTATATGCGAGAGTTTGGCAATTGGGCGGTATCTAGAAACTTAATTTTTCTTATCCTTTTTTGCGTAACGGTGTTATGAGCGAGGTCCTCAAAATCTGGCGAAATTTTCCTTTTGCGAGATATAGAGATAGAAAGGGAACAAAGAGGGGGGAGCGATAAATTGGGAGAGAACTTCTTCAGAAAAATTACGGGACGACCATCATCATTAAGCGTGCGTAACTTATTTTCGATAGGGAAAGGGTCAACATTTTGAGAGAGAAAGGGACCGATAGAGAAGTTAGGTTAGGTAGCTAAAGTAAGACGGGTCCGATGTGAAGGAGTTATCGGTAATATATTGCTAAAAAAAATGTGGCAAAGAAAGTTTGCAATTGTATGTGGGTTAATGGATGACACGTTATAGATCAATGTGACGTTTTGATTATGTGCCGAGGTATGGTTGGAAGAAGGGGTCGCGAAATTCTAATCCAATTAATCTCGTTAAAACATTTGTGAACTCTTATGTATCTCAAAAACCTCATCAAAATAAATTTATTTTTAAAAAAGAATATAGAGAATAACGATTGCTGTCAGAATACGGAGGTTTTTTGTAATTTAAATTTCGAATGTATCAGTTATTCCGACCTATCCTTTCGTTTGATCATATTTTCTGGTTTAAACTCTATAAAAAGATCTATAGGGAGAAAAGTATGCTGCGCAAAGTGGGAGGTTTTAGTCGTATGGATACTTTGTGGATATGGGGCTTGTATTTACATCTTTAGACTTCAATGGTGAAGAGTGATTATTATTGGATTTGTAAATGAACTATGTTTTTGAGCCTTACCAGAGCCTGCTTTTGGATAAATGACATCCTTATGTACAGGAGGGGCATATAATTTAGAATACTTGTTGGAACTGTTTTTCTAAAATTATACCATCCTCATGTGGTAACACTTGCAAAGTTTGTTTCGAAAAGAACTGTTCTTCAACTGTTCAACTTCGGTACGCTGTTCAAGCGAAACTATGTTTTAGGTGCTCTACAGCTTTTCTCTCCACTCATTAGCTTAGATCCTAACTAAATTTTTTCATAGACTATGCTTTGGATAGGTGAAAACAGTTGTTATTTGAAAAGACTTCCTTCAAAATTTCAATTCTCCGATTTCAACCATTTTAGACTTTTACTCCTCGTTGAAGTTCTCACTCAAAAAGATCAGTAACCTTGTTTACTTTTCCGCAACAGAACACAACGATCTGTCAAAATTTGGTTTGAGGAAATGTGCCAAAGCTATTTTTACATGCAGTACTTTCTGAAACAAATGTTTGATTTTTTAAGCCAGAGCTATGTACCTCAAGGGATTCGCTCAGATTTAGCCAAATTTTGGAGACTATTTTATGTGGGAGGTATAGGTAACATTTAGCTAAGCTTTATGTGGAAAATGAGTTAGTTAGTGAATTTATGAGAATATAAACATTACTGGTCGCTTACGTTTTTATAAAAATCAAAAATTAATTTTTCGAAATATTTATAAGCAGTTTTTTTAAGAAGGAAAATCAATTTAAGTACGGATTTTTGTCAAAGTTTTTAAGTTTTATGAAGGCTATAGAAATTAGTCTGCAGTAAAGAAATCGATGAAATAAGTTTGACACAAAAGTTGGTAATGACCATATTAACATTTTCGAAAAGCACAATTTTCAAGCGCTTTTTCAAAAAGCTGAGTATGCAGTCATCTTCAGCACACACTTTTACCAAACAAATATTTTTTGTCCGAATTGTTGGATCGTTAATTTGCTGTGATCACTGATGTCTTATAGAATAATTTTCAGCCTACATCTCGCTCTATTGAAAGACTTCTTGTCACAGGCATGAAAATAGCCATAGCAGCTGAATGTGGTAGCAGCGCTGCCACTGAAAAAGGGTAATAGAAAGGGGAAAGGGGCCCACATAAAATACTAGAAAAAAAATTGAATTATAACAAGAAACAAAAAACAAGTAGTGAACTACTTAAACTTCATTTATTTTGCTAAATTCTTTTTCGTTCAAAACAGAACTAAATCTCACTTAAATTGAGACGGGGACTACTTTAATCATATTTAAGAACGTGGGGGCCACGGGACTTGAGGTTCAAAAAGGAACCGTTTACCATTTGCGTAACGCTGTGAGGTAGAGGTAGTAACCAACCACACCGACCAACAAAAGATACCACACTCGGCGCGTTCCCATTTAGTCTCTTGTGCGGTCCAGCGAACCGGCGAAAGCTGTCTGCTAATAAGTTCCTTTACTTCTGCTATTCCCATTAGTTGCACCAACTTATGTCGTCATTCGTTTTAATTTACATCCGTTTTTAAAGTAAGTCTCCAAATATTGTCCAATGCAAAGTTCTTCACCCCACTTGGAGTCTGCTCGATTTAGAATGCATGCACCATTCCCCGACGACCAAACCACATCAATTGCAGCTGCAAGTTCAATTTAAGTGCAGCTATCGGTTGCAAAATTTACGACAATTATAAACTCATGCATTGTTCCATATGTTATATGGAAGACGACAAAATACTCTCTTTCCATCTAGACGCCCGCCCCACCAGCCATAAGAGAACATCCATTTTCTCTTCATCCTTTCAGGAGGGGAAAACCATTTCTGTACTAAAAATCAGCTGCCGCGCACAAAAACAAAATAGCGTGTTCCACACAAAAGCCAGCGAACAAAGAAAGCAAAACCCATCTGTCAGTTTCTGACACAAGCTCTTTGGGGGTGGTTCAACGGTTCCTCAAAATATGTACCGCAACGAATTCGCGACAGCACCCAAACCACTGCACAAAGAGTTAATTATGTGCGTGTGCGATGAGCAATTGCTTTTATTGGACAAGTTGCAGCCGTCAGCGCTTAAACCGCGGTACATCCTTTAATTACGATCCATTGGTCTTGGCAGTCAACCCGAGAATATTTAATTGCTGTGCGACTCGAAAATGTTTCGTTAGACTTCAAAAAAGGGGCAATCGCCAGAAGAAAGAACCACCACCACACTTAATTACTTTTGCATTACCAGTGTTATCATAATGTTGTAATAATGTCCTGGTCTGTCGCCCCGCTCGAAGGCATTGTACAAATAAACAAAGGGGTATACTCGAGTTGCACCAGCACACCAAATGCGAAAGAGGACGACAAGTGGAAGAAGATCCTTCGTTCCCGTCGTCGGTGGTCCCCATACTGTCGGGGAGTGGAGTTTTGCGAAAGATAAAAAACTGGTACTTCTACCGGAAGCCATAAAATTCATGATAAAGTAGGAAATGGGTGGCCGTCTTCGTGCACCAACTGCGAGTGGCGGTGGTGGTTTCGGTGCGGTGCGGTACTATATTGCTGTTGTTTTTGTATTGCTGTGCCGAAGACCCCTCGCCGGATGGAAGTGAATTAAAGGGTTCGCACCCCAAGCCGGGTGAAGGGCTAAAATTGTCATCATCCTCGCAAATTAATTTTAATAAGGATCGCGCATAGTGGCTTTGTGGTTATGTTGGGGTTGGTTTTTCTGGTTTTGATTATCTACCCGCTGTTGCTCCGGCCTGGTGCTGGTATAGCCGTTACTATGGCCGGTTCGGGTTACGCTTGCGATGGGCTGCGGCTCGGAAGGCGACTGCTGTTGGTGTTGGGGGCGAAGCGTTTGTTTCGAGTGTTGTTTGTAAAAGTGCTGGATGGCAATAAGTGGCGCAAAAGTTTTTTAATTAGCCAAACCTCGCACTTTTGCACTAATGGGTGGACGAGGGTAGGGTGTACGGCTGACTGCTGCTGGATTTGATGTCGACTATGCGATGCAATTTTATGTCGTATAATTGCATAGCGAAGAAGATGAACGCGTTCCTCGCTGGCCTAATGGATTTCATTTGGTTGAGTTTCTCTGGGCTTTATCGCCGCTTTTCGTTTTCATTTCCAGTTTCTACTTGTGCTTGGGCTCGCCGTTTTTTTGTTTTTTGTTTTCTTTTGTTGATAAGTTAAATTAGTTTCTTGACTTTCCGCGTTACTTTCATGGCGGTGCGAGTATAATGGACTTTTAGCTAAAGTGTAAATTGGGCCAAAGTACAACCGAGAGGCTGTGCTTTTCCCAAAGCGAGTACATAATAGCATTGTTGGCACAAAAGAAAAAAATTGCATGGCTTTGATATTTTAATGCCGACGCGTCTGGTAATGGTTAGAAAGGAAGTTTATAATGGGCGGCAGTAGACATAGGCATGTGTGCAGACGATGATGAAAGTCTGCCTAAGCCAGTTACATCCAATGAGGTATTTAACAACGGCGGAGGTCACTTACACAGCAACCAATTTGTATTGGAAACTACCACAGCTTCGACTGACCTTTTTCAAAAGTTGACCGATATTGGTGAAGCAAACAGATGTAAATCTGGATCAGGCGATCGGACCAAATTCATTGAAAAAATTGTTAACTAGCTACCATAACCTCAAAAATTAATAAAAATATTTTTTTGACTTATGGATTAATTTAAAAGTTCGATGAAAAGAAATGTCTTGCGATGAGACTGGCGTACGCTGTTTTCTTGATTTATTGATTCTATTCTGGGATAAGTAATTTTTAATTCCCAAAAGCAGTTCTTTTTTATTTTAAAAATAGATTGCTGCTTTAATTGTACAGTGTGAGTGTGATGTATGAGAATGATATGCTGCAACATATCGCACAAGCAAAGAGCAAGGTCATTCATTTCGTGTTTTCAAGTTGGTAGTGTTCTCATTGGACACCTGTCAAAATCAGCTGTCATTTGAAGTGTCACAATATTAGTTGAATGTTTGCCTCTTACGATAATGGATCGCTAAAAAATCTAACAACACGTAAAAATTTTCAAAACTAACTACAAAAGTGGTGATTCAAACGAAGCCACTTTTCGCCCATTACGCGATGATTATGGTCGTCATAACCGACCGACTACGCAAGCAATCGGTAAAATTGTGAAGAAATTTTAAGAGCGTGAAAGCGTTACTGATGTTGTAAGAACTGTGCATCATCGTGATTCGTGATGCAAGCTAAGTTGAAAATATAGCTGCTGCAAGTGCAAGTGTTGCTGATGGTCCGAATTTATCGAATTCGGTGCGAGGGTCGAATGATAACCTATTATTTTTGCCCTGCGGCTGCGATTGAAGATCATGACTTGGACGATATGTGGTTCCACAAAAAAACGGTATAAAAAGCAACACAACACAATCAATTATGGCTTTATTGTGCGAGAAGTTACTTGGTCGTGTAATTTTAGGTTTTGGCGATGTCAATTGGCCACATTGACACCGTTTGATTTTTTTCTATAGGGCTACGCAAAAGACCGTGTTTACGCGAATAGTGCCAGAACTCTAGACGCTTTAAAAACCAACATTACTCAAGTTTTGGCCGAGATACCGCCCGAATTGTGCGAAAAAGTGGTTAAAAACCTACCTCAAAAGAATCGCATACTGCAAATCTTTCCGAGGCGGCCATTTGAATGATATTGTTTCTCACACTTAATGGCAAAGTCCAAACATTATAGTGAAATAAAATTTCTATCCAAAATGTATCGCTGTGCGTGTTTTATTGAGCTTTACTTTTAAAACCGAAAAATTAGTGACCCTTTATTATGAGAGCGCCAATCATTTGTTTTTTGTTTTTGTTTTTGTTCCTGCTTAACCAAAAAGAATTTGTTTCCGTGAAGTAAAATTTTCCGCTTGATACCAAACCTAGGGAAAGGTTGAAGGTTTGGGTTCAACCTGAAGCCAAAGCCTAATTAGCTTGAAGGGCCCATTTAGAGCAAGTAAGAGGAAGCTAGCTCATTTATTTCGGAATCAGGAGCTGGTATACCTAGAAAAGAGGAAGCTCTAGGGTTGGTGTCAATTATTATAAAATTCGTATTCTCCGATTTCGTTAAAATGTCCAAAATGTGATAAATGTTGCAAAAGTTAAGGGGCTTAATTTATTGCAACAAACCAACCCACTAACAACGTGCAAGACACTTTACTTATTCTCATTCCTTAACAAACAAATGAAGTGTAACCATCGCAAGAGTTTTTTTGTCAATAAATAAAAACGAAAGATAATTGAATCATCCAGAATTTGGGTTTTTACCATAAGCCGTACTTTTGCCTGGACAGCCAATTCCCATTGCAAAGCATTCTTAACCAAGTCGATAGAATTTAATAAAGATTATTCAAATGCTACGAAGAGGTAAAAAAAAATACAACAACTCAGAAATCGAATCAAACATTTTAGATGATTTTCGAGAAGTGAGGGATTTTGGTAAAGAACTACTTTGAATCGCCATACAATGCCAATTAGATTAAGTGCTGTAAGCTGTCACCTCTGGGAAATATCTCGAGCAAAAAGCTGGAGCAAGTTTTAGCAATAATTTGAAGGATAATTAGTGCTACATCTAATACTACATACATAGACTTACCTACTTCTTATCCCATATCGCAGACTTGCTGCGGCTTCTTGTTAAAAGACACAATTAAAGACCCGTACAATGCCTGAAATTAAACAAAGTAAATATTGCCATAAAAATATTGTATCCATTTATAAATAGGTAATCATCACCTTCGAATGAAAATAAAATCTTAATCCATAAAACAATTTTTCAATCCATCTTATTATATGGCTGCCCAGTTTGGGGACACTGTGCCAATTGTCACATTAAAAAGTTACACATCGCACAGAACAAGTTATTGAAAATGATGCTTAATCTCCCATGGCATCAATCTACGCTACGAATCTACATAAAAGAGCAAACGTTGAAATGATATCCTTCAGAATACGCAAACTAATCGACAAATTTAAGATCAGATGTGATATTCCTGACAATTCTCTTATCAACAAATTAAATGCTCAATTTCGAATACTTCACTGATATTAACTAATGTAATACTCAACATTTTGGTAATTAAATTGTATGTTATCTATTTATCTTCTTATTACATTTCTCTAAAAGTTTGTCAATTAGATATTATCTATTTATTCCCTCAAATGTTTCTCCATTGTCAATTAATTTATGTTTACTGTTTATTCACTTATTTATTTTATTTGTTCACTTATTTATTTATCTAAACACTGATTTATTTATTTACTTATGAGTTTATTTATTTACCTATTAATTAATTTGTTTATTTATTTTTTATTTATTTATTTATTTATTTATCTATTTACTTATTTATTTATTCACTTATTTATTTATTTATTTATTTATTATTTATTTATTTACACATTAATGTATATTTTATTTATTGGTTTATACATTTATTATTTTATTTTTATTTTTTTTCCCTTAAATTGAGGTTTTTTAGTTGTTGTTGTTTTCCTCAAAAGAAACTTTTTTCCTAATCTCTACCTCTATAAAAGGGAACACATTTTTCTGTTTGTCCGCGAAGAGGGAGTAGGTTCGTAACGAAACCTCAACAATATATATATTAATCGATTTGTCGTGGGTAGCGGTATTACATAGGATGGTTTTTAGTATCCTAAAGTCCATTATTGGTCCTTCAAACCCATTTTATATGAGTTTTTAACTAAAAAAAGACCATTTTTTATGGTTTAAACATATATTATTACGAAATGGCCAAACAAATTTGAATATGAATTTATTCTTCGATTAGTACACTTCCCGGTGAAGAGATTGATGTATCAATCATTATTCTCTGAATTGTATAACAGAAGTTAGCAAATATGTAATTATTTGAGACTTACATATTTCACAGATATGCGTAGGTCATTGCAATCAACAGCCTACCAGTGGAGTGCGGATGCCTTTTTCAATAAAATAGTGCATAAAATATTTTTTTATGTAAATTGGAACAATATCTCAAAAATTAAACACAAATATAAAAAAAATAACAAAAACTTTTTTTTTCGTTTGGAAACACATTCTTTAAGACCGAGCACCGAGGTCTTCTTTTTGCCAAGATTTTTTAAGAATATTTAAAAAAATAAAAAGTCAGTATACGTTGAATCAAAAAAAATATATATGTACATATATTTGAAATAAAAAAAAAATCCCTTTTTGGAAATAAAAAAGCCTTAAAGCCTTAGCTAATGAAATATTCCCTAAAAGGCATGAAAAAGCATAGATTGGCATCGCTGTGCGGGCACGTTTATCAATTTTTTTTTCTTCTCTCTTCTTTCTTTGTACTACACTACTAGCTATTGGCCGCGTTCCTCTGCCCGCTAGTCTTCTAGCACAAAATATCCCTGATGAAGGAACGCTCGGGCAGCGGCAGCGGCAGCGGCAAAATGACATTTGACTTGTTGGCATCAAAAACATATGACTTTCCTTCATAAATAATTTCGTGTCGCATAATTATTTCCAAACTGCATTTAAAACGAAATGGTACATGTTATAGAAACCATAATAATATCGGAATTGCTATTTTACTTACCTTATTACCAATTTCATCACAATTGCAGCTCGGCTTCGTATTTTTGTTTTTATTTTGTAGACGTTTGAACGATTTCCATTGACAGCTGTTTTTTTTTGTTTTTTTTCTCTCAAAGCAGCGGGTAGTTTTGCGCTAGATTGAGAAATTTCCCTGAAAGGGATATTTCACAAAAAGTGCTAGACGACTAGCGCAAATGGTAAAATGTCAATTTTTTTTATATGGAGTTTGACATGCCGCTGCTCATCTAGCGGGCAGTGGAACGCGGCCATTGTGTAGGTATAGTGTGAGTGTCTGGTTAATATTTTTTTAGTTTTTTTAAGTTATTACTTCTTTAGCGTTGGGCACTTTAAGATGGGAAGAAATTAATGAATTCGCGTTAGGTACCTTTAAAACGACACCGCGTCACCGTCACCGAGAAACTGACACCCGATAGGTGGCGCTGTTGTCGATTTTCTGAGAAACCCAACCGATCTCAATGAAACTTTGTATGTGTGCATGTTTGTATGCAACCAGAAAGATAGGATAGTTTTGGACCCGATAGGTGGCGCTGTTGTCGATTTTTTTGAGAAACTCAACCGACTTCAATGAAACTTTGTATGTGTGCATGGTTGTATGCAGCAAGAAAGATAGGATAGTTTTGGACCCGATAGGTGGCGTTGTTGTCGATTTTTTTGAGAAACTCAACCGATCTCAATGAAACTTTGTATGTGTGCATGTTTGTATGCAGCTAGAAAGATATCATAGTTTTGGACCCGATAGGTGGCGCTGTTGTCGATTTTTTTGAGAAACACAACCGATCTCAATGAAACTTTGTATGTGTGCATGTTTGTATGCAACCAGAAAGATAGGATAGTTTTGGACCCGATAGGTGGCGCTGATGTCGATTTTTTTGAGAAACTCAACCGATCTCAATGAAACTTTGTATGTGTGCATGTTTGTATGCAGCCAGAAAGATAGGATAGTTTTGGACCCGATAGGTGGCGCAGTTGTCAATTTTTTTGAGAAAAACAACCGATTTCAATGAAACTTTGTATGTGTGCATGTTTGTATGCAACCAGAAAGATAGGATAGTTTTGGACCCGATAGGTGGCGCTGATGTCGATTTTTTTGAGAAACTCAACCGATCTCAATGAAACTTTGTATGTGTGCATGTTTGTATGCAACCAGAAAGATAGGATAGTTTTGGACCCTATAGGTGGCGCTGTTGTCCGTTTTCTGAGAAACTCAACCGATCGCAATGAAACTTTGTTTATATGCATGGTTGGGCTGAGGTTTCCAATATGCGCACTGAGCAAATTCATTTTTTTTATTTTTTTTTATTTAAATTGAGTTATTCTAAGATGTACTGTAGAAGAATTTTTCTGCGGAAACTTTTTTTCCTATTTTTTTTTATTTTTAAAGTTTTAAATTTTCACTGAAAAGTGCATGTAAACAAACTGCACAAATGGACACGTTCACTTTGCATAACGTTTGTGTTGCAGTGGAGGGGGATGTGTGGGGGGGGGGTGAATTTTGGAAAATATTATAGGTAGGTATTGCCATAGTTAAAAAGTTAAAACAATTTTGTCTTTTTTGATTTTTTTTTTTTACTGAATATATTATACTGCTAAATATAATATATATAAACTTTAGCTCCAGGCGCCTGCCTGACAGTTGTTGGCATACCCTTAGCGTGAGCGTCTAAACCCTGCGAAAAAAAGGGTTAAAATCCTGTCAGCGAGCGAAGCGAGCCACGCACCCCATACTTTAATTACACCAGACTTTCTTAGAGGCGCCTGCCTGATAGTTGTTGACATACCCTTAGCGGAGCAGTTGTGCATGTGTATTGAGATTTCGGAAAAAAGGTTTCAAATCTTTGTGCATAAATCACATAAACATGGTTTCATTAAAAAAAAATATATATTAAAATTTAATATAAAAAAAGTAAAAAATGAATAAAAAAATTAAAAAAAAAAAAAAATTCATTTCCTCAAAAAAAAAATAGTATGTTTATATTTTTTAGCCCATCTTAAGCTATAAAAAAATAAAAAAAAATGTTTGCTTAGTGCGCATATTCTACCTCTACTCTACTCTACCTCTATAAAAGAGAACACATTTTTCTGTTTGTCCGCGAGTAGGGAGTAGGTACGTAACGATACCTCAATAATATATATAGCAATCGATTTGTCGTGAGTAGCGGTATTACATAGAATGGTTTTTAGTATCCTCACTTTATGTTCACATGTATGCATTTATTAAAGGACCCAGCAAAGCGGGTACATCCAGCTAGTTTTATTTATTTGTTGTCACTTGTAAGCTTTTCCCAGTAGAAAAACATCAATTTGTCATATCTCTGTATTTAAACTATGTAAATTGTGCTATAACAAATTGTAAATTCTAAACGAAAATAAATTGAATTCTTCTTCTTCAATACAAATTAAAAAGAAGTTGTATAAAGTAAAATATTTCTGCAAGCAACCTACATCTAGGTACTTCGTAATACCAAAATTCATCTCTCCATATTTTAATCGTTGGAGATTCTCAAAGTTCTTCAATAACTTTTAAATATCTCAACTTAACTTCTTGATATTCTGAGATCATATTCATTTAGAGCCTTCCCAATAAACGTTTTTAGTTTCGACTTTAAATTTTAGTAATTCATACAGTTTTTCCAATTGTTTACCAAAAATGCTCATATTTCGAGAAAAAAAAACAACTCAACTTTCGCTTCAAAATACCAAGGGCATGGTAATGCCTGCCTTGTTGGATACATATGATATAAAAAAAAACCAAAAGGCATCCTTGGCAACCATTAGTTTGTCAAATTTTCGATTTATCGACTCCCAGAAGGAAGTTTTTCTTAAAATAAATCCGACAACACACTCTCACTCGACGACTTAAAATATGAAAAAAAATATAGGTACCTATATAAAAAAATATAACACCCACCCTTACCGACGTTGACGACCGCCACTAAAAAGATATTCCCCGTGCATTTACTCCACATTACAAACAAAAACAAGAGTCATCTCCTTTTTCCGCTTTCCGAACTTCTTCTATACGAAGTAATCCTTTAATCAAATGAAAAAACCGTATCCGCATGTACAAGAGTACCATACAGAAATGCATTTCCCTTATCATTTGTATCCCTCCGATGATCGGAAACGGAAAATGAAGATGAAAAAGTTTTACAGACACCAATTACTTGTGAAGTTTTTTTTTTTTTGTTTTTGTTTAACTTGAATGCTCCACATACGCCCCGTGCACACACACGCCATATTCGTTGGTCGTCCTTTGGTCTCTTGGCCCCTTCGCCACATCGTGTTATACAAAAACACAAGACCGGTCGACCGGACCCGTTCCCTGGTATATTTGCCCCGGTTGTGTCGGTTTGAAAAACACAAACACAAACACATACTTCTACTATACAGAGTGCTATCTGAGAGGAATAAAAAGTGGGTGTTCTGTTCTCGGGTATGGACAAAGTTAAATAGTACCTTCGAGAGGACATTACAATATTTTATATGTCGCAATTATCGCTTGTTTCCCCTTCGGCAGCACTGCTGTAGTCGTATGTTAACATTAGTTTTCTCGAGAAGGGTACATACGATAACGATAAGATCGTTTATCTTATTGCCGTACAGACACAGTGATGAAGATACAGTGGACTCTGCGGTTTTGTGAAGCTGTATAAGTGGACTGAAATTCAATTTGTCGATTGGAGGTGACATGCGGAATGCGGAATGCCTCATGGGTGCTGGGAATTGGTGTGTTTGAGACAGCAAAGAAGTTTTCATAGCAATTCGGTAATATTTGACGTAATTTCGACCAACGAAGGTGGGATGATTGGAATGCAACCCCTCTGAAGAAGCTTTACACTTAGGCGAGTTAATCGTGTGAAATCATCATATGTCACTGTGTGTCCAGGTGAAAATTTATTTTGATGAATCGCATCTGGAAGTCTAACTTTCTCTCGCTTAATCGAGCAGTTGGTTTGGTTTGGCGAATGGCGGTTTAACGTCAGTCTTGTTCACTCTTTTCTACATCAACGCCTTTTAACAGAGGCATGCAAAAGTTCGCTTAGCGATGAAGCTCACTTTTAGTTGAATGGATACGTCAAAAAACAAAACTGCCTTATTTGGAGTGATGATTATCGTCATGTGTATGTTGAGGCACCGTTACATCCACAAAAACTGACTGATTGGTGTGCTTTATGGGTTGGTGGAATAATTGGTCCGTACTTCTTTCAAAACGATGCTGGCCACATAGAGCCATGATTACTGACTTTTTCATTCATCAATTGAACAGCCATGATACAGGAGCTGTTGTTTCAACAAGACGGCGCAACATGTCACACAGCACTTGCCACAATTGATTTATTGAAGGAAACGTTTGATAACCGCATAGTTTCACGTTGCGGACTCGTGAATTGGCCTACAAGATCACGCCGATAAGCCCGAAACGATTGACCACTTGGAGGACAACATTCGCTGCGTTATTGCCGATGTTGGAAAAAGTCATCGAAAATTTTACCTCCAGATTAGACTACGTCCGAACCAGCCGTGCGAACATATCCCAGAAATCATATTTAAATTATATGCCAGAAGATTCTTTCAAATAAAGTAAATTTAATGTCAGTTAAAAAAAAATCTTTGTTTTTTGTTCCATTTCAAAGTTATATACCAATACCATTAATAGTTGGGGGGTTATTCCCAAATACGCGCCGGATCGTATCAAAAGCGATACCTTAATTTCGCCCGTGTTCGCTTTTGCTTATTCTCAAATGCAAACTGGGCGTAAGTTATCTTTCCAGTTATTTCCATGCTGACTTCCAATTTGCTATTTATTTTTCCAAATATTTGACGGCGGTTTCCCGTCCTAGTTTTTGTTGATTTTTTTTCTTGCATATACGCCGGCTCTTAATTGAAACACAAAATAATATAAGAACCGATATGTATTTCACTTATTTTTTTCCAACCATCACGTGTTTTAATCGAAGGCCAAGGCTATTCAACACATTTGTGATGCCGTCTCAAAGTTCTACAGCCTTGGCTATATATTCTGGAGAATTAAGAATGCCCTTCGCAAATCCACTGTTCTCTTTCGAAAATTCAACAAGTGCAGCGAATTGAAATTGTTGAACGAAAGTATGTTTTTGAACTCGACAAGTCCAAGAGGAGTGGGAAAAATCACAACCACAATAACCCCTCAGTGGGTTGTATGCCAATACTCTTTATATGGGCTGAACACAAGGGCTTCCTCAGAGCAGCTAAGTATACATCGAAACAGATCCCTATATAGCACATCAGCCTGGACACTGTCAAGGACGGACGAACACAAAGTTCTCGATAACATTGTAGTTCAAGGCCCCAAATAAGGGCCAGGTCGGCGATAACCAAGACTGCGCGGAGTTCCATTGGGTTCCATACTTGGTCCTTTGCTATTTCTTCATTATATTTTCATCCAGCATGTTAACCTTAATGTAGGGAAAGGTTTTTAGCTCTACGATCTCCTCGAGAATTCAATTTGCATACATGCGAGGAGTAACTCCATCTAAAACGAGGGTTGCATCAGTACTCGTATATCACCATCAACATCATTGACAGAAATAATGCGAGTACTTCGATTAGCAAACAAAGTAGGTACCTGCTCCTACAACCACCCACACTTGTGTTCCTCTAATTAGCTTTCGACTATTGTTCAATTACGTATTTGGCAAATGCTCTCATTGAATACCCATTTTGTGCTGTCAAAGAAAAACACTACCAATCTGCAAACTTCCATTTGAATTCCCCCGCCGAGATATCAGCGCAGATAGTTCTTCAAAAAGATACTGGTGCGGGTGGAAAATGCACACTCCAAAGAATCGATTGCAGCACAACCCAGTTAAAAGCCACACAAAGAACGAAATGCAATTTAGCAATTCGTTCGATAATTATTTAAGTGCATTCACAAACACTCCTGGCTCGCAGCCGCACTCCTTACTGTTGCGTCGGTCGTTGTCGTTTCTGCTTCGCTGCTTTGATGATGACGCTATCGAAGTCCAATTGCACACAGCATCGAGGAGGGTTTTCTTGTTTTTTTCCTTCCTGCGCACAAACGAATAAGTGCCTTTCAGTATTATTGCCCCACAAAAGGATGCTTCCATATACTATTCCCCGGTGGACTCCATAATTAGGTGGTCCTTGCACACCGATTGTCAGGAGGACAGCTTGTCAATGGACGAAACGAAAATTTCCCGAAAAAGAGATGATTATGTCGAGTAGCCAATTTAGACGCTTGAAACTGTCAGTGATAAGAGGATATTTGCAGCACTAAAATGTTCGGTTGGCATCAACTTGGCCCCTGGGAATTGAAAACTAAACAGAAATGTCAACTGGGAAGAAATGGGGAAAAGGTTTGACTGCGGGTTGACTTCCTTTTGTCGGCAATTATTAAGATGTGGCCGGGTGCAATCATTTGCCCCTTTGATAAAGGGCTTTGGTTGGTGTCATGCTAATGAATTTTGCTCTACCTTTTGGGCAAATATTAATATTGCAAATTGCTTCTTAGGGGATTGTTTTGGGGGAGAACTTTTGAAAAACTTGTAAGGTGAATATTTACGTAAGTACTTAAGTTTCGGGGCGATTAGAATAGCTAGCAATCATGAGTGAGTGCATTCTATTGCTTTTCTGACTCATCGTCATCAGGGGATCGGAGTGGTAAAAAGTAATCTGCCCAGCGATTTGCGTGCAAGTGAAATCGGATGCAGCGTACCCGTAGGTACCCATAAGTCGTCTTCCCGTGACGTGACTATAAATGAATTTTGATCAAGCTTACTTTCTGAATAGGGTTGACGAGTGGGCCATTTAATAACCCACTATGAAAATATTAGGCATTACGTATTTAACACTACATGAACAGCACCTACCTTGCGATATTGGATTGCATTACGCATGGGTTTCACAAATTTCCAGTTTTCATCTGGCTCGAAGGACCACAATTTGATGTATGTGTACGTTCTCCCAATTTGGCTAAGTTCTCGTCAACGAACTATGTGTATTAACCTTCACTATGGCTGCGATGAGTTCTTGTGGAAACAGAAGAGAGAAGAGAAAACGGGGATTGCAAATTATATAAACTTCAAAAATAGTCATTGCATGTATTATATGATTGAGGGCCACTTGCACTCATTTGACAACAGTATTTATTCATTTATCCACTGTTTAGTCCTATTCCGTAAATAGGAAAAAATTGTGTTGAAGGACGACATTTATTCATATATCCATGGATAAACCATAAACTAAGTATTATATAGACAGTCAGCTCCCGCGCACCTACCCGATTCCCCCCAGCAAATTTTTAAAGCAAAATTCTCTCTTAAATTTCGTATCGGTGAATACGTGTGAAGCAACAAAACAAAAAAAAAGTGAATGGAGGGGGTATAATGAAATACTGACACTCAGCAGTCATCCTACATCCTGGAATTTCTACCTTTTGTGGAAATTTTGTCCCAAAAAACGATTCGTACAAAACAAAAATAAAGAATCAAAATTGTTTAAGTCTCATGAATCCGATGAAAAAACATTCGAACTAAAATGCATCACACTAAATGCCTATAAAAAGAGATTCGTCTTTTTGCAAAAGCTTTCAAGTACCAAGAAATAATCATAATGTTAACAAACTGCGGTTTTCATACTGAATATTAATTTGATGTGAATTTCTTTCCGAATAATACCAGCTTTACTTTTAGAAAAAAAAATATTTTTTCATAAACAAATCGAGGGTATTTGAGTTCGGCGAAAAGGGAAAATTGCCCTCGCTTCATGGGAAAAATAAAGAGAGAATGTTAAGAACTCTTTCTGAGTTTAGTGTATTTTTTGATTTCGATCAGCTGATGGATACGTTTTACTTTCAAAAGTATATTTTTAACAAAATTTTCCACAATTTAATAAACAAAAGCATTTCAAATTAACGTAATTAATGAAACAAATTCATTCAGTCGAAAATATTATTAGTGTTTATTTAGAAAATAACTTTTTTGTGCTATTCACTAAATTTGGCCTTTTGTTTTTTATACTATTTTGTGCAGACTATCCTTAAACCGCTCTTTATACAGGCTTCATTAGTAATATTTTAAAAATAGCTTGAAAAATATATAAGTTGCACATGGCACAATAATTAAAACTATATTATTATACATTATTTTTCGCATTACTTTAAGAAATGTAACCTTTCAAAAACATTTGCAACCTTCATAACCCTCAACAAATAATAGGACAATATATCAAATTAATTTTTAAATATTTTGATGACCAACCAATTTGTAGTTGAAAATCAATATATGAATTTATTTTCTTTAAACTGTAAGGGCAAGTTTCGAAACTAAAATGTGTAGAAAAATATATAAAAAATACATAGGAAGATTCCAAATAATTATTTGTTGATACTATTAAATTGCTTGATAAGTCATAACTTAGTTGCAGTACAAAATAAATTTATGGAGGTGGTTTTAGTGAGTAAAAATCTCACACTACTATGAGCACGCTCCGAGTGTTCTCATAGTGTCTTCCAGAAGATTTTCACCTACCTCGGAGAAAAAAAAAAAAAAAAAATTTGTTGATACTGATTTAATTTAATTTTTGCAAATGATAAATATTTCCATTGTTTACAACCACAATGTAAACATCATAAGTAAAATAAGAAAATCCTAAAAATAGCCGTGTTTTTTGAGCTTCGATCTCAGCAAAACAACCTGGAACTATGAAAACCCATTATTTACAAACACAGCCCCTATATTGAAATGAGAATCCGCCTCAGGCTACATGACATCTGATTTAAACCGCAATTGTAGGCTGGTTTTTTTCAAGTATGTGTGTTCCCCCTTTGATTAACATGGCACAAACACATAAATTCAAACTGGGCAACACTCAAGGTCAAATCCAGCTTTAGGCAATCCCTCTTTTTTGGCTGAAGCTGTCAGTCTATTTAATAGTTAGTTTCTAAAGGCTGGATAGTCGTGCCTAAACGTCAAATAGTACATAATTAAAAAATATCGACAGTGGATTTGAATGAGGAAAATAAAAAATTTCAATTATATTGATTTTTATAACGAAGCAACGTTGGAAAAAAAACATTTTTAAGTAAAATTTTTGAATTGAATTTTTTTTGGTTGCTTAATATATTTTTAACTTTCTCCATTACGTAGTAAGAGAAAGATATTGGTTTCGTACAAAATTTCGAACTCGAGATTTTAATCAATTCTGATATTACGATGATAGAGGAACTCAAAAAAGTGGGTCACAAAATTCTGTCCGTCCTTCCACAGGCCTACAGCCTAAACGGCTTCCCGGATAACGTTAAAACCTTGGATTTGGAGTTTTTGGGCCTACAGCTCGGGAGGAGTTTTTTTTTTGCAAGGTAACCTCAATATTATAATGGTACTTCCCATACAACATTTTCGTAACAGTCTGATTTGATCGAAAACGGCTCTAACGATTTCAACCAAAATTGATATTTAAGCTTAAGTAGGTGAGGTTACCAGGACTGCGTACCCAGTTTTTGGCTAAAAATTCGAACAACGGTACTTTTGAAATTTCGAAATATCTCGAAAACGGTTTACCTATACGATTGTAACAAAAATTAATTTTTAAGGTAATTTGGTCTTTTATAACTCAATAGCAAACTCAGTTTTTCTCTATATTATCGTACAAAGGATTTTTGAAAAAAACGAGAAAGTTTCGTGCGACCCAGTCGTGCACTTTATTTTTTAATTACTACACGAGTAGGTAAATATTACTGAACTTGAATTTGGAGCTCTGGATCGCTTTATGAAGTAGCCGCTGCAATTTAAGATTATGTTACGTTAGAAATAGGATCGTTAAAATAACACCAAATCAAGCTATTGGCCAGTCATAATGAAATCGTCCCAAATACTTAAATTGCACGTAAAGAACTGTGTCAGGGATCTCACAGATTCTGAAGGCGGAAACACTGAATGGTATAAAACTTGTTGGTAGTTTTCGGGCCGAATGCGATGCACATTCCCTTTCTAAGATCATGGTGCCTCTCACAGAAGATAGGCAAAATAAATTTTACGGTGTCTACGTTACATACGAATTTTCTCGGTCTTAAAGCCCACATTTATCGAAATTCGTCAGCCCTACATAAATGTCATAATAAATAGCATTTTAAACATTTTTGTTGAAGCACTTTTTTAATTCTTTTACATTTAATGAAAAAAAAAATCTGTTTTGAATCTATTTCAGCTCAGCTTTTGGACTCAGCACAAGATGAAAAGTAACTGTAAACACCCGGATCGCTATTTAAAAAAAAACGTGCTCTGCTTTTTTATCAATTTTGATTTAGGAATACATATATTATATAATGAGGTGAAGGCGCGATCACATGAACTGCATCTCAGTGTTCCAGAGCTTACACCTTACAGTAAAATTTTACCTCAGGTAGATGAAGACGACAGCGAAATTTTTACATCCACAAGAGTGCGACGTCTTTTGTCTTTTAATACGATTCTGCGGAGCTTCTTTTATTCACTGGTTGTGCATCTTCCCCGCTTAATTTAATTTCTTCATTTGAATATAAATGCAAAAGTTAACTTACGAGTCCAAGACGGTTCACTCATTTTCAAGTCCTCGCATATATTGATATCACACTTTAAAGCTGTCGGAGAAAATTTTTTCGGCCCATATGGATTCATTACAGCAATAAGAGCTATCTGTCATTTTCAGTTTTTCCGAGACCTTGCTTTTGGTAGTTATATCTCACAAATAGAAATCCTTGCCATTCCTCGGCATTCTGTAACTGCTCAGCTCACCCACTCCTTCAAACTGTCTGCCGACTCGTTATCAACGGCACGTCAACTTGCTTCGCAGCCGGTACGCTACCAACGTTAAATTGGGTGCAATATCACAGAATCCACAGTGTCGCACATATCTATGAAAATCTCCTGCCACCGAATTCAGCGCCCAACACTTACTCTAACTGAATGGTACTTCAACTTCACTATCCTGCCAAATGTTGGTCTTTCCTTACACACCCATACATGCGCGCAGTCTGTGCACTGGAAAATTGAAAATCCCCTCATATTGAGTACGTCAATCGAAAGTTAAAATGCAAATTCATCCCGAACTGAAACTTTCAACTCTGTTGATGTTCCACTCTCCAGAGGTAGATTTTGCAACAAACACACGCCCCATCCATCGTCGTCGCATATGCCGAGCAGATTGGCATGCAATTGACAGCAACAAAAAAAAAAAAAAAAAATAAAATATATATTTTTGCCAACGGAAAATATTTTACATGGTTACACCGACACACAAACGTATGATGTTGAAGGTCCTTTGTAATGCCATGCCATGCCAACTTGACACCTCACCTCAAAAAGGCAAATATTCTACCCATTTCCAAGTGGGGGTAAAAGAGTGGTTAAAAATTGCCGCGTTTCTTTTGACAGATCAAAGACCCGGCTCGAAGGACCACTTAACCGGATGGGTAACATAAAATTACCTCGTGTTTACATTTAAAATTAATTACCCTCTGCCACATCGTTCATGGGGTAGTGATGAGCTCTTGTCTTGTTATAGGTGGCTGCGTGTGCACTCGCCTTAATGACACTAATTCCGTTCTGCACACTCTACTCACACTTGATCCTTTTATTGGCACTTTTGAAGCACAAGATTAAAATGAAGTGCACTATCGTTATCGTCTTAGGAAGAATATCCTTATGAGATTTTTCACTTACCCCCTCTCGTCTCTAAATTGCATCTATTTCCGAGAGTGTGAGGAACAGGATATGCGCTTTCTCATTAAAAACTCGTATTTGCCTCTCTGAAGGGTACTTGCGTTCTATTTACAAGTGTTCACATTTTCCTGCACCGCGTCGCATTCGGCAAAACCCGTGCTCTTATCTTTTATAAAAGTATTTAAGAAGGGCACAAAAAACGAATCTCAAGTGTCATGATGTTGCTTTCCTGTTGCTCAACATAAAGAGTAAGGAACAGCACAGAAAAAAGGACCTTACTTTCACGAAAATTCATTATCTCCTTTGGCCGAGGTGTAGTGGAAGGGAATGTATCCTTGCAACTACACGTTACCAAGGATCTTCAGTTTTCCCCTTCCGCTTGTATATACCTAGCTGGGAAGAGGATGTATCATTAAACGTTCTTGTTAATAGATACTCCTAACATACAAGCCAACACAACGAGCTAAGGTGCTGGATAGATGAGCGCCACACAGAGGACAAACAACCCGAGGATGGGAAAATAATCGAAAAACTTTTGCACAAACACTGGTGAGTGTATCTTGTAAAGTTTTTCTTTTAAAAGTGAATCCTTGTTTTGTTTTGCCGGTGTTGCTGTACATATATATAATATAGAGTTCGGTTATGATGGCCATTGTTATACCTCTCAGGGAAGACACGTATACCGAGTACCGACTTGTGTCAGAATTCAAAAGCTCTAATCGAAAATGATGGTAACGAACTTACGCTAAATAAATTAATAGTTGGAGTCCTGGGGATGCGATGTCAGGATTGGAATCTTTTAAAATTGTTGCCCTATTATGCAGTTAGTTTGTGGGACTTAGATGCATATTTTGTCTGTTGCACGCCGGGCGTCGTAAGGGATGTTTATGACATGTGCATGCATTCGTACTTGACCTCTACAGTAATTCATGTGAAACTTACGAACAAATGCGAAGTGACCTTCCACAATTTCCGAAGGATATATGACAAATCTATTGTGAGTTGGGTGGAGGGGGTGCGGGTGCGGTATAGTTTTATGACATTGCAGTAGTAGTTTATGAGGACATACATTGATTTGTGCGTATGGGATGAATTACATGGTGTTGTCAACCGATTTCAATGAAATTTTGTGGATGGGTATAGTTAGTTTCAGCTTAAAGGATATGATAGTTTTCGCCCCAATAGGTGGCGTTGTTGTCGAGATGAACATTTTTTTTTATATTTTTTGAAATGAATACTTCTATGGCCGGAGAAGGGGATAGGGTTGCCAGAAATCTTTCTCAACACATCGGGACGTTTCAGAAAAAAATATCGGAAGAATAAAAGAGACCTCATTACTTCATAATACAAAATAAATTTGTAGCTTTATTTCAGGGCTTTCTTCAAAACAACAATAACCTAGACATTGAATTAACAAAAATTACAAAAAAGAGATAAACATTCTCGAATGCCACCATTCTCCTTCGAGCAAACGAATATATTTGATGAAATGTCAATGAGGCAGTCTAAGAAAAAATCGTAATGCCAAATCTGTTGCATAGCTACATTAGACGCTGATTACTTTTCTTTGCCATAAAACTTTTTCCTAAGTGTTTTTAGTTTGGTTTTTAAATTAAAATAAAATATAAAAATAAGCGGGAGACTCCACGAACATCGGGAGAAATGGTAACCCTAGCTGGGGAGTGAACTGATATTGCGAGGCTCCCTAATTCTCTTGAATTTTAATTCATAAAATTGAAAAAAAAAAAATGTAATTCAAAACCTGAGACTGTTAAATTGTCTTAAACAGACAATAGACTACAGAATATTTTGATTATATAGATTTAAGTTGTAACCCCATGAAAACCAAATGCAATAAAAAAAACTTCAAAAATATAAAAGGTTATATTGGATTGCGTTATAAAAACAATTTAAATGAATGAATGCACTTATCTTTTGCACTGTATTACGATTATAATATGTTGTGTAAGGATTTGGTTTTTAAATTCAGTTTCTTAATACAATCCAACTACAACAAAATTCAATTTAACATATACATTATTTACCTATCCACATTTAGCGACAGAAGTTTCACTTCTAGTCACAAGCAGTGTTTCCAGATGAAAAATCTCATAAGCAGTGTTCCCAGATGAAAAATCTGAAAATCTTGTTTGTTTTTTAAAGATTTTTCTCAAAATATAACAAGAAGAAAATATAAAAAAAAACAATTTCGGAGTGCTTTAATTATAACTTATAAAGGGTGTTTTTTTAAGAGGTGTAGAACCTTGAAATGGAATAAAACAGAGATGATTTTTTTTTTCAATTGACATGAAATTTACTTTATTCGAAACACACAGAAGATAGTCAAGCGACGTTATCGCATGATCTTGGAGGCCAATTCACGGGTCCGCAAAATTGAAACTATCCGGCTACCAAACGTTTTCTTCAATAAATCAATTGTGGAACGAGCTGTGTGACATGTTGCGCCGTCTTGTTGAAACGACAGCTCCTGCACATCATGGTTGTTACGGTCACCATTGACTGTAACGTCTGGGCCAGCATCGTTTTCAAAGAAGTACAGACCGATTATTCCACCAACCCATAAAGGACATCAAACAGTCAGTTTTTGTGTCGATGTAACGGTGTCTCAATATACACTTGAGGATAATCATCACTCAAAATACGGCGGTTTTGTTTATTGACGTATCCATTCAACAAAAGTGAGCTTCAGCGCTAAACAAAATTCACTTAGGAAAATTGACGTAGAGCGTGATACATAACTCGAACAGAACCATGATTTTCCAAATAAATTCACACAATTTGGAAGCGTTTTTCAGCATTTAGTCTGTTCATGTTGAAATGCCAAACCAAACCAAACTAAAAATAAATCACTTGACAGCTGACAAAATGGCCGCCACTCAAAATAGTGCTGCCAACTTAGAGTTCCATACCTAAAAAAAAATCCTTTAGTAAAAAAGTATGGTAACACAAATTTTACCAACTACAGTTACCGCCTTCAGAAGGTTGAAACACTGAGCTTCAAGCTTCTAGATGACGCTAACTCACAACACCTCAATCGGGTCAGAATGGTTGCCCTGTCAGCGGCTTTAACTTATCAAAAACATGTCATATAGCGAATCATTGGGAAGGTTGGAAATTCCAGATTACTAAGTCTGACAGTTACTGGCGTGCGTCAGAGTTTTCATTGATTCAGATTGGGAACATCCAAAAATCAGGTTATTTTAAGATAATATTAGTCTTGCATTAATCTAACCTGAAAGTAGATTGGTCGGCAACGTCACTTTTTCAACGTCAGCCACATATCCGAACTGTCAATTTTGCATTCAGTCAAGAATTTCTTAACAAGATTCGTCGGCCACCCGTCCATAAACGTCAACTGAAAAAGCTATTCATGTGACCATCTGTCAGACTTACTAAACTAGATACCTGAACGTTCCCATTGATCCCCTGGACGATATTTTCAGTCGGCATTTATGCAAGGGTATAGCTGACAAATATATTCTCAACTGATGACATTTAGACTGCTGACAGAGCATAAATGGCATTACCGACCGAAAAAATAATCCAGTCAAACTTAAGCCGACTTAAGACGACTAGAAATGCGAAGTCAAAACTAATTGAAATTGAAAACTAATACAAATTTGTAAATTTAACCCACTTGTTTAAAATTTTAAACAACAATCGTAAAAATTTAAATTCCAATTTACTTGCATTCGAGTAGGTACCTTCGACAAGGACGCATTTACACAGAGACAGACTGCAATGGGGTTTCTAAAATAACCAAAAGTTTATTCCAATTTCCAGTTTATCTTTCCCCGGAAAGGTTATTCTGTTTCTCTCTGCTACTCTGGTGCTGGTGCTTATGCTTGTGCTGGTCGCCTCGCCGTGTGTACATATAAAGTCGATTTGCTTTGTTTCAACATGAAAACTCTTGCATTACGCACGTAATTCAGAAGTTTGCCAATTAACTATTACCATGATTTGGAACAGTGAACAGTGGCCGAACTTTGTTTTATTTCCATTCACTCTATACCCAGAGACGGGTGGCCACACATACACTATACACACTTTGAAGCATTCACAAATAGTACTTACTGCTTGAAAAGTGGTGAGCTCAACTCACGAAGGCACGTGCTTAGGGCTGGATATGGTTTGTTCCCTTTAATTTACCAGCTTTAAGTACAAACTTTGAACAAAACAATTGTTCAAGTTGAATCTGTGGTTGGTTTATAGTTGGAGTTTGACTGTTTGTTTGAAACATTACCGACTCAAAAAACACAAAAAAAAAAGAAAAACAAACAAACATGTCAATAACCGAATTGTTATCGCAAGTCGGGTGTATTTCCCTCTCAACATATAGGCTCCCTGGCATATGTTTACTTCCACAGGATGCTTTCTGGCAAAAAATAGAAAAAAAAAATACAAAAAGTCGACATTTCCCGCTATTTTCTGGTTATCCCAATCCCAGATCTCCAGTCTAGCGGTAACCATGTCCCCATCCCCTCTCAAACACAATCCACTAGGATGTTCGAGTTACCGGAATAATTGGATTGGTTTTAGTATCTGTCATAAATTTTAGTGATGTGTTTTGTTTTTGCCTTCTGAGTCGATAACTGTGCCCTTGTTCGAGTCTGGTCTCCGATTTGAGGCGAAACGCGTTCGGCTGGATAAAAATGTCCCGAAACCAAAAAGAAAGCAGCTAAATTAAATCAAAATCAAAAAAACAGAATGCGAAAAATTCGAAACAGAGTTGGTGGGGGTGGCAGCCAACAGCTGCTATGGGCTGGGCATGTCCTCTGGGTTACTGGGTGTACGATTCAGTATTCAGATTTCGTGTTTTTTTATTTTCTTTCTTGTTTTCTGGAAAACCTCCCCTCAACTTGAAATGTATGTTGTGGAGCGCGATTTAGTGTTTTAATTGGCACACGCATGGGCGGGTGCACTGATTGTGAATTTACTGATGATTGCTCTTCGGGAATTCCTGTGGGGCGAAAATCATGATTTTGTATGAGTTCTTTTATTTATTTATGTATTGGTTTTCGGTTTTTTGTGCGAAAAGTTTTTATTTATCATATTTTGGCTGTAGGTGTAGGTAGTTTGAATGGCTATATACCTAGCAGTACTCGTACTTGTGATAAGTTTATTTTGTTCGTTCAAAGGGACGGGACAAAAGGTTGTTTTACCGTTTTTAATTACCGAATATAGTTGTTCCCCTTGTAGGTGAACGGAACTTTTTTTTTTGTAAATAAAACGCTTTGTTTGCTGGCTATTGTTCGTCTTGTTTGTTTGGCTTTAACTCGTAACTTCATTTATTTTTTGAAAGAAATAGAAAGATCAAAAAAAAAACGTACAATGCTATAGTTTAAATGTACGATACCTATACTGGTTAAGAGAGCGCCGCATAGTGGGGCAGGACACCCCAAAACAATTAATGCGATGGGCTAAAACTGTTGCGCTAAAGTTTTCCGCAACAGGATCTACTCTTTGTTCCTTCTTCGTTCCACCCCGGCCCTCTTATATTTGGGTAAACCACATAAGGTCCTGCGACGTGGATGAGCAGCCGAGCTCCTATCAGCCCCTGGACCCACATTCCCGGATACATACGGTTACACCCGAGTAGGTTTGATGATCGTGAGAATGGCCATAACCATCGAACCATCAGATGGACGGTCTGTTTAGGAGACTCGATTTCGTCAATTTGCGTCGAGACAAACCGGTTGGTGAGCCTGGCAAGCCGCCAGGAGAGTCCCACCGACCCTAAGCACAGCGAAAACAAACGGGCGGTCTGTAGAGACGGATGAGTGGGGGAAAGACGATCCCCTTAACAAACACTCCATCGTGGGACCACTAGACACAAAACACCATGTCTAGTTGCCGGGTGTGGCGGACAGCCAATACCAAAACACTCCAACGAACATCACATAACATCGCACATCGAATCAACCCGACGCTGGAGCAACCGAGGTGCAGCAGGGGAGTGTAGGCGGACGCCCAACTAAACTGACACTCTTCAGCGTAATAACGAAGCCACTACAACTACCCCACTGTCAGTAGGGAGTCTCGTTCGATGGACATAGGGAAGACGATCATTAAGTCAATGTCCCGACGATGGAGCAACAAAGGAGCAGCGTGGGCGGACGGCCAAATAAAACCGCGCACTCATAAATAGCACCCGCACGAAAAGTGCGCGAGAAAATCATCGCACACATAACACGAAACACGATAGTTTAGATCCAAGGATGGAAGTTTAGGTTCGGGTGGGGTTTCGCTGCGTGCACGTACATCCTGTTTTTATTTTTTATTAACCTTAATTTTGTTTATATAAATCACGAAGAATGATAACCGAGTAAAATTCCTCCACGAATTAATTTGGTTGTTTACATTTGACTAATTGTCAAAGATAAATTTTTACAAAAGAAAAGTTCGAAGTCGGCTTGCTAATCCCAAATATACTGAAAGGATCCCCCGGGCGAATTCAAGTATACAAAGAGAGGAACGACTGGATGTTTTGAGAGGATTAGCGGGTTAGGAAAGAAGAATGGGACAGAGGAAGACAGGGAATCCAACAGGAAATGTATCAAAAGATAAGTAGAGTGACATACCTATATATATTTCGTTTGGTCAGGGTAACTTTAAAGTGGCTTTTGGTTTTGGTAGACTCCCGTTTCGGTTAAACTCCCGGAACACGCGACCCGTTAAAAAAAAACAATTTACAATCTTTCGGTGGGCTATCTTTACTTCTTGATTTCTAAATCATCACCATCATTCTATCTCTTGGGTTTTCCATTAGTAATAAAAGACCGTGCTCCAACGTTTAATTCTGTTCGGACTTTCAGACTTTTCAGCGTTGGCTTCCAGCCTCTGTGTTATATTTTCGCTATTTTATTATTTTTTTCTCTTCGCTCAGCGCCCTTAAATATCTAGCAATTACCCACCCACCCGCCAATTAATTCGTCTAAATAAATAAATAAATTAAGTGCAACAAAACTACAGTAAGAGAATAAGAATCACTTATTGGTGTGTAAAAAATAAAATTTTTGACTTTGAAAGAATTTTTTTATTCTTAAATTCATGTTTGTTTAAGTTTAAAAATTTTGATGATCTGTTAGTCAGTCAGTCAGGGAGTCAGTTACGGATTTTGTAATTTTTGAAGCCCTATATCTTAGAAATTTTAAATTTGGTGAGGTGACTGTAGTTCCGAATTTGAAGTTTCTGACTTCATTAGTGCTGAACACTGAAGATATAGGGGGTGTCGAAGATAGCCTGATTTTATTCCTGTAGGGTGTAGTATCAAAACTTGATTGGGCACTACCGTGTTTCTTGGAAACTGTCTGAAAGTTAGTCAATCTAGCCGTTGGGCATAAAGTTATATACCGAAAAATATAAGCTCACGTAAACGACTGGTTGTAAGAAGCTTGGTCTAGGGTTCTAAGAATAAACGACTTTGGAGATTGTGGGATCCTAGTGAGGGAAGCTGCAAAAATCTCTTGTGTGTTTACTTATTTTTTTGTTTGTCCTTCTGTCCTCTTGGTTGTTGTTATTTTAAGTTTGAACCGCCTGAGATAGTTTCCCTTTGAGGGTCTGAATCGGGAAGACATATCGCTTTATCCCAGGACGTTAGATAATGACTTTTGTGTCCCGTCCTCTTTGCATCGACCCATCTGGTAAAATAATTGAGGCTTTTTCATATGCAGACTATAGAGAGGGAGGGTTGTGTAGACTGCTCCTAAAACGAGCGAGACATTCAGACAAAAAATAGCTTTCTTCATCGACAGCGAGGGCGCAATTAAGGCTCCTGCACTTTACTCCAAAGTAGGGGACTGGGTGAGCGAATCAGACGAAAACTGAATCGCTACAACCTACGAACAAAGAACCTACTGTATAAGCTGTAACGCGTGCAAAAGTTGCTACCTATATGAACGGCAATAGGAACACGCGCAGTTAATATTTGACATGTGTCTATTTTAATTAGAGGCGAATAGCACTATCCTTAGTGCATGTTAGGAGGTTCAAAGCAGTTCAAAAGTGTTACACAGCCAAACTGAAATGCTCCTTATATATCCACTACAAGTTTTTACTCAAACCCTGTACATTCACCCCTTTTTAGGTGCGACACCGCTTTCGTAAAAATTAACGTAATTCTTTTGGCAAGTGGCTGCCTAATTAGCGCGCAATGAAAATTAACAATCTATTCCGTGTAAAATTAAATACCAATCAACTGAAGCGCATTTCCTTTGCGCCTTGTTCTCTAGTGTACACTCGTACTGGCAGCCATCGCAATCTCCACCTTCCACCTGGCTACATAGTCTAATTATAAAATCCCTGCAATTATTCGCTCATTTAAGCAGAAAAACTGCAGAAAATGTTATTTAATTGGTAGCCCAAACCCAATGTATATACCTATCTACTGGCGGCACCACCTTCGTCGTCGCGAGCGTTATCTCATTTAATTAAGGAAAGGTGCAAAATTTCAGACACAAAAAAAAATTTAAGAAGAGACAAATGAAAAGTCCAAAAGGATACGGCTCCTAGCAGGACCGCTCCGCACCGAACCGACATAATAGCAAAGTAATGTTTGGCGCCTTGTGTACTTTTACACTTTGGCAAATTCCTTTCCTTGTCGTTTTGCAACGGCGGCGCTCTCATATTTTGCCTTTCCTACGACTTGAAGTTGAAGGAGTTTTTCGCACCTAAGTAAGATTTATATATATGGGGGGCCGCCAACAACAACAAATGCGGATAAGTACCCATCTACCTATGCGCGCGATTCTGTTTAATTAAAATGTGTTCTTCGCGTCGCAATCTCGGTGTTCGGAGACCATCTTTTGCAGTGCAGGAAGTAGAGCATCCGGAGCAGCAACAGCTTGGCAGAAAACACAAGACTGACAGCAAAACATTTCTTGTTACGCAGCAGTAAACACAATTATCATTTGATTTGCTGGAACAATTAAATTAATGAGGCGCCTTTACGACTGCTGATTGGGGGGAGATCGTATTTTCGTTTTTTTTTCTCACACCCCTTACAAAAAAACAAGACACACCTTACACGTATGTGTCGCGAGGATATATAATTTAGAAATTAGGGCAACCCACCCGTGTCGCAAGCGGAACTTTGGCCAACATCTGGGGACTTTGATGTGGATGAGTGTGTTTTCGATGTCGGTAATAGCATGCAGTAAGGGAGGGGGTAGGTATTTATAGAAATAGGTGCTAAGGTGCGAATTAACATTGTCGCAAGCGGTGTCGCATCGAGTGGGGATTAGTACTTGTAGAGTTAAAATGACTATTACCATGAGAGGTAGCTATGTGATTTTTAGGAAGCGCCGCATGGGCGATCCGTTTTGTGTTATAGCGTACTAAAGAAAAAATAATTCACAGTGGCTTTCTGTCGTAGAAATTTCACAAGTAGGTACTTGAAAGTAAGTATGACATGGTGGAGATTCTATCTAAATGGTATGTTGGGTGTTGTGCGAATGAGCCAAGCTCTGATATTTGGATAAACCTATCCGTGCCCTGCCCAGTAACTAAAGTAATGAGTGAAATAAATAGTGGGCTCAAGAGGTCCGCATAGGTACTCTAGGGCCCACCTTCCATAAGCTAAGTATATATATACTCACAGCCACGGTTGCCGCATTGCTCATTTGTGACCAAATTTGGTCATTACTTTTTGTTTTGGTCACATGGTATTTTTTTACAAAATGAAATATTTTTAATAATTAAAAAAATAATATGCGATCTGTATACATGAAGAATATGTTTAAATAAATAAGATGAGTGGATTGTTCTGTGTTTACAAATATTTCGGACTTAAATCATTTTGGTAATTTTTAGCTACTATTTATAATTTTTATTTCCAATTTTGGACACAAACTTTATTTTCAAGTGGCGACCGTGCTGACAGCTTTCCTTTCACTGAACAAATTCTCATCCATAATATCAAATAATGCCATTCATAAGAGCTGAAATCCTTACATTTGATGAAATATTCATGAACGCAATGTAAGAATTCTTGAATATTTCGATTGGTTTTTTGACCACAACATTGCACATTCATGAAACTGGATTCATCAATAATTGCGCTTCTAAATTGATATTGGACAATTATGTGTGGGAATTTCAACGAAATTGTCCATAAAAAAGCGTCGTTTTGGTGACTAGTATTGTTTGTGTCATATTATGAAGGCGACCATTATTTGAATGCAGTATTTCATTGAACTGAAAACTATAACCGTTATGAAGAATGAGTCATTTTGCAAAATTATACCATTTCATTTCTCAGCATCTAACTCTAGCGTTGTATGACCAAATACTTAAATTGTTGGAACCAATGTTTTGTTGTTTGTGACTTTTTCATAATCCGCAGAGTATTTTCATACCTTGCATATTTACTTTACTTGTTTTTATACCATTTTTCCATAAAGTACAAACTTTAATACTAAAAGTCGTATGCAAATTTGTTGCTGATTTTTATTCATTCGTAGAGTTTACTATTTATTCAGTCGTTTTTTTTCTAGTGATTTTACAGTTCGGAGCTTAAGTAATTAAATTTGTTATTGGACTGTTTTCATGTACATAAGTATATTATTACTGTTAAAAAAAAAATTGTTCTTTATTAAAATTGTGTTTTACTCCATTATTTACAACTTTTCTTTTTGGCGTCAGTATATGAAGCCAAGCGAATATCGTTTGGTAAGGTATATTTTTTTTAAAATAAATATTACAACTATAATAACATCTTTATCTATTTTGTATAAGATTGACAAGGACTTTGGAATTGTTTTTCAAAGTCCTGCAGGAATCCTTACGCAATGGTCCGAATGAGTCAGCCTTTTACAAAAGCTTTAAAAGAAATCCATTACGAGGCAAGCAATGGAAACTCTTGAAATAATAGATGTAGCAGATATTGGTCTTTTTTTTTCTAGTCTACATAATAGTTTCTCCTAACACGGCACACATTGAACTCATATCTATTTGTTGTATTTTTTTTTTTTTTTTTTTTAATTCAGAGAACGCAGCAGTGAAGTCAATGTGGCGCCTGCACGCATATCTCGGCCGTAGGAAGGGACAATACTGGAAACAAGTCTTTTTATCAAATTCAGAATCAACAGTTTGTAGGTGGTTTTCGTATTTTCTGGGTTTTAAGAAATCTACTGTTCCGAGGTGATATAGTTTCGAGATAGCTCAAACAATTTGATTTCATTGTATTATATCAGTTTGTATACTTCCAGCCATAAATATCGTATTGGAGGAAATTGTATAAAGAGGTTATAAAAATAAATAAAACAGTCAAATACAAAATCAGATTTGGTCAAAATAAAGGTATTCATCGACTACTTGGGGTTTGAACAATTATGATAAATAGTATTTGGGGAAAAAGACTACAGTGCAATTGACCCTTTTTTCCCGAAAGGTTTTGACCCACAGTGTTATAAAAATATTTTAAATCATTTAGAGGTTGCAAAAGAGGATTCGTACTCACTTGGTTTGAAAGCTTTCCACCCAAAAGAAATCAAGTCAAAATAAAAGACCATTTAGGAAAGAACAGACGCAACATGAGGTTCAATGAAGTAAATATCAGGCAGTCCTATTTTGGACTTCCTCTGAAGAGGTGCACGACTTATGTGGGCCTATAAGGTGCAAGTGGTTCACAATAGGATAAAAAAGACTACAACAACAAGAGCTTCAGTGGAATCAAGTGGATATTAGAATGAGGCTTTTGAAAACTTTTAAGACGGAAATAATATTACACTTAACATAAATGATAATGCATAATTATAAAATTCCAATACATAAAACTGCCACATTTCAGACGAGGACAGCAAAGTGGAAGTATTATCCCGAGATATTGAAACGATTCTCAACGCAGAAACTACATTATGTAGTGGCAGTTGCGACAATTTTCGACGAGACATAGCTATAAAACTTGGACTTTTTTTTTGTTCTGTTTTCGACCAAATCTTCCGACGTAGGAGCAGTCGCTTAGTGGTTAGTGTTGTTGACTACTAAGCTAGGGGTCTCATGTTCGTATCTCGCAAAAAAAAAACAAATTCCAACTTAGGGTTTTTTCCAATGCGGCACCTTTCGCGAACGTCTGACAAACATCCGAGAGTACAACTGTCTTGAAAGAGCTTCGCAATTAGCCGTTTGGACTCGGCATAAAGTTGTAGATCCTCCTCATTCGTCGCAAAAATGAAAAACTCACACAAAACGAATGATTGTGAGAAGCTAGGCCTAGGGTCAATACGGACCTGTTGTGCCCACTATTTATTTAGATATTTTTTAAGGTGTAATTTTAGTGCGATCCGGGGATCAAACATGAATGACCCAACACACCAACCTCTACAGCTCTTGGGTGGGTTTATTTTGATTAGTTTCTGTTGGGAATTAAGTCAACCCAAATCGAATTCAGTGAGGACAAGACAGAGAAAAACTATAAGTATAACACTTCGTTCTATACTAGATGTTTTTAACTTTGAAAAAGGGAACTGCCAGTATAACATTTCCAGCAGTATTTCCATCTCTGCTCCTGTCAGCCTCACTCACAGTAGAAAACATTTTAAGATCACTTAACAGGACTTAATGCCTGCCACAAACAATATACTGGTTGTATCCTAGTATCCGCATGAAATTCACTTCCAAATAATTTGAAGCATCGTTTTCGCGAGTTCTCTGAAATTGATGCCACTTTAGAAATTATTATTAAAAGCAATGAAACATCCCTTACGAATGAAGTAAAAAGAAGAAGCCCCCCTTCAGCTATACAATGGCAAACTTGTGCCAACTATATATAAAGTTGCCCGGCCAACATTTCCCCAACAGAACACACTGAACGCTCAAGCTGAAGTAGTGTGTTTCGGTTTGAGGTAGGTATAAGACAAGTAGTTCCCAGCTCCATGGTGCCATGGCTGAGAATCGTGCCAAAACGGAACACAACCGGTTGTTGAAAAGAAATGCCATCACTTGCAATTAAACTTGGCAAACAGCACTTCAAAATAATAATAATTAATTCATAACTTCTGACAAAGATGTACATGAGGAGAGCGGAGCGGAGCGGAGAGGAGGGCTCTTGTGTTGTAGTAGAACATTGATTCCTGCGCCATAAGTTGCCGCTGTCTAATTTTAATTAGAAGTGCAAAGTGTAAAAGAGAAGAACTAGTGCTGGTGGCAGAACTACTATCGAATTGTCGAACAATTTTGCTGATGATGATGCAGATGGGGCGTTGAGTTCATGATGGTGATGATGATGGTGGTGTTTCCGACTTTGGTAATTATCTGTACAAGTAAGCTGCGTTCGCATTAACTGCTGAAGTCGTATGAAGTATGAAGTACGCCGCTGACAGTTTAAAGAAGCATCTTAGTGGATTTCGAGAGAGCTCTGCTTTAGCAGAGATGAACTAATTCAATTACCAGCTGGAGATTATGGCATCCAGTTGGATATTCCACTTGGTGTACAAAGTTAAATGTGACTGACGTACAAGTAGGTTGTTGTTATTGGGACATGAACAGCAAATGTGTTTCGAAACAACAACTGTTGGCAGTATGGATATGGTAATTAGTTGCGATTCCATAAACTCGACAGTCTAGTTTGGGGAGAAATTAAAAAAAATCCTCAAATCCATCTAGATGTTAAAATGAGTGTGAATAGGTGTGAATGCCAACTTAGTGCAGTGGTTAAATATTAAACAGTAAGTTTTGAAGCAAAATATGGAAATTTTTAATCAAGTCAATGTGCCCAGCATTAAATTTAAGAACTAATCTGATTTTAGACTCTGACTGTATGGAGCTTTTCGAGCTCAAAATGTGCCTTTCTATATAGGATCAGCTGTTGCCCGGCTCTGCCCGTGAAGGCTAATGTATACCCGCTGGCAGATGGGGAATTTATTGCCAGAAAGAAATCACTCAACTGATCTTTTATTTCTCGCCGGCAGTTGTAGTGTCACAAATTCCGATCGGCTGAAGCTTCATCGCAATCGCAAATCACTTCAATAGCCATTTTTGTATAGCAAAGTTCTTGTCCATTACGAAACCGATGTGCATTCAAGTTTTAATAGAAAATCACCGGAAATATTAGTTAGAAACTAAGCAGGTGTTGCTTGACGGCCTTGTAGTGGATATCTTGCATTCTCATATTTTCAATTGCATCATATTTCATATGTACTCAACGCAGTCTTTCCGAGCGCTTCCTAAAAATAACAATTTGAACGCAGCCTTTCTGAGCACTTCCTAAAATCAATGCAGTTCAGTGGTTAAAACCGAGTTGACGTGCCGACAGTACAAAGAAAAAATGAAAAGGAGTGACAAGTATAATCCCTACCTAAAATTTTCCGTGTAAAAAATAATTCTAATTTCATTCGATAATAAACAAACAAACAGTCACAAACAATAAAAACGCTCTTTTCAAGAACTGTGTTGGAGATCTTTCAAATACTGGAGGAGAAACATCGGCTAGCTATAAAATATGTTGGTAGTTTTAGGCCCGATTGCACTGTTCTTGCCTCTTCGAAGATTGTGGCTGCTATCCGAGATGATAGGCTACAAAAATCCTACGCCGTTTCCGAATTTTAGCGAATATTAAATTTACATTTTTCCAGTTTAACATTTCGTTGCTCTATGAAGGGCGCCAAGAACAATATTCAAGCTCCCCTTTTTGTAAATTGTTCCGTATTTAATATTATTTTACAGGTTGCGAATTTCATCAGCGTTAGTTATTTATTAAAGCGTAAAGAAAAAATTAATAACGGATCATTGTATTGATACAAGCCATTTTTCACCACCACCCACCTGTGTAACGTCTTTATATGAAATATATTGTAGGTACATAATTTGTTGACAAAGTTGAAAAATATTTGTTTTATTTAAATTCGTAAATTGGAAAAAAAAGAACAGAATTGCCTGTCAGAATTTTGAAAAGCAGAATTTTTGCATTAAAAGGCAGAATTTTGCAAAGCAGATTTTCGGCAAAATTTCGACAAAACTCTGCTTTTCAAAATTCTGACAAGTAATATTTTAAACAAATAAATTCTGCTAATTCTGCTTTTTTCCAATTTACGAATTTAAAGAAAACAAATATTTATCAACTTTGTCAAAAAATTACAATATATTTTATATACAAGGAACACAAAAAAAAAAAAAAAACAGCCAAAAAATGACCTTATATTTTGCTTTATTGGATTTAATTACAGATATCTATATTTATTTTCACTCACTAGCAGAAAATTTGTCTAAACCAAGAGAGCAAACTTAAAACGAATAACAAAAATCCTTTTATCTCTTCTTCTATAACAAGTAGTAGTTAGGTATAATGTTTTACATAAAGAAAATAAAAGGTTTGGAAACCGCGCTTTTTAACATTTTCCATTTTCTTTATTTGCAGAATTTTAAAAAGCAGAATTTTGTAAAACAGAATTTTGAAAAAAAATAATTTTGACCCCGCCAGAATTTCGACCCCAACCGAAATAAGTAAAATAAAAAAAAAAATAAAGGCAACACTTTCAATAAAATTTTATATTACTTTGAAGGAAAGAGATCTGACCTTTTATGTTATTTCTAAATCAACTTTGTAACACTGCAAACAAATACAACACAAAAAAAAAAAAAAACAATTATTTCTTTAAAACAACATTTTTCTATTATATAATTTTACTTTAAATTCGATCATTAGTCTACTTTTCCTCATTAAACTTTTTTCATGTAAAAGCTCCTCTAGCTGCCATAATTCTAGCTGTACTATGAAAAAGCTCTAATTGTTTTGTTATTAAGGCCGGCACTGATCGCTTCTAGTCACTCTTATTCAGACAGGAGTTTGACGTGGAGACCAACTCGGAAGTTTTCAACTGCCTCTTGTGAAACACGCCACACTTCTTGCGCGCTATTAATATTTCGTCTGTCAAATTTGAAGTGATCATCCAATTCCGAAGTTTAAAATTGCCTTTTCGGAATCACTCCACATTTGAGTTTTTCAAAGTTTGTTACCCCTTGGCTGACTTTTGCCCCTTGGCTGATTATATTTTGCTTCAGCAAGCCCCCTCTATTCTACCCCTCTGCTCTATCGACCTACAACCGCCATCGTACGCTACAACTTATTATTGTTGTTACAAAAAAATAACGAATAGATGTCGCATCAGGTCCGTAGGGAAAATTTCATTACAGTTGTACTCTCGGATGTTTGTCAGACGTTCGCGAGCGGTGGCGCAGTGAAAACAAAACCTTAAGATGGAATTTTGGTTTTTGGGGATCGAGCCCGTCGCTGAGTAGTCCAACACTAGTCCGCGACTATATTCGTTTTGTTAGTTTTGGAAGAAAAACTTCTTTACAACTTGAAGTTAAGGAAACAAATTTAAAAAGAAAAATGTTATTTTGTTGCTTTTTTAAATTTTATTAACTTAGACTTAGACAATAAATTTAATTTTAGTACATATTTACCGTCCTCCGCCTCCCAAGCAAACGAGACTGAATTACAACCCTAAGCACTGCTCCACAATAAGTGATAGGTATGGTACCCTGAGCTGATATACGCCAGTCTCCTTGCATGGACGGAATGTGGGTAAGGAAAATTTACCAAAGGGGCGGACAATCTCCTTACCCTCAGCGCAATACCTACAAGTCCAGTTTGCGTTCCTCCCTAATGGGAATAGCAATAAAAATCCCCAAACGGAATATCATGCCATCAATAAATTTAGAAAGAGGTGTTAAAATCATATCCACTACATGTGTGTCCTTGTGATATACAAAATACAATATACTCAGGACTCAAGAGAGAAAACCAAGACAAAAATTCCTCCAATAGGAACATAATTCATTTGGTGAAATGATAAATAAACCAATCAACCGCCCACTACACACAGTTATAGACAGAAATAAATGCCAAGGAGCATAAGCATATATATCTCCCAACGGTATCCGATAAATCAATGTTAAAGTGTCCCCACCTATACTTATACATACATATACCTATAAGTTCAATAGAATATGGTTTGAGGCGAATGTACCACCAGTACTCAACTGCGACTCGAACCCATGCGGGCAGAGAAACACTTTAAATTATTACATCAATTCTTATGATTGCGTATCCTGCAGCCTTTGGCGCCCAATATTTTACGGTTCAGCGAGAGATACATTGAGTGTGTGGTGCACAGAGTTGCCTGGCCACGTATTGTTTGCGAAGACATAGGAAGTTCCTCTTTCTCTGCCAAGACGGAAGTTCAAAAGTGTTTGTACATTGTTACCAAATGAAACTTTTCCCATATGGGGGGGATCCGCTGCCAGACTATAACTACAACACTGTATGCAAACGAGGAAAAGATATAGCCAGGCCGTGATGCAGCGTAAATACAACATGCGAACAATATTATTGGCAGCAGATGAAATCTGTTGGCATGACCTCGGAAAATTGGAAATCCTCCGCCTTCCTTTCGATGCGGAACTATGGCGGTTGCCTGTTTGTCTTCAAATTGAAGTGGGACTTCCTGATGAGGGGCCATAGTGTGCCATTCAAATGGATTTGAATGTTCGATTGCTTGGCTTCCTTGGGTCATGAACGAAGCGCTTTGTTGTTTTAAAGTTTTATCGCACCCGATAGGTCGAGGTACCACCGAAAAGTGGGTTAATTTGTGTGTACCACTTTATCACATCAGAGTTCGCACATTAATTGCTGGCACAACTCAACCTCTATAATCGGGCTAAGTATCCACTTTTGCAAAACATGTATAATGCAGCAGCAACTTGAGGAACAGCAGAAAAGAGAAACTTTAATAAACTCGCTGTGCCAAGGATTTGTTGCCATCGCACGGCTCTTGTTTGGAATTTTTTTTTTTTTTCTGTTTTTATTTTCCGTCGAGAACCCACACGCCCGAATTGTGTAAACTAATGACGATGACGTGCTTCAAGAAAGCGGAAACATGCCTTCCCTGCCGTTAAAGTCAAATTCAAATCTCTTTGAGACTTAAACTCTGCCTACACACCAAACGGGGCTTAAGTTAAGGCCTGATGTGCAGGGGGAAATGCTTCAGAAGTTCAGCTTTTGTCTTCTCCCAGCGGGTGGGGTTCTTTTTTCGTTTGCATGTTAGGTATACATGCCATTCGATTGCATTCGATGCGTGAAATTTTAACGAACAGTGCACACTGCATAGCTGCAGTTCAAGTTGACAAAATCGCTGTCTACGGATGCATTTTGCCCGAGTTGGATAGAAATCAGATTTAAAGAGCGCTGACGTTTCTATTCATTTAAGGACTACTTTGTTTTGACTGAGTTCCTACTTTAAAGTTGGGTGCATCAAATGCGTATGGGACGGCTTTAAGATCATGTGGGTGGTTTATTTTTTTTTTGTGGTGGGACTGCGGGATTTTTGCGGAATAAGACCACCCCCTAATCGCGAAGAGGTGGAACAGACGACGGGAAATGAAGTCGGAATAAGGGCTTATATTGCTCTATTGTTTATGCCGTTTGCCCGTGCCATCCGATGAGTGATTTTATCTTCCTCTGTTTATTCCCACAATGATTATTATGCAATCAATGGAGAATGGAAGACAACAAAAAAAAAAAAAAATTCATCCATTTTGCATGTTTTTAACGCCACAAAAAAAGAACCAACGAATGGCTGGTAATTTAATTTTTTTCAAGGATTTTTTCAAATCTGCGTACGTTACATCTACAAAAAGCTGTTTTTTGTTTTGGTTTCACGACGTTTGATGTGGCGCAAGTGAATGGTAGCATTCGAAAATCTTTAAGTCTTAACTTGATTCGTCGGTTACCTACCTCTCATCATAGACGTCAACTGAAAAGCTGTTTACATGACCCATTCATTGGTTTATGGGCACATTCAAAAATCTAGTTATCTTGAGTCGACTAGACTGATCTGGACTATAGGTGTAACCTGGAACGCAAAAATTAGAATGGTCGGCAACGTCACTTTTTCTACGTCAACCACATATGCGAACTCATAACTTAAGGGCCATTCTCATAGCGCGAATTTCGAATATACACGAATTGCGAACAAATCGATTTAACTGAATTTATAAATTGAAAATTGATATTTGTTTTAGAACAAAAGCATTATACAGTAGACGTCCATTATAACAAATAACCAATATAGGGAATTCGCGATATAACGAACGTTTTTCAGATATATACATACACGGAAAAAATTTTAAGATCAAATCAAGAAAAATGAGCGCAGAATCACGAAAAGTTTGTCTAGTTTTAGAGCTTAGCTCAGGATTTACTGATTCACGACTTCTTATTCGCAATTTTAGAAATTGTAAGAAGTGAAGATATTGACCCCCAAAAATCGTGAATCACCACTTCTCACTGTCAATAATGATCAAACGAGAAATACATATTGCCATAACCGATCGCAATTTTAAACAAATATTTATAAATTTGATATTACTATGGTTGTGAATTGCAAAAACACTTCGCAATTTACCACTTTTCTGTAGTAAATAAGATTTCATCCCTTACCAAATTGCAACCATTTAGTCTTGAATTGCAACTCATTAGTGCTGATTTGCTACTTCAGTAGTTGCAATTTGCAAATTCTTAATCGTAAATTTAAACTTCTTTTTATCAATTTGCAATTCATATTTTGCAATTTGCAATTCATATTTTGCAATTTGCAATTCATATTTTGCAATTTGCAATTCTTGAGTAGTGATTTGAAGCATCACCGTCGTAAATTGAAAACGTTTTATCGTGAAATTAGAAAACTTTATTCTCAATTTACAACTTATATATTGTGATTTACAATCAGAATTCATAGTTGTATTTTATAATTTCGTTTCCTCTTGATATCCCTGAGAATCATATGACGCCATATCGTCCGGAGACAACGGGATTTGTCTGGAGTGGTTTTTCTGTCTAGGCTGAAATTTTAAATACACGTAAATTGTTTGTATTGATACGAACCTTAAAAGACCTTTTCGATTGCACATTTTAAAATCCACACCAATTTACTTCTTTTCTAATAGCGAGACATATCTTCATTCTGAAAAAAATAAAAATACAGATTTATATACCTACTTTAGTTTATTTTTTTTCCATTATTAAATAGGTACTTACATGATATATATTCCAGAATGCTTTATAATGGTTAGTACACTCACTATTACTGAGAACTGCTGAGAACTGCTGAGAAAAACGACTGCCTTAAGCAAAGATTAAATACTGACTGTCTGTCGCTGTCGCTACCCATAATTGCAGCTATCCAGCAACACCACAAACATAATTATGTATGTATTGATCCATATAAAGAAAGGATTTCGACCCATGGACTATATCGTTACTGTCGACTACCTGTGCATAAAAAAATTTCACACGTTATGTAGTCAGTTTCCATGGAAATTACAAAAAATATTTTGCAATTTACGACTTCTCTACGTCAATTTACGTTTTCGATTTAAGTGTCGTAAATTATTATAAGATTTTATTGATTCATCATTCAGTGGTGGTAAATCACCAAATATTTTTCGCAATTTGAGATAGCACAGTGGTGTTTACGAAATTTGCCTATTGAAGTTGTAAATTGCTCCAAACAATCTTGCAAATCACTACAAATTAAAGAAACTCGAATTAAAACTTTTAATCGCAAAATGCAACTAACAAAATTTGATATTTTTCGCCGTTTTCACTGACAAATTACAAATTTTTGTATCAATTCAAGAAAAAATCGTTGTGATTTGCGAAAAATATACGATTCGTGAATTACAACTCAAAATGTTGCAATTGGTGATTTTCAATTCTTTCCGTGTACCTACATTAGTATTTCTGTAGCGAATGGTGCCCACGAGTTGCTTTAAAAACCCTAAAAGTATTAAAGCAGGACCGTCATCTATTCAATTTAACATAAGATAAAACCAGTTAAATTTACATATTTTTCAAATGGTTTTTTTTTTTTAAATGGTATAAAAAGTCGATCGATATAACGAACATAACATCATTCGTAAACTGAACATCCACTGTAGGCAGTTAATTAATTTAACATCTATTTGATTTAAATAGCTAAATTTAATATTACAACTTAAATTTGCCCGAGAATTGAAAATTCTTGCCGCGAACTGTCGAACTTTATTCACAATCCACAGTCGCGATCCACAAACCCACGAATGAAAAAAAGCTTTTGAACTTATAACTTTCAACAATGAAACTGATTCGCTAGGAAGTAAGACAAACAAAAAAGTTTTCATGTGAATGAAATGTCAGAATCTACGAATATTCGCTTGTTCGCAACTCGCTCTCACGTGAAAAGGCCTTTAGTACTCAGTCACAAATGTCTTGACTAGATTCGTCGGCTAAGCTGCTCATATGACCGATTACAGCCAATTAAAACCCATATTCATCTATTCAGACAACTGTCAGACTTATAGGTTTATTTGCATAGGCGGTTTAAATCGATCGCAATCTCACAAAGTCTATACACGTTCTAATCAAAAATGACAGAAAAAGAGAAAATTAGCAAAATAACGAGTAACGAGTAGTTCCTCTCTTTGCTCGAAAAAGCTGAGAGAATTTCAACGGGCAAGTACTTACTGATATGTCAAATGCAAAAAGTTGACAAGAAAGAAATTCAAAATCTGTATTAAAATCTGTAAAAAAAAAATCGGTGGTGGTCGAATGTTCTCCTAAAACGTTTCATATGTTGCAAAAAGGATTAGATCTAGATGTTAAAGTTGAAAGTGGCTCAAAGTAGCCCGAAGTCTATTCACGAGTAGACCTACTAAATTAAATACTTAACATCAGCCAGCTGGTTAGACTTAATAAAATATGTTCTTGAACGTCCCCAATATGTGCTACTGAAAAACGAAAACTTTGCGAAGTTTTTAAAGGAACCCTGCCAATCACCACATAACATGATAAATGAGCCTGCCAAATTTATCCAGTAAAAACAATTTTTAACTTACATATTCGTCGTTACATTGTCTAGAAATCGCAATCCGCTTCGTCCGGGCATCGGAAGATGTCGAATAATTAACACAAAAACACGAAACGAAAATTTATAAACAAGCACACAAGCTCTCACCTTTTTCTAAACAGAGCAATATGCACTAAAATTGTACACTGCCTTTAAATATACACTTGTTAAATTTATGTTTATTACTATTGACAAAAAATTGAGAGAGAGAGACCGATTTCGAAGTGAAAATCACGCACTCACTGCCACTTGTACACAATACAAAACTTTACTTTCAATTCAACTGAAACTTAACTGAGTAAGATCGAGATCGGTATGAATGAAAGGAGCACTTGTTAAAATGTCAATGGAATAAAAATGGCTGCCGGCCGGCTGCTCGCCGCACCGTTGATTAGGGTGCGGGTCGAGAAGTGAGAGGTGTGACCTGTGAGCTGTGACACTGACTTACATAAATAACAAGAGAAAAGTTTGAGGGAGCTTGCAAATGCAAATTGCAAGTTGCAACATGCATTATGCAACATACAACATTGCAAGCAGATTTCAGATACCTGAGTTTGAGCTCTTTACAGTAGCCGGAGGAGAGTTGTGCAAATTAAAAACAACTCAAAAAAAGTCCAAAATCAAACTCAAGTGCAAAAGAAATTGCAATGACAACAACGACACAAGCTCAGGTGCTTACTTAAAGAAAGAGCTTTTGCTGAATTATGGCAGAAGTGAGAGCGACCATTGGATTATGGAAATGGGATGGGGTGGGGTGACTGAGGGGGATCGTGTGCGTGTACGTGGCGTAGGTGAGGTTCAGTTCAGGTGCCTACTTGCAGTTTTTTATTTTCTTCTACGTACGACTTTTTTTAAATATACCTACCCACGTAGCTATTGAAATTATACACAGGTCAGCTAGGCATTCCACTACAGTAACCTATAATATCTCTTGCATGGGAATTCCTAGGACCTAGAGCCTCAAAAAAGTTAATAATGCCAGTTCAGTTCATTCTCCTTATGTGAAAGAGTGAATCGAATAGGTATGTAAATCTTTTTCACATTCGCTGTCACGCATTGCTTTAGTTTTTTCGATTCAGTTTGCGCTAAAATGCGAGTCTCCTTCAATAAGCGAAAAAGCTCTGCAAACTCTCACTAAAAACTTTCACTTGCAATTGGGTCCGTGAAAAGAAATTATTCATACCTATGAAAAATTTTGACGTTTGGTTTCACATTTTCATAGAACAAGAATCGGAATTGCGGTGAAAGGGTGAAAACATTTTCGTTTCACTTTTTCACAGAACGAGAGTCGACCCCCAGTTGTTTCCAAAAAAATTGTTCCGAATTCAAAACTTATCCCCTAAACGTGGGGATACATGTATTGTGAAGTTGCTTTGTGACCCGATGCGATTTTCTGTACAGAAAACTCAAAATGTAGGTAGGTACCTACTCATCCCAGATCCCACCACAGCTTAGTTGGTTTGTAAGTCCAAAAAATTGTGTTGTTTACATTGCTGAAAAGGGTAGCATTTTCGTCGGAATTCATTCACGAATCACGATAGCTACCCCTGAACCCTGATAAAGATTAAGCAGATGATGTTTAACCTGTTTCTTTGGAATACGACGAAAGTAGTTTTTAAATCTGAAGTCCGGATAATTCGTATATTAGGTATACTCGTAAATCATAAGATCGGAAACGTTTAACATTTCTGGGCTAATGATGATGGAAGAATGTCTCCTATATATGTACCTACAAATAATTTATTTTATGTAAAGTCTTCTTCACACTTCCTAGTTCAGGCTTTCAAATACCTGCAAGATCAAACAGTGGCTTCTTTTTATTCGCGAATGGGACTTATGTATGAAATTTTGACATAATCCCTACGCTTGAAAAATAAAGATAGATACCTACATTTTGTGGGATTTATTTTAAGCGCAATCATCCATTAGGTACAAAATAAATTATGTGCCGAGGGTGGTAACGTTTATTTATTTAACTGCCTTTGAATTTGAATCATTCTTCGTTTAGGACAAAGGCTGGCAGTATGTGTTCCTGATCCTTCGATTAGTACAGCCTCCCATATTGCTTTCATTGCAAAAGTTCGGAGCAAACACTGAACGAATGACAACCAGATTGACATACCTACATATATAATCAGCAACTGCTGGAAACCCCAATAAATGTTCTCTTTTAACTGTGGACAGCTGACACTTTGTTTATCATTCTGTCTATCAAAAAATTTAAGAAAAAAATAGAAACAAACGCAACGTCATTAACACTCCCTGCCTGTTTCATAATATGTTTGGAAATTTATTTTTTTCTGTTGCATACTATGCCGCCACCTACACCCGACAACAATAACTGTCAACTAATGGGAATGTAATTTCGGACGGCTCGTCAGCTAGAAATGTTTCAATCGCGTGTTGCCTTCTATTAGACGTGTAAAGTTAGCGAGGTGCATTCCAGTGAAACACAGTACCAGGCTACAGTGGAGTGCCTGCACAAGTTACAAACTATTGGCCTCGTGCTTGTGAGTTGGGCGAATATATAGGTACTCTCCGAAAACACCTTGAGGTGTTTAATCTATTACTGCAGTGGTGCCTTTGAACAGGCCGGTTGCAATTAATGACAGGTTGGCAGTTTTACTAGGGTTTTTTTTTATGATTTAAATTACACAAACTGAAATTAGGTGTTGCGATAGTTGATGGATATATCCTGAGTGGAAAATGGAAATAGGTATTTGAGGGGGTACAAGTAGGTACTTGGTTAGTAACAAACAAAAAATAGAGTCTTTGTGGAAGAAAGCAACTTATATATTTATTTAAAGGTAGGAATGCGCTCTGCGATCCAGAATCTTGAAGAAACTTAGTTCCTTTTCGACGGAGGATACTGTGGAATTTGTACTCTCACTGAAAAGGGATACAAAGGGTTTGAAATTCAACTACATGGAAGATGGACGAATGCAAGTAGCTACCAAGGATGACCCAGCATATACCCATCATGTCAAATGGTTAGGTTAGGTTAGAGTGGCAGGCCGCCTCAAGTGCAGCCACACTTAGGCCAAATTAGGCCCATTGTGTTACCACAGGATCGAAATCGACTCCTTATCTACCCGTTGAACCAGCCGGAGCTAAGAATGAAGCGATGGAGGCAGTTGATACCCATGTTTGCGAGTTCGCTGAGATTGTCGAAGAAGTATTCTCCGAGGTATAGTTTTCTACGGAGTGACAGTGCTGGACACGTACAGAGAAGGTGCAGAATGGTCTCCTCCTCCTCCTCGTCCATACAGCTTCTGCAGAAATCGTTTGAAGGGAGGCCCATTCTGAGAGCATGTCTCCCTATGACGCAGTGTCCCGTGATGACACCTACTAGAGTGCTTATTATGGGTATTTTCAGTGTAATGAGACTTTTTGAGCGCTTGGAATCCAGCTGAGGCCAGATCTGTTTCGAGGTGTGGCACGTTAAGCAGCTAGACCACCTGCGATTAGTAGCGCTTAATGCGTTTTGTTTAATTAGGAGCTTGCAAGTAGCAAGAGGCATATAGACCCTCTCCTTTTCTGGTAGAGTCGTCATAGTAGTGCCTTGTCTGGCGAGCTCATCGGCGATGCAATTGCCTGGAATGTCTCTATGGCCCGGCACCCAAATAAGGTGAATTTTGAATTGTTCCGCCATCTCGTTCAGAGATAGTCGAAAATTGAGGGCAGTTGTTGAATTGAAGACGACAGAATCCAGGGATTGTATCGCGGCTTGACTGTCGGTAAAGATGGTGATATCCCTTACAGATATAACATTATACCGAAGCCACGACAGGACCTCTTTGATCGCCATGACCTCCGCCTGAAATATACTACAGTGATTAGGAAGGCTGAATGAGATTTTATAATTTAGATCAAAAGAGAAAACACCACCCCCTACTCCTGTTTCAGTTTTAGACCCATCTGTATAGAAACAGACAGACTCCTTACGGAGTCATGTCAAATAGTGTCGAAAGATAATAGATAGGCCATAAGCTTTACATATTCAAATGCCATTTTAAATCCATTAAAACCTATGAAACTATTTTATTGAATGATGAAGTCAAAAACGGAGTTTTTAAATATTTTTCTTGGAAAAGGCGAAACTATTACGCTTCAAAAGCTCACCCAGATGGTTTTACACTAAAACTGTCAATCAATTTTGAGACAGCTCGGTCATTCTATTATCAGAGGGACCTAGCTTGGTGTCAAGTGTCAAGCTTCGGTACACCGGTACACGGCGCTTAGTTTCGGTACTGTACCGGCCATTTCGAAACGGGTGGTCACCTTAGTCATAACCATAGTATCAAAACCAAGTTATTTGTCTTTAATTCTATTCTTGCCATGAGTCATGATCATGAGCATCATCATGAATGAAGGAAGCATTCATTTTAAATTCATTTTTATTTTTACCATTCATTAAACTTATATCCTTGACAAAAACGATTAAATCTAATTTAAAGCTAACATTTATATTAATCTAACTTACTTAGGAAGCATACTGAACCGACTATTTGGTTGTACGTAATGAGAGATATATTCAAAAGAGATATGTCGATGACGTTGTCTTGTGTATTGAATTCCGCCACAAGTGCTTATGCAATTTCTCTTACCCTGTGCAGATACGTCACAATACATCTGGAAATAAGCCGTCAGATCTTACAACACAAACAAGGTTAGGTTAGGTTAGGTTGAAGTGGCTGTCGGCAAGCCGACACACTTAGACCATTATAAGGTCCCTTGTGATACCACATGAATCTAAAATTCAATTCTGCCTACTCGTTGAACCAATTGGAGCTTCTGATGAAGCGAAGGAGATTACGAATGTCTATGTTTTTAAGATCGTTCAGATCGTTATAGTAGAAAGCTCCCAGATGGAGTTTTCGTCTTTGTGAAAGAGCCGGACAGGTGCAGAGGAGATGGAGTATGGTTTCTTCCTCCTCCTCGTCAAGACAACTTCTGCAAAAGTCGTTAGACAATACGCCAAGCCTTGTTGCATGCCTGCCTATGAGACAGTGCCCTGTGATGACACCTATTGTAGCACTGATGTGCTTCCTATCAAAGGAGATCAGGTATCTAGAACGTTTTTGATCCAGCTTTGGCCAGATCTGTTTTGTCGCTAGACATGTCGAGCCGGTTGTTCACCTAAGATTTGTTCTATTGATAGCATCCAGCTTTATTATAAGTTTACAAGTAGCGATCGGAATACCTAAAGAATCCGTAAATGGAAGCATAGGTAATGTAGTTCCGTGTTTGGCGAGTTCATCAGCCTTACAGTTACCTGGGATGTCCCTGTGCCCCGGCACCCAGCAGAGGTGAATATTGAACTGTTCTGCCACCTCTCTGAGAGACGAGCGACAGTTTTGGGCTGTTATGGAATTTGTAGAGACTGATTCCAGGCACTTGATAGCAGCTTGACTATCCGAGAAGATACAGATATCTTTAGCAGATATCACGTTTTCTTTCAGCCAAGATAAGACTTCTTTTATCGCCATTATTTCCGCCTGAAAAACGCTACAGTGATCCGGAAGACGGAAGGAGAGACTAAGATTTAGTCTATCGGAGAAAACACCACCACCGACACCGTCCACAGTCTTCGAACCATCTGTGAAGAAATGGATCGATTCATCATCCAGGAATGCTCCCTCTTCCCAGAATGATCTAGTGGGAATGGAGACCTGGAAATTCTTATCGAATTGTAGTTCTGGTGTAGTGTAGTCAATATTTCCTGGGAGGTTCTTAAAGTCATTCAGGATAGCGGCATGGCCAGTTGTTCTACTGGACCATTGTGAGGTAGCTTTGAGGCGTACGGCTGCAGAAGCGGCCGTTTGCCTGCTGAAGATGTCAATGGGTGCCAGATGAAACAGGATGTCAAGTGCAGCAGAGGGGGTAGTACGAAGAGCCCCGCCAATGCACAAACAAGCCGTTCTTTGGACTTTGCTTAGCTTATCGCGATTGATCGCTTTGTCCAAAGCAGTCCACCAGACAACCACACCGTACGTGAGTATCGGTCTTATGACGGAGACGTATAGCCAGTGAGTGATACGAGGCTGTAAACCCCATTTGTTTCCTATGGCTTTTTTGCAAGAGAAAAGTGCCACATTGGCTTTTTTAACTCTTTCTTGGATGTTAGGCTTCCAAGTTAACTTTCTATCAAAAATGAGGCCCAAGTATTTAGCTTCATTTGAGAATGTTAGCCTAGTACCATTTATAGATGGAGGGTCAATGTGTGGAATCTTGTATTTCCTAGAAAAAAGGACAAGTTCCGTTTTGTGAGGGTTTACACCCAACCCACATTTGTTCGCCCATTTTATTAGCTTATTGAGAGCGTGTTGTAGGAGTTCTTTTAGAGTATTTAGGTACCTTCCTGACACAGCAATAGCAACGTCATCTGCATAGGCAATCACATTGTGACCCCCCGCTTCCAGGCATATCAGTAGTTCATTCACCACTAAATTCCAAAGAAGGGGAGATAGGACACCACCTTGCGGGGTTCCTCTGCTGACAGATCTTCTTGTAGACATCTCACCCAGACTTGAGTTGATAATTCGGCTATTGAGCATCAAATTGATCAGCTCGCCAAGTGAGGCATCCACGTTCAGAGCTGCCAGGGCACCGGCGATCGCAGATGAGTCGACGTTGTTGAAAGCGCCTTCTATGTCTAGGAATGCAACCATTGTGTACTCCTTATGGCGGAAGGACTCCTCTATAGAGCGCGTTAGCGTGTGTAGAGCCGTTTCTACTGATTTTCCCTTAGAATAGGCATGTTGCGCCGTTGACAGAAGTTTTTTGTCAATGCTTTTGCGTAGATGGATTTCAATCAGTCGTTCTAAAGTTTTTAGAAGAAATGATGAAAGACTAATAGGTCTGAGATCTTTTGGACTTACATGAGAGCACTTGCCTGCTTTGGGTATGAAAACCACTTTCACTTCTCTCCATAGCAATGGGATATACACCAGCTCCAAACAGCCTCTTAGGATTATCATTAGCACTGGCAAGATGATATCCGAGGTGTTTTGTAGCTCGGCTGGTATTATGCCGTCTGGTCCCGAGGATTTGTATGGTTTGAAGCTATGTAGCGCCCAAAGCACTCTGTCTCTAGTAATCAGACCATGTAGGTTGGTAGATTGCAGGTTTGATCTGTTTGGATCTTTGTGGGCAATACTATCTGAGCTGCCTGGGAAGTGGGTGTCAAGCAGCAGATTAAGCGATTCCTCGCTAGAAGTTGTCCAAGAGCCATCTGTCTTTTTCAGACAACTTGGCATTGTTGGGTTTGTCGAGAGTATCTTTCTTAGCCTTGATGCCTCGGAGGATTCCTCTATCTTGCCACAGAAGAGTCTCCAAGATACTCGCTTGGCTTTTCTAAGTTGTTTCTTATATGTCTTAAGGGCTTCCTTGTAGGAATCCCAGTCGGTCACTTCCCGTGTGTTTTTGGCACGATTGAAAAGTTTTCTGCAGTTTGATTTGCTCAGACCTAAATCTGAAGTCCACCAATGCGGCTTTTTCTTTCCCCTTGGCAAAATAAGAGGACATGAGGAGGACATCGCATTGTTTAGAGCCAACGTAAGATTCTTGACCTTAAGATCAAGCTCATTGGCGTTACAGGGGGGAATAAAAAGCTCTGGGGTAATAGATTGTTCCAGAGTATCCCTATATTTTAGCCAATTTGTTTTCCTAGGATTTCTGAAAGGAAGTTGGCAAGGAGGTTCATCGATTAAATTAAATTGAATATACCGATGATCTGAAAATGAGTGCTCAGCTGATACTTTCCACTTGGTAATCAACTGGCTAACGGTGTCAGAGACAAGAGTGATATCTAAAACTTCCTGTCGGTTTTTTGTTACAAAAGTAGGTTCGTTTCTATTTTATTTATTTCAATCAAATAAGAACATCCGCTGTTCTCGCCAGATTATATACTTAATACAAAAAATTATACTTAATGACCACCAAAGACTAACAACAGGATTAGTTTATTCCTAAATGATTCTCTACTTATATTAAAATCAATAACATCACAATATTTATTAGATTCCCTAAGGCATCTAGAGATTGGTTCATTGTAACCATAGTTAACCCTATGATAGGGTATATGAAATAAAAAGCGATTCCTAAGAACTCTCACAGGAGCATAAAACCCAACTAATGATAAAAGAAAAGGGCAATCGATATGACCATCTATCAAATCGCGAATGAACATAACGGAAAAATATTGCCTCCGTCTGAAAAGAGGTAAGATACCAAATAACTTGCACCTCGTCTCGTAAGATGGCATTTCAATATTCCATCGCAGTCTACGAACAGCTACTCTAGTAAAACGCCTTTGGATCTTCTCAATTCTAAAAGAATGTAGGTACTTCGTAAAATGGATTCCATACTATACTGCAGTATTCAAGATGTGATCTGACAAATGCAAAAAATAGACATTTAAGAGTATGAGGATCTTGAAAGTCTTTCGAATTCCGCAATAAAAAACCAAGCATCTGATTACCTTTGGCAACCAAAAACTCAATGTGTTTGCAAAAGCTAAGTTTTATGTCAAAAATAACTCCAAGATCTTTTTTGGAGCAGATAAAGGACAAAGGGGTATTGTCGATTGTGTACGTAAAGGGAATTGGAGAGAGGTGACGATAAAAAGAAAGGCTTTGACATTTAGAGACATTGAGATGAAGGTCATTGTCATTACACCAAATGGAAAGACGATTGAGGTCATCTTGTAGAAGAATACAGTCTTGAACTGAACTTATTTGTCGGAAGATCTTCAAATCGTCGGCAAACATAAGACACTGGGAATTCAAAAACAAGTCAGGAATGTCATTAATAAACAAAAGGAAGAGTAGGGGGCCCAGATGACTACCTTGAGGTACTCCAGAGGTAACATAAATTGGTGACGAGAGCATTCCGTTTAAGCGAACATATTGGATACGATCGGTTAAGTAGGAATGAATCCACTTAAGGATATTGGAGTGAAATCCTAAGGTAGTTAGTTTAGAAATTAATGTTCTATGGTTAACGCGATCAAATGCCTTAGCAAAGTCTGTATAAATTACATCACATTGTAAGCCATTCTCAAGGTAATTCAAGGCAGTATTACAAAAAATGGAGAGATTCGTAGTAGTGGATCTGCCTGTAACGAATCCATGCTGAGACGGAGAGATAAATCTTTTTAAGAGAGGTGTAAGTTTGTCACACACTAGTTTTTCAAACAACTTAGGGATAGAAGAAATTTTACAGATTGGACGATAGTTGGTAATATCATGCTTCGATCCAGATTTATATATGGGCGTTAAAAACGACCTCTTCCAATCTTTCAAAAAAATTCCAGACTGGACAGATAAATTAAATACTAAACACAAAGGTACAGAAAACGCTGAGGAGCACTTTTGAAGTAGAATTGGCGGGATGCCATCCATACCCGGATTTTTCTCTAGTTTCAATGAAGAAAGAGCTATTTGAACTTCAGCGATTGAAAACTCAAAGTAGTTTATATTTACGACATCACAGGACATTGAGTTGTTAAATAAGACTCTTGGTGTGGTAGTACCAGAAGAATAAACCGATTGAAAGTGGTTAGCGAACATGTTACAAATGGTTGACAGATCAGATGAGGTTACATTATTAAGACGCATACATTTGGGAATACCATTAGATTGTTTTTTGCTATTAATAAAGCTCCAAAAGCGTTTACTATTGCTTTTCAAATTAGACTCAACGGAAAGAATATACTGTCTATAAAGAAACTTATTTAAAACATCGAATTCTTTTTGAAGCGTCCGATAAACTTTTAGAAGTTCCTACATTACTTATGATAAGGTTTGTTTTCAAAATGTAATCAAAAAGTAACTCACCTCTATCATTTATGTCCGAACTGCCCCATACAGAGTGGTGAGCATTAGCATCACAACCGATTATGAGGTTGGTTTTAGTCCTCTCTCCTTCCGCGATCACTCTCTCCAGTTTATCCCCAGGGAGAGGGCCTGTGTAGTCATAGGCCAGATATGCCGATGCTATCCAGTAGGTGCTTTTAGCAGTCACTAGTCTAGCTACAGTTAAATCTGGATCGCTGAAATTAGGGAGTAAAAGTAATTTAAGGCTACGCTTCGCTAGTATACATGATCTGGGTCTACCTTTGTCAGTCACATACAGCTTTTCGTATCCAGGAGCCTCGAGTCCACGAACCACGCTGTTGTCAAACCATGGTTCCTGAATCAAGACGATGTCTTCTCCGCCCTTTGAGAGGCGAAGGATGAGGGCGGCCGAAGCCTCTATGGAGTGGTGAAGATTAATCTGCACTAACTGCAGCATTCTTGCTACAATCAGGCGGATGAACCTCCACCACGGTGTTGTTTAGTTCTTCCGCTTCTGAAGATGAACCAAGAAGTTCGTCCTCACTCAGAAGAATCTTGTTGAAGTCATCCATGTCCATGTCCGAAGGAGCATGATCCAAGGTGTTTGTACTGGAGGCATCGTCATCCAGTGATGGGAATGAAACCGATGCTCCAGGATCTAAGGTCTCAGGTTCTGAACCTGTGGGGTAAGGAGGCAATTTGCCTGAATCTAGCTCATCTTTCTTATATACTTTTAGGGTGATAGATTCGAAACCAAATCTGATCACGCCTTTAGTCAATGTCAAGGGAGCAAGCGACTCTTTGTTTATCACAATGAGAGCACACCTGTAGAGACCTCTTTGTTCTTCCAACTTTACAACCTTCCAGTTGTAAGTCGGGAGTGACGGATTGCTCAGCCTAATCACATCGAGAATCTCTTCGCTTGAGGAGGGTTCGGCTGGGATCCAGGTACGAGTTCTAGGTCTGCTTGGGATATCCTCCCTCGCAACGACATCGAGTTTCGCACCTGGCCAAACTTCTCCCAGTCTGCTTATAGCAAACTTGTAGAGATCACAGGATCTCTGATCGTCGCAGGCGATAAGCTTCACATGGCCCTGATGCCATCCACCATCGCAAGTAATAGGAGGTGGTCCCGGGTTGTCCCTCATGACGCTCAAGAAGCTGCCTGAAAGCTTCGTCTTGACCACCTGCCACCGTTCAGGGGAGATCGTGCCATCATCGTCACTACGATCGATCACAGCGATCACTATTTTATTTTTGAGAACGTCACTGAACGACTTTTGAGATGTGACGTTGGGTGACCTTTTGGGAGCGACGGTGCTATGCACCTTAGGTCTTTTGGGAGCCGGAGCGGTCCCTTCCAACGATCTCTGGCGCTTAGACGTAGAGTCCTTGCTGGTCGTCAGTGGTACGTTCTGCAGAAATTTTTCCGCCCATTCAACTTTGCTGTTTTGCTCAGCTGTCCTATCAGCCTTCAAAGTTTCTCCGAAGACCTTTAGGATATGCTGAGCGTAACGGCGTTTGTTGTGCGTTTTTTTCGAGGGAGTGCGATGCCGCCCTGTCTCACTGGAAGACGCTTGAGCGGTCATGCCTCCTGATACGCTGGTAGCAGTGGTAGGGCCATGTAATTTCACAATCCCACCACTGCTAGGACGTGTAGGTTTTTTTGAATTTTGCCCACTACAGCTGCTAGCAGTAGAAGAATCATGAATGGTCACGATTTTTCCACCGCTCACAGCCGCAGGAGCTGTACCAATAGTCAGCGAAGTCGCCGCACTACTGCCCGGTTTAGAAGGAGAACCGGTCTCATTTTTTTGTTTTTTTAGAAATTTGTTTTTGTTCATAGTGATACCCACGAGTAGCGGAGAAATGAGATCCGTCTGTGCAGAGATCCGCATTACACAGACGAGGCTAGCTAATCCGGAGGGCGCCAGGTATCCGGATACTCCGTCTTCGACTTGAGCTATTTTTGAAACTGGGCCCCCAGCCAGGTTGATATTCGGCACGGGTCGTATGACACCTTTATCCAGCCCAGGCGGAAATAGGATGGGATAAGAGATAGGACTAGTAGGAGAAGGAAGGAGTGGGACAAGAAAGGAGGGAATGGGAGAGGAGAGCACCTTTTGGTTTCATGGTTCATCTGGAGAGATTCTCGAGAATCTTTACCATTACTCAGCCCCCACAACTCGTCAAGTTCGGTGCTAGAGTGGGAGAACACAAACAAGAAATCGTTGAAATGTCGTCATCATGATCAAGACATTTGGATTGCATTGCTAGGGTGACAAGCTGAAATCATGAAAGTAACCGCGAAACATGTGAGGAACAGAGAGGTCCATACTTCGATAGTTGAAAGCATATGCCCTATTTCGGACTAAAGGATATACAGGGCTTTAAAAAAAAACTAGTTAAATCGGACTTGACAGCACGAAAGTCGGGCTTGAAATGTGCCAAACATATATGAATCGTGCTCAAAGCAAACGTCTTCTATTGTATTTGAGATTGTTAGCGCTCGCCACGTACTGAAAGGATAAAGTTAACGATCGCGCATTTGCTTGCATCTTCCTAGCTGATACTGTCGTGTCGGCCGTGAAAATCGGGAGGAGGACTTGACCTAAGGAGGCATACCACAGCTGTATAGCGGGGGCATTTCTCACTGGGGGCAACTATGAATTAGTATGCTGGAGAAGTTTAGTGGTGTAAACCTGTGGCTTAGTTAAAATAAGAATAGACTACCTTTACTTTTGCTTCATAGTTTCCAATGTCATTCAGAGTTGACCAGGCATTGCAAAATTGTACATAACTCCAGCTTGGAAGCTGGTAAATACAGCGGGCAGAAACTTTTGCAAATAATGCCCAAATACCCTACTGATCTACTATCTATCTTTCAACTCAATTCTACCAGAAAAACGCATCAGATTTTCGGTTACCATCTAGCAGACACAGTGTCATTCAGATTAGTGACCGAATCGCTACATCCCTGAACGAAATTAGTCGATTTTCCATACGAAACAAAAACAGATTCCGTCAGTTTTCCTGGAAGGCAAAACGCACCAGCATCCGAAAAGAAATTCCCTTAAGGTACCCATTCAGCACAAGACAAAACGGACAGGCTGGTGTCAACACCGGTAAGCAAAGGAAACAACGAGTAGTGTAGATGTGATTTATGTAGACTTTACCCTCCCAATATGCAAGTCTTTGCAGACAACGCCACACTGAACGCCAAATATTCAAAAGCTTTGTTTGCCGTCATAGTCCAACTATCGCCAGGACACCTAACTTAACATTATGTAACGTACCTACATAGGTACGAGTATCTTAGACTTGAAGCTATACGTGCTCGTATCAAGTATATGCACTCATGACCGCTCCCATTCAGAAAGTGTTAAATCCCATATCCAAAAACGAAAGGCAACAACTCTTAATTCTAGTGATGCAAAATGTTGTCAATCACTATTCACTGTTCGGATTTACGAGTTGCTCGGATTTACAACCACCCACTTCCGATGACAGTGAGAGGCGTGTTAAACCACTGACTGATGCAAAAGCAAGGCTCGTATTTCCCAATAAAACTGTTCATGCGGTAGTGGACAATGCCTCCATCAGAATAATTTAACTTTTCATGAGTGTCAGTTCGCATTCGTGGTAAATCATTATTAATTAACAAATGAATCCATGTTGGATGAGCAGATACTTGAAACACGGTGGTTATCAATACTCGTATGTTGCTATATGGCATACCTTACTCATCATCATTAATGGACTACGTATAGATATTCAAACTACGTTGGAACTGTGATGTTTTCGATAGGTAGTTGAAATATCGCATTGCGATTCAAAGTAAGTATTTCAGAATTTTACTGAAAGTGGGTCTATGAATTTTTTACTTGTATATCGGAGTTCTTAACTTTCTTCATAACGTAGTTAGAGGAACTTTTTGTGTTTGTGCAAAATTTTGAACTCGAGATATTAATTAATTCTGATTTGGAGTTTTTCGGCTTACAGTTCGGGGCCGTTTTTCTTTTCAAGGTAACTTCAATACTTTCAATGCTTAATTTTCATACCAGTTTGATTTGTTCGAAAACGGATCTAACGATTTCAACCAAAACTGATATCTGAGCTTAAGTAGGTGAGGTTAACATAACTGCATACTCAGTTTTTCGATAAAGAAGAGTCGAACGGTACCTACTTTCGAAATTTGGACATATCTCGAAAACGGTCTATATACGATTATAACCAAAATTTCTGAGGTAATACGGTCATTTGCAACTTAATAGCAAATTCAGTTTTTCTCTATATTATCGTAGGTATAATGCATTTTTTTAAAAAAGTAAATTTTTGAAAAATGTTGTTTTATTTAATTTACCTTAAGACCGTACCAATAATTTCGACTAGAATGCATAGTCAGAGGAAAATTATTGTTTCAAGATTCTTGTGTCCTTAATTTTCAATTCGAAACACCGAAAACGACAATTTTAGGAACAGCACATTATGTATCTCGAAAACCCTATTTCCGATTTGCATAAAACTTTACAAACCAAGTATTGCCTACATTCGAAATAATATTTAATACTTAATTTTCAGGTAAATAGCTAAGCAAAAGTATTTCTCAAACTAAATATTTCAAAATTGTTTAGTTTTTTGTCTGTATATAATTTTACAAAAACCTCTATAACGATTTTGATCAAAATAAATATTTAGGATAATATTAATTAAGATCCCATAGCTAATTTTTCTCAAAAAAATCGAATAAATCAGTTTTTTGATTATACCTCAAAAATTCATACCTAAAAGCGAAAATCCGATCTGTGTTCATACATTTTTTTTAAACTCAATACCGCACTTCCATTCAAAACGCAATAACAGCTCCGCAAAACTCATATTTAGCAAATATTATCAGCATCTTCCTTTTTTCAACCGTATTGAATATGCAACTTAAAACAATTCCTTCTACTTGGAGCTTACACAATCAGACACTGTCACTTCATTTGCACACCTCACACACTAATGCAAATTCAATAACATATGCCATGAGTTCGTACATATATGTATGTCTATGTAAATATATCGCTCTACTTACGGTTGCCACTTGAAAATAAAGTCTGTGTCCAAAATTGGAAACAAAAAATTACCAACTGTAGCTAAAAATGACCAAAATAATTTAGGTCCGAAATATTTGTAACCACAGACCAATCAGATCACCATATTTATTTCAACATATTCTTCATGTACACAGATCATTTATATTATTTTTGTAATTATTAATATTATTTCATTTCGCAAGAAAAAATTACCAAATTACCATGTGACGAAGAGAAAAAGTAATAACCAAATTTGGCACAAATTACGAATGTGGCAACCGTGAGTCTACCATGAACACTGCTTCCAATCATAGACTCTTAAACAAGCGTCACTAATCTATACCAGTCAAAAATAAAACCATACCCCAACAGATCATAAAAAAAAAACTCCTAGACTTTGCTTTGTTTAAAAATCATACAGTAGGCTTACAACTCTCTAACCAGAACTTTGCGAGAATTGTTATTTGATATATACTGCCGTATCAGATTATGCATCCAAAACTGGATCTTCTTTAACACAATTCATCGAATCTCAGATTTTTACCTACCTACCTAATAAAATAAGAAAACAACCAAACTTTTGATAAACGAGAAAGTTTCGTTCGACACAGTCTTGCACTTTATTTTGAAGGTCTTAAGAAAATTAAATTGCACATTGGATAAGGAAGTTTGTAGAAGCAGCTGTCAAGGAACTTGTGAAGCTATAAGAAGAAAAACATTAATTGTACCTAATGGTACAATTTCTGTAAGGGTAAAGCAGAAGCGTTTACAAACCTTTTTAAACATTTGTTTAAAGCGACTATAGGAAGAGTTTTGTGCGATCCAGTCAAGCGATACTGTACCTTTTACTAACTGGCCCAAAACTTTGTTTGCGGAGTGAAATTTGGGTCTTGGGAACCTCATTTACCGAATCATAGCAAACGTAGCAGATTATTTTCATAGCCAGAATCCATTTACTGTACGACTTGGATATTTTTCTTGCACGATGGACAAAATTTGATAAATATGCCACCCAAAAATAGGCGTGGCAGTGAACGCCATAGGCGCTAGTCTTCTCGGTAACTGGGGAAAGACATAAAACCACCAAAGGTTTATGTAATATGAATAGGCATTTATTTTCTGTCCCAGAGATTGTGTTCAAAGCCATAGAAGCGCAGCAATTTACTTTAGTTATTCATAAGTGTGGGACAGGGGTTCCGGGACATCAATTTTAAACAGGAAATGTCCCCCTTCTATGTCCGCAATCTTCTTAAGGCGTTATTTTTTCCATTGGATTTTTTTTTACTCTCTTTTTGTAAGTTCTATAAATGGAAGACTGAATAAAATAATCCATCATGTCCTCTCTTAGCTTTTAAGGTATTTGGACGCCTTAGCGCCGGAAATGCAAAAGTAGCATAGCTTTCTTTTTAATCATTTCAACAAAGAGGATAGTTTGCTGTTTAATTTATTAATGCGAATAAGAGTCACCTTAATGAATACGCCATATATTATTAAATACCAAAATATGGTAATAAATTATCACACCTTTGCCTTTGAAAGAAAATTACGAAATTCATTCTTTGCAAAATGTTCATCCCCAAGGACATTTTCGAACAAAAGAACAAGCGATGTTTTGTGTAGATTCCTTTTAATCTATTTGAAATTCTTACATTTTATTTTTATGCGGGAACAATTTGATTAATGATCAGTTTCAGCTATTTAAATTAAATTTAATTTGATCGCAATATTTTTTTCTCATTCCATGGGTTTCCGTTATATATTTTTACTGCACGGAAATGCAACGTTTTATTTTCCAGAAACTTTTGTGCTTGTACGTGGGGCCTTAAACGGAAAATTTATCTACTCCAATTTTATATCCGTTTAGAATAGTTAAATGCAAAAATATATAAAAATTTAATTCTCTACTGAGACAAGAGACAGTTTTCAACACCAAATTCCTGTCTTCAGCGGTTTGAAAGATATAACTACTAAAACGCATTTTAACAACTGAGCTCGATGAATGACTATTTTTACCGTCAACAATGCGTTTTGAGGAAACAGACGACTCTCTGTCGGCACTAGGCAACTAATAAAGCTATGACATAGCAGCGGTTATATATAGATTTAATTTGTATTCTTTTCAACCTTTAGTAGTTGGAGAATGGTTCGAGGGTTTTTTTTTTGGAGTTGTACAAAATGTTTTTAGTGCATTTTTTGGGGAGTTTTAAACCTTTTTTTTTTTTATAAAAGATTCATTTTCTGTTTTCGCTTATTGTTTCTTAATCGTTTTTTTGGGAATTTCTTAAAGCACTTCTTCTTTCTTTTATCATTTTTTCGAGGCGTATTTGACGCATTTTCGAGGACACATTTTTTGGGAACATTTTAATAATCCTGTTTTCTATCTCCCTTTTTTGAAAGACTTTCTCTCAAATTTTTTTAGGGTTTTTCGGGAAGCACTTGAGGCCTTTTTATAAGTGTTTTTTTTTTTTTTTTTTGAGAGTTTACTATGCTTTTCAAGGGCCTGTGTTGGAGGTTTTTAGCTGTAGTTTTAGCTTGTAATGAAGCCGCTTGTTTTGTGGGGCGTTTTTTCGGTTGTTATTTTTATCGGTTTTTGAAAGCGTTTCTCGGCGGTTTTTTTGGGCGTTACTTGGCACGCTTTCTTTTGGGGAATTGTTTGGAGATTTTTAAAAGTTTTCTTGGGTCCTTGAAATATTGTATGTACTGTTTTCGAGCTTTTTTATGGAGTTTGAGATGTGGTTTCGGTTTTTAGTTCGGCGGCTTGAGTTTTTGAAGCACAGTTGCCCTCTTAAGATTTTAACTCTGAGTGGAAAATTTGTTTACAACAAAGGTACCTATGTACATTGTACATCTCTGTAGTTAAAATCGCATTCAAATCCGTTCGCTGCAGTCATACAGATAGACGCACTACATGGTATAGGCTTTAGAAACAACTGCGACACCTGTCGGCTTTAATTAAGACTGCCTCTAAACACTGCCCTCACAAATAGCAATAAACAGTAAAAATTTTTGCAAAATCGGTGGATTAGTTTTTGAGTAGGTCAAATACAAATGAACTTTGCCATTTAATTTTCGCGGAGCAGAGCTCTCCAGCTGACTGCTGGACTAAGAAAGGTTGGCCGTTGAGGGAAACGAAAATATATCCAGAAATGGTTCACTGTGAGGAGACCGTATAATATTGACTTCTTGCCTTGGTAAATTAGGGCTGTTGAAAAAATATTGAAAAGGTATTATTGAAGGTTGGGAAATGTTTTCATAACAATACCTTTTCCACCTTTCGGGAACGTCTGACAAATAGAGTAACATTTTTCCAAGAAAGCTCGTCAATGGAGATAACGATGGGCCCGCTATGGTACCTGGTCTTTTGTGACGATCTCGCAACCCCACTCAACCTAACCTAACATAAGCTCCTCTATATCGCCATAAAATTGGAGACGCCTTCCACTCTTTTCAAAAATAAAACGCTACACCAATTATTTTGAGTATAGTCAGATCTACCGTCTAAACTCTAATTCTCTGCCAGAGAAAATAAAAAGAGACGGATCTCAAAACAAACCGTTTTTCTCTCTTCAAACCGGAACATGAGCCAAATACGAATTTTTAAAGTAGTTCCAGTCCTTGAAACCAATGAATCTTCTCTTAATCTCTATTCAGTTGGCAGTTCTTCAACGCTTGAGCTACGCACACTAATTACGTGCAACCGGCACTCGCCTCCGCCCTTTCGAATGTAGAACGCATTATGAATAAGTTATTCGATTATGCCGGAACTACAGCAGCCTGAATTAGTGGCATTGGTCCATGACTTAAGAAAATCGAAACCAACGAGAGAATAGAATAAAGGGAATGTACATAATTACCAAAGCCAAGGAAGGAACAACGACAAGGACGACTTCGGTCGGATGAATCGGACGATAAGTCTATAGGAAGGAAGTAAATCGATTTTGCAATGATTTACTCCAGGGAAATAACCTCTTCGATGATTCCGGATCGTTTAAAGTGTGCGGTCCATTTGCATAGTGCATGAAATTTAAATTGAAGAAATGTGTAAAACGACAGAAGTGCGGCAAACCCCAACTCGAAGTGCCATCCTGTCGGTCCACAGCGTACACCGTGCGGTATATAGTGCTATCGATTTTATACACTTTTAACTTTCTACGAGTGTACGATGCCAGACAGCAGCAGCGACTGCTGGCAGTTCTGCTGCAATGGTGGTTGCGACGGTAATTTTCTTGCGTTAAATTTGAATGCGATATTCTGATGGCTGTTCGATATAGGTATACATTCAGCACTTGAGGGGGGAAGTTAAGATAGGATTCGGTATCAGGTGTGCATTGAAAGTGGATCTCTGGTAAACTGGTTCTGTATATTTGGTTTTAAATTCATCGTGGAGAGTACGAACTGATGTGGCATCCATGCCTCTGGCACGAAAAGTACCTATAGGTAATACATTTCAAATGATTTGTAGGCTATAGTGATGTATGATGGGCTTACAGTGATTTGAAATGAAGCATAATTGAATCTCCTGTGCTCAGGGCGATGCTGGCGGACACCATTGATACAGAAATGTTACTTCTGAGACGAACTGGGGGTCCTGAAAAGACCTTATCCGCCCTTAAAGGTACCTAAAGGAAAAAACAGTTTTTTAGCTCTAAAACAGCTGTTTACATAAGTTCGCCGTTAATAATAATTGTTCATGGAGGGTTACAGTACACAATGAAAAACTGATGGCCACAAAAGCACTCATCTATACCTAAAATCTGGCATCTCTACGATTTTACTGAGGGACTAAAAGAGTGGGTACGAAGTATTTGCGTGGTGTACCTCAAGGGTCGGTCATGGGACCCTTGCTGTAAAACGTTAAATATGACGAAATTTTCAATCTACGTTTTCTTTTCGAAGAGGAAATCCCCGTGGTTCTTGTGGCAAGAACTTTAGAGGGTATCAAAAACTCGTCAGCTAAACACCGGTTTACAATTTTCAGCATACAAAACGGAAGCAGTACTTTTTTTACGAGTGGGAAAGTTCGGAAGCGATCGTTTTTAGAATGGAAGAGGTTCTCTACAGCTGATAAATATCCCTTGAATATTTCCATATGTGACACCTTATAATATGAATTCTTTCTCAAATATCAGTAGACTTGACGTCCGACTTTCGCCTGAGTACGGGACAAGCAAGCTTTGGATCTTGCTTCCTGGAGACAAAGTTCCCATCGTAAACTACCTGCAATAGTTCAAGTACACAACAAGCAACTATAAACAAGCATCTTAGATGTTTTTTTAAGCGTTATAAGTTGGCCTTTCGTCAAAAAACTTAAAACTTCAAGAGTAAAGATCATGGACCAATGTTAGGTAGCCCGTTTATATACGTCACGTATATAAACGTTTGTGATTTTCGGACGCCATGGACGGTGAATTTAGTCAACTTCACGAAAGTGGTTTTACTTTCTAGTAGGTGGAAACTAAGTCCCTCAGTGGGAACTAAGATCCTTAGTAGACTTACTCCGTAAGTGGGTACGAAGTCCCTCAGTAGACTGTACTCCCTGTACCGCCCTGTACGATACCATGAGGGCGTAATGGCGGAGTAGTATGTGTCCATTACTATACTCAGCGATTGGTCTAGGGCTCGATTGCCAGAAAAATAAACATCTTTAGGTATTTTATTTCACTGTGAAAACATCCGAGAGTATAGGTATAGTTCTCATGTCGGCATGAGATTGTTAGGTCCCTTCTATTTGTTTCAAAACTTAAATATCACACAAATGAATATAAGCTAAGCCTAGGATATGTGAAAAGTCCTGAAATGCCAGTCTTTTAGCATTTCTTCGTCGACTATAATCTGAGTGATACTACTCCAACCTGTGTTACGTTGACAGCTTACACCATTCAAGTTCTGAATCGGTAAGCCTGTTAGACAACATTTGGGTCATCTAGTGGCATAGCCTTGTGTCAATCTTCAGATTTCCAATGGAGTCAGGTGTATCTTCCGCCTCTTTGATGTCAAATGATCTCAAAATGTATGAAAACAAAAAAACTGGTAGCAATTCCACAATACCGATAAAAAAAATGTATAACTCTCTCTACTAGCCTAACGTTTGCAGACAGCATGTTGGTATTTTAGGCCCATTTCTTTTCTGGGTATACCTAATTCAAAAAAGGCAGTTCCGTCAATATATTTAGAAAGTTTTCAATGAAGGGGCTATAATAAGCTAAAAAGTCCTTCGATTTTATATGCGTGGGTGCACAAAACACGATATACTCGCAGGTGAGTGCATCTGCCTTCAAAGTAGACCCTACAAAAGTTTGTCAATGAAACAAGTCATATTGAGACAGTTCAAAGGATCTATGCTGCATAAACATTTGTCTTCTTTCATGGGGTAGCTCAATGGTGGACTGACCAACCACCTATATCCACAGAAATTCTTCAACCAAAAGTTATTCGCAAGACCTATTGAATAAACAATCACGATGACATCTGCAAGGCAAACTATAAGCAAAGTTCCTAATGATCCGATCAATTTATTTGTCGTGTACGACTTTGACAACAAATTTCCCAGAACTTTTCCCATTGACATAAACGACCCAGCAAACTATCATATACCTCTTTAAAACTATGCTCCTGCACTTACACCAGAACCCAAACAAAGTGCGGTTAGCTTTACAGTCTATATGGCCACCACTTCTTGTATCCTATAGTGGGAGAGTGTGCGAGAATGCAATCAAACTAAACGTTGTTTGACCGAATTCCCATGGAAATCTAAGCATTCTGTCAGTTCCGCTGACCAACTTGCGTCTAATGGCAGATGGCACTACAGCCGGGTTAAAGAGAAGACCACCACTCTTACTTTGCAGAATTTCCCCACCGAACACTAGTTTTCCTGCATTTTCAAAAAAAAAATTGTTGTGAAGAGCAAACATGCGCACAAGCATGTAACTTGTTTTGGTTTGCTGTGTGCTCCTTGCAACGGCAGCTGAATCGGTCTCAGTTGGAAAATAAAGGAAACTTGATGAGGGCAATTTTAAACCATTGGCCTGACATAACAATTGAGCTAATTCATTGAAGTTAGAGGGGGTAGTTATGAGTAGCCGGCGGTTTCTAGAATTGACTGTGGTCATTTTTGTTTTTGAAATTATTTCCAATACGTTTTCGAGTACGTGTTTTAAAGAGTTTTGTTTTGGTTGTGGATTGTTAGGAATTTAGAACAGATCAGAGAGTCTTTGGTGTTCATACTTAAAGTGCAAAAATGCGAACTAAATATACGAGAGCCTGGAATATGTAGGTAAGGTTTCTGAGATTCATCAAATTAGTAGCAGCATATTGAAAAGGTGAGAGTTTTTGTAACTTAGAAGATATTCCACTAACGGGTCTAGAATTTAAAGCAGTTCATTCGTCGTTGTAAGTTCCGGATTGGATTGATTGAATACCTATGCCTATACTTAAAGCAGCCTTCTCTAAGACTTGCTAATTTCCCTCTGCAAAAGGTTTTTGGGAACAGTGGATCAGTGCTTAGTATACTAAAGTACTGAGCGAGGGGCTTAAGGTTAAATCTCATGAAATCTCATCTTTTGTGGACGTCTAATAGCATGTTCCCACCAAACTGAAATCGCGAGGTTTCGATGAACTTTTACTGAAACCTTGTAAGTCGTTCCCACCGAAATCATAAACTGTCAAACTTAAAGTGGCTGTCAAAACAGCTGGTTGCTGACGCAAAATAATAATACCGAAAATGAGTTTTGTACAAATTAAGGAAATAATTTCTACATTTGTATGTGATTTCGCAGTACAAAGAAATTAATTCATTACAATGCTAAATGTACAAGTTCTTAAATTCTTACAGCTAATAAAACCGAAAAAGCTCAAAATCTAAGGAAATCAAGAAAAGGTCATTCATTTCGTGTTTTCAAGTGGTTTGACAGCCAAAGTAACAATTTTGGGGGTAGTGTATTGGAGTACTACGCAGCAGGACTCATGTCCGATTCTCATGCCAGTCCCATGGGACCCATCGTAAAATATAAATTATATACGAGTCTGCACTGAATGAAAATTGCAAAAAGTCAATTTTGTAAGTAAATAGCTTATGGTTTACTAATACGAAGAAAAAAAAATAAGAAATTGAAAAAGTTGAAGAATAAAATATTTTTTATATTTTTTTTATTAAAAAATGGTCAAAACCACTCGACCAATGTAAAACCCAATAAAAAATCCCCAGAAGAAGTTGAAAAAAAATCAACGAAACGTCGGGAAATGAATAAAATAGTTTTATTTCTATTTTGATTCGGAAAACATAGACCAGTAAGCTCTAATACAACTACTTCAATTTATTTAATACCTGGTCACCACTTAAAAAGAAAAAAAAATCTTTTTCTTTACATATTTTGTGCTTTTGTAAAGTTTCTATAAATCTTTGGGAATGCCCCCTACCTGAATAATGTGCGCTAAATTTGTTTCTTGTAGGTCTTATGCAGTTAGTATTGCGGGAGGCGAAATAGCCTCGATAGCGCCTTACCGAAGTAAAATTGTTACTTGGGAGAGATACCACCCGAAATGTGCGAAAAAGTGGTAAAAAATTATCTCAAAAAATCACATGCTGCGAGTCTTACCCAGGCGGCCATTTGAATGATATTGTTCTTCACACTTAATGGCAAAGTCCAAACTTTGTAAGGAAATAGGTACAATTTTCATCAAAAATGTATCGAACAATTATTGGTCACAAATGAATAATTTTTGTTCACTTATTTTGCACATGCATATTGCGGACCATACTTATATGCTTCAATTTTGTCTGAATACGTTTCCGAAAGTGCCCTGTGCCCTACTTCGGGCCAATGCGGATCTATCAAGCCCAAAATTGTGAAAATCGATGATCCATTTCGGAGTTATGAGTGCACACACGAACGCCAGTCTCTTTTGTGGATTTGCTCACTTTGGTGTATGCCGACGAACTGAATGTGTTAAAATATTCTAGCCTTGGCAGTTCTCAAAAAAAGTCATCCTTGCATTAAGGCCTCTGAAAGGGTACTGCAAAGATCCTTCTGGAAGTTATTAACAAGCTTTTATCTACCAAAAGTCGGTTTGGCACAAGAGAGCCCAGACTGTTCTCAATTCGCCTATTATGACTTGTGTGCTATAGCGACTTATGTCACAGCTACTCCGAGAACAGCGCTTAACAATGTTGGAGCTTTAAATACATGAGCTAATATCGCATGAAACACCTGTCCTAGAGTAATGCTTTTTTTGACTGAACAAGGTATCGCTACATAATTGACCCTTTACCGATTCTAAGTCACAGAGGCAATCCGCGTTAAGATAAATGGTAGATGCCGAGCTTGAAACTTATTTCTATACATCGGATTCATAGAGATGGAATCAACTTCCTCTACAACGTGCTTCTTGTAGGTAGGAGGTTCTCAACAAATATTCAAAACCCATTCATAATATACCACCACGAACCAAACCACTTCTACGCACACGTCATCAACCTCCCAGAAGAAACATAGGGAAAACTTTTCCCCCGAAACACCAAATTATAAAGATCGATTAAATCAACAACAATCCGACAAAAGGAAACCCCGAAACCGTTCGAGTGTTTTAATTACTTCCAGTTTGCCAGTTGCTAGTTTCCACTTCAAACATGTTAACAGTTTATCCGTATTTTGATCTGAAAGAGGAACTTCATATATATGGCATCAGTGGAAAAGAGATTTTTGCTCCAAGGACAAAGAGCAAAAAAAAAAACTCTGCTTTTCACCATCGCCATCGTCGGAACATGTGTAGCTCACTGCCTTTGTGTCTAACAGAAGCGTTTGTCGGCAAATTGAGCTTATGTAGAAAATGGAGTTGAAACAATGCCACACCAAAAAAATAGGAATTCCTCTCCATTATATGCTGAGGACACTAAATTCTCTAGAAAACTAGTATTCTGCGGGAAATTGCGAGGACATTCTTTATAGCGCAAGTGAATTCAGTAATTGAAACGAACTTTTGAGTAAACAAAGATGTGTATCTGTCTCTTGAAAGCGTTTCGTATAGTGTGGCGTTGATTAATGGCGGCACTCTTCGTGCCCTTAAATGCACGCGGTTCTATTGAAAATGAAAATCTCGCTTTGACACCCTTCGAGTCTTTTAGAATGACGTGCCAGCCGAGCTCAAGGTGCCGAACACCTTGTCCTCCCATGTAAACACATTTGGGGGCAACACTGCAAAGTGCGATTTATCTAAAATGGATATAGTTGCTCTTTGAAGGCTGCAAGGTTTTGGTTCTCTTTAAACTAATCCAAGCGGGATAAGGCTACCGAAATCCCCTGGTCCATGTTAACATATTTAGGGCGGGGGCTAAGATGAGGTTGCTAAGGCGAGAAAACGTAATGACATCAAAGAACGTAATGACTAGCTTTACAGAACAAGGAATAGTTTTTAGGTAGGTTTCAGTAGGCCCTCTGAACCCCTTCAAACCATAAACCTATCATGAAAAAAGGTGGTAAGGACCGCAAATAATTTCAATACAACAATTGGAATGGATGCTAATGAATACACATATTTAGCCAACTACAGTCGTGTACATAACATCTTAACTACCGGGCTAAAACTTTGGTATTTAAAATCAAGGAATAAATTGTCTTAGGCCAGGGTTTGGACCTGAAACACCTCGATCATTCTTGCCTTTTCATTTCAACTTAATATATACAAGTCTCCGCCTCTCCACCTCATTGAGCAAAGCAAGTAAGCTGCCCTTATTAAATTATGTATTAAATCAAAAAAATCTTCTTTGTTGATTGCCAGGCCGCCATTAACTCAACCTCTCGATTCAAGCACGACTATTTCAAAGTTCGGCCGCAGGGAGATACTTTTTTCGGGCTAATCATCAGTTCAAGATCACTCTCGTCCTAGTTTCCAACCCTAGAAAGAAATGGGATTGCTGATGGCTTAGGCAGACATTGCTAAACTAAACCTCAAAGGTAAAGACAACATCCCATCGTCTTAGGCGTTGGCTAACGACGACCGTAGCTCCAAAGAACAGAAAACTGCATAGAGACAGCAATTGTGCAGAATCTCAATGACAAAAAATGCCGTTTCAACTTTCAAAGACGATTAGTAGCTTAACGATAACCGTGACTTCGAAAGGCTATATGACTAACGGCGGCTTAAACTTTTAAGAAGTGGAATAGCTAGTGGTCCAATGACAGGCAAAAAGTCCGCCAAAAAATCGAAGTATAAGAAAGCGATCCAACAATTCGAATTGTTCCAATCGCTGTTTCACTACGAACGAGATTCCAACCTCTAAGGGGATGAGAAGCCCCAGATGACCGGCAAGTCTCGTACGAAATAGTTTTTTGTAATTGTAGTTGCATTTTTATTGGCAGTACGATGTTGAGTTTTACAAAAATATACAAAGACAGATTAGGATTTGGGTAACCATTTTTGAGTAACATTTAAAAAACGGATTTTCGAATTTTTTGAGAAAAACTAAGTAGTTATATGGGATCTTATTTAGAATACATAATATATTAATCTCTTATGTTTATTAAAGCGTTTTTTTTTTTAATTATGCAGACAATACACTAACAAATATTGCAATATTTAGTTTGAAAAATACTATTGCTTAACTATTTAGCTGAAAGCCGATTACAAGTTGTTAAAATTCGTGATGTAAGCATTACTTCGTTTTTAAAGTTTTATCGAAATCAAATATGGGGTTTTCGAAATATGAGCAGTTTTTAAAATTAGCGTTTTCGATGCTTCGAATTGAAAATTAAGGACACAATAATAATTTTGAAAACATCAATTAGAGTCAAGTTTGTAAGTTGGTCAAAATCCAAATTTCCGTTTTCAGGTAAACCAAAAAAAACTAAATTTTTTAAAAAAATACTACGTCGAATCCCTCTAAGTCGAATTTTCACGGGAGTTAAACAAAAGTTCGAGTTAGACAGATTTCTGGAAAAATTAGAGGTAGAGCGATTTCTTTTCCTTGTTTTAAGCGAATTCATTTAAATTAAAAAATAGGAAAGTAGGTACATTTTGAACAAAATTAGTTATAAAAATTTGCTATTTTTGTTTGGGATGTGAAAGTAGCAGCGTTCACTCGTTTAATAAGTGATTCTATTTTAAATAGGCAGTAGTGAATCTCCTCTCGGACATCTTCGGCTTCATTTCAATTGCAGTTTGCAATATTTCAATTCCGTTTTCAATATCATTCTTTTCCGGCCTATGGCTAGTAATGGTTTCGCCAAACTCTTCTTCAGCTCCGAGTTTTTTTTTAATTTTGTTTTCATCGGACGAAAAATTCGACTAGAGGGATATTGTAGTAGATCAAGAATCAAAAAATATTTTCGAGTTAGAGGGATTTTTGACTTAGAGGGATTTCGAATTAGAGGATTACTTTTCTATGCAAAATTGAAGGGAACACAAAAATTGGGTCGAAAAATTCGAGTTAGAGGGAAATTCGGGTTAAAGGAATACGTCGAATATTTTCAAAAATACATTGTACCTACCTACGGTAATAAAGAGAAAAAGAGAGTTTGCTACTAAGTTATAAATGACCACATTATGTTAGAAATTTCAGATATGTCGAAATTTCAAAAATACACAGTTTTTCGAAATTTTAGCCCAAAACTGAGTATGCAGTCACGGCAACCTCACCTAAGTAAGCTCAAACATAAGTTTTGGTTGAAATCGTTAGAGTAGTTTTCGAAACAATCAAACTGGTATGAAATTTTTATATGTCAAGTATCGTTAATATTGTGGTTACGGTGCAAAAAAAATGGCCCCCAACTGTAGGCCCACAAAGTCCTAATCCGGAGTTTAAATGAAATCAGGGCAGTTAGGCTGCAGTCACTTTTTTTGTGTTCCTCTATTATTGCAATGTCAGAATTGACTAACATCTTGAGTAGGTTACTTCTGAAAATGTTCAGACAGAGTCTAAAAAAAAGAGAACCGACTGAAGAAAATTGCTTTATGTTTTATACGTTTGCACCGATTAAAGAAACAACTTTTTTTATATTAAACTTTATCCACTTTCACTGCCTTAAAAACAACATATTCGTTAGATTTTTTTGTTGTTGTTGGGAAGATTATACAGAGATAAAATGCCGTATAATTTTTCTCCAATATTTGGTTGAATTTCTAGCACTGGGTGAACTCTTGTAATTATAATTCAACTTAATACATACGCAGAATGTAAGCTTGTTAGTTTACGGATTAAGTCAATTTTAAAGGGACTTCACAAGTTTATGATTAAATTATAGAAAAAGCATTTTAAATTTGAAAACAGAGTCCGATTTCACTCATTTTCAAAAAGATGAGTGCGGAGTCAACGCTGTCAAAAAGAAGTCGAAATGACTCTAAAGCGAACCGAAGGTAACGTCGACCTCGAGTTCGAAATTTTGAACGGTTACAATAAATTTCTCTTACTTCGTAATCGGGAAAAAGTTAAAAACATTCTACATGATTTTTTTTTTGAAAAAACCTCCATCTGTAAAACTGAGTTCATAAAAATATTGCAAGAGCTCTGGCGAACTACAAAAATGCTACAGATTTAATTTTGCAGTAGGATCATGTTCAATAGCAGCAATGTGGCAACACTGCTGATTGCAACCCGCATCCTGACGGACGTTGCAGTTGCACTTAAAAGCAAAAGACATCTTGTAGTAGTTGCTCTTGTCGGCCACCAACTGCCGCAGCATACAAATAAACCTGCCTGACGGATCATCACTCTCAACCAGAAACAACACAAAGTATCTTGGAGTCAACTTCAACGAGAGATTTAAATTCAACCCACACCTGAGCGCTGTTCTCAAGAAGGCATCACTAGCATTCCACCGAGTCTGCCCTCTGATGAAGAAGCAAAATGGACTAAGCAGAAAAACAAAACTGCTGCTATACAAGCAGCTCATAAGACCAGTAATAACCTACGGATTCCCCATTTGGTATATCGTCTCCAAGACATACATGAGGAAGCTGGGCATGTTCGAAAGAAAACTCTTGCGGATATGCACAGGACTGCGGAGCAGAAAGTGGGCCGACTTTCAAAGGGACAATTGACAAAGGTCTGAAAATAACGCTGCGACTTACCTTCTGGTAACTGGTGCTCATGATAATTCTGCGACAAAGCGAATGCGACTTGTATAAGAAAATTATTGTCTTATGTGTTAAAGGGGGCACAAGTGGGGGCCAGTTACGATGCGAAACATCTTCGAGAAGACCTTCATTCACGAAATCAAAAATATTGTAATCGGCCCATTTGGTTTCAAAATGAATGGGACCCCACTGTCAAGCTAACTTAATCCAACCTTAACACTTGTACTGCACACTAACCTCCGTAGGCTGCATTATAAATGGGTTACACAGCCAGTTGATTCAAATTTTCTTATACCTACCAACTGACGTCTTCTAGCTAACAAAATTGTGCAAATTTGCTTATTACTACTACTATGGTACCTAAATTTATTCATGAACCCCAATACTGCCCCCTCAAAAAGTAGGACTGACATCAAATGACAATTACTAACCGCAATACGACACAATATATCCGCTCATCATATTCCTATGTCCATCCATACAACCAGAATCCTTGTTGTGGTATAATTCCAATCACCACAAAATTGTTGCCCATGCCCATTTAATGGAACAAGCAATTCAGCTCACTTCTGAATCTCTTTAGTTTTTTATATATGCCATAAATTTATCGTTTTTATGTGTGCGTTTGCATGGGTATGTAGATCCACCGTCAGACAACGGTCGGTGCAAGAGGTGGGAGCGAGGTGGCACAAGGGTTTATTGTTATGTAGGACAGTTGCCAGCCACCAACTGTTGCTTGGTCAAGAGTGTAATTAAACGTTGGGGTAGGTTCTAGGTTCAGCAGCAGGTCATGCCTCATGCTGCGCATATACTTTCTCATCGGCGGGGCTTAGTTCAAGGGGAGACTGTGCAAATATTGGCAGAGTTACACACAACATCGAGGTTTCGGTTGCCGTCTCTGGGTTAAATATTTATTTTTCTTGTTCACGGACAGTATTTGATGACATTTGCCGTCAACCAATGGGGGAGACAATTTGTTTGCTTCACAACCAAAAGGGAAAGAGTGAGGGTTGTATACTTACATATATACCAAAACTAATCCTTTTCGATGCATAAAACAACTCGACGATTAGTCCCCCTTCCGAACCAAGTGTACTGCACCATTGCGTCGTTTGCTATTAATTCGGTATTTAAGGTATTTAACCCTCCCCCTCTGTCAACGAGTTTATAAACATCCCGCAATGCCTATAAGGGAGAAGAATCTAATTATCAGGCGGCTTTAGAAAAATTAATAAAATATCAGGTGCGATACAGTCACGATTAGCAAACTTGAGATAAGCATCATAATATGGATTCTTTGACGACGATAACATGCCCTCTATACCTACGCCACGACTGAGGCAGAATACAAATTAGGGCTGAACATCGTCTTAGCTCTTAGCTCAGGTAAAATGATTCATTATCCTTAAGCTGGCGCTCTGGGTAATCACTTAAGTTGTCATTTAATGAAATTAGGATTTACCTTACTAATTAGCTGGTAACGGATAATCATAGAAGAGGATATCCAATGTTGACACTGGATGTCAGTTTTATTTCCCAGCGACTTTTTGTTGTCATAACAAAAAAAAAAAAAAAAAACTCACAACAGCGAATGGCTGTGGCAAGTTAGGTTGGGAAATACATAAGGACCTGTTGCTACAGCTATTTTATTTTGAATTAAATTAATATTCTGTGTCCTTTATTTGCAAGAAACTTCTGTTTGATCACCAGAAAGACTCGCTTCAAAAGGGGTAGCCGTAGCCGTTTAGTTATATTTTTTTTTTATTTCACTAAAAGTGAGGGGTTTTCCTCCTTTTCAAAATAAAACGTATACATCGTTCGAAAGACAGGGGTATTTCATTGGACACAATTTTATGTAGGTATCAAATAAATACCACGAATTTGTTATCAGTTTCCTTCTGCATTCTTTCATTTAAAAAAGAGCCAACCATGAACTTAAGTCGATAGATGAGAAAAGTTCCCGTTTACGGTCATATTGTTAAATCAGAGGTCAGTCAAAAAGACTCGTCGCCAACATGGACCAATATAGCGAAAGTTCTGGAAGCGAACTTACTCTTAGGTATAAATATGAGCTTACTTACTTATTCAGGTGGCGCTACAGTCTGGGGTGGACCTGGGGCTTAACCAATACGCCTCTCCAGTTAGCGCGATCTTTGGCTGACTGCCTTGATAGGGTTTTTCTTTTCCGGTTCCGGTATTTTCCGGAAAAGCCAGTGTTCTTCCCTATTCTTTTGCTCGTAGAACTCACGGGTTCTGTGCAGCGCGTTTTGCTGCATATGTGCTTGACGGCACTATTTATCGAATCAGGGGTTTCGTGGGATTGGTTTGGTGAAACCTAGCACATCAGTTGCGGCTTTTGTTGCTCGCCGTATAGAACTTTTCGAGAGGTTGAGGGATACACGATCGGCAGAGGATGTGGCAGTCTGTTGCCTTTGTAGCCGTTCGACGTTGAATCACCTCAAATCACTTCCCCATTGTTGTAGAGTCTGGGATATCCGCATTCGTATCTTGGCTACAACAAGGTATAGTGGTCCGCGTCTATGTTGGACGGTCGGAAAGTTCGGACATCTGGTGTAATGGAGGAGTGCCTTGCGTCGATCGCAACGTGGTCAATTTGATGGACGTTTTAATGGTCCGGTGACCTCCATGTTCCTTTGTGAATATTGAGGTGAGGAAACCGTGTGCTAACTGTAGTTATAAATTTGAGCACGTACTACAACAATGATAGGTCGCATCGAGACTGCCTTTCACGAGTTGTTATTTTTTCGAGGGCACTCTCAATATTTTGCCCCATCTACGTAAAACCTTTGATAAACCACCGCGCACTTCCTCAAAGATGCTAGCACTGCTCTTTTAGCATAATCAATAAAGGGACAGTTCTGTCTGTATTATATGTCCCAAAGTATAGCCACTATCGCTAATCCCATACCACTTATAAGTATCAAAGAGGCTATTCTCACAATCGATACCAAACAACTATACCCGCTTGTCTTTGAGTGACAGTGCAATGATTTCAATGCAACTACAACTAACCTTAGCACTTGCGAAGTACTGAAAGTACGTAGGTACTCCATATAAGCTTTGTGAGCGGCTTTTACTAGTCGCCGCCGATTATACCTGCATCGGCATGAAAAATGCATTTGAAACTTAACTTACCTTGCATGTGCATGTGGCCAGCCAACGCTCACAATAATAACAACAACAACAACAACAACAATAGGCCGAGCACTCCGAGTAATAAAATCACTGAGCCTGAAACTGAATAAACTCTTGTGTATTTGTCCTGTGCTGCTCTAGTGTGCTGGACAGGCAGAGGAGCATGAGCCAGGGCAATAAATTATTACGGATTTATTCATAGGTTGAGAGACCCTTGAACTCGGCATATTAAGTGCAATTTAACAGCCAAATGAATTCGTTTTATTTCGTTCGGTTGATGTCACATGAAATAATGATGCGATCATAAGGACTCTGGGTGCTTTTATATTCGATAAATGGAAAGGGCTCTCGGTGAGATGGCCAAGTAGCGCCCGGCAGGCAAATGTGTGTAAGAAATTTGGGTAAATTGAAGGCGTTAACGTATTTAGTGTTTATCGAAGCAGGTGTCTCGTTTTGACAGTTTGTTGAAGCACGGCGAAATAGTGGCGATATGTTTGTGATGACGGATGATTGCAATACTGTGACATTAACTATAAGAAGTTGTTGTAACTTGTAAGTGGACGTCTTATAACAGTCGACATAAAGGTTAAATGCGGTAATATCGCAATCTCATTACTGTCACCAGACCATCAAACATGAGACTTGTCCTCAAGATAAGGAAAGGACGAAAGAATGCCCCGCTAAAGGGTGTAACCTTTCCATCGACTGATCGACTAACAAAAGAGGACCTCATATGATAGTATCATTAAGACCCAGCTATATACCTATAGAAAATGGTTTTGGAGTTCCGGACACAGGGTTACCCTTGGGACACTTTAGTGTCAATTGGACACCTTTTCGATAACTCGGACACCAGGACACCTCTTTTTTAAAATCATCGATTTTGGACACTTTTTAGAAATTTATTAACACTGGACACTGTTTGAAATTAACGAACATTTTTTTCGAAAAATTATCTCAAAGCAACCCGTAGCCAATCAATCGAAATAAACACACTACACACTTATCTATATCTCTATCATTCGTACTCTCCGTTGACACGATTTATATCTTTGTGTTTAAATGCAATGCAAAATTTTCTGTATCCGCACACACTATGATAGTCTCCAAACTCCAAGTTGTTCTACATGGATACTAATTAAATTACTCTCATATCAGATTGAAATGAAATGGACTTGAATGAATGGGTTCCTAATAATATACTCATACAAAAGTACAAAGACAAATTTGCAAAGAAATGATGTGATACTTACATATTAAGCTTTTTAAGCTTGTTTATCAATAAATATTTAATTTGTTTTCCTATGTCTAAATACCTTATACCTATTCTTTTATAAAATTATATTTATCTACTGTTAGCCACTGCTACCTGAACTGAATTTATGTATTTGAAGCAATTTCTTAGTTTTTTTTGTTTTTTTAATTGTAATAAATATCTATTGTATTGAATGTTAATACGTTTTTATTCAAATTATATGGGACACGTTTTTACCCCTCGGACACCTTTTTGGACACTTTGTAAAAATTTTCAGAGGTAACACTGCCGGACACACTCTTCAGGCGGAACGGAATGATGGTAGTAGAGAGTTGCTACTCCGTGGATGTCGGAAAAAATCTCAATGAGACTTTTCTTGTCAAATACGGATTTTCACATGCAACTTCTTCGACATCATGCTTGAGAAAAATGTCCGAAGCTCATGGGCCAATACCATAGGGCAACAAATTTACACAAGGCGGTACAATCACTTACTAAGGCGGATGCAATTGACATAAAAATTATAACTCAACGAGTTGTCACGGGCGCCTTTGCAAATATTAAGACACAAGTTGTATCAGTTCAAAACAAAGTAGACAGAAAATGACACACAAAATCGACAAACGGAACAAAACGTCAAAACAGACAGCTTTAACTTTTCGGTAGTAAGGAACTTTATAGATATCGGTTACGCTCAACCGATAAGATCAACAGAAGATTTGCCTTTGCCAATCTCAGAAGACAATAGAATAGTAAGGGCTTGCTTAAAGCTTCTAAGGAAACTCTATAAAAGACCCTCATCATCCCAGCCGACCTAAGATAATTTTGGTAGTTTTGAACGCTAAAATCGAGAGATTTGTTGGTCCCGTTTGTTTTGACGAGATTTAAAAAAAAAGAAGATTCAATTGCCAAGTCTATAGCGACATGGGTTTGGTGAGGAAAGTTCGAATCAGTCGCTAGAAGAGTGTTTGGTGGAAACCCTTCTTCTTTTAGCTTTTAACTCATTATGCCAAAAATTAGTGTATCATCAGCGATTCCAAATTTTTAAGTCTTCTCTCGATTACCGGAACACATATTAGGTGCTGCTTCAACTAGGTTGCAGTTGGCTAACCAGGGATCAAGTGTTCGCCTGTTGGCTTCTTTCTATTGATATGGTAATGAAAACTTAATGATAGTTAGAACAGACGTCAATGACTGCCACCTCTGAAGGTTTTGGGTACAGCTTCTTGGTAGCACTGCGATTTTGGACTGCATAACTTTCACTTCATTTGGGCCACCTACACTACGACTGATATAACGTATACACAGATTTTATAGGCCTATTATCGTTAGCGAGTCGAACAATTCGCGTAAGTCGAGTTGCTTGTCGAAACACTCGCCTTGTACGATTATGGTAGGCGAATTAATTCATTCGCCTAGAAATCAAGGGCTACCAAAATAATAAAAACGAAAATGACGTCAATTCAAACATTTATGTCAACAAAAAAAAAATTCAAAATAAAAAAAATTAAAAAAACAACACGGAGGCGCAACAAAATGGATAAACACAGAAATGACCGAAAATAAAAACAATCCATGAGCTCCTTTCCTCATTTTTCGTTAAAACTGGATTACCTGGGGTGGTTGGCTTAGTGGACGAAACACACATTGGACTGGCTATATTTGTTCCATGAGCTCAAATAGCTTCTGGATTTGGCTGGAATAGTTTTTTTTTTTTTTGAAACTATCAGATGCGATTTTCATTAAATATATACATTCTAAATGAATTGAATGGGTTTTATACATTTTTCTTGAATTTACATTAATTTTTCTGGATTATAAATTCCATTCGCCTGTGGTTTCACCAAATAAATTTGTTCGCTAAAATTTGTCGCTTAAGGCGAATGAAATTTCACAAATTCGCCAACCGCAATAAGGCGACTTTACGTTCGCCAGCAGTTTGACAGTTCAGGCGAATGAATTTTGTTTCAATTCGCTAACCATAATACAAATAAGTCACATTCGCAGGATTTTTTGTTCGACTCGCCAACGACAATAGACCTATTAACTGAGTTATAGTGTTGCCATTCAGATAACTTGGTACACAAATTACTGTGGAGACATGCTAAGCACAGTCTTTGTTCATTTATTTCAAACTTGTGCTACAATTTTTGATACGAATTTAAAGAAACGTATTACGATGACCATTTTTTAAAATTTCAAATAATGAACAAAAGAAAAAGAAACAAGTTTCAGCAAAATTTTCAATAACTTATATAAATACCTACCTACTTTATTACAAAAGTTAAAGTAACTCATATTATAGTACGAGACAAGTAAGGCCAGGTTAGCATTATCCTTATCAATACATTGAGTTAATTTGGTTCGCTAAATGTTTTTGTTTATTGGAAAAAAACGTAACATTTAAATATGTTTTTTGTATACAAAAAAAAAAAAAATCACAATGCGCATTGTCCTTAAATATTCATTATGTTACAACAACGGTAGCCGCCAGCAATTTGTAAAGCCAGCCTTACAGGAGTACTTTTTAATCTGAGCCTGATTAAATACATAAACCAAAGGGACACCACCTGTAAGTTGCCAGTGATAACATATTTACACTACACGTAACTCACTTACATCATTCATAAGCCGGCCGGCTAAAATGAATTATTCATTTCGATTGGCTTTAATCTACCCCATCACCAGGACACAATCGTAACAAGGTTCGTATCGTATAACTATGTAACGTATGACCGCAATGTCGGTTTGTTTCGGGCGCGCACACATTCCGGTTGAATTCCTCATCGCTGACTTATTAATTACTATTGAATTCCAGTTCCCCCACCCACTCCCATTGAAATCCCCCCGTGTCCAGCAACAGACATAAATTAAACCGAAAGCGATACAAATTTGTCAGTTACCAGTTAAATGTTAAAAACACACACAAAAGATATAATTATTTCAATAATTAATCGCGAATCGCGCTAATTACTTCAATCGAATTCCGGATTCAATTTATCGGAACGATATGATTTAAATTCGCTCTCAACGTTAATCAGTTGTGTATGCATAGTAGTGGGTTGTGTACAGGCAGGTCCGTTTGCCGTCGACCGACGGTGGCCCCGTTTCTCTTGGTGTTATATATCCGGATCGCATTTATGAAACTGTATTGACCAAAAAAGAAAAAAAGAAAAACAGCAACAACCAATCCCCACTGTTAATACTTGTGCGATGTTCCGCCTCATCCCCGTATTACGGTATTAAGCCAATTATTTTCCTTTTAATGTCACATTGAAGATATTTTAATTGCAAACAGTGTGGCTCTTTGATGTCAGCGGACTTTTTGCCAGAAAGAGAGATGACGGCCAACTAAATAAGCCGATAATAATCAAAGAGGAACTACAACAAGAGGGCCAACTGAGAGCAGAAACGGTACATTTGCCTACAAGCTGCTGTTTTGCTGCTGTCCTGCATAGGAATTCCTAAGTATTAGTGCCTGTACAAATCAAAGGAGCGCCATTGCTGCCGCACGCATACTTAGGAAATCCTATGTAAGCACCTTATGTCAATCGGGCGGCCATTATTATGGTGTGGGCGACTGTGTTCGGCATTTTTGGTGCCCATTAGTTACACGGCGTTCACATCTCAGTTCAGTTTAATGTGGTATTCGATTGGGTTTCTTCAGATTTGCTCTCAAATTACAGGTTACGTGTGGCTAATCGAACATAAAAACATCACTTGCTCTTTTTTGTGTTGATATTCGTGCGATTTGAATATGTGTAGTCTTCGACACTTTTCTAAGCGATTTCCATTCACTGGTTAAATTTTGTATTAATGATTTCTAAATATGTATTTAGACATAAATAATTTACAAATGTAGATTCACCAGATGCAATGCCTTTCTTTTCTGGAGAAAAAATTCACTAAAAATGTAAACAAACTCCATCAGTTGTCAAACTCAAACGCACTTCCATTGGTAAATCTGAGATAATATCTAGATTCGCAAAAGTAAAAGGTTTTTAAGTTTTATGAAATTGTTTTTACCAAATTGTAATTTCTGATATAATTTTGTCACAATGGCAAATACCTCAAAAAAATCATGTTTTTTTTAATGTCTAGCAGAAATCGATCTAATGATATTAATCAGAGAAAAATCAACTTAAACGATTTTTGCACTCTTGTTATAAGAGATTTATTTGTAACTTCAAGCACCTATTTTTCGTCGATTTTAATGCTTTTCATTTCGAAGTCATGTTGAAACAAAATAGGTATTTTAACACATTTTGGGGAAAGCGTTTGTCTTATATGTTTCGGGGAAAAAACATTTTAGTTTCAGCATCGTTTTTAATCTGTAAATGGTAAATAAAATGGATAAACAATTCTTGTTTTTATCCGTTTATAATACCACCCTACCTGATTTAAACTACATGCGCATTTAATATTTTCGGGTAAATTCCATAATAAAACAAATCCTATGTAGATCGCCTTTTATTTATAATATGAAGTAAGGCGTGTTTTTTTTAGCTTCGAACTCAGCAAAGAAAAGTAAAGTAAGATTTTCAGCACGCAATTACAACAATTACTGAAAAACATACTTTGCTAAGTTCGAAACTCAAAAAAAAAAACACGAATATACTTAGAACAACATCGCCTTTTGTATTTCAAAAACACATAAAGTGTACTTGTTTTTGTTAATTAATAATTTAGGGAGGCTTACAAAAATATCAGTGGACATTTTAAAATACAACGTTATAAAATTTGCAAAAGAATATCCATAAAAATTAACAAAACAATTTGGATTCTTACATTCGATTGAATACGCGAAATCTGAAATCGGATCGAATCGCAGAATCCATTTAAATACCAAATTATTTTGTCTTTTTGTTAGGAGTATAATCTTTAATCATTATTATATCGGAGTAAAATATTTTTTTTTTTTAATTAGAATTTTTAGTGCTCCTCAGTAACAACAACACATTTCAGTGTTCACTCTAATTAAACCACAGAAATCCTATTCATACTTTGATTTTGTACAAAAATGGTGCTAAAAAAAGAAGATGAAAATACCCACCAAGTAGCTAATAGATATTTATGCAATGTTTACGAATAATTAAAATCAAATCACTTTTGCCCTAGTGAAAACTCGGGTTTAGCTTGCATGGTAATAATCTATTTTTGGAACAACTCCCAATGGTAGCTGCATGAATTTTGCTGTCAAAAATATTTTTCATGTAAAGAAAACTAAAAAAAAACTGAAATGTGAATGGATGAACATTTATTGGCACCTAAAATGGATAGAGCACAAGTAAATCTATCTAAAAAACCATACTCAACACGTATTCCTTTTACATTTATTGTTATAAATTCATTTACAAATTGTTTGTTATTGAAAAAGTGCCACCCGGCGGCCATTAATAACACGTATTCACAGACAGGAAAAATAAGAGCGCGCGAGAGAGCGCTGTCATTCAAAAATTGAGGGGATAATCGGTTAGGGGCAAGTAGAGTTGGCCCTCTTGTTGTAGATCCTCTTTGATAATAATGTTCAGACTTCAGACGTGAGGTCGAAGTCACGACGTCAACCATTCGCTTCTGACGACGGGAACGGGATACTGCTGCATACTGGCAGCTGGCACCTGGGTACTGGACTTGGACTTTGATAGGGGAAGGGGGAGACAGTACTGGATTTTTATTTGTATTGTCGTTTTTAATTTTGCTGCTGCTTTATTAAATCGTAGGCAATCATTGGCTTTGACTGCTTTTGTTTATTTGACGTTAAAGGACAGTTTTTATTGTAGAAAGTGAATCGAATCACGATTACGTCGCTCGTTTATGTATGATTGTTAAAGGGGGAATCTACTTATTTTATTGACAATTGTGTATGAATTCAGTTGCTGAATTACCACATCCATGAGCGAACAATACTTCAATGAATTTCTTCCGGTGACTTCACATGGAAAACAATAACAAATTCAGTCAAGTAGTACTTGATCACCGATGCGGTAATTGAACCCCACAGGATTTATGGAAGGCGACTGTTTATCACAGTAGCTGTCACAAAACAAGTTGGGAACCCCTAAAATTCAATCACACATTTGTAGGTCTGTTTTATTGAACACCTATCTCAGCAAAGAGAAGTAAAGGAAAGCAAAGTCGGTATAGATTAACGCCCAATAAAACAGTTCATAGTCACATTTCTACTGAAGTGGCATTAACTGGTGTATTTGGTTGTGCTTCGTTTTTCTAGTTCCCGCTCAACTAAAGGTGAATGCAGCTGATGTGGTATTCGTTTGGGCTTCTTCAGATTTGCCCTCAGATTCCAGATTTCGTGTGGCTAATCGAACATAAAACTTGCTCTTGCTCTTTTTTGTGTTGATATTCGTGCGATTTGAATATGTGTAGTCTTCGACACTTTTCTAAGCGATTTCCATTCACTGGTTAAATTTTGTATTAATGATTTCTAAATATGTATTTAGACATAAATAATTTACAAATGTAGATTCACCAGATGCAATGCCTTTCTTTTCTGGAGAAAAAATTCACTAAAAATGTAAACAAACTCCATCAGTTGTCAAACTCAAACGCACTTCCATTGGTAAATCTGAGATAATATCTAGATTCGCAAAAGTAAAAGGTTTTTAAGTTTTATGAAATTGTTTTTACCAAATTGTAATTTCTGATATAATTTTGTCACAATGGCAAATACCTCAAAAAAATCATGTTTTTTTTAATGTCTAGCAGAAATCGATCTAATGATATTAATCAGAGAAAAATCAACTTAAACGATTTTTGCACTCTTGTTATAAGAGATTTATTTGTAACTTCAAGCACCTATTTTTCGTCGATTTTAATGCTTTTCATTTCGAAGTCATGTTGAAACAAAATAGGTATTTTAACACATTTTGGGGAAAGCGTTTGTCTTATATGTTTCGGGGAAAAAACATTTTAGTTTCAGCATCGTTTTTAATCTGTAAATGGTAAATAAAATGGATAAACAATTCTTGTTTTTATCCGTTTATAATACCACCCTACCTGATTTAAACTACATGCGCATTTAATATTTTCGGGTAAATTCCATAATAAAACAAATCCTATGTAGATCGCCTTTTATTTATAATATGAAGTAAGGCGTGTTTTTTTTAGCTTCGAACTCAGCAAAGAAAAGTAAAGTAAGATTTTCAGCACGCAATTACAACAATTACTGAAAAACATACTTTGCTAAGTTCGAAACTCAAAAAAAAAAACACGAATATACTTAGAACAACATCGCCTTTTGTATTTCAAAAACACATAAAGTGTACTTGTTTTTGTTAATTAATAATTTAGGGAGGCTTACAAAAATATCAGTGGACATTTTAAAATACAACGTTATAAAATTTGCAAAAGAATATCCATAAAAATTAACAAAACAATTTGGATTCTTACATTCGATTGAATACGCGAAATCTGAAATCGGATCGAATCGCAGAATCCATTTAAATACCAAATTATTTTGTCTTTTTGTTAGGAGTATAATCTTTAATCATTATTATATCGGAGTAAAATATTTTTTTTTTTTAATTAGAATTTTTAGTGCTCCTCAGTAACAACAACACATTTCAGTGTTCACTCTAATTAAACCACAGAAATCCTATTCATACTTTGATTTTGTACAAAAATGGTGCTAAAAAAAGAAGATGAAAATACCCACCAAGTAGCTAATAGATATTTATGCAATGTTTACGAATAATTAAAATCAAATCACTTTTGCCCTAGTGAAAACTCGGGTTTAGCTTGCATGGTAATAATCTATTTTTGGAACAACTCCCAATGGTAGCTGCATGAATTTTGCTGTCAAAAATATTTTTCATGTAAAGAAAACTAAAAAAAAACTGAAATGTGAATGGATGAACATTTATTGGCACCTAAAATGGATAGAGCACAAGTAAATCTATCTAAAAAACCATACTCAACACGTATTCCTTTTACATTTATTGTTATAAATTCATTTACAAATTGTTTGTTATTGAAAAAGTGCCACCCGGCGGCCATTAATAACACGTATTCACAGACAGGAAAAATAAGAGCGCGCGAGAGAGCGCTGTCATTCAAAAATTGAGGGGATAATCGGTTAGGGGCAAGTAGAGTTGGCCCTCTTGTTGTAGATCCTCTTTGATAATAATGTTCAGACTTCAGACGTGAGGTCGAAGTCACGACGTCAACCATTCGCTTCTGACGACGGGAACGGGATACTGCTGCATACTGGCAGCTGGCACCTGGGTACTGGACTTGGACTTTGATAGGGGAAGGGGGAGACAGTACTGGATTTTTATTTGTATTGTCGTTTTTAATTTTGCTGCTGCTTTATTAAATCGTAGGCAATCATTGGCTTTGACTGCTTTTGTTTATTTGACGTTAAAGGACAGTTTTTATTGTAGAAAGTGAATCGAATCACGATTACGTCGCTCGTTTATGTATGATTGTTAAAGGGGGAATCTACTTATTTTATTGACAATTGTGTATGAATTCAGTTGCTGAATTACCACATCCATGAGCGAACAATACTTCAATGAATTTCTTCCGGTGACTTCACATGGAAAACAATAACAAATTCAGTCAAGTAGTACTTGATCACCGATGCGGTAATTGAACCCCACAGGATTTATGGAAGGCGACTGTTTATCACAGTAGCTGTCACAAAACAAGTTGGGAACCCCTAAAATTCAATCACACATTTGTAGGTCTGTTTTATTGAACACCTATCTCAGCAAAGAGAAGTAAAGGAAAGCAAAGTCGGTATAGATTAACGCCCAATAAAACAGTTCATAGTCACATTTCTACTGAAGTGGCATTAACTGGTGTATTTGGTTGTGCTTCGTTTTTCTAGTTCCCGCTCAACTAAAGGTGAATGCAGCTGATGTGGTATTCGTTTGGGCTTCTTCAGATTTGCCCTCAGATTCCAGATTTCGTGTGGCTAATCGAACATAAAACTTGCTCTTGCTCTTTTTTGTGTTGATATTCGTGCGATTTGAATATGTGTAGTCTTCGACACTTTTCTAAGCGATTTCCATTCACTGGTTAAATTTTGTATTAAAACATTAGTAATATTTGTCCCGATTGATTTCTAAATATTTATATATAAATAATTTACAAAAATAGATTCACTCGATGCAATGCCTTTCTTTGCTGGAGAAAAAATTCACTAAAAAAGTAAACAAACTCCATCAGTTGTCAAACTCAAACGCACTTGTATTGGTAAATCTGAGAAAATATCTAGATTCGCAAAAGTGCTCTGAAATCTGAAAAAGATTGCTTTTTCCTGTACCAAACGAACATAAAAATTGCTCTGAGAGCAAAAAAAGTGCTCTGAGAGCGCCCAATCGATTACCACATGAGAGAGAACGGATTTCGTCAAGTCATTTCTACTGGGGATAAATACGTGGTACGCTTAACGCATGAAGGAAATAAATACAAGTTTACCGCATTTGAATGTTTGTAGAAATATTTGACAGTCGACATCAAAACGGAGGAGATGTTATATTCTGGAATATCGTGAAATAGAAATGTTTTCTTTGTCAGATATGGAAATCAGATTGCTGAATAGAATCTCTAAAAGGCAAAAGAAAATGCAAACGGCGGAGTTTTCAATGTAATGAAATGTAAACAAATATCGCAATAATAGGTATAAATATGTAAATAACCACCGTTTAACGAAGCATATCTCAATAATATGCGAAGGAAATTAAGCTCATTGTCGCGTAACATACGAAGGTCACGAAGAGATTGAACGATTGTTATGGGTATTGGTTGACCATTGAAGGCAGCATAACGATGGAGAAATACCTTGTTTCTTAAATTGACATTTGTTTACATTGAGCTCGACGGCAAACAACAGCCTTGTCATGAAGAAATTGGTTTGACAAATTTGGCACTTTCAGCGTAGAGAGAGAGAGAGAGAGAGAATGAAAGGGCGAAGAGGTAAATGGCCGGCTAAATAGAGATTTTAGTTCAAATAAAGAGAAGGAGACCTAGATGACCGCCTTGCGGAACACCAAAGTTGATAAGAAAAAGGGCTGATAAGATCGACCTGAAGAATCGCTACAAAAATGATTTTCTACATAGCAAGATATCCAATTCAGCAATTCTAATTCAAGGCAAATGGTAGACAATTAAAAATGATGGGATATCTTATCAAAGGTTTTAGTAAAATCAGTTGCAAAAGTGAACACACGTTTACCTCATCATTTAACGAGATAAGTTCTTAGAAAACCCTCTTTAAGGGGGAAAAAACACTTGAACGGATAGCTTAAGGCTTCGTAAGCAGCCACTTAGCCTTCGAGTTCTGCTCTGAAACTTCTTACGTGTAACCACGTGGGTTCTGGTATTCTTTGGTCCTTCGAGCTGCGTAAGGTGCAATTACTGAGGGCCAAGTAAACAAAGTCTGTTTTTTGACATCTGATCAATTTTACCCGTAGCATAGGTATTATACAGGTGGTCTGGTGAGCTACGCGATACGGTGTCTTCCCCTTCTATCGCACCAAGTGGCGACCCTTTTTATGGTACATAGTTGGCTATATCCCATAAATGTCACAATGTCGGGGAACCGCACAGAGAATGACCTTCGGAATTTAAGTCTCAGGTTCTTTGTCAGCCTCCGACTTGATGGTTTTACTGTCTGTCCTTTAATGGGCGCTTGACTGTCTACAAAGATTGTTAAATTGATGGTTTTAATGTGCTTGGCAAATACGCCTCTTCACTGCTTTGTTGTTTAATGTTGACGAATAACGACTGCAACGAAAAAAAATGGAAAAAAAACTTAGTTAAAAGCCAGCTTACAGCAGTGGATAACAAAAACGCCCATACGCAATGGTCCTTCGAGCCGTATCCGAACCATTCATAAAAAATTTATGAACAAAGTGGAAAATACGCATATGATTCGACAAACTAAAAATTAATACCTTTTCTGAGTATAAAAACAAGTTGGAAATCGCAATGAAAACCCCCTTAGCAGCTCCTTAAAACCACATTTTCAATTCAATGGCCCACCATAACCATCCACCTTTATTGCCCCCAAGCAGTTCCCTAATAAATTCCAAAGAAAAGGGTTACCAACAAACCATTTACGATTGCACCTCTCCCATCAATAAACGACAAGACAAATTATGCCCACCATAACAAATCAAAAATTACCATCCGCACACACATGGTGCCATTTAAACATGACCCCCAAATCCGATTTCACATTCCCATCACGTAGCATGCTCTCGGCTCCATTAGTGCTACACCCTACACATCTTACCTGTAAATAAACAAAATATAAATATGTTATCGAATTGCCGATGTCAATATAATACATTCGATATAAACAAGACAATTTAAAATACTGAAGGGAGTTTTTCACTAGAAAAAAAAAGGGAAAACAAAAATTACGTGGAATATTCTACAGTGATCCCGCGAACACCTATGCACAGAGAATCCCCAAGCATCAGACAGGACACAGGAGCGCTTACTTAATATTCAAGGAGCACAACATGTAAAAGAAAAACGACAAACATCGACAAACATGAAAAAATATTTTAATGTTCATCAGTCATCAAGGACGAATTATATTTTATAGAGACGAGACAGGACCGGGTGGCGGGAGAGAAAATTCTCTCTGCCCTAGATTTGCAGTCTTTCCACACACTTCAGATTAGGCCGAAGTGCTGTCTGCTGTGATATGCAGTACCAGCATAGAATATGAGATGTACTCTGGTAGATTTTTGATCCTAATCGTTGTCACGTAACGGAAACATTTCATTCCCAAAAGATGTGAAAATCCAGTTCCTTATCTCGTAATTTATCAGAGGATTAAATTGATTTTCGGTATAATTTCTGGGCTGTTGATTTAATGTGAACGGTAGGGGTCGCAAAAAAAAGAAAACCTTTGTAGTATGTATGTTACTGGAAGTAGGACAGACTTAATATATTTTCAAGTGGGTGGGATGTGCTTCAAGTATTAAGTGGTTGTATGCAAGAGTGAGGATTGTATTGGTTTTCATTATATCATAATTAAAGGAAGTGTTTAACTGCAATGTGTAAGTGGAATCGTGTTCCTGGGAAAGTGATTACGAAAACGATTGCGTCAGTAGGTATGTTGCTAATTGCGGAATGCATCGATTGCTCAGGGGTACAGAACGACCTTCTATATCTATATTATACTCTTTGCTTACTCGATTGTTGTTCGTCGTTCTGAAAAGGGAAGCGAAACAAAAGCTCTTGATTTTGAGCATGGTTCTCATCCATTCAGTCATCTGTGTGAATATTGAATAACTCAAAAAAATAAAAATATTTTGATGTATGAACCAAGTATGAGGTATTTTTGTTTCAGTTAGTCCTTTACAATATATCCGCGCTCGTTTTTCAAACACTACATCAACATCAGTCAACATGTTTTTTGCTCGGTTTTCCACCATTTTTCGCAGCATCCCGGGAGGAATATCAGTGATTTTAGGACGAATCTTTAACTTGAACTTCAATGGTTTGAAGATTGCTGATGGACACTTTGATTTTCAAATAACCCAACAAAAGGAAGTCCGGAAGGGTCAAGTCGGGACGTCGCCATTTCGTTTACATCACACGCCCAGGGAATTTTTGTTGCAGAAACGGCTTTGTTTGACTTGCTTTGTGGCATGGTACACCGTCTTGTTGAAACCAGTAACCGTGCAGAGGTTTTTTAGACATGTTTCGTAAGCAGACATAATGAGCCAACATCCAACGAATATGATTGTCAGGCCTGGCTTGTTGGATGCGACGATATGGACGTTGAGTTAACAAAACTGAGCGATTATTTTCAATGTAGAGCGTCACTATTTCGGCACTTTGTTTTGGTGTGAAGCGATTCATGGTGAAAATTGTAATGAATTGATATTTTAATAACGTCATTGTACTTATTAAGAAAAAGGTACTCCCAAGTAGATTAGGGAAAAAATAAAATTTATTTGACAATTTTGTAGGTTCATATTTAGAGAGCGTTACATATTTTTTTAATATGAGAGTATGTTCAAAAATAGTTTCAATTCTTAACACTACTCAGTCAATCGTATGATAGATGTCAAAATTATTCGATGTGTTCTTCCCGTCATATAACAGATGGCGCACCCTGTCCTATCAGCAGAAACGCCATTTCTTGTGCAGTGATTTTCTTTACCGACCTTCTCACAACAAACACTAAAAAGGTAACAATGACCACCAAACTGTTGATATTTTAGACGGAGCCTTAACCCAATTTTTATAAAATTCAGAAATACCCAAAATGGGCGGGGGATTGTTTAACTTCTTAGGCTACGGCCACGCAATGAGCGACGAGCGACTGAGCGACTGGGCGACGAGTCGCTGAGCGACGCAAAAAAATTAAAACACATGAAATCGTATGAAGGTGGCCACATAAACCCTGAGCGACTGAGCGATTTTTTAAGCGACAGAGCGACGTCGCTCTGCAATCAAATCTGTTTTAATTTTTCAGTCGATCGCTGAGCGACGAAGTAATAAGATGGACAAAATAAACACAAAAAGTTTAATTTCAGCTGTCCAAAGCCGTCCAGTCCGACAGCAAATCAAAAGATGGTACTGACATACAACAATATTACCAAAATCGATCAGGAAATCTGCGAAGATTTGGATATAAATGATGAAATCCACCATAATTTGCCCTTTCACGATTTATGGGGTGTACAGTACATAACCCTCGATCTTATTTTCTAAAAAAATCTGTAAAAAACGCCTTGGCCGATTTGGCTGAAATATTTCAGCGGTTCGTTATTATAAGAACACGGTCTTCACGAAAGAAAATTTTGGAAAAACCATCCAGAAAAGTCGGGAAATTGGAAAAAACGAAAATTGATTCTTTGTATGGAATTGTATGTGCGATTTTTCCCGAATGGCATTTCGAATGAAAAATTAGAAAATTCTTAGTGGAAAAATCTGATTTTTTTGACGAAATTTTGCATTTTATCGCATTATTTGGATTTTGGACGATGTATGTATCACTGGAGGGAGAGCTGCATTCGTACAAATCCGTTGACCGCGTGGTGACCGAGGAGGATGAAGAGCCCAACTATCCGACGGTGGGATCGATCATAATCATGTTGCGGAATCGGATCATCCAGTCCAAATTCCAAGTCCTTATCCCATGAATTCAGATTATTCCAACTGATATTCCATTCTAATTCAAGCGGATTCAGTTAGCCGTTCGGTTTGCTTTTGCTATGACAATGCATAAATCGCAAGACCAATCGTTAGTGGTCTGTGGGATTAATCTTGAATTTCCATGTTTTTCGCACGGTCAGTTATACGTTGACTGTTCGCGTCTTGCCATCGTTGTTTGTTTTTGCGCCGGAAAACTGACTTCGATTTCATTCAAATAAATCACATTGAAATATTAACTATTTGTGTCTTATGACTCTGGAGTTTATCTGAATTCGTTAAATTGGGGCTAGACGAAGTTCGCTGGATCCGCTAGTAGCGACTTTCAACAAATAAGTTACGACGAACCGTACTTGACGACGGCATTTTCCCAATTAATCGCTCAGCGACGTCGTTCAGAAAATGGCCAGCCATCGCTCTGATTCGTCGCTCAGCGACTCGTCGCCCAGTCGCTCAGTCGCTCGTCGCTCATTGCGTGGCCGTAGCCTTAAGCGTGTGCTACCGCTCTTTGTGGTGTTTCTAAGGTGACGCTTTTTCTTAAATAAAGTTCCGAGTTGTGGTCTATAAAGGAAACAAATTGCATCCCCTTGCACAAACGTTTAATTGTAAAAACGAAAGAAGTTTTCGTTTCACAAAAAGCACTAAAACGAACGATTTTTCGTAGAGTTTTTGGATTTTTTTCTATAAAAATTATATTTGATCTATGTGCTGTAGTCTGTATCTCCAACTACAGTCTCAATAGAGTTTATTGACGTCGTAATACTTATCAATTGGAGCTGAGCTGAGCCTGAACAAAACAGTACAGAAAATATGGTGAACAGGAAATTTCATTGAGAAAACGTAAGTGGCAGCTTGTGAACAGCGGCACATGCTCATAACTCGATGCATTGTCAACATATTGAACTTGTTTATGATAAGTAAACGGACCAGCAGTCGCTCTCTAACATTTCTGAGTTACTAAAAGCTCAAGAAGAGAGCAGATACAATACTGAGACCCCCAACTTCGGCAGTTTTTCCGTTACTCAGCCTACAAGCTATATTCTTACGGATTAGTGGCCACGATTTGGTGCGCTAGTATTGGTACACAGAAGTTCGCATTGACAAAAATGTGGAAGATGTGGTTTTCGAGATATGAGCAGTTTTCAAAATTAGCGTTGCGGTTCTTTGAATCTAGAATTAAGGACAAAATAATTTTTCAAACATCAATTTGATCTATGTTTGCATTTTGGTCGAAATCGTTACTGCCGTTTCCAGGTTAACTAAACAAAACTAGATTTTTAAAAAATAACTAATTTTCAAAAATCCATTGTACGATTATATAGAGAAAAACTGAGATTGCTTTTAAGTTATAAATTACCACATTAAATTAGAAATCAAATTTTGTTACAATCGTATAGACCGTTTTGGAGAATGTCGAAATTTCAAAAGTACCGCTATTCGAATGTTTAGCAAAAAACTGAGTATGCAATTATGTTAACCTCACCTACTTAAGGTTAAATATCAATTTTGGTTGAAATCGTTAGAGCGGTTTTCGATCAAATCAAAACGGTACGAAAATAATATTTAGGGTACCTTGCAAAAAAACGCCCCGAACTGTAAGCCCACAAATTCCAAATCCGAAGTTTGAACGATATCCTTCAGTTCTAAAAGATTTCTGTGTTCATATTTCACGTATTTTGCCCACAAAAAAAAATATTTTTATATTTTTACTAACTTTCTGTACGAGTTCGGACTTTTATATGAAAAATTTTGTGCCAATATACCTACAAGTAACCACGCTGAGGTGAATTTTTTGTGGGGTTTATCGTAGAATTCGGAAAACGTTATCAAATCACAACAAAAAAGAGCTTATGACTTGTGAGAACTTACAGCAGTAGAATCGGGCTGTAAAAGTGTATAAAGAAAGGAAAGCAATGGTTTCCAAAGAAACTACCAATTTTCGAAAGAATTTATTTTCAAATAATCTTGAAATATCCAAAAAATTGTAGGTACACTTTTCTGACACCTTATAGAAGTTCGTTTCCCTCACTTTCGAGAGTAGAACTGACCTAGAATTGCATATAGATATCGAGCTGTAAGGGTTGAATTTACAGCCCTTTTGGTCGAATTATTCTTCCGGCTAAACAAAACTTGGAATACATCTTCTAGAAATTGCAGCACACGCACCAGTTAACCACTACTCACACTTGGAAGATCAATGAATTTTTAAAATTCCCCCAAACAAAATTGGACTGCCATGTATAAATCCAAAAGACCATAGTAGCCACATGCCATCACAACAGTCGATGTCTAGCTGACATAAATATTTTTAAATTTTAGCAAAATACCTACGTTAAGCCAAAGTCCAGCAAAATGGTAAATGATATTAAAAAAGGGTTCGTTATACATGACTATTCATGCGGTGCTGTCTTCACCCGCAAGTGACTTTGCATAAAACTTGCCCCGAGCAAAAAGAGCAAAACCTAAAACCAGGTGTCCTTGTAACCCAATAACTTTCGATTGTAAGGAAGTACACAAGTAACTTTTCAACTTCGGAAAAAGACAAAGGCAAAAAGGACAAACTAACAAAAAACAGGTTAATTCCTTACAATGCCTAATGAACCAAGAAGATTGCCACTCGAGATAGCTCAAGTATTATCATGTCTTTATTGAATAGAATGACAAGTCCGCCCAAGAGCCCTCCACTAAGGACTTAGCGAGGATACCTCTTATCATTTTCGTCTATCTGCTTTTTGGGCCAAGGGGATTCTCCTGTTTTCCTGCTTTGTCAACTTTTTGCCCACCCCCAGCCCAACTTCTCAATGTAATTCGGAATTGTTTTGTTCCAAGGATGTCAGGTGCTACGGGTTACAATGGCGAAAAAGTCTGAAGGTTAAGTATTTTAAGCGTCTTTATCGAAATCTCGAGGTTAATCTTCCTTTTGGTTAATTAATTCCCCAGCCCTTTAGGTTTGATCTACTTAGAGCTCGCTGCATATGGCGCCCGCTGAGTGAGCGTAATAATAAATGTCATGAACACTGTCAAACATTTTGCAAACTTTTATCATCGCTCAGCGATAGCAACTTGCGAAGGCAAAGAGAGTTCAGCTTCAGACTCTCGAGATGGCGACGAATGATGGAACCTGCCGGCTGGGTGATGTGTTGTTCTCATGTAATAAGAATTGTTTCGACAACGATGATGTTTCATTGTGTTGAGAACATGTTTCTACGACTTTTGAGCATGTATACATTGTACATAGAGTGGGAGTTATCCATCAATCAGTGTCAGTGTCGGGAGATTCAAAAGTCAACCGGTTAACTTGTTTTCTGTTGATGAAATGGTGCGGCTTCTGGTGAATGAGAGGTGATGATTGGGTTTTGTCTACTAGTAGGTACACATGTTGGCTGCTTTCAAAAGGCGATGCAGAATTATCTCGAGATTACATGGAAAGACGTTTCGTATGAAATCCTGTCGTTGTAAAGGAGGAAAATATCTTTAAAATGGAATGAAACATTACAAGTCATGTTTACGACTTTGTTGGGAAAATAAATTTTTAAATATGTATGTTAGGAAAAAGGTTTTACAGTCTGGGCTGTATCTGAACAACTTCCTTCAAGGAGGCTTACGGTGAGAATGCCCCTTTCTCACCGGTCCGCCTTCCTCCAGACAAACTAACAAACTGGAAATGAAATTCAAATATGTACTGTTTTCGAAACGTTTTCAACTTAAGGTCTGATCACAAATCTATTGCCTGATATTCATAAATATCTACTAGATGGCGCATATCATATTATCGAATGTATCTATCACGGCCATCCTGCAACATACGTCGCTCTCGATGTAGGTATTAGCTGTTAACTGTTTTTTTTTTTTTTATTATTTTTTTTTTTTTTTATTTCATAGTTTTCGTAATTTGAATTTATAATTAATAAATCAAAATAATTGAATAGCTAGTATTTTCAAATACTTTCGGAACTCAAATTCTTCTTTAACAAAAATCAGTTAGGTATTCATTAAGCCATAATTTTCATCGTCCATGCCTTATCTCTCAGATTTGTTTACTCCATAGCAACAATCTAGAACAAGAAATCTATTTATAGGCTATGAAAATTCGTCATATTTAATCTTAGTCAACGAAAAAAATTGCCAAATAATTATCTCAAAATCTACCGTAAAGATTTTAACTACAGCATCTCTCTTATGAATACATACTTCATACAACCCAACCAGCTTGTTTTACTAGTTCACGCACATACAACTATAAAGTCAACGTATAATATATCAGAGGCAATCTTAAGCTTGTCTACCAGTTCAAACCAAAAACATATTCAGAACATAATAGCTCAGAGGCAATCTTATGCTTGTCTACCAGTTCAAACCAAAAACATATTCAGAACATAATAGCTCAGAGGCAATCTTAAGCTTGTCTACCAGTTCAAACCAAAAACATATTTAGAACATAATAGCTCAGAGGCAATCTTAAGCTTGTCTCCCAGTTCAAACCAAAAACATATTTAGAACATAATAGCTCAGAGGCAATCTTAAGCTTGTCTACCAGTTCAAACCAAAAACATATTTAGAACATAATAGCTCAGAGGCAATCTTAAGCTTGTCTACCAGTTCAAACCAAAAACATATTCAGAACATAATAGCTCAGAGGCAATCTTAAGCTTGTCTACCAGCTCAAACCAAAAACATATTTAGAACATAATAGCTCAGAGGCAATCTTAAGCTTGTCTACTAGTTCAAACCAAAAACATATTCAGAACATAATAGCTCAGAGGCAATCTTAAGCTTGTCTACCAGTTCGAACCAAAAACATAGTCAGTTAATTTTCTGTAAATATTCACTTTGCTTCTATCAGCACGTTGCTTTGCCCAACAGGAACTTTCTTCATGACCTTCCTTACTACAAAAGTCGCACTTTTTGTTGAATTCGACATGTTTCGGTATATTCGCTCGGTTTTTTGATTGACCCGAATAAGCGGAACAATTTTTTTGCAAATGGCCAGCCTTTCCGCAACTATAACATTTCTTTTCATGTTCAATATGAATGCGTTTCGGATTCGTAAACAAAGTATCACTAGGTCTTTTGTCAGCTGAGTTATTCCGTTTTTGAAATCCTGATGAAAGTAAAATATCTTCCTGCAGATTTGAAGAATTTCGAATAGAGGATAAATGATCTATGAGGCTTTGAACACTACACGGCATCACAAATGTTAAAGAATTTCTCAGGTTGAATTCTGAAATGCAACCGATTACAATTCGAACTATCATATCCTCCGGGATGTCGAATGGCAAACGATTTATTTGAGCGATTTTTTCCATGACAAATTCATGATACGTATTCGCGTTACTGCTTTCAAAATTAGCAACTTTTCTTAGTTGATCTATAAGGTCAGTACCACTAGCGAACGCATGAATTAATGAAGGACGTAAATCATTCCAATGATAATGTTGAAAACCGTATTTATCAAACCATGTCTTAGCTCTACCCATTAATGACAACTGAACTCTTGGAATGATGTCAAAATCCTTTAAATTGTCTCTTTGTATCCTACAGTCAACATCGTCACACCACTTTTTAACATCCACCCTTGAATAGTCGGGATCGAATATAGGAAACGAACTTATGTTGCCTTGATTGCGGTCATTCCCTTTTATCAACTTAATTATTTCACCTACTGCTTGTAAGTTTATTAAGGAAGAACTATCGGCCTGAGATTTATCAAGACCACAATCAGCCTTTTCTTTTTCCAAACTCATTTTAAATTTAAATATTTCTTAGAGTAAAAATAGAATAAAGTGCAACTTATCTGGTTTTCGTTCTTGTAGTAGCGACTCCGTCAAAGAACAACAATCAGCAACAACAGTCCTTTTAGATCGACTAGTTCGGCAACGGAATGTTCTAGATTTTTCGTATCCAACTTGAATTTTTCTTTTTAATTTCGTCCAGGAGAGCAAATTCTATTTTTCTATTTATTTATTTTTTGACGTACTTCGACTTTCTTTTCAATAGGTATCTAATTTTATTTTTATTTTCTTATTTGGGCCAGTAGTTGATTATGTAATAATCGGTAACATCCCACTTCTGATGTTAGGAAAAAGGTTTTACAGTCTGGGCTGTATCTGAACAACTTCCTTCAAGGAGGCTTACGGTGAGAATGCCCCTTTCTCACCGGTCCGCCTTCCTCCAGACAAACTAACAAACTGGAAATGAAATTCAAATATGTACTGTTTTCGAAACGTTTTCAACTTAAGGTCTGATCACAAATCTATTGCCTGATATTCATAAATATCTACTAGATGGCGCATATCATATTATCGAATGTATCTATCATGTATGAGTTTGGGCGTCCAAGCCTTTTTTGACCACAGGGGGCCGTGTATCATAAGTCTATAATAAATGTCAAGTGTAACTTAAACCAAAATGAACTCAAATCAATTGGAAGCTGTCGAATGGATATATACGTAGTCTTGCCAATTCGAAAAAGGAACCTCTCAGAATTATACGAAACCACATCTCAGCAATAACTTCCTGGGGGTCAGATGCAACCTTCAGCTAACCAACCTTTTCTTGTCCAAACTATATTTTTTGCACAAGCCACTTATATTCTCGGACAATATTTGACACAAAATGAAACCACAGTAAAATCGAAGAGTCGAAAGGAAGCACTTTAAAACTTCCCTCAAAAGACATCCAAAATCTAAAGGGTATAGCTCCTAAAGTTCAGGTAGCCTATTTCGTCTAAATGTTCAAAGTAAAATCGTCCAAAGAAATTCAAGCTTTTTGGAGGACTTTCTGACATCCGTATACAGTACCACTGTAAAAGTCTTTTGTCATATTTAGAAGACAGTGTCCTTCAAACTAGTTTCTATTGAAAGTTTACGAATTTCCACAAAAATGTTGATGTCCAAATTACCCCAAAAGTTCGTACCTACAGATCGACAATTTTCCGTCGGCAAAACCTTTTTCTACAGAAGGGACTTGCGATGTCCCCACCTTAAAAAAACAAAAACAAATAAATAGTGGCGCAACAGGTCCGTAGGGACCCCAAGCCTAGCTTCTCTCAATCATTTGTTTTGTGTGAGTTTTTCAATTTTGGAACGAATGGGAGGGATCTACAATTTTACGCCGAGTCCAAACGGCTAGTTGAAAAGCTCTTTCAAGACAGTTATACTGTCGGATGTTTGCCAGACGTTTGTGAAAGGTGGCGCTCTACTTTCATATAACTACTTTCTAATTAACCTGGTCTTCTCGGCAGTCTCAAAAGGACCGAACTTTTCATTAAACCAAGTCCGATATTATTTTGAGTCATCCTTTCCGGATGTAATGCACCATTCGGACTGTGAAAGTCAAACAAATGGGTTATATCATGCGTCAATGCCGGTTGGCCCAACACTAGCTCTGTTACAGTGTGCAGTGTGCAACCTCTGCAACTCTTAGTGAGGCCCATGAGAAAGTTTAAAGAGCATCCTTAAAAGTTGTTGGTTTGTACCCCTTTTTTAGGATTGATCTAAGAATTTCTATTGCTTTCTTTAGCACCCTTTTTAAACATGATTTACATACCGTCTAAATGGCAAAACTGGAGATCTCCGTATGCTTTCCATGTCAGATATCGCGGCCTTGGAGCGTTCTTTATGTACACCAGGGCTTCTACGACATATGTTCACTATTTTGTGATCAAGTTCCGTCGTTTCATTTTAGGCAGTTACAAAGACTACCTTCTCAAAGTTTATCTACACCAACTATAGGAACCAAGAGGTTTTCGCACCTCATCCTTTTCAAATGAAAAACTTTTAAGCGACCGAATTGCCGGCTTAGGTCCGACTTTAGGATTCTCATTGTATCGGTTTTGTACTTCCGAATCGAGTTGTGACGTGAGTGACACAATTCACAGCCAAGCTGGAGCATATACTGCGCCAACTCTGCCGTCGCGTTTTCATACAACTAGCAAGTTCACAGAGGTGTTGTCTCCAAGAGCGGTATCTAGAAGTGGTACCCACCTTTACAAACAGCGGCTTTTTCAAGCTGAAGATACATTTTTCTTGTGGCAGTAAGCTCCTTCCATAGGGTGTTTTGAAAATTCAGACAGCGTCGAGAAGTCAATCTTCTGGGCCACTGATATGATTTCCAGCCTCTCACGACTTACCCTTAAACCCTACCCATCCCTGAAGAAACACTATTACTACCCTAGGGTCCAGAAAACCCCAATAAAGTTTTGTTATTATTTCAAAAACAAAAAGACGTTTTAATATAAACTATTTGGAATTAAGATCGAACAGGTAGTTTAATATGACTAATGACGAGACGCCTACTGATACTTTACAGGATTAGCTTGAATAGCGCCATCGTGTTGTTTGTAGTTGAAAAAATATCTACGAAAGTTTAGTTTATGCATCGCGCTGGACCCCAGGGTAGGGTTTAAGGGTTTTAAACCTTTCCCGCCGACTCAAAAACGCAACGAATTTTATTTGTTCAACCCTGCAACCAACTACCGTCGTCAATTCGCCAAGTCGCAAATGCGACCCATGACTGCACTGCATATTAATTCAAAACGTCACAAAGTTCAAAAATTACACATAGTTACCCACTTCATTAAAATCACCTACACGTCCTTCAGATTAACCTAGCTATACCGTCTACCACCGCCCTTACACGGCATTCGCCATTTTATGTGAACTTACTTCAAGTGTTTGTTTAAAATGTCATCTGCAGCTGTGTTTATGCTCCAGAAATATCCCCTACTAAACTTACAAACAGCTGCTTGAAGTGCAATGCATATTTTTATGGGTCCTTCACCCCGTTCGTTTCGAGTGATTTGAAATGGGCAAACTTGCTGAATACGGAACTCGTTCGCTCTACTCGTATGTACCGAACAATCGCGCACGGTCCTCGTTCGCAAGAAAAAAAAAACGAAAATTCCACAAAACTGCAGAGGTAGTAAACATTTCCAAACACAAAAAAAAAATATAACTCTCACCAGAATTCACGTGAATTTTGTACTCAGTTGAAACGGAACCCTATACACAGTCCCATTGTGTGCACAAACCTGTCACAACTCTCCACGAAACCGAGAGGGACATGGTGTGGTGCGAAGGTGGAGGTGGAACATCAAGCGAATTTATAAAGGCGATTTTTGCTTTTCTTCTGGCTTTGCATTGCCAAAAGGATGACGGGCGCAACCTGGGCGACATTCGAGGTGCAAAGATAGCAAAAATAAAAAGTGTATACAAAGCCATCCTATTCCCTTTTGCGTGGGGGCATGCACACAAATAAATTCGGGGATTTTCGGAGTGAAACTGCATCCTTCTGTCTGCCGTGTCGGGTCGAGGGATTGAGGTAAATAAACGAAACGTGGATGAATTTTTCAATTTCCGGTCCATGATCTGGACTATTTGTGTGTGTCGTCAGCATTAGCACACCGCAACAGTGTGAAATTTATTAAATCCGACTTGCGTGCGAAGATGTTTGCCATACGGGACGTTTCCCTCGATGAAGGACGACGGATTAGTTTTAGCGCGAAAATTAATGGGATCTCAAAACTCTTGCAAGTTCTTTGAGCTATTAAACCTTCCCGCTAAGCGGTGCATATTTATCGATGCATGCAGGGCGAAAAATATAAACGCACCCTGGCGATAATGACATTTCTATGGATCGCATTCGAATGGTTGCGCTTTATGGAGGCTACATGAACTCCAATAGAGTGAAATCGTTCAAGAGGCCAAAAAACAATTGCACCGCTTCCCGAGACGACGAACTGAAAAATGCAAAAAGCATTTGCCTCGTGGCGGCCACCACCCACTAATGCGTTGCGGGGGATGCGCATGCAAAAAAGGGTGCAGTGCGGATCAGAGAACACAGCAAGAGGAAGACACTAAAGGACGAGTATGAGTACATTCAAAATCAATTTACATTTGAGTCTACTGAGCTGTGCACTTCTATGAAGTGTTCCACATGAGTGTTTTTATTTTATTATTTTTTTTTTTATGGTAAGAGCTCCATTTGCGGCCGAATGGATTTATTGTGCGATCGAAACTTAATTTTTTTATTTCTTGATGTGCAGTAATGCCAAATGGGATGTCGAAGGGAGGCGATAAAAGGTCGCTAGGAGCTCATTGCTCAATGGGAACGTCTGTTTCGAAATGGAAGAGTATCTGTCGTATTTTTAAAGCACTTATTCGAATGTATTTGGATGTGTGACAGAAACAATCATGTTGGTCCCGGGGCCATTTCATGCAATTTTTTTTTTTTATAATTAGCACGCACTAAAGAGGTTATGACTACTCTTATGGTGTAGTTTGAAGTACACAGCGCTGGCGTTAGGGAAATTGGGATAGAGAAGATAGGAGATTCCGATGCACATTGGTTTTAAATGTCTGCAAATTGAACCGAGGGGGAAAGACAGAGCCGGGCAAGGTGTTCCACATTCGCGTGGTACGGCTTATGAAGGAATCTCTATATTTCATAGTACGACCGAAAATAGGCTGAAGGGTAAACTGATGGGCATTCCTGGCTTGTCGAGTATTGCGGTTGAATTGTTGAAGGGGTGGAATGCAGCTGGCGATTTCACTTGAGCACTGTTTGCAGAAATAGCGATAAAACAATGAAAGACATGTTACATTTCTGCGATGTTCGAGCGAATTTAAAGAATTCGCTATATTTGTGTCTCCAATAAGTTTTAAAGCACGATTCTGTATCCTATCCAGTAGGTGCAATGAGGTTTTGGGCGCACCAGACCAGATATGAGAGTTATACTCAAGTTTGGGGCGAATGTACGCCTTGTATATGGCAGCCAGATCAGAAGGGGTAAAATATTTCTTGCACCGTTTGAGGAAACCTAGACATTTCGCAGCGTTCTTGGCGACTTCGTGTATGTGGTCATTCCAACGAAGTTTGTCGTGGACACACATACCGAGAATGGAAAGTCTTTCGGTTTCGGCGATGCAAGTGCCATTCATGGATAATGGCTGAGGATTCTGGTTTCGCTTTAATGACAGCAGACAGCATTGTGTTTTGGAAGCATTAAATTCCACTCTATTGGCTAAACCCCATTTTATAATGCTGTCGAGATCTGAATTTAATGAGCTTAACATACGTTGCTGTTCCAGTTCTACGGCCGAAGAGCAGGGACGTGAGTCCTGGAATGAATATGAGAAGCTGAGGGTGCTGTCATCGGCGAAGGAGTGGATTGGATTAGATGTTGCAGACAGGAGATCATTTATGAAAATGAGAAAGAGAGTCGGAGACAAAACGGAGCCTTGGGGAACACCAGCATTTATATGGTGAGTTTCAGACTTGAAACCGTCCAAGACAACTTGAATTGAACGGCCCGAAAGGTAATTTCTAATCCATTGAAGAAGAGACGCATCGATCCCATATGCACGCATTTTCGATAAAAGAGCTTGGTGCCAAACTCTGTCAAATGCCTTTGAAATATCAAGCGCAACAATCTTCGTTTCACCAGAGTGATGTAGCGATTATGGTTCCACTTTTCGGTGAGATAAGCCATCAAATCACCAGTGGATCTGTTGCCACGAAAACCATACTGCCGGTCATTAATGAGTTTTCGTGATTCAAGATATTTCATGAGCTGACGATTTATCAGCGTTTCCATGACCTTAGAAAGAATGGATGTAAGTGCTATGGGTCGGTAGTTGGTGGGAGAAGAAGATTCGCCTTTTTTGGGGACGGGCTGGACAAATGCTGTTTTCCACCTTCTCGGGAAGAGTCCAGAAGAATAGGACAGATGGAAAAGCTTACGCAGTAATTTTGCCAGCGTGGAAGAACACCTCTTCAGAACGATTGGGGAAATACAATCTGGACCAGCGGATTTATTTATGTTGAGGTCATGAAGTACTCTTGCCACTGTACGAGTGCGAAAATGGATTTGTCCCATGGTGTGTTCGACGCTCTCAAGTACAGGTGGAGGCAAAGCGCAATCTGGGAGCATTGAGCTGGCTGCAAAATGTGCAGCAAGCAGATTGGCTTTGTCTAAAGAGTTGACAGCTGGAATGTCATTGTGAATGAGCGTTGGGATGGAAGGGGAGGCCGAATTCTTTATATTTTTTACAAACGACCAAAAGTTTTTACTACCCTTGGGACATTGTAGTATTTTTTGCCTCAACTTTTGGTCATACGAGAATTTTACACGCTTGATTATGGTATTGCAGTCATTTCTGGCTCGCTTGAACTTTTTTCGGTTTTCCTCAGATGGGTTGGTCTTATATGACCGAAAACTTAACTCCTTTAGTCTGATAGCCTCTTTACAGCTCGAGTCGTACCACGCGTTTTCTTTCGGTATGATACTCTTTATCCTGTTAGGAATAAAGGATTTCATACCTAAGGTGATAATACTAGACACCATATCAGCGGCGGCATCCACGTCGTTATCGAGGAAGCATAACGACCAGTTAAAACTCTTAAAGAAGCTGTTAAGTCCGCTCCAGTTGGCTTTCTCGTATTGCCATACGGTTCTTTTCGGAGATTTTTCTTTAACTGTGTGGTTGGAGTACGAGAAATTAGCTGATATGATGCAGTGGTCCGACGAGCCTAAAGGCGATAATACTTCTAAAGAGTATTTATCAGGGTGGGAGGTAAGAAACAAGTCCAGAGTGTTGGCATTCTGACCGTCAATATCAGGTACGCGTGTTGGCTCATTTACAAGCTGGGTTAATTGGTTTACCTCAGCGAAGATCTGAACATAAATTCCTTCGGGTGTTGTCTGTCCAGTATGTCGAAGCCAGTTAGAATTGTGAATATTGAAATCGCCCGCAATGACAATTTCAGTATTAGGATACAGGGAGACAATTCTTGTAATGGAGTCAGACAGCGCATCAAACTCGTTAAAAGTCGAGTTGCTATCTAGATTAGGGCTTCTGTAGATAAAACAATAGTGAATGATTTGCCTACGGATGTGGAATTTCAGCCATATGAAATTAAATTCCGAATTGGAACATTGGCCATAAGAACCTGGAGTTTGGTAGGCAATATCATCACGTATGTAGATGGCGAGACCGCGGTGAAGAAAGAATAAAGGCACTAAACGATACCCAGGTAGATCAAACTCCGATTTATCAGAATTTACACCCACCTGGGTCTCGCTCAGAGCCAAAACAGCTGGTTTATATTTAGCGACGTGGACGTACGCCGAAAAGAGATTCGATCGTAGCCCACGAATGTTGCACATGTCAACTCTAAAATTCCCCATCAGCACAAAAAACAGACACAGAAAACACAACTCCGACGCTACTTCTAAGCAGGGCTGTGAAGTAAAAGTCCAATGTTAGAATCTCAAATCAAACTGTCATAGGTGTTATGCCCGTATGACAATTTGCTTTGATCCACCAACAAAGCTTCAACACACAACCCGCTATCCGCCAGATGTTGCTCTCACCCACTCATTGCAGTCACCGTATGTACAACAGTACAAGCACAATCGCTTGTACGTTGGCGGCAGGCGATTGCGATGACCAAGAAAGTGCAACAGCAAACGAGTTGGAATGGGAGGGGAGGGAATTGCCCACGCTAGTGGTTTTTTTTTTTTGCGTTTTCCTCTTTTTTTAATTTTATTCGCAACACTGCACTGGCACTGCACTCGGGATTGTCTTATTTTCGCGGCAGAAGATTGGGGTTTTGATAATTCAATCGATTTTTTATTTTATTATCAGGGCGACTAAAGACGTGAGGGCTACGGCTGCACACACGTGTGCTCACGACGGGTTGCAGTTCGGAACATGACAGAACCTACTATTTTACACGCCTCTATGCAATTACTACTAACGTATTTATACAAAAGAATTAATTAAAACCTTGGATTTTATTTACAAAGTGAGGAGTTATTACACCTGAAAGGATTCCTATGTAAATACTTTTTTTTATTTTTATTTACATCAAAGTTAGGATTTTTTCAACGTGAAATAAACTAGCGTCCTCGCTGACAAGCTCCTTTTCGGTCATTTAAAAATGGAAAGAGAAAGAACAGTAAATTATTATATGTTAAAAGTGAAAGACAATTATACCTACATAATCAAAAACAAACAATATTACTTATGCTAGATCAAAATTTTTAAGCAAAAGCCAAAGTTTTAGATTGAACATGTTCAAAACCCGCAAAGTTTGTCGATCATAACCATTCTCATAACAAGGATCTCTATTAAGAATTCAATTCGGTAAATTCTATAAGACAGATTGTGTCGATGCAGGACGTGCCTTAGGCGATGGTAGGGCTTTGAGTGGGGTTTGTTCCAGACGATTTGTTCTAAGTTCATTGGTCTTTATAAACGTGAATCCCGCAAAGCGCTCCTCCCCCGCCAATAAAACGTATTGAATACTTGATATTTTTTGTCTCACAAACTTCTTCTGCAGGTCAAACAAGAAGGATTTTCCATTTTTATGAGGAACACTTGGACAACGAAATTTTAAATTTAAACTGATAACCTAGGTGCGGAAGTTAGAAGACTAAATTTTGCTTAAATTTTATATATTTTCTGAACAGAAAATTGTATCGCTTTGCTTTCCACGGTTTCGGAGATAGCACGGTTTTAAGGGTTTGGTTTTTTTTTTTCAAATGGTTCTAACTTTCTAACGGTTGAACTACAAACGAAATAAAAATCAATACAAACAACTACAAACGAAAGTCCATCGAAATGCAATTCACGTTTTTCATTCTAGAAAAAGTGCGGGCTAACTTCACGTAGGTGTGAAAAGAACTGAGATCTATAAGTACGCCAATTTCTTACTTCATGAAAGATTAATACCCAATATTTAAATTAGAGCCATACTAGAATTACTAAAAATTAGAGAGAAATATTATTAGTTAATGTAGGTATTCAGGCAAATTTAGTGGGTTGACTGGTCAAGTTCTTAAAAACTTTCGAATTTTGCGTAATAAAAAGAAAACGTGCCAAGTAAAAAAAAAAACAAATTTTAGTCAGTAATCATTAAACAATAAAATTTGGCGAGGCACTAGCTTAGTAAATACCTACTTCAAATTTTAAGTTTGTGACTTTATTATTGGTCCTGATTATAGACGGGGGTCGAAAATCGCCTGAGTGTGTTCCTGTAAAAAGAATGTAGTGCCAGAACTTAATTTAATTTTTGGGATGGAAAGTAGGTATTTCATCATGAATAAGAACTTCTTTCATTTTCAGTATTAGTTTTATTATAGTATTATTTGACCTTACAGCTAAATTAGGTATAGAGGTCACGCTGTGCCAACCGAAGATATTGATTTGTAGAATCTTGTGTGCTTGTGACTTTTTTAAGTCACTTTGTTTACATCAACTAGAAGCTGTCTACTAGAGACAATGGGGACGTTCGGATTCCTAGTTTAGTAAGTCTGACAGCGGACTTACTAGATGTATTTGCAGTTGACGTTTAAGCCGACAAATCTAGTCAAGAAAATCATGCCTGCATACTTAGTTGGCATTTCGAAGAGTAACATTTAAAATAAACAGAGTGGCCGTTGTTGAACTCGAAAATGTCCAAAAAAGGGCCGGTGAGTGAAAAAGACATCATTTCTTCACATTTAGAATTTTCGCACGATATTTAACAACCATTAGTTCTCATAACACTATAAAAAAGTGTTGTAATGGAGGCCCGTGTTATATCTATTTTAAACGTACTTATTACTTATTGGTAAATAACAATTTTGAAGAATGCCCTTTTCAAATAAAAAGGGGGTAAATAGCAAAAAATTGTGCCAGGCTCTCGAAAAAAGTGCCAAATTTCGATTTTAGTCGAACAACGGTAACGCCGACCGCGAGAATACAAAAAACATTCAAGTTGCCTAGTCAACGCCTTCGGATACCTAGTCCCGACAAATCTAACCGACGTTTTACATAAACTATAGGTATTCGATCGCCCCCAATACTGGCCCCCTCATTTATATTGTTCATTTTTCGAAAATGTTTTAAGCAAAAGTACACTTATTGCTAAAAAAAAAAGCACACACGTAACGAATACATCTAAATTAAATGGATAAAATTTTATGAACGCTGACAGCAACTTTTGCTTCGGCATTATTTCACTTTGTCAATGTTAAATAACATCAGAGTTTTAAAATTCGTCGTTATTGCACTGCACACAAGAATCGTTATATACATATTTGCCTTAAGTTTTTGAAACATTCCTTTTCATGACCACGAGAAATAAATTATCTAGGTAGGTACTTTACTTGTTGTTTTTGTTTTGAAAAAAAATCGTTTCACCTTCTAGGCTAAGCATTTTTATCCCTGGACTGAGGGTATATATTACACATGCAGACTTAAATCTCTTTCTTTGTCTGTCTTTAAAAATATATACCTCCCTTCCTCTACCGTTCGACTCGTCAGGTCACACTTTTCGTAACACATTCACCAATTTCAGCTTACTTTAATAATTAAGGTACCTACCAGCTACGACCTTTTTGGAACAAATCGAGGGTATTTCAAATAAGAGAGAGTTGCCGTAATATATCTTTATCTCTATAATTTTTTTTTATATTAGCTGGTGCTAATTTATTTACCATTAAAAAAAAATAGTAATGATTGCGGCAACTGTTCGCTGAGCTTTATAAGAATACAAGAAGAGGATATAGTTGAGGCAATATTATCTATCAAATCGAATGCTACTGGCCTCGACCTAATGGAACCTAAGTTCGTTAAGTTATTGCTTCCTCATAGACTACGCTTTATAGCTCATATATTCAATAGTATCTTAACTACATCCGAGTTTCCTTCAGAATGGAAGAAGGCTAAAATTATTCCTGTTCCTAAAAAGCAAACAGGTATTGCTACGGAGTTCCGACCCATTGCTATCCTCCCGTTTCTATCAAAGGTGTTTGAAAAAACCATTATGAAGCAGATACAAACATATCTGTCGATTAACAATCTGTTAACTACCTGTCAGTCTGGTTTTAGATCAAAGCAGCTGCAAATCTGCCCTACTTTTTGTTACTGACGAAATAAGAACCGCAATGGACAAGGATCATATTACAATTCTAACGCTTTTAGACTTTTCAAAGGCTTTTGACACTGTCAACCATTCAATTTTATGTAAAAAACTGCGCAATTTCTTTGGGTTTTCTATAGAGTCCTGTAAGTTGATTCTCTCGTACCTTAGCGGAAGGCAACAACGCGTGGTGGCAAATGGTCAATCATCGATCTTTCTCAATGTTTTGAATTAAGTGCCACAGGGATCAATTCTTGGTCCAATTCTCTTTTCACTTTACATAAATGAGCTTCCAAAAGTTGTTAAACATTGTCTTGTTCATCTTTACGCTGATGATGTGCAGCTTCTGATAAGTCGACCGTTTGGGGAAAAGAATGATGCCGTTGCATTAGTGAATGAGGACCTTTCTTTCATTTCACGTTGGTCTAAGAGAAATCATCTGTGCCTAAACCCTGTCAAATCAATAGCCCTCCCCATCTGTCGCAAAATCTGTGATTTATCAGCCTTAAGACCACTGAATCTTGAAAACTAAGGACTCGAATATGCTAGCAGCGCTAGAAACCTTGGAATGGTTTTCAATCGTACCCTCACATGGAACGACCACCTAATTCAAGTAATTGGCAAAGTAGTTATATGGCAGCCTCCGTGCTCTCCAAGTCACTCGAAGTTTCATCCCCACAAAAACCAAACTTCTTCTTGCCAAAACGCTTCTACTACCCATTATGTTATAAGGATGTGAAATTTTTTGCAACTTGGACTCTGCCACTAACCGCAAATGAAACGTCGCATATAACAACATTGCCCGTTATGTCTACAATCTACGTCGCTATGACCACGTTTCCTCTTTTGCTGTTCGCATTTCTGGCTGTAGTCTAGACAATTTACTAAATTTTCGCTCACTTAGCTATCTACATGAAATCATTCAAACAAAGCAGCCTGATTATTTACACGGTAAGCTGAACTTCCCTCATTCAACAAGGTCTTTTGCTCTTATACTACTTCGAAACAATTTTCTTATTACTGAGCGTCAATTTTGGTGCCATGAATTAAAGCCATATGAACTAACGCCATAATGGTGCTAATTCACTTTCAAATGCGAATTAACGCCATAATCCACTTATGGCCTTATTTCACTTTTAAATGAGAACTAAAGTCATATGGTTTTAGTTCGTTTTGCGCAAATTATGAAATGTGTATGGGGGGGCATGCTGTCCCCCTGCAACCCCCCTGCTTGGGTTTACTGTTGGATTACGGGGTGGGTGCGAGGTTTTCTACTTATGTTTTTTGTTGAATTTTCAAATTGAGATTTTTAGACTTCGAGAGAGAGAGATAGGTATGGCGTTAGTTCACATTTAAGTGATGGCTGTAGTTCTCGTTTGAAAGTGAATTAAGGCCATAAGTGGATTATGGCGTTAATTCGCATTTGAAAGTGAATTTACGCCATTATGGCGTTAATTCATATGGGCTTCGTTCACGGCACCTCAATTTTTCGTCCATGTTATTCGCCTTTGGAACTCCCTGCCCACAAGTATGAGAAGTGTAAAAAGCACAAGAAGATTTAAATGTTTACTTTTCAACTATTTGGCAAATAATTAAAAATATTTATCTATTTACATATTAATTTTTTAATATTTGTTTTCTCTTTTTAAATTTAGATTTCTTTTTAATAAATATATAAAGATGTAAATAGCTAAAAATTAAAAAGAACCCATTAAACTCTTCCCTATAACGCTTTCACATTTAAGGGGCTTGCTTTTCATTGTCAATATAAAATATTCAAATCTGACCTTTAAACCAATAATTCTCGGCATAGTAATTCAATTTTCAATGCGCCTATGCCATAAAAAAAAAACCCTTCTGAGAGTTATACTTAATTTGTTTGCTTATCAAATAGTTTCCCATCTCTTCCCTCAAATCAAATTTAGTATTTTTCTCACATCATTGTAAGCGACAAAAAAAAAACAAAACTCAGTAAGTCTGAATCCCTTTTTCACGAGCTATAATACCGCAAATTAAACAATAACCATTTCAACTCTAAAACTGCAGCTAATCTGTTTACACATGTTTTCAACCATAATCAGAATATCCCTCCCCCCCTGACAAATTTAAGTCCACATCCACAAGTATGCAATAGTAGCCAGCTCTTCAATGGATTTGCACAACGCCCACCCACCGGAAACAAATATAATATAGACCGGTACCACGTTAGTAATATTTCCATTTCATGCATAATTATTGTTTCATTATTTAACATTTTATTATACTTCGTTACATGCTGCATAAGAAAAAAAGAATTGTAAACCAACCCTATGATAATGTCGCCTCATCGCCAGTGCAAATACATAATTCACCCGTGAACACTACCGCCAAAAGCAATATTACAAAATTGCACAGCAACAACAAATATCCCGCATTTGAATATAATTTACTTTGTGAAATGTTTATATAGGAGGGCCAAAACAAATTTCAGCACGCGCTTCGCTATGCCAGGTATTTATTGACGATTTTTGGCTTACGATCTGCGTATTATCAGCGACTGCCTAAAATCCCAAAGGGTCGTGCTCAAAAAGCATGCACAACTATTTCAATAATTTAATAACACATAACAGGGTGTTAGACTCGACGAATTAAATGTAAACGCGGCCAACGCGCAAATTGCATTGGAAAGTCCTGCCTGGGAGGTGTGTGCCTGCGGTTCCTCTAATGAGGGATTATCGACAATTTGGATTATTTAGATGTCGGCATCCGTAATATGTTTGATTTCGAAAATATAGTTGAATAAATGAACGACCATTGTGTACGTCCAAAGGAATAGGGTTCGTTTTTCTCTATGGTATATTTAAGTTTTTAATTGAATTAAAATTGAATGAAATTGCCACCTCGGCACTGCGTGGTATATTTTAATATGGCAATAGCAGTGCGAGCTGGCAGCATCCCTTTGGTGGTGATGAATATTTATGTTCCAAAGAATCACGGGGATTTTACATTTGTAAGCGGCTGTAAGCAATATGCCGGAGGACCACACACAGCAAATACTCGCTAATACCCACAATTTATGATTTATTCATGAAGATGTTTTAATATCAATTCATTAGTGTGGCTGCGGTACTAATAATTATTGTCTTCACAAAATGTGTGTGTACAGCTCTTGCTAGGTAAACATTTTGGTAATGTTTCATATTTTATGAACAGAATGAGCGGAGTAGAGGGAACCTTAAGGCGAGCTATGATTTTGGCCATAATTATGTTAATCAATGATTGTGATTACTAAGAAATATCGTCGAAAGGGATTAGAAGTCTTCCTTTAGCCCTGTTGAAGTTGCAGGTTGTCTTCATTGAAGTTCACTGACGGATTAAAATCACCGTGTTCATGTGAGCACGTCGTGTTGCAAAGTATAAGAGGTTTAAGTTATTAGTAAAAGGACCATTATTTTATTTCTTATTTATTTGAGGAGATAAGTAAATAAGCAACTGAGTTTTTCTTCCTAAGGCTTGTAATTTGCGACAAAACAGTACAAGCGGGAGTGTTCCTACCTAAGTTCACCTTTCTGTCCTAAGGTATAGGTGTTTCATAAAAATCAGTTTTCAAATAACGCCATAAAAAAGAAGTGAAGTAAGAGTAACAACAGCTTTTAAATCAATAGCCACGGTAGCATTTAAAAGCATCGAAGAATAGGACATCGACAGAATGGTGGTTCCAACCAAGTGCAAGAAATAGATGCAACCAATCATTAGAAACAGGAAAGACTATAGTTATGAAAGGAGGGTATTGCTAGCAAACTTTTTGCACGTTCTAACGGTTTGCGCGCACCTTCTGGTATCTGGTCCATGGCAAAGGCAGTAAGCATCTACTTCAGGTGCTCTTCCTTTCCACTTTTAGAAAAAAAAAACGAGCCGCCTCCGCCAGCAAACACCACTTAAAGAAAGATAAAAGAATCTCTGTTGCTGATGTGTTAGCATCATTGGAAGAACCTTGAGAGAATAGGAAGAATCTGTCTCTTGATTCTTCGTTCAATTTTTTTGGTGCCGTGACATAAGGCCATGCGACATAAGGCCATATTTCAATATATGGCGTTATGACACTTTCACAAAGCGACATAAGGCCACATTCGAACATATGGCCTTTTGTCGCTTTGCTAATGCGTCATAAGGCCATTATGGGCTTATGTCACTTTCAAGTTATTCTACTGTTTTGGTTAGTCAAAGCTATAAAAGATTAAATATAGATGTTTTATTTTGTATGTATATACATTATTTCACTCCGACAAAGCGCAATAACGCCAACAATATTTGAGTATAATAAGACCAACCTTGCACCCACCCCGTTATCCAAGAGCAAACCCAAGCAGGGGGGTTGCAGGGGGGCAGCATGCCCCCCCATACACATTTCATAGTTTGAAAGCGCAATAACACCAATTTGGCGTGTTGCGCATTGTCGGAGTGAAATAAGACCAACTATTGAAAGTTGGCTTTATTACACTTTTGCATAGCGAAATGTATGAGTGGCCTCACCGAGTGTTCTCACAACAAATAACACCTTTCTAACCGTAAAGACAGGTTCTTGTTCTTGACAATATAAACATGTACCATAGTTTTTTGAAATATGGCCCTATGTCGCATGGCCTTATGTCACGGCACCATTTTTTTATTTTAAAGTGCTGGTGGTTGTTGGATGTGACAGCGACATAAAAACACACTAAATTTTTAGTTTCTTTATAAATACGTTTTTCAAAATAAAGATAAGATACTGAAAAGGTGTTTCTTTATTAATGTCGGTCACCAACAATCTCACTTAAAGTTTATACAAAACTGAAGCCACCAATTATTCCGAGATTGATTGAGCATGTAAAACTTTGACCACGAGCAATTTAACGCGTTTTTTTTTTAAACCTGGGTCGGCATTCTGGAAAGCGAAAACGTTCAAAAGTTTTCGTGTGCACAAATAATTTCCACTAGGTATGTTACAGAATGGAATCGATAGCGTACGGGAAACCGTATGAAGGTTTTCGCCTTGCAAAACGTCGTCCCTTAATTGTTAAAGGGAAACTAAATTCAAGCCACACTATATTTCCTGAGAAAGTTTAAACCAGAGCTTGAACCTATACTATGCAAGCTTTTCAGCACGGTATCAGCACACATATTTCAGTTTTCAAAACGAGTCGTTTGCACTCGTTTTCCGCGAAAACACCACGAAAGCGACTTCCAATCGTTGAGTTGTAGGAACAAACACCCACCTTTTTGCAATGTTCAGCAAAATGTTTGACCGAACAAATGTCACAACTTATATCTTAAAGTCTTTTTCCACAACTAGTTGATGGGCTAATATTGTTTTGCAATGCACTTCATAAATTTTTTGTTTTTGTTAAATAATGCGATCGAAATTTGTAACCAAAAGAGTTTGCACCGAAGTTTAACGACTAGTTTCCCACAGCTGATCGAAACGTCTAACGAAAACTAGTTGGTAGTCGGTGTGAATGCATCGAACACGGTTTTGGGCTTGGTGTGAAAAGCATAATACGTAAAACGAAACCGTAAAAATGTTCTTTTGCTTATTTAGAGCACTTACCTAATCCTAATGGTTTAACTCAATCTTGGCCTTAGAATGTTGCTTATGTATAAATCAAAAAGTTAATTTATCATAAAAAGCAAATAATCTTGAAATTTTCTAGAAAAATAATTTATAAATTTTTCCGTGCAAAAAACTTTTTCCGATCTACTTCTCAGTTAATTCCACAAAAAAACAGATCATTCCACTGAAATATTTCATTTCTTTACTGTTCCATCTGTTAGGAGTTCTTTTTCGGATGGAATCCATTCAATGGTGGTTGATTTGTTGTAATTGTTTTCATAGGGAAACATTTTTCTGACAGAATTTTCGCTATGACCGCCTAAACAAAAAAATAAAATTCATACTGTTCCAACTTTTTCTGTTGCATTTTACGTATGGCTATAACTAGGGCCATACCGAAATAATTATAAATATTCGGCCCTAGCAAGGTATCCGTCGGAAGCGAAACGGATAATTTTCCACAGCGCATAGGTACTCTGTCGGAACCGAAAATCGCATTTAAGGTATCCGTTCCGTGTTCGGAAAAAAATAATTGAAATGCGATAATGTCACATCCTCGAATTGTTTGGTGTTTGTTTTTTTCGACTGATTTCGCACTGGAAAAACAAATTGAGGCAATACAAAAAAAAATAAAAAACGCGTTGCTATATTGTTCTTTTTAAGGTTCCGTACCCAAAGGGAAAAAACGTAACCTTATTAGTGTCGCTCGGATGTCTCTCCGTCTGTCTGTCTGTCTGTCTGTCTGTCTGTCTGTCCGAACCCACTAAGCCAATTTTGTTACCAGGTCTATCTCAAGAACCGATTGACATAGGAGGCTAAAATTTACACACAACATCCGGTAAAACCTCTAGTTAAACGACAAATATCAATGGAAGGAATACATCGATTGGTTTTGGATTAATTAGTAATCTGGTGAAAAAAATATTTTCATTCGCCCAAAAAACGGCTTATTTCTTGATGCACAAAAAAATACATAAATTCCTTTTTTGTAGATCATGTTCTTATCTATATATGTGCTGAATGCTCTTTTGCCGAAAAGTTAGTAGTTTACAAGATATTTTCAAAAAAGATAATTTTACCATGTAAAATACGTTGCTCTCAGAGAGAAGAGAGTCACTGGTATACCACCAGGGTTCCCGCTTGCTAATTTCGTTGGGGAGAATAATACATTTTTTTGGGGAGTACAGAACAAAATAAAAGTAATATATTTTTAGTCAATAGTTTTTAATTGGGACAGGTCGCATACAGAATGGAAAATTGGCGTGGGCTGGGTACTAGGTAATAATTAGAAAATGAGATTCATGTGCGAGTAATTTTTGAGAGTAAAAATATTAAGTAATTAAATTAAACTAAATTGTGATGAATTCATGAAGAGGGGAAAGATTGAATGATATAGATTTCAAATAATATCTGATGTGTTGGACTTTAGCCAAATACGGAACCTTCGGTGCGCGAGTGACACTCGCACTTGGCCGGTTTTTTTTTTTATTATTCACATTTATTAACACTTAATTAAAAATCGTAAATAAATTCCGCGACTGATTATTATCGAGAATATCATAAACAGATTTTGCAACGAATTTCTGTAAAATTGTAATACCAGCCTTTGAATGGAATATCAAATTTTGTTTTTCAATTGCATATTTTTTTCGGGCTTACCAAGTTCACAGATACAGATCATTGACCATATTCGCCTGGAAAACCATCGTCGAAGTTGCTTAGGGAATCACAAATAAATCGCTGAATTAAATTATGTGGGTATGGATGTATATACTATACATACATTATATTCAAAACCGTAGCGGAATTCGCTCGAGTTAACAATATCGCACGCACTGATTTTTTTTCACCAGACTTCACTTTACAAGACTTTACTTCTATACACGATTTTACTTTACAAGGCTTTACAAATTACAAGAATTCATTTCACACGACTGCACTTTCAAGTCAAACTGATAACTGACAACTGAGTAGGAGTACTTTGGTTTCACATCAGAAAAAAGCTCCAGATTGTACATGAAGATAGTTTTATATAGTTGAGTTTGAGTAGGTTAGGTTGTGTGTGATCTGTGATGTGACTTGAAGTTGTAACTTGTGTTGTAAGCAACACAGGCAAAATCAGTAAGTAAAGTAAGCGCTTTTGAGAAGAGTGTCCATTGAGAAGGGGAAATGAGAGAAGAATAGCGATAGCTAGCAAATCGATCACTCGCGAGTCGCGAGTCGATATCGAGATCCGACGTCGACCGCTTCGTTTGCTCGATACGCTTTTGCTTGAAAGTTGCAATTCGAAAATGGAAACTATTAACAAGAAGTAGGCGAAAGAGTGTGATTTGTGTTATGACAATTAACAACTGACAATAATTGAAAAAACACAAGACAGGACAAGAGAGAAGATATAAGCCAGCCGCACACCAGTCGAGCAGTGTAGGATGTATGGGTACTTGGGACTTGGCAAATTGCAAGTATTACTTGCTGAATATCCCCAGAGGAGAATTCTATCGTATGAAGATGGGGAAAAGTGATATATATTTTAAATCTTATTAAGTAGGTACCTATACCTATTATTATAAAAAAAATATATAAAAAAATATAGAATTCTTTGCGGTTGAGCTCGATCTCCAACCGGTTTCAATGAAATTTTGTGGATGGTTCCTGTTTTGGACCCAATAGGAGGTACTTTGCAAAACATAAGCGGGCAATGATGCCATTCTGGCATTTTTAATGCTAGATCTAGCATTTTCGAAAACTAGAAAGCATTTTTTTAAAACAGAAAAATGCCAAATAATGCTGTTGTAGCATTTTTTTGTATTTTTAGATTTTTGCCTTTTTTTTACTGGAATTAGGGTCGTTAGTGTACAAAGCTGATGTAATTGTACTGCAACGAAGTTTCAGGATGTTTTCCTTCACTTTCCCATACATCAGATTGAATGTGAAACGTGAGAGGGGAAGTGTAAGCAAAAGCGGGAGAGAAAAACGGGTTGTGGCACCTCCCTTTAAAAAAAAAATTCCTAAGCTATTTCCACAGTTTTATAACAAAAATATATGAGGTCATTGTAAAAATAAATCACTGCGTAATGTGGGCGGTACTTAATACGAAAGGCAAGGCACAACCGCGTGGGTAGCTATGAAGAGACTGACGTCCGCATGTGCATTCATAACTCGGGAACAGATTATTCGATTTTTACGATTTTTGGTTTGGAAAACAAGTTGTGGCACCTACTATTCAAAAATGATCTCAAATGCTATTTCAAAGTTGTATAATTAGAATTATTACTGGACATTGTCCAAATAAATCACTTCGGATAATGTAAGCAAGACGTCCGCATAGGTATGTGCACTCATAACTCGGGAACGGATCTTTTGAAATTTGGTTTAAATTTGCATTGGCCCAAGGAAGGACATAATATGGTACTTTTTGTCTTGAGAACAAAAGTTTATGGGGATAAGATTGGGGAAAGAAGTTTGTATGGAGAACCGCATTTTGAAAAATATATTACATACACTGCCGCTTATCTGAATAGGTTCATATTTTCGAAGGTCATGAAAATAATCGTTATACCCGTCAGGGCAATCTAAATTATTTTTTTTTTTTCATCGGAAAAAAAATCACTTTTTGCCACTCCGACTTCCACGACATGCATTTTTTTTACAAAATTGGAGACGAATTTCTTTTCTCGATTCATTTGGTAGAGGTTTTTTTATATTTTTGTTTTTTCTTTTCAAATGTTTAGCACTTTTAATTACCCGTTTTACTGTCGCCAAACTCCATTTTACACCTGTTTTTGTCTTTATTTTTGCCGCGGAATCATGAGAATTGAATGCTGCTCTGATGATTGCACGTCTATCGGCACTTGATGTGTCGCTATAACTTCCACATTTCATTTTTTTTTGCGTAGGTACTGTTCAACATTCCGCAAATAACCGCTTACTATATTTTGACTTCTGTTAATTTTTTTCGCGATGCATCGTTGGTTTAGGCCAAATTCTCGAAACGCCTCTATTTTGCCCTTTTCTTCTTCGCTTGCAGATTTTCCGCAACCCATTTTCGTCGAACACAATAAGGTTTATTAGCCGAAAAAAACTTACCTAATTCAATTCACCGACGCAACTACACTTAATTTTTTGCTGTTGAACCTATTCAGATGAGCCAAAAAATGTGTTTGTTTTTATGAATGCATTTGGTCAAGCCATCGTGTGAGAATAACGGTAAGCTTTAAGACAACATTTTTCTCTCTCAAACTAAGCGCATAATGATGCTCTTTCATTGCGTGTATGAGGATGACGAGAGGCTAGCAGTTAGGTGAACCTATTCAGATGAGCTGGAGTGTATATAAAAAGGGGTAGGTAGCGTCACTTCCAATTGGTACAAAAAAAAAAAAAAATTATGTGAAATTTTTAGTTTTTGAATTCTTTAGATATTTGGTCTTAGGTAGATAGGTAGGTAAATGGGTGCTCTTGGGGCGGGAACCACGGCTTCACTTAGACCGCCCCAGTCGGGTCCATTGTGTCCAGTTTATGAGACCCACCCAGTTCGGGCTTGCCGCTACACAATTTGAAATTGAAAGTCGGCTGAGTTATCATTTTGTTGTGAAACCTTAATGCACCGAAAGTTTGAAACGAAACGTGTTTGATTTGATTGTCAAGAATTGCAGATCAAATATCAGCAAGCGACATTTTCGAGGGGAAAATTCAAAGACAAAAATTCTCATTTCACGAACGTCTCGTTTCGCTATGACAATTTATAAGTCGCAAGGATAATTGCTGGAAATTTTGCGGTATCAAATCAATCTTGAATTACCGTTTTACTCACTTACTACAATTGTATGCGGCGTGCTCACGTCACGTGTGTGCAAATCTTCCGCTTTGAACGTCGTGTACCATACCTAAAGCACTTTAGTGAAAAAGCGGAAGACTAGCCGACACGTCAATCATTGCGGTTTGATTGAAACACATCGATATCGCTATACCTGCTTCAGTTTTTTCTATTGTTTCAGTACAAGTTTTGAATACAGAATTTTAGCTGACCGAATTAAAGCACTATGTGCATTGTGCAATGTGTTGGGCGGAACGAAGATCGCCGGGTCAGCTAATAGCTATACAATATAAATCATTAAAACAAATTGTGGCGATTTTCTTGTGCAGTGTACCTAGTTAGCAAGAGAAATGCGATTATTTTATTTTTATACATTTGATCACTGATCTCACATTCCTGGGGCTCCCAATACCCAATTATGTGATGGACAGGCATCTGCTCCTAAGGTTAGAACTTAAACCTAAAAATAAACTACATAAATTTGTGTCGAACTTTGTACCTATAAATAATGCATTTGAATTTTTTGGACTTGCACTTTGATGCAGTATTCTTTTTTTTTATATCCTTAATATTATCCTCATATAGGTGTCTACCCCGACATAAATTTTGGCGACACCCTCCTCTAAGTGCAAGTTGTCTTCCATTACAATGATTTAACAACAAAAAATGCGTCCTAACAATTTCTTCTTTTTTGAGCAAAAAATTACGTACCTATACTAATTTATTCAAACTGTCTGATTTAATTCAAAATCCTACATGCACGAGAGGGCATCACGTCGACAATCGACCTGAAGTCTATTAGAATGTAACCATTTTAAATTACTTGTTATCTGTTAAACATGCACGTGCTGTAGGGAGCTACATACGGTCTTTGTTACTCGCTAAACACGACCATTAGATTCACCTGTTTTACTTGTTGTTGTTGTTTTATTCGTTAGCATAGGTAGAGCTGGCCTGATGCTGGATTGTATGGGATCAAGGAATGGAATATTTATTGCTACGAGGCAGCACCACCGTACCCCTTTCAAGGCCACAGACCGTTTAGCGGCACGTGATGTGCGTACGCAATAAAAATGTATCCTAACCCGGAACAAATATTCTAATGATGCGGAGACACTGAGAGGAATTTACTTTTTGAATATCTACCTTTTTTTTAAGGTCTAAAAATCCATGGTATAGGTTTTCCACTCTTGCGAAAATCTGACAATTATTTGAAAATCGTTCCAAAAAAAAAAAAAAAACAATATCTTACACAAAACGACCGGCTACAAGCTAGGTCTGGGGTCCGTCCCTACCCTAACTTATATTGTGACGTATATACGCATGATAAGAGAATGTTCAATGCTCTCGTGGCGGAATACTTGATGGAAGACAACGTCATGTAAACGTGTTATCTTTTGACAATGCTTCTTATGGTACGTATAAGAAAGGACTATACTTGGCGATATTTTTCTTTAATCAAAAACAATTTTACAGAGTTTGTTGAAATTAACAATATTCATTTAGCTTAGCTTACTTATTTGTTGTTAAGGCTTAGTACGCTGCTCGAGCTAAACTAAATTTTATCTGGTCTCAATCTTTCTCTTCAAACATCAGCTAAAGTCCTAGCTAAATTTTGACATAGAGAGCTGTGTGGATAAATGTCACAAAAAACAGCTGTTCTTTGAAAATAACTTACTGCAAAAACTCAACTCTCTCTAATTTGAGCCATTTCCGATTAGATGCACTTCTCGTCGTGGAATTTATTAAACAAAAATTTAGCCGATAGCCCTGCTATCTTTTCTATTTATTGTTAATGTAAATAAATTATTTAATAATAAGATATAATAGGTAATAAAAATAATAATAATAATTTATTAAATAAAAAAACCTAACAAAACAACAGAACACAACGATCTGTCAATATTTGGCTTGAGAAAATGTGCCGCCCCATTAAATGAGCACGCTAAATTTTGACATTTATACACGATGTACATTCTAAAACAAAAGTTTGATTTTTTAGCTCGAGCAGCGTATCTATACCACTTAGCTAAATCGCTTAAATTTAGCTCATCTACAAATTTTGGAGAGAATTTTGTATGGGAGCGTAAATTTAGCTCAAGCAGCGTATTAAGGTTTAAGCTTAAATCTGATTGTCTGAACTTTATTTTGTTATACATACAACATACTTGTAATCTATTACTTTTTTTATTACTCACATTTTTTCAAAACCTATTTAAACTAATTGTCAATCTTAACTTCTTTCTTTCTCTATTAAAATTCAAGTCAAATCAAGTCGACGTCTTTTAATCGTTCCTTTTTATAAGCATCCTCTTGTATAATGTAAACAGGTTATGGGCCCAGTACGCTTTCACTGCGCATTATCACAGTTTTTAGTTCAAATTATAACAACTTTAGCGACGGAAAACAGATTGATGAATAGAAAATATTCCGTAGGAAATATTATTCCCAATAAATAAGTGTGAATAGTAAGTGGGACTCTCGAGGCTCATGCTCTTAGTTTGAGGATTTTCGGTAAGTGCCGGCCTAAAAAGAACATTGCTATATTTTGCGACTAAATTTACTTGTGCTGGGATCATTTTTAATGCGCACCTAGCTTAATATTTAAAGCCAAAAAAGCCTCCTGCAGACCGCAGTTTTTAAACCTTAAACTTTCTGGGCACCTCATTTGCTTCAAATATTTAACTGCATTATTTTTCTTTCAATGTATTCACCCAGAAGGACTGTTTATTTTGTACTTGTCCGGTTAAGGGAGCGGTGTAATAGGGCATTCACTTTGTTTGTGTTTAATTTGAAATGAACTGGCTCATTAGATGTGCATTGTGTTCATAGTGTAGACCCTGCGCTAGGTTAGAATTCGGCGCATTATCCGGTCGCATTTTGGCTGACCGAAGAGTGAAAGTTGAATGAACTTGTAGGTAACAGACCAACATGACATTAATTGTTCAATTAGGAGGAGTCTGCAGGGACCATCTATCTATTTGTTGTGTCGACGATGTTGTCACTTTTTTGTTGTTTTGGTGACCAACTACTGGACACAAACGTTTACGCATCGTTGAAAATATTTTGTTTTGCTGACACACGATTTATGTGAACACGAAATAAAGCCAACATGTGTATCTGCATTATGCGGAAGACCTGAACTAGTTTTATTTTCTGGAAATGGCTAATCTCCTGCGACACATTAGCTCCATTAGTCCGCTCCATGTTCCATGCCCAATGCCTAACCGCAATTTTAAAATTAAACGGAGTCAACCCCGTTGTTGATATTCAGTCAGACATAATCAAATCTTGAACATGTTTGGTTTGTATATTAGCCCATTAGCCAGAGCGGCAGCCTTCAAAAGGGGTTGCTATTTGTATAATGCGAGTTAATGGTTTCAACAATTAATATTAATTATACAGTGCTGAATAGACAAGCGTTAGGCATCAACAGGGCAATGAGTGTGGAGGAGAAGCTAGTTTCAAAGGACACTCATGGGTGTGATTCAGGCAGTGCAATTATGGACCGTAATTCGCATTGGTATGTACATAGACATTCAGTGGTTTTGACCGTAGTAGAAAACTGATGGAGAGAGAAATTGACGAGATGAAGGCGCACGTAACTATTGCAGTTTTGGGAAAATATAATAATTTTCGAAGGAGCAATGTGAACTTTAGTATATATTTTGTATTTCTTAATGTAAATCATTTATTCGTTATTTTGTTGCTGGGAACCTATATCCGAGGAAGGTGATGAGGTAATTGGCGCCGTTTGGCGTACAAAAAAACGCCACGTGATTGGTTTTTGTGTATCATCGCAAGGGGAAACGAGGGTAGTCGTGAAACTATTCTAACCTGAATAAGCAACGTGTAAATTAAATGACTAAAGACAGAGTTTTATTATATAGCTATTGGACGAAGTTGAAGGAGGTTCTCCAATATGATGGATTTAATGAGCGTTTACGGTCCTCAATGCTTACAACATCTACTCGTTGATGAGTCTTTACGATTGGCATATATATCGAATGTTTTTTGAACCCAGAGCCCGGCTACATCTAATGGGAAGAAGTTGTCAGTTCGCCAAGAAGAAGGCATTGAACGTTGGACGCTTTAAAGCACTTGAAGTATAGCCAGAGGTAGCATTGAGCTTGATACCAGACTTCTCTTAATTCATCTATCACGGGCTCCAACAACCTGTGGTTTCAATAGATACCGCACTCACTACAGAGGCAAACTATTATGGCGTTCTACACTACAGATACCCAAAAGAAGAAACCTCTCGTTTGTTGGTATACAAACAGGGTTTCTGGGTAAAAGTCGGTCCTCATAGGTTTATGAAGACATTGCTGTGCAAAATGTTTGAAAGTTGGCGGGACCAGTGAACCAGAAGAAGAGCGGCGATCCAACGTTAAAAGGCTATTTAATCATAGTTACCCAACTTAAGCAGATCGAAGGTACTTAGAATGGAAGACGGCATCCGGAAGTTCGATATAAGTATAAAGGGTTAAGACCGAAACTCAATCACTTGAAAGCAACGATATAGACGTCTCCTTATAGCCAATATAATCGTGCTTCTGCTATCTCAATGGGCATTATGTTACGGAGATTGATGAGGCAAGACGGCAATTCATATCCAGTTCCAGTCTTTTGGCTCAATTGTCAAAAAGTTTGAGAACAAAAAGACCGAGGGTTCTGATGGTTGACCTTAAAAACAATTAGCGGATGTAAAAAATTATAGAACAGCTATGACTGAAAGGAAGCAAGTTCTGGTCCTTTGCTATCAACTATTGAAAATGTGGTTTTGTGCCTAAAAAAGACGGAGGAATGTAAATAACCACGAATTAAAAAATGTTTGGAAGGCGTAATTATGGAATGATTACAGAATTTTATAGCCAAGCACTCTTCAGTACATAATAATCAATACTGGTTTTAAAAAAAGTAAAAGCACTGGCAAACTCCTAGCTGAATTTGAAAACTTTGTTAACAATAGCTTGAACAGAAGCCACCATGTAGGTATTAGTAGTATTTATGGACTTTAGTAAAGCATTCAACACATTGAACCATTCCAAGTTACTAGAAGCTCTACGACGCGTTGGCATAAGAGGAATATGTCGGACTGGTTAGAGGAGTATCTTCATGACAGGATGTATTGTGTCAAAATTAAGACCTCTATGAGTAAGAGGAAAAAGTTTGAATATGGAGTTCCCCAGGGATCAAAACTTGGCCCATTCCTTTTCATTCTCCACACAAATGAGCTATTAAACGTTTTTAAGAAGGGCAATCCCTATGCTTTTGCCGATGACACAGTTGTGCATCACAGATCTTTGGAAATGGCGACATCAATAATGCAGGAAGAATTAGATAGAGAGCTACTAATATCTTGGAGTTGTAATTGACAGCCATTTTCTCTGGGCCAAGCGCATCAATAAATTGGGTATGGATCTGAGGAAGGCTTTATACGCACTAGCTCATTTAAAGTACCACGCATCAGCACCGGTTTTGAAACAGGTGTACTACACTCCCATTGAATCCAAGTTTCGATATGGTCGATGCAGCGAACACTCACATTCAAAAGCTGCGAAGACTACAAAATGCGACATTAAGGCTAATAAACGGCAACAATCTACATCAAGGCAAACAAGATTACAAGGTGCTTAATGTAAAGCAGCTTTTCAAGGTGGCGCTAGTTTTGGACTTCTCGGATGACAACGACCGGAATACCAGACGGCGCGCCAAGGTATGCTAAAAGTGCCAAGAAGTTTCAACTGTTATGGAAGAAGACAACTTCAATTCAGCGTTCCATCTATCATCAACGAACTACCTGAAGAACTTTCGAACATAACAAATTAAAAAACAAGAAAAAATATCCTAAGTCTCAACATCCAGTATACTAAACAATATATATTAGTAAATCATTATGTAAGCAATTTTATCTTTTGAAAAAAAAAACTAAGCTTTGCTGAAATTAAAATTCATGTCACCCAATCTTCTGCAGAAAAGCATCGGCCTCGCAGAAACTATTGTTAAAACTTTTATGCGTAATAAAATGTGATATTAAAAAAAATAATAAAAATACTATGGGGTGGACTAAAATTTGAATTAATTCCAAAATTCCTAAACATTTCGATTGCATTCGCTCTAGCATAATAAGCGAATGAACACTGTATCATATATGAAAATCTTCAGAAACCTATCGCTGGTAGGTATGAGAATTAAAACTGAAGCAGTGTATGAAAGACCTTCAGGATTCCAGAGCTTTCGATTTCAATAAACAGAATCATCAGGCCAAATGCTGCTGTACTTGACCTTTCACCCTTTACCGATTCGTTGTACAAAAAGTCAATTGATTAAAATTTGTCTCCATTAATGGGTTGGTAACATTTTTTAACCACAGAATGCGTCCACTTGGAAATTGAGTTGTAACCAAACAAAAATGTATGTGGCAAGTTTGATGTATATAAATAACGCCAAATGTCATTTGGGATTCAAATCTTTATTAAAAAGAGTTGTTTGTAGATAATCCGTATAAAGCGATCCGAATTAGAAGGCAATGCCGTCAAATGGACCCTTTAAATGTTGATCCAGAAATAAATTTGAGCTCGTGCATTCAATTAAAATTATATTATTCGTCGCTCTAATTTTTAACAATTATGTTTCTTCCTTCACTCATGGTCTCGCCACTCATCGGATCTGCCTTTATGTTGCCAAATTTTAGGGACTTCAACCCACTGTCTTCGGAGGGAAACTACATTCAAACAAATGCAACAACTCCGTTGCCATACCTATTTATATATCTACATGTACATTTATGTAGCTTCTCTGATGCACGTTAAGTTGAGCGTAAACATCTGCATTGCTTTTGTTCGCATAAAAGACCCCTGGGCCCTGGGGTTGTTATAAGACGATATGCAGTTGAAGTACATAAGAATAAGAAGTTCGGTATACCACTTTATCAGCTGCTCACACATTCAAGTTAAATTCATTTCTACGGTTCAATTTTGGCGGGACACGGTTCGGTTTGTGCATGAGCAAAGCTGTAAAGTTTTCAGTTGTTATGTTTTGGCAGTGAAGCACAGCGGCGACATGAGACACGAGGAGTGAAATTGCATCAAAGTAAACTTATTTCTGTTTTTGGATGTGTTCTTCTTCTTAGTCTCATACGTTGCTCGTTTTCGTTTGCCACGATTAAGCGTGTTTGTTATTGGTATTGGTGCGGTACCTATACGCGAAAGCCCTTGCTTTCTTAACTTATCCAAAGAAACTGCTCATTTACATTGAGCAAGCAGTTGAGCTTATTAATTTTTGGTCAGCGTCCATTCAGTCATAAACTAAGTAGGTTAAATTCAATTTTAATACTTAGTTTATGTACCTATTTAGTTTATGAGAGCAGAGACAGTGGCAGAGAGAGTATCTATTTGGCTGCAGAATTGTAAAATGTGGCTGGCGCAGGCAACAAATCTTCAACCCTCTACAAGTGAGCGAACAAACAAACGGAGGTAAAATTCTACAACATCTATCCGATAAGCGCAGACACCCCAATGTGCAAATACACTATTGCTATTACATTTAACCATATTATACAGAATATGCGGAAGCATAGCAATGTCCTAAGTTTGTTGTCAATATCGTTGTAGGTAATTTGAATCAATAGACCTTTGGTCAATATAAATGTGAACTAAGGCTCCGATAAGAGGGTCTCAACCAAGCGATAGTAAAAACGGAATCAACAATCGCAGGGTACGGTGGACGTCTGATTTTGAGAGGAGCTCTTACGGGTATGGAATTGAATTGGCACCCTACCTATCCACTTTTAGGTACCAGGTACGTCAGTGCTCCAATTACCTATAGAAGAAAGGGACTAGCGACGTGAGATACACACAGTTTGAGTGATACGGGGAGTAGTAATACACCTACACCCGTCGGGCAGTAAAGTCGAAAAGTAAAGTTTTGTTGTACATTTAAATTGAATCGGTGTTTGTTTAACTTCGTAGGATATAACTTCTTCCAGGTGCATTATACAAGCGAGATCATATTGAGTGCGGACTGGAGCGCAAAGCCATTGGTGCAGTTTCGGAAATCCTTAAGACATACGGTGATTTCTTCTGAAGCCAGATAAATTTAAGACCTACGAAACTGCTCAATTTGAAGTTCTGCTCACTTTTGGTGGTCATTTCTTTGCTAAGCTGAAATACACGAAAACCCTGCAACTAAGAAAATAATCCGCTTTCCCTAGTTCATTAAAAAATGTCTATTGTATTAGAAAAGGCTGTAAATGGACGAGTTTTCGACCCCAAAAATCTTACATCGATGGCTAATAACTTTTTAGAGTTTTATCAGTTTTGTGAGACAGTTGATTTGATTATTCTAAAGTTTCCTGAAACGTCCAATCAGTCTTCCAAGTCTTTCCAGTAACCTAAACCGGAAATTGATTGGACATGGCAGCCCTTTTAAACACCAAATATAACCTCCATGCACCTATATTCTATATATTCTTTATCATGGGGTTCGTGTAACAATTGTTAATGTAGAGAAACTCATAGGTATTACCGGAACTATTGTCATGCGAAACCTATCTGAAAAGTAACTACCCTCTATGTAGCTCCCTTCAAAAGAGGTCTCATTCAATCCCACAATAATCAATTCAAATGTATATACCATATTTAACAGAATATTCCTTCCAACTTCCCACTTGACGAACTCGACATCGACACCACTTTTCGCATGCAAACCCCTCTTCCAATTCAAATATTGACAATTAATTTGTAAAGCTATGATTTCAATTGCATACACGTGCACTACATGTTACATTGAGACAGGTTCAGTTGCATGTTACAACGAAGAAAGCCTTGCATACAGCCACTCCATCGGAGATACTCTGCTACCACTTTGACAGTCAACTTTGCACGTTCTTCCGGCGCATCTATGTGCCACTTTCATATCTACACTGCAAACACCCTTAACCGGCTATATTGTAGCTGGTACACTAAATAATATTGATTTGAATTTAGAGACACGGAAATCTCATTACGATACATCGAGCTTTAATAAGATGAATACATGCGAGCTATTTGCATGCTCAACGTATCGTGTGAACGACTCCACCTGCCTCTGTATCCCCAACCGAATCCCATTCCTTGAAACGAAAAATTAATTAATATCACTGGAGCTGAGATGGGAGTTCGTTTCAATCCAGTTCTCATTGAAATTAATAAAGCAGTACCTTATAGATGTAGGCAAGGAATTTGAACTAAGTAGATTCGACTAGGAATGTACATTTATGATAATTTAATTGAAATTGATTAAAAGGGGACTTTTCCAGAACTTAGAGATAGAGAGATAGACGCGGATGATGATATTGGTGTTAACGAGGCGTTATACCCACATTCGCAAATACTCATGCGGATTAGGTGCCTACTTTGTTAAATTAAAAAAAAAATTATTGGAAGTACCTACCTACAGTCCTTATGATGTTGTATACCCTTATGGCTGTGAATCATTTATAAAGTTTCGATTTCGATCCATGTTTTGTGTATTTCCGGCGCAGGGATATAAGTCCCCGGAACATGACCCACTTAAGTGAGACGTAAGTGCCAAATTCAAATTCTCGATTTAATTAGTTTTATTTTCTAAAATTTTCAAAATCTAGAGTTTTGCAAGTTTCTTTTCTTAAACAAGAGTTTTTGTTAATATATTTTAATCCTCAAAAGAAAATTTAAAACTATGTATATTTTTTTAGAATTTGAGAAAACAAAACTTAAATATTTGGTTAGGTTATATATTGTTTGTTCAATATTGTTAGGTATATGAAAAAATAATGATTGTTATTGTATTTCCAACCTGTTAGTTTATTTTCCTAAATTATTAAGAAAAATTGTTGTTATGTGTATAGTGGAAAAAGGCGGTTGGATGCATGCCTAATGGATATCCACAACATTTTGCTAATACTATCTACTTGTGTCCCATCTTCAACAAAACAGTTTTGGAGCTTATGACTCATTAGGGTGGAACATAAAGTCCAAAATTAGAAATTGTGACTTATGTCCCTGCGCCTATTTTTCTTCGATAAGCTTTGAATTTTTGAAGGCTCTGATGAAGGTGGGTTTTTTTATTTTGTGCATGATCTATATATACGAGATCCAACCAGATGATGTTCAAAAATGAAATATCTGAAAATCTTGGTTGTCGGAAATAAAAAGGAAAAGAAGGAAATACAAAATTTTGAAGTGCTTTGAATGAAACTTTTATTTTTTTTTTGACAAAATTATTGTAGGTAGGTAAACTATAGTCACACTTAAATATTTATCGATAAAAAAATGATTTCGCATAAATTAATACTATTGCTTTTGTAAATTTTGGAGCACATATATTTATGCATCAAGTGTAGTATCAAGTTCATAGCAATTCCTTTAATTAAAACGCAACAAAATAATAATTCTTTGTAAAGATTAAAATTTCACCTGTTTCAGTAAGAATTTTTGTTTTGTTTAAATTTACATCAGAAAATATCGTTTCAACATTTGCAACGTGCAAGCTATAAAATATTGAAAATGAATTTTTACAAAAACATATTACCAACATAAGTTTTTTTAAATCAAATATTTCCTTACTTTCCTTACTGATGGAGACTTTAGTAAAACAGAAGTGGTGCATGGGCTCTGTTCGATTCACATTATACATAATAATGGAATTAATAGAAAACTTTTTCCTTCAATAGAAAAAAATGTCTCAATATGTTGGATTAGAAAATCAATAATTTTGAAATTTGAAGAATTTGAGGCAAGAAGTCGTGTAGGTTACATATTTTGGACCCAAAAAATTTAACTACATATATAGGTATAATTCCATAGTTAGGTATCGTCCCATCAGAATGGTTAAAGGACTTTTTTCCATTCGTGTGAAAAGGGTTAAGTATAATACATGCGAAAGACCAGTGGTCCAATTTCCAATTCGATTTCAATTTATATTTGGCAAGGTACAAATAATAACAAATATTAGGCACATCAGGAAACGACCATTTCACTCGCTGCTAGTTCGATGTTCGATCTAAAGAGCGAAACGAAAATTTTGTCAGCAACTGATTATTTACTAGTACAATTTTTACTCTACGGTACATTTCGCCAATTATAAAATGAACTGTTCAAAAATCATCCTAAAATGTCGCGAAAATTTTCTTGAAAGTACAGAGCAAAAAATGTGTCATTAAATTTCCACATAAACCAGTGAACATTTTTGAATTGAAAAAGATAGACCCCAAAAACAGTTCAATTTTAAGGCTTTAAAAGGCACGCTCAATAACACCCGATAAATGCAATTAAATTCTCGCAAAACGGAACTGAAAATCTCTCTACATCTTTCGACAAACTCGTCAAAAACTTAGAAAAAAAATAACACTTCAAATAAAGTTAAAAAACTACTCCAAAATGCACTAATCAAAAAGCCTGGTTAAATGTAGAATTGGATTTTGTTTAAAGTTAATTATTATAATAGGTTTAAGAAATTCAGAAAAAATAAACAATAAGAACGAATGGGGTGAAAAAAGTGCGTTCTTTCGCCGCTCGTCTTCGCCACTGCTCTCGTCTGTTCGAACAAAAAATCATAGTTCTTTTGACAACCAGTGTAATTCTAATCGTAAGGTTGGCGTGGAGAGTTTAAGTACAGGGTGGACATGAATCCCACATAAATATGTGAAACAGTTGACGAAAACATTATCCAAACAAATGTCAAAAATAAGACATAAAAACCGTTTCAAAAATGAACGATTTTGGGTTCAAGAAACGCCTAAAATTACTCCAAAAATTAACCATAAAACATAACGCTCCAATGAATGCTGCAAAATCACTCCACAAAACGCCTCACAATATGTTTACAAACAACCAAAAAACGCATCGAAACACAACCTAAAAACATTCTGAAAGACCCCTCAAAGAATGCCTTAAAAGACACCTTGAAAACACCCACAGAAAATCGGTGACGTGGAGTTAAGCCAAACGGAAACTGTTTAAGTTTCGCTTTGCCTAAAAGGAATAATGCCAAATTTTGGGAGCTTAGCAGTATTTCTGTTGACATTATTTCACACATAGTACGGACCATAAAACTGTATAAAATCCCTCCGCAAAATGTCTTTTAACATTAAGGAAAAAAATGGGACAAATGTGTCAAAAACTTAAGAAGAAACTAGGTATCCACACAGTAATAAGCAAACAAGAATCATTTGAAAAAGCCCTCAAGAGCATTCCAAAAAACCCGTTAAAAACAGTTTAAAAACTACCAAAATATGGCTTCGAAAACTGCATCAAAAAAGTCTCCAAAAATACCTACAAATACGCCTTGAAAAACACCTCATCAAACGAAACACATAATTCATTTGTACACAGTAGTCAAAGGGACTTGGTTTAGAGTACTTCTTACTTCCTTAACTGTATCATACACATCAATTGTGCTTATTTTACCTCCGCGTGGTAACCACCGGGTACTGGTCTTGTCCGTCCGGGCATGACTTGCTAAACTTATAAGCGCGAGTGTTGAACACGAAGAAAATAGCAACACTATAATGCTCTGTCGGAAAGACTGCCTGATCGAGACTCAGAGGTCTTACATGAGCTCCTCAGAAAGAGGACATACAGCGAATGAATCCGCGAGTTTGGATCAACGGTGGTGTCAACAGTCAAGATGACAGATACCTTGCATATTTGGAGCTAAGGTCAGTAAGGATTTTCAGCACTAGTCAGGGTGCTGAAATAGAGATGGTGGCGGATGAACCCTTTATGGGCCAACGGCAGCACTCATATCCCCGAAGTGGGTTACTGACAACGGAATTTCCGACCCGATGTCCTAGGGTGAATCTAGGGCCTGGTCCTCCAGGTTGGGGGTTGTGCGTGGGGTTAACTACCCAACCACGGAAAAAAAACAAATGGTTACGAAGCAACCAAGAGCCTCGGATAAGGATGGAATCACTGTTGACGACCCTGCAAAACGGAAAAAGGACAATGACTTTCGGATTTGCACGTGGAATGTTCGAACCCTGAACAGACCGCGTGCAGCCGAACAATTAGCGGAGGCCCTAGACTGCTACAATGCAGACATCACCGCCATCCAGGAAGTGCGGTGGGATGGGCCGGGCAAAAGAAGGATGAAAAACTGTGACATCTACTACGGTGATTGCTACAGGGAACAGAAACAGCGTCTATTTGGATGCGGATTCGTTGTAAGCGGCAGACTTAGGCAAGAAGTCTTGAGCTTTCGACACGTCAGTGAACGTCTTACAACTATCCGCATCAAGGCTAAATTCGCTAACATCAGCCTAATATGCGCTCACGCCCCCACAGAAGATAAAGACGATGCTACCAAAGAATGTTTCTACGAGCTCCTCGACAAAACATACGAGCAATGTCCTAGGTATGACGTTAAAATTATCTTAGGTGATTTTAATGGCAAAATAGGAAAGGAAGACATCTATGGTAGCACAATTGAAAAGCACAGCCTACACGACACCACGTCTGGGAACGGACTTACATAGGCTAATTGACTTTGCTGCGGGGCATAATGTTTCTATAGCTAGCACACGGTTTCCACACCTCAACATTCACAAAGGAACATGGCGGTCACCGGATCATCAAACCGTCAATCAAATTGACCATGTTGCGATCGACGCAAGGCACTCCTCCAGTATTCTAGATGTCCGAACTTTCCGAGCGGCCAACATAGACTCGGACCACTACCTTGTTGTAGCCAAGGTGCGAATGCGGATATCCCAGACGCCACAAAAACGGGGAAATGCTGTGAGGAGATTCAACGTTGAACGGCTACAAACGCAACAAACCGCCAGAACCTTTGCCGATCGTGTATCCCTCAACCTCTCGAGAAGTCCTGTACGGCCAGCATCAAGTGCTGAAGACCAGTGGCATCGCTGCCAAGAAGCCATCAGGAACGCCGCAACTGATGTGCTTGGTTTCACCAAACCACCCCCACGAAACCCCTGGTTCGATGAAGAATGCCGGCAAGCACATGCAGCAAAACAGCATGCCTACGAAGCGGCGCTGCACAGAAGGACGAGGGCGGCTCGTCAGCTCTACGAGCAAAAGAGGAGGGAAGAGCACCGGCTTCTCCGGAAGAAAAAGAAAGAGCATGAGAAGCGCGCGATCGAGGAAATAGAGAGGTGTTACTCCAGGAACAATGTTCGGAAGTTTTACCAAAGGGTAAAAAGGACGTGTCATGGCAACAAAACCCGAGCAGAAACCTGTCGAGACGAACAAGGAAACCTTGTAGTGGAATCACAGTCGGTGCTGAGGACATGGAAAAACCATTTCTGCAGACTGTTAAACGGCGAAGACGACATCAATTCCGCTGTCAGGCAGATTGAACCATTCAACCTGGACGATGAAAGCCAAGACTTCCGTCCACCTGACCTAAATGAAGTGAGGATAGCAATATCCAAGATGAAATCCAACAAAGCTGCCGGACCAGACGGCTTACCTGCCGAGCTTTTCAAGGCAGCGGGAGATGATTTGGTAGAGTGCATACACCAACTCGTCTCCAAGATTTGGTTAGAGGAAAGTATGCCTGATGAATGGAACCTCAGCATTGTCTGCCCGATCCACAAGAAAGGAGACCCTCTAAACTGCGCCAACTATAGAGGCATCAGTCTCCTTAACATCGCGTATAAGATCCTTTCTGCCGTACTGTGTGATCGCCTGAAACCATATGTCAACGAACTGATTGGACCCTATCAGTGCGGTTTTAGGCCCGGTAAGTCCACAACAGACCAAATATTCACACTACGGCAGATCCTGGAGAAAACCCAAGAAGTCCAAGTCGATACCCACCACCTGTTTATCGATTTTAAGGCCGCATATGACAGCATTTATAGAGACGAGCTATACAGAGCCATGTCTAGTTTTGACATCCCTGCCAAACTTGTCAGATTGTGCAGAATGACGATGGAGAACGCTCGCTGCTCCATAAAGGTCGGAAACAATCTCACCGAGACCTTTGGTGTCAAAAAAGGATTTAGACAAGGTGACGCGCTGTCATGTGACTTTTTTAATATAATTCTTGAGAAGATTGTGCGAAACTCACAAGCCAACACCAGAGGCACAATCTTCCAGAAGTCTGTGCAACTACTTGCATACGCTGACGACATCGACATCATTGGCAGAACACAGCGAGCTGTCACTGGTGCGTTTGCAAGTATCAGTACAGAAGCGGCTAAAATGGGTTTAGTGGTGAATGAGGGCAAAACAAAATATATGCTGTCCACAAGAAGGGACACACAACACCGACGAATCGGACAGAACGTCACGATAGACAGCTATAATTTTGAGGTAGTTCGGGACTTTGTCTACCTCGGCTCCGCTATTAATTCTGAAAATGATATCACCTCAGAAATCAAGCGAAGAATCACACTTGCCAACCGCTGTTACTTTGGTCTAAGAAGGCAATTGATTAGTAAGACCTTGTCGAGAAATACTAAGGAGACCCTATATAAGACCCTCATCATCCCAGTCCTACTTTATGGTGCAGAAGCATGGACGTTATCAAAGGCGGATGAAGATCTCCTTGGTCGTTTCGAACGCAAAATTCTTCGAGTGATCTTTGGTCCCGTTTGCGTTGACGGGCTCTGGAGGAGGAGATTTAACAACGAACTCTACGAGCTGTACAGCGACATCGACCTGGTCAGAAAAGTGCGCATCAGTCGACTAAGATGGCTAGGACATGTAGAGCGAATGGACGCCAACGCTCCGGCCCGAAGAGTCTTCGACTCCAACCCGGAGGGACAACGCAGTAGAGGAAGACCTCGCCTTAGGTGGCGCGCGCAAGTGGAAGGGGACCTCAACCAACTTGGAGTGCGCAACTGGAGGCAGTTAGCCAAAGATCGCGCTAACTGGAGAGGCGTATTGGTTGAGGCCCAGGTCCACCCCGGACTGTAGCGCCACCTAAGTAAGTAAGTAAGTACTTCCTTAACAGCCTCCAGACTAGAGACTGTTTAAGTACTGTCTTTATGTGCATTATATGCGCGCTAGGACCAACATACAGTTTCGACCGCCGATATCAAGCTATCCAGTAATAAGAAAACTCTGTTTTGCCGTACTCGAAATGGTATGAACAAAGACGTCAGAGATGAGTCTACTTTCGACATGAAGATTGATTGTCTCAAGTCCAACCAACCAACAAGGCACTTTACCCCTGCAGTTCAAAACACATAAAACTCTTCCAGTACTGTCCGATTCAATCTGCTTGGTCAGTCGGTTTTAAATTAAAATTCTCTCCAAGTCATTATCGGTCGGCAAAACGGCCATTACGCGGTAATTAATCTCCAAACAACAATTCACCTTAATTAACAATTAAAACCATTTTATCTGCCATTCCAACTCTTTCTATAACCGCTCAACACCTCCAAGCTCCATTTGAAGACAGTGAAAGAGAGGAAAAAGAAATGTAGGTAGATTATTATTTTTCACCTCGACGCCGAATTGTAAACTTCAACCCTTGCTGAAATAACATCCCCCCAGAGGGTGTTTGCCACAAGTGTATAACTGAATATCGATGGAAGGGAAATACGAATTTATTTCATTGCATTACCGTAAAAAGGACATTAGACCCGACACCCGACTACCTGTACAGCACCTCTATAATACTAAAATTTAAATCCTCCTCGATGCGGGCCATCTTGAAATATATGTCATCCCCCGAAACACTCACTCAAGCTGTGTACCAGAACAGCACCGGCATTACAATCGGTTGCTTCACCCCCGCAACAATGTGACTCGTTCAGAAGAATATCAATAGATTATGTCCTTTCATGGGGAAAATTCGTTTATCTGAATTGTCCAGGGACCCGGCCGGAAAGTAAGTCAGCGGGTTACACAAACTCCTCGGCATTACACCCAGTTTGTTGTTTATTCAAATGGAAAACGTAAGGGACCATAGAATTTGCATACAAAATATTTTCACCATGAGATATTATCATCTGCCAGAAAGTGGTTATGGCTTCGTAAATGCGACTTAATAGTTTAACAGATACCGTGCGGAAAGCACCCACTACCTACGTTTTATGAGTGATTAGAAGTCGGTGCTAATTTATGACTGACTGTTCAAATGTGGACCGCATTTGGATGGACCCTCGGAGCGGTTGAAATGTGCACCGGAACGTATTTTGCTTTTCTTTGTTGCGCCCAAAAGTCGAGTCATATACAGCAGCACAAGGGAAACCGGATATGAAAGTTTTACCAACACATTACAGTTGCTAATGAAGAGCAAACTTATTCACTAGTAGGTATGTGTGTTCATAGTTCCTCTGCAGTTTGTGCACGTGATTCAAAATTCACTCGAATTACACCATCCGAAGTTGTATACTGTCGGTCGGAACGGATCTGCACTTGCTATCCTTTTGTGCGCTTGCGGCGACTAAAGTTTTCCATTCGAATTCATGATATCAGCTAATTTATCTTAACGGAATAAATTCATTTAAACTGCCACAAGGAACAATAGCGTGTGTGCGTTTGTGTGTGCAGACAACACTCAATGGTGTAACAGTAGCAATATGTACCTACTTTTGGGAAAATGTACAGAGGCAACTTCTACTTATTCACCATCGGTGGGCGTCAAGCTGTAAACTGTGCAAAGTTTTAAATTACACACAAGTTTTTACATATGCGCGCTAAGATATTATCATAATACGGAGCGGGGGTGAAAAGTTTCTTCCAAATGCTGGTAAAGTGGAGTAGTTTCGAGTTAGTTGTATCAGGTTTCAGGTATGATGAGCTTCGAGTGAGAATGGTGATTTATTGTAGTAGATGTAGAAGGGGGTAAATTAAATGGAAACAAAGACACGTCGTTACTCATGAGACGAGTTATTGGAATTGGAACTCGCACAAGAGTTATTGGAAACAATTGGTAAACACTTGGAATCACTAAAGTAGTGCGCTGAAATCACTTTGTAGGTGAATTATATCTTCGAACTCAACTTTGTTTAGAGAAAGGAAACATTTGACAAAGCTGCCAGTTAAACTTTTTCCCAAGGACTGTTTTATTGGCGGCGTCTATTTTTAGTCGTACGGAATTAATTTTAAACCGATTCTTATGAAGTATGAACCAAATGAGCACTCCACGGAAAAATACCCCAGGAAATAAAGCCGCCAAAAAAAATCAAATACCCGAAACAAGGATAAATTTTAATAACGAAATTTTGCCCAATTTTTAAAATAGAAATTAGGCCTCAATTATATGGGGCTTATATTTTCAATCGATGATTTTCAACGCGTCAAAATATTTCCCCAAGATCTCTGAAAAAACCCCCAGATTTGGCTACTTTTTCCAGAAAACCCCCAACTTTTTTACATTTTTTTTTATTGAACATGCTTTTGTACGAAGAGGTTTCGATATTGACACGCGAACATATAAGTTTGGTTTTCCGAATGCAAGAGTATGCGCCAAATAAATGCAACGCATGTTGTATTTTGAAAATATTTTGTAAGAATTTACACAGCCCTTACCGAACTTTGATGAAATTGTTGCTTTTATAAAATTATTTTGTATCAAAATTTAAGTAAAATATAATTTTAAAAAACCCCAGACTTAACCCTAAACAATTTCTCTTCCTACGATAATGTTAGGTGTGCAAAAATTTGGTGCCATGGATGACCTTTTCCATAAGCAGGGTGCCTCAAGAATATTTTGCTACCAAGTGTCGCTCCAAAAAACCAGCAGATGAATTCACCGATCTTTGAAAATATGTATAGTTTCCATGTACTGTTAATTGTCTGTCCATATTATGTTACAAATCAGACATTACTTGCCACATTGAAAACTATTATAATTTTCATGAACTAAATACGTAATTGTATATTATAATAATTGGGTTATTTCTAAACTGACGTTGTTGAGAAGCTTACTTCTGTGCATTTCTGCATTTAAGCAAATTGTTTAACTTCTTTTTCAAATATTTCTATATTGTGTAGATCTCTATATAGAACAGCAGGGAACGGATGTGAAAAAGGCATAAATGCCTTTTATTAAAAAGCAAAAAAAAAATTGAAGCATTAATAACATGTAGGTTGTAGGTACTACCATTACATTTTAAAATGTTCTGGCAATAAACGTCTGCGATTGTCTCTCAAAAGAGCTTTGAAAGAGCCCAGTTTAAAGATGTGACGTCATCGACTGCATCATTTAAAGGGAGTTTGGAGTCAGCGCCATTTACAACACAATTTATTTTTCGGATGTAGTTGAGTCATTCGTTTGCAGAAAAGACGGCTTTGAACTTTTTCACCACAGCTTCAGCAACTGGTCCTTTTGCTTTTTGCAGTTTTTATCGATCCTATTCCATCGGTGGAAAAGTCATCTTTTCCGAACTTTACCACAAATTGTTCTAATTTAATTAAATCTTTGCACGCGTTCTTGGGCATTTTCACCTTTATTCACAAACAAAATTAGGAAATCAATGAGAGAAATATGAACCTAGATGACAGCGTTCGCACTTACGAGAAAGTATCTCACAGATGTCGAACGGTTTTTATCAGACGTATATAAACAGCTGTATCAAATATAGCAGAAATAAAATATTATATATTGCACACACGACACAAAACACTATTAGGATATAGGTATAGATGTTTTTAACAGCGCAGTGCGCATTAGTGCAAACACAGTGAAAGTTCACACACAAACGCAGTTGTAGTTGGTAAGAAATTTATCCAAAAAGCCAAACTAAACACAGGCATTTTGCCCAAAAATTTAGTAGTTAAGAAGAAAGTTTACATAAACTTTCAATATGGCCAAAAAAGGCAGAAAAAAAACCATATTGGTAAAAAAGGCAAAAAAAGGCAATATGGGTAACAAAAGGCAAAAAAAGGCAATGTCAACAAAATCCGTTCCCTGTAGATCAGCATCGTGTATGTACCAAGGTGCATTGACTATGACTATTTTGCCTTGTAATTATATTTTAAAAGATCTTAATTTTTTAGAAATAGTGTGGTCAGAATTTGGTTTTATACCCTTCATATCTATTATATAAAAATCAATCGCTGTGTGTTAGTCGGGTAAAGGCTCAAGAACTGCTAAACCGATTTCAATGATTTTTGTTTTATTTTGTTCGTCTTGAATTAGGGATGGTTTAGGAAAAAAGAAAAGTCGGAAAATTCTCAACAGGTGGCGTTGCAGTCACATTTTTCGATTTTCATGGGGAAAAGCACAAAGAAAAATAAACTGGATATAAATCGAGTAGTGAAACTTCCAAAACAAAAAAAAATTATTTTAAATATTAAAAGCAATTGTTGTTGTCAATTATTTTAATTATTTTCAAAGCAAATTGTTGTTGTCAACAATTTTGAATTTTTTTTTTTTGTTTATGTTTAATATGTTAGATTCAGTGACTTTTTGAAATGGAGTATAGATACGTTGGTTTGTTTGATGTGTGAGCAAGTTGAAATGTAGGGATGATTGAGATGACGAGGACAATGATAACAGGCAACAGGAGTTGTTGAGCGTTTTGAGTGTTCACAATAATGGTACTCTGCTCATTCGTGACTATGATTATGGGGAGGACAGCTCAAAGATACCATAACACCTTCGGTACTGGTGTGGAGAGAGATGGGAGAAGGCTTACCAACCAAGTTGATAGGTGTGGTTAGTTTTCTTCTTGGCTATTAAAGTTAGAAATATTTCGTTCAGAGTTAATCCTTTCCCAATTTCCTTCCTATCCCTTTAATGCCAACAAATTTTAAAATTTTCGCATCAAAATCCAGGCATTTAATACTACGGTAGTCCGCAAGCCAAGCAGAAGATCCCACTCCAACGACGAGCTAAGCACAGGCTTAAACAAGCATGCCTGCCTTGCTTTGTTGCCCTACAACCCTTTCACCGAAGTCAAAATTGAGATTCCTGTGTCTCTAAATGTAAAAGGAAATAGATATGTGCGTTAGTTAGATTTGAATGATTTTCGTTCTGTTTTGTTCGTCTTGAATCAGAGATGGTTTATAAAAAACCATAAAATTCTCAACAGGTGGCGCTGTAGGCACACGTTTCGTTTTTAACTTAAATTCAATTAACTTCTAAAATATAATAATACAATAAGGGTATTCACTTAAACGCGTAAGACCCTCATAAACTCCCTAAACTGCAGAAATTTACCACGTCGTAAATGAACTGTCAGAATTTGTGTGGAGAAAAATTTATGCAGGCCACATAATTTTCCGCGACCAATTAGGCTCGGAAATCGACTGCGGAAAGTTACGCAAATTTACATAATGTCAAACTGTGACAAGCGGTTGTGTGAATTACTTTTCATGTTTTCAGAGTTGCAGCAATGACGGGAAAAATTTAATGAAATAGATAGTTAATCTATTGCTTTATCGTTATTTGCAGCGAATTACGCAATGACATTTACGAGAGGGGTGTTCACTTAAAGCACAGCAGAAATTTAAAAATTTACGAACTGCATAAAATTATGAGATTAAGTGAATACCCTTAATAACATCAATTTATTTATTATAAATATAATTCCTTCGGTGTGAAACTCGATGACTTTATATCTCAATAGCTGATGGGCCAATTTTCATGAAACTATTTGGTTTTGTTCGTATTGACGTATTTAAGGTTTAGCAAGACTTAAAAGATAACATTCTTTTAGACGCAATAGGTAATGTTTTTGATCTCCAAAGCCACTCAGGCGATTTCCATGAAAATTTGTGGATGCGTATGGTTGGTTCCAGTTTGAAGGATAGGATACTTTTGGACCCGATAGGTGGCACGTCAATCATTGCTGTTTGATTGACACACATCGATATTGATAGACTTCAGTTATTTCTATTGGCCCTTAGCAATAAAACATTTTAAACGCGACTTTTGCCATCAAATTAACTTTTAGTCTAAATTAGAAGAAATAAAGCATTAAATTTGACTTTAAGTTGAGAAATAGTTAGATTGGAGTCACCGCCAGTGATGCAAAGCCGGATCTAAGTTTTCATGTCTGAACTCTGAACCCTTAAAAATTATGCCTTTTTCGAAAAATCATGCCTTTGTGGTAAAAAAGATAAAAATTGCATATCTTACAAAGGAACTGCAACTAACCTACAAGGTGATTCAAGAAATTGTTATCAGAATGTTGGTTGATTGATAGGCATTTCTATGTTTTTTTATCTCTATAATCCAAGGTTTTGATTTGGTGAGTAAGTCAAGTAGGTTGTTCGAAAATAAGCACGACGCACAGTTGTAAATTAAAACGCTTAATGCGACTTTGACTAAAGAATGTACCAGATTTACCAAATTCAATATGTATTTGTGTGAATTGATTCTAAAAAAAGAATTCACAAAAAATTGATTGTAAAACAGTACAAACAGTTCACAAAAAATTATGCCTATTTTCTAAAAACTATTCCTCAAGTATCGAAATCAACATCACTGACTAAGTGAAATATAAAGTCTCATTTGTCACAAGCGTTTTTTCGAATTTCCTCTTGCTTTATAACATTTTTTTTTTAGTTCACATCATCAACAACTTGAAGTTCGCCTCAAGTGAAACAACAAAATTCAGTCACAATAGCTAGCAGAAGTTGATTTTTGTTAATTTAGAGCAAAAGTGGACTTTAGGACCGAACTTTGTTATTTTTCTTTTCTTTTTAAGTGTCATACCTAGAGTATTTAATATAACTTTTGAATAAAGAATTTGAATTGACCGAATTGCATAAAGAGGCATGTGCAATGTGCATGCTCGGAATTATTATTTTCATTACATTAACGAATTGGGGCGGAACTAAGTTCGCCGGGCCAGCTAGTCTTCCAATACATTTAACTGTATCGCATGATACAGGAAAGTTCTCAATGTGTTTCCTTCAACTCCCACTTTTTATTTTTTATTTATTTATTTATTTCATATCATCTACTAGCTACGCTATACAGATTACAATATAAGTATAAAAATTATATAAAAACAATATACCTACTTAATACTAAGATAATGCTGCCAAATTAAGTAAAACACTTTTGAAGTGATCGCGTGAATAATTAAGATCAACAAAAGTATAAACATCGTTGAATGAAACAATAGCTCTGGACATGGGCTCATTATGGCCATAGTTAGTTCTATGAACAGGTCGAAGAAGAAGGTTTCTTTCCCTTAAAGGTCTAGTTGGGGCATAGATTGGCACTAAGGCTAAAAGAGATGGACATTTAATGTGATAGCACAATAAATCCCTTATCAGCATGATGTCATGGGCTTTTCTTCTAGAACATAAAGTTGATATGCTCAACAATTGACATCGAGTCCGGTAGGAAATTTCAAAATCCCAGCTCATTTTCCGGAAAATGTATTTAGTGAAACGCCTCTGGATTTTTTCTAGGCGATCTGAGTGAGTTTTATAGAATGGGGTCCATATAACATCAGCATATTCCAGCAGAGATCTAACCAACGCAATAAAAAGCGAAATAAGGGTATGAGGATCCGAAAATTCCCTACTATTTCGTATTATAAAACCACAAAGCTTATTAGCTTTGGCAATAACGTAGTCAATATGAGATGCAAAGGAGAACCTCGAATCAATTATAATGCCAAGATCTTTCACCTCATCGACTCTATTTAAATCAATACCGTCAATTTCGTACTGAAACTCTAAATGATAAGAACTTCTGTAGAAGGATATTATACAGCATTTTTTAATATTCAAGTGTAGACAATTTTTGACGCACCATACAGATAAGTTTCTTAGATCATATTGTAAAGACTCGCAGTCAAGTGAGGTTTTGATTTTGAGAAACAGCTTTAAGTCATCTGCATACATCAAGCAATGGCAATATTTTAATGCACACGTTATGTCATTGATAAAAATTATAAATAGGAGTGGACCCAAATGACTACCTTGTGGTACTCCCGAGCTGCACCCAAACGATCGTGAAAAGTAACTATCAATTTTAACTCTCTGAATCCTGCCAATCAGATAAGATCTTATCCAATCAAGCATAACTGAGTGAAATCCAAAGCTTTCAAGTTTTCTTAGCAAAATTTGATGATTGACGGAATCAAATGCTTTACTGAAGTCAGTGTAGACACAGTCGACTTGATAACCATCTTCGATAGCATTGATGGTATAATGAGACAAGCAAGCTAAATTAGTGGTAGTGGACCTGCCAGTAACGAAGCCATGCTGTGTATCACAAAAAAATTCCTTAACCGAAAATTCAATTTTTGATTTAACCATACTTTCGAAAAGTTTAGGCAAAGCGGACTATTTGGAAATTCCTCTGTAATTTTCAATATCGTTCTTTGATCCAGATTTAAAAATTGGAATAAGAAAGGACGACTTCCATTCATCCAGAAAAATACCGGAGGACAGAGACAAGTTAAAAATATGATGGAGGGGACTGGAAATAGCTTGGGAACACTTTTTAAAAATAATCGCAGGAATACCATCGGGGCCAGGAATTGAATTGGGTTTAAGATTATCAAGAGCCAATATAATATCCTGAGGACTAAGTTGGATGAGGCCGATATCAATTCTGCATTCGGTAGTTGGTACAAAACTAGGTGTGTCATGCTTTGTATACACAGATTGAAAGAAATTAGCAAAAAAATCTAGTGTTGTATTAACATCTCTAGATTCAATGTTTTTATAAAGCATGGATTTCGGCAAACCAGTCGATTTTCTTTTGCTATTTATGAAGGACCAGAAGCGTTTAGAGTCAGTTCTTACTTGATTTTCCATTTGAATTACGTAATTTGCCTGTAGAAATTTGCTTAAGGCAAGAAAGTCTTTACGTAGTTTGTCAAAATGAACATAATCCACATGGCTGTTGGAAATTTTGAAATTTTTGTGAGCCTTGTTTTTAAGGTTCTTAAGGTGAGAGAGCCTTCTATTGTACCATGGAGGCTTAGATAGATTCTTCTTCGACCTACATGGGACAAAAGTGTTAAATCCGATAAATAATACAGACTTGAAATAATTATATGATTCCTGAAGGGACAAATGTCTCAGATTACTGTTCCAATCTATTCTACAAAGGTAATCATTCAAACCATTAAAATCAGTTTTTAAAAAATTAAACGTTTTAACCAGATTGCTAGCAGTTTCTAAAAAATCGTACACCTCAATTTCAATCGAAGTCTCATTATGGTAAATAGAATTGTTTAACAAAGAGTAAGGGGCTTCAAAAGTGTTTGCCTTAATCTCATCACAGCAGATAAAAACAAGATCCAGTATTCTATTTTGTGAATTTGAAATTGAGCTTATTTGACATAAATTATGAGAAATTAGGAAATCAATTAAAATAAATTCAATATCTTTCTTTAAGTTACATGGTACAAGCATTTTGTCGTCCTCGGACCAAGACCAAACAATGTCTCCAACATTAAAATCGCCTAAAACACATATACTATTGGCGGTATTATCATGATTATCAAAAATGAAATTAATGTTAGAAATGTGTTTTTCATACACATCCAATTTACTCCCTGATGGGACATAATTTACAATAAAAATAATTGAACTCACAACACCTATGACATTTAATGAAAAACAGAGCTGTTCCACTTCACCATCTGGTAAAGGAATCTCCCAGCACGTAATACCCCGACGAACAGCAGCGAGAATTCCTCCTCCGCGATCCTCTTTCTTTTTACACCGATCAAATCGAAAAACAATATTCGAACCCACTTTCCACGAGTTTGTCTAAAACACAAAAAAAAATATTTGTATCTCTATTTCATCCCTCTAACTTTAGCCGAAAAGTATTTTATTTATTGGCAAATGCCTCTTTTCCTGTAAATTCTCAATTGTATTTTTCAAATTTTCTTGAACTTGCTTGTAGTAAGAGCTACGTATCTAGAGTTGAATATAAAGGTGTGTCCAGACCAACGAAACATATCATAAACATTTAATAAATATTTCAAAACTGTTTCATAAACATTTATTAAACAGAAAAAAATGTTTATGAAATGTTTATTAAATATTTCGTTGGTCTGGACACCAATGAAACATTTATGAAATGTTTATGAAATGTTTCGCAGTTTCCCATTCGTGATGGGAAATAATTTTTGTTTCACGTGTTTCCGGGCAGAGAGTAGGCGCTGTTTTTTGAATTTATATGAATATAAAAATTAAAATGTCAAAAAAACCTTAGAGTAATGGAAGTTATTCATTTAGTTAAGTTTTTTTGGTTATCTTTTTAATTTTTTTATATGATAATGAAGCAACCTGCTAAAAATCCCACCGCTTTAGAGTTCAACATTGTTTAGTGCAAAAATGGATAAAAATTAAACATTTCATAAATGTTTCAAAAATGTTTCATCGGCGTCCAGACTGAAAGAAACATTTAAGAGATGTTGAATAAATATTTATGAAATGTTTCTGAAGCAAATCGGAAACATTTTATAAACATTTAATAAACATTTATTAAACAAATGTTTCACTGGTCTGGACAAACCTTAAAACTGCCAGGTTGAGCTTAATTGTTGCCTTCTTGAAGTCTGCGTGCAAACGGAAACCCAACTAGTACATACCCAGCACTTCAGTAGTATAGGTATCGGGTAATGGAAATACACTATTTATGTAGATACCTATGCGGATTTGTTAGGTTAGGTTCGAGTGGCAGGCCGCATCAAGTGTAGCGTCACTTAGGAAAGAGTAGGCCTTTTGAGGATGAACATTATATTGTTTTTATTATTCAAAACTTAAAACGTAAAGTAAAATGGTGAAGTCAAAATAAAAATATTGTGTACAAAGCCTTAAGCTGCAATTGACGTTTGTCATCAAAAAGTCTCCACAATGTTTACATAAACAAAAGTATAAATGTCAAACATTTTTCTACATTTTAATCGCTTATAACGTTGACCCGAATTTTCTTCCCGTTTCTTACTTTATCCGTTTTTCTTCGACTAAAGTTATTATCAACGGAAAGTTTTTTTTTTTTTTGCATCTATTGTGCACAGTTCGACTTTGTTCGAATGTAGCATTTACTTCGCTGTACGTGTACTTGAATCGGAGTCCCCGCAAACCTGACCATTTTTACTCTTCCTAACGACATTAATTTGTCCAAAATCGAACATAATTAATGAAAAATGAATAAAATCCAGCAAAATGAGTGAAATCTATACCTCCAATTTCACTTGGAGCTTGTTGATGCTTAATTTCCTAAACAGGTGCTGGGAATAATTATTGTATCCAATCATCGTCTTTTTTACAAAATAACAAATTAGTTAATGAAAACCTATGATTTACCGAAAGGGTTTTCGAAATAGTAACCTAAAGACCCGGTTGTCCTATATACCTCTGGGATAACTGCATCTAAAAATTTGCGTCTAAAAGAAATATTAACCAAAATGGTCAATAGTACCTACACACTTGCCGTGACTCTAAAAAATTGCTTTATTTTACACTAACGTCATAGGTTTTGTTGGTTTTCCTATAAAAAACAATTTTAACTAAAGACAATTCAGAATGCAAATAATGCAATGGCTAAGTTGGTCTTAGCCCAAATAAGTTTTTAGGGTTTAGGTTTAGGTTTAATTGATTCAGCATATGAACAGATCTTATTAATGTCACTGATTTTATTTTGCAAGAAATAAGATAGGTCAGTAATTTTCTTAATGCAAACCAATATGGGACACTTTATGTAGGTAGTTATCACATTTAAAGAAAATATTAGCATTAGTGTTAATGATTTTAATGTCCGAATCAGGAATAGTAGAGCAATGTATTTATAAACTGAGGCCACATTTATCACATGACAAGATATCGGACAAATTTAAAATATTAAGACACTTGAAGCAAGTATAGAATGCATTGTAAAAGAGAAAACAGAAAAAAAACAGCGCGTGCGTCAGAGGCAAAATGCAGGCGTATACGAAACGTATAGCGAATGCTTAGATTTGACATTTTTTATGAGCATTTCCAAAACCAATTGCTACGTTTTATTCGGAATAAAAGGTAAGCGAAGCCTTTTTTTGGACATGTCAAAAGTTGGTCTTGAGGATGTAACGATTTATCTTAGCCTCGACAAAGCTTCTGTTGAAGCCGACAAAACATTTGATCGACAAAACACTTTAAAAGAAAAAACAGTATTCCAAAATTATATTTTCATGTTATTGTCATTGAATATTTTATTCGAGAAAGGAAAACACAAGGAGAATAAAAATATAGAAAATCAAAAAGGAGATTTTATTATTAGGTAACAAGGTAAACCAATTAAGTAGACAGTCCACGGACAGAAACTGGCTAACGAACAGCCTCCTTATAATCGCCACGATTTTCTCCTGTAACACTCTTCAGAGGAATTGAGATGGAATTGAGATTTTGCAGCTTAAACCTTGAGAGAAAACACCCCACACACTCTTGTTTATTTTTTTTTTTGGAGCCGTCTGTATAAAAAGAAAAACAAACAGATCCCCCGCGAGACACTACATCAATCTCGCAGTCAGTCCACGGTTGCCAAGACGGTGCATTTGGGACAAAGACTTTGTCTTTCCCATAATGTTTCTTTGCCCTTTGTCCTTCCCGACGATTGCTCAGTCCCAACAACTGACTTTATAAGAAAGAAAATAAATTTAACAAAAAACAAAACATTAGGCACATTGCGAACGTATATAGGACATAGGTAGAGGTAGAGGTACAGTTAGCCTTGGTTATGCGAGGAAATATTTTTTAGGCTATTTTTAGGTAGTACCTTTTGAATTGTACTAAAATACGAATTGGGCTTGCAATTATTTTATTTCGTTCATAAGAAAGTAGCTAGTTCTTAAACCGAATAATGTGTGTTAAATTTGTTATTTCAGTTGGAAAATCTAATTCTTGTCCCAATGTTGATTTCTCTGTTCCAATTTAATCGGTATATGTGACCGAAGTTATGTTTAAGGATGGCAACCGTGAGTCAGTCCTGGAAGGTATGTAATCGTAAGTTTCCAAATTTTTGTTAAATTGGAACTGGTCCACCTATGCGCATCCATCTAATTAAAATTTTGTTTCAACTACAATATAACCAGCAAAACATAGTCCTTGCGCACAAACTGTGTATAGGTATCCAGGTTTTCGAACGAAAATATGCCAGTAGGTACACTAAAATTTAAAAGTTTGACATGGAAGGACAATCACAACCACAACTGGCAAACTGGCGGATTAGTTGGTAAACAAACTCTGGACACAATAACACCTTATTATAAATTCGAAACAAAACCGTTTGCAATCTGATATCCTCCCGCCTGTAAGCAGTAGTTATTTAAAATTGTCCCCAGTCTGACGAATAGCTACTACGCGTCATGGTAACATTCCTGCATGAACCCATGACTGTTTTGCAGGTGTTTTGTTTCTACCGCACAGTACCTACCTATTTATGTTCCCAACGAACGTTGTATTTAACCCCCCGTTCTCTCGGTTTCGTGTCGCTTTTCGTACCCTCTCATTGCCATGGACTGTATGTGTGAATGAATCCTTGGTTTTAAGCCCCGCCACCCGGCCCCGTCTTCTACGTGTGTGAATGGAAATGGTTTTTAATTAGACACTGACTGCGAGGAGATAAATTCCAGAGAATTGCCAAATAAGTGGCTTATGACATCCACCGATAAGCTGGGCATACCGGCTCCGGCATAGTTACGCTAATTTGTATGGCAGTTTTTGTTTTTTAATTTCCCTGTAGATAATGAGTACATTTGGTAGTTAAAACATTTCATCAGAGAAACGAACAAAGAGTATGGAACTGGTTAGTTTTTAATGATGACAGAAAGTGGGTAACCCCTAACCAAAACTATGTTCGGGGTAATTAAATTTCCTGAAGCAAGTGACAGGATTTGTTGTCAAAAATCGCTCCGCAACCGTGATGGATGGGTGATCCTGATCCTTATCGACAGGGATACACTCGTACCTCTATATGGTGATGGGTTTCAGACAATAACCTCCATGGTTATGTGCCAATATCGGATTACCATCAAAGAGATTTATTACTGGCAAACGTCTGGCACCAGAGTTTTATAAATTCACTTCCAGTTGGATACTTTGCTGCCGAAATCGGACCCATCGTGTCCTACGTGCACATTAATTTTGAGATATGAGCTTCTAAGTTGCTTAGGCAACACACCGGGCGAGAGTCAAAAGAGTATACCTACGTCACAGCATCCAGGTTAGTATTTATCGGCTTTGCCGGAGCGTTTAAGGATTGCACGCCAGTCCCAAATTCTCAGTGTGACTGCGGCTATTATTGTCACCATCGGCCATGGTGGGGCGAAGCATCGGCAACATTTTAATTTATCGCTTTGGGAAATTAGGTAAATTTCGAATGGGATCGGATGTGTTGTTGTTGTTAGACAACGACGGCAACGACGACGCACATGGATAAATTTGAACGTCACGTCATGTACATATTGGGGGTATCGTGCAATAGATTCGATTTTCGCTAAATTTGAATTTATGATGACTTATGGAACGAGTTTTGACTTTGACGTCGTTGGCTGGTGATATTATATGCAGGTGTTGCAGGGGAGAATTGACCATTGGGAGGATGATTAAATTCGTTATTCATGGTTACGAACTGTGGGGCATTATTTGAGACCGAAAATCCATAAGGATTTCAATATAATTTGTATATAAAACTAGAGCACGAAATGCGTTTGTTCGGGATGGATCTACATATTATATTCAACTAGCACAATCATTAGAGTGCGCCCATGGGATGGAGTTGGTTATATTTCGATGCATATCCAATTTAGATTTTATCTGACAAGGTAACGAGTGCATTTCCTGCAAATAACACTCTTCGTCGTCGAATTTTCACATTCGTTCTAAAGTGCCATCCACATTCGTGTTTTCCGTCTAACTTTTAGTAGGTACTCCTCATTATTTTGCAACAGCTGAAAATTCCTTAGGTCCTAGTTATAGCCATACATAAAATAATAATATAATAATAATTGTTGGCGCAACAGGTCTGTAGCGACCCAGGGCCTAGCTTCTCGCAACCATTCGTTTTTAATTTTTGGAACGAATGGAAGGGATCTACAATTTTATGCCGATTCCAAACGGCTAATTGAGAAGCTCTTTCAAGACAATTATACTCTCGGATGTTTATCAGACGTTCGCGAGAGGTGGCGCAGTGAAAAACCCTGAGTTGGAATTTGGGTTTTGCAGGACGTAAAATGCAACCGCAAAAAATGGAACAGTGTGATAATGAAAATTCTGTAAGAAAAATGTTTCCCTACGAAAACAATTAGGTACCCTTGATTGGATCCAATCATAAAATAAAGTGCACGACTGGGTCGAACGAAACTTTCTCGATACTAGACAAAAGAAAACAAAATTCTCTTTTGGATATTCATCTCATATGGCAGTTTTATAAAATAACAATACAATTTTTTAAAGGTTAATGCTCTCAGTAACTGTTACTGTCGCAAGCGTCTACTGTACTATTTTATATGGTCTAACTCCTCACTTGCTTTTTGAGTACAGGACAAGCGTACCTAGTAGCAGTTTCTGTTTTTGACCTAAGGATAATGTTTTAAATTTTGATTGGAATATGATTGTGAATTTTGTGAATTTGCATTAGTAGTTATAAATTGAATATCCCGACGCTCGTGTGTGCGGTGCAAATGAAGTTTTTGTTTTTGTAAAATTATCCAGACATAACAGTTGCAAATATTGAAATGATTAGTTGGAAAAATACTATTGCGTAACTATTAAACTGAAAACTGGCTGTATGATATTGTTTCGGATAAAAGAAATACTTCGTTTTTGACATTTTATCAAAAACGAAGATGGGGTTTTCGAGATCTGAGCAGTTTATTAAATTAGCGTTTTCGGTGCTTCGAATTAAAAATTAAGGACACAATAGTTTTGAAAACATCAATTTGACTCTAAGCTTGCATTTTGGTCAAAATCGTTAATGCCGATTTAAGTTAAATAGACAAAATTATATTTTTAAGAAATTACTCTTCTTATAAATCCATTGTACGATAATATAGAGAAAAACTGAGGTTGCTATTAAGTTATAAATGACCACATAACCTTAGAAATTAATTTTTGCTACAATCGTATAGACCGTTTTCGAGATATGTATGTCGAAATTTCAAAAGTTCCGTTGTTCGAAATTTTTGCCAAAAACTGGGTACGTAGTCATCGTAACCTCACCTACATAAGCTTAAATATCGATTTTGGTTGAAATCGTTAGAGCCGTTTTCGATCAAGTCAAACTGGTACGAAAATGTTGTATGGAAAGTACCATTAATATTGAGGTTACCTTGCAAAAAAAAAAACACCTCCCGAACTATAAGCCCAAAAACTCCAAATCCGAGGTTTGAACGTTATCCGGGAAGCCGGACAGAATTTTGCGACCCACTTTTTTGAGTTTCTCTATCATCGTAATATCAGAATTGATTAAAATCTCGAGTTCGAAATTTTGTACGAAACCAATTATCCTTCTCTTACTACGTAATGGAGAAAGTTAAAAAATTCCTGACGTATGGAACAGAAAAGAAATGGAATGTTTCAGTGCGGAATGATTTTTTTTTTTGTGGAATTGACTGAGAGAGAAGTACCTACCTAGATCGGAAAAAGTTTCCCGTACCTATGAGAGAGAATTGGGAGCGAATATTCGTAGATTCTGGCATTTCACTTGCATGTTATTTTTGTAGTCCAAGTGCAGGTAGCAGGTAGATATCCGCGAATCAGTTCGAACGATTTTTTTATTAGTGGGTTTGTGGATGGGGACTGTTTTATGTGGATTGTGAGAAAAGTGTGACAGTTCGCTGCAAGAATTTTTAGTTCGCGGGCGAATTGCTGTAATTGTAAATTTAGCTGTGTAAATCAATTGAGAGACAGTTTTTTTTCAGATCAGATTAATTAATATAATGTTTTTGTGATTCTCTATTCGCGCTCATTTGAATAGTCCTATAGCCTATCCTATAGCGTTAAAATACATTCAGATTCAACCTTCCTCCGGAAGGTTTTATATTCAGCAATGGGATTAACATAGCTGACAACGAAAGCATTTTCATCCGAAATTAATCACGAACGATCATCCCAATATAATATGACAGATGGGACCAGTGATGCCAGATTTTTTTTGCCTAAATTCCCCATTTTTGGGGAGTTTTGGGAAAATTTTCCCCATTTCATATCCGTTTTTTCCCCATTTCAATTCATTGAAATAAAGACGCATTTTTAACATAATAAAAATTTGTTTTCTTTTTTTTAGCCATTTTTTTTAAAAAAAAAGTTGTTACAAAAAAAAAAAAAAACAAATAATATTCAAAGTCATGCAGTTTAAACTAATACAAAATAAGTAAAATTAAAAGCAAATATTGCAGTGCAGGTAGGTTGAATAGATTTAAAAGGCATAGGTAATTCACAAATAACGAGGCAGGTTGAAAGTAAATTATAAATTTGAAAGGTACATAAATACAAAAAAAATATAAATAAAAAAATATATTAGGTATTTAAGTTATAGATTATATTAATACAAGTTATTATATAACGATAGGTACACTAATCGTCATTGGACTGGTACATATTTTTATTGTGCAAAACCAAGCATTTTTATCGATGCAAAGATCAATGAAACTTCTGTAAAATTCCGTAAAGTGTTTCAGCTTCGAGCTAAGTCGCTTAGATTCTATAAACGCGGTGATGTTTTTATGTTCGGGAGATATTTGAAAGTCAACTACGCGAGTTTTATTTTTAAATTATGCAAAATTAATAAACATTCATGGATTTCCGTTTTTCCCCATTTTAAGAGCACTTTTCCCCATTTTCCCCATTGAGTGAAAAAATCCCCAAAATGGGGAAAATTCCCCACATCTGGCATCGCTGGATGGGACATGGGAATGGGAAGATGTAACATATACTATATACAATACACTCGCAAGTCGCACTTCGCACAGCACTCACTCGTCACTCCCCTGCCCCTCTACTCAAACTACTCTTTTTCTTGTATTGATGCTTCTCACCAGGTGCTTACTGCTTACTTGACTTGCTTACAAAAAGCAAGAAAGCTCTCGAGCTTTTTGCTGCAGCATCAACAAGTCGATGTCAAAATCAAATCAATTCAGTTTTGTTTTTGTTTTTAGTTGAAAGTGAAATTTTGTGAATTTGTGTCTGCCTATTAGGATTTTTTTTAACTCGTTGCTCCTTTGATTGTGTTCCTATAATAATGTGAAAAACACAAAATTAAGTAAACATTTATCTTAATCAGTTGACTTAACAGAATGAATTCATTCAAGATTCAAAAATATTGTGCACCAAAAATTAAGTAATTTTTGTCGATCGTGTTACTTTTTTCTCGACGGGATTGTTGTGTCGTAGTTTTTTTGGTTTTTGTACGTGCGACGGCGTCGCGTCGTTTAGTTTTCGTATTCGGAGTCGCAGGTCGCAGCGCGTTTTCTCGGCCTGATGTGAATGTGAATGGTTCTGTGTTTGTGTGTACTGTATATGTACTGTATATTCTTGAAGTTTGGCTTGGCGAAATCTACATTGGATAAGAGTGAATTCATTCTTGCATTCCGATTGCGGCGGCCATTTTGGTGAGTTTTTTTTTTTAATTATTTGCACAAAAGTACATATTCATATTTCTTGATCAAGTAAATAGCTCTGTTTTCTTTTTGAACGCAAAGTATGTTGCCCTGAAGTCTCTCAGTCAGATATCTAAAAAAAATTAATGACAACAAGCGAAATGACGGCGAACCTCACCCTCAGCACTGAATTTTTGCCCCGACAAAATAACTGGGGTCAGTTCAGGGCACAAAACTAGGGTGCCGTAGAAGCCATGTCGAACACAAGTTTTCCAGGACCAGGACAAGTTGTGTGCTATATCGAACACATTAGGGTTTTTCAGTTGAAGTTTATGGAGGAGTACTTAGTCGACATATTCGCATTAGGTATGTTGCTTCCGTAACATGGTGTCTCAACCTGCAATTTTCTTTGCATGAACATTTTCATGAAATGACAGATTGCACGTGCACGTGTAGACCACAAATTTCATGAAAAAAAACAATTTCATGAAAAGTATTTCACAGCTCATTTCATGAAATGGGCTGCAATTTCTGTTGGTTGTAGCGTAACTAGGTATTTGAATAAAAACGAGACAAGTACCTATAGTCATTACAAGGATACCTATGGTAAACGGGAATAGAGAATGGATGTAGGTAGGATGTAGTCACATGGGCATTATAGTTTTAAATGTCGATCAAGACAGATCTTATTTGCTAACAATGAATAGGTATTGAAGTTTAAATAATAGTGGAAATAGTTGGTTATTATTTATTGTTTTTTTTTTCCGCTATGGCTGAGTGGCGAGTAGAAGAAGTGCTTGAATTTATAAACAATTATGAAAAATTCAAGTGTTTATGGAACTATAAAAGTAAAGACTACAAAAGGTTGGACCTTGAAAGAAATGCATGGTTGCAATTATTGTCCAAGGAAAGTGGCAAGGACACCGAAGTGCTAAAAAAAAAGAAGTGAAACCTTCGAACAGCCTACGTTGTGGAGAACAATTTGCGAAACTTGTCATCTTCCCACAAAACATCTTTCAATAAATGTTCCTCTAAATTGTGCATTTCACTTTTTTCCAGAAATGGATTAACCCTAAACCTACGTTTTCCTTTCTCAGCTCGTTTGTGCAATTCTTCTAATTCCTTCATGGCTTTTAATGCGAGAACGCAACGATGTGCTCTGCTCAACGACATTTCAACGAATGAAATTTTATGATACGAAATGCCCACCCTACATTTCATTTCATATTGTCGTTCTTGCAACGCGATCAAATTTGACAGATTTCATGCAAGAAAATTTGCACGTGGAGACCAGTGATCCAAGAGTTTTATTTTTAAATTATGCAAAATTAATAAACATGCATGGATTTCCGTTTTTCCCCATTTTAAGAACACTTTTCCCCATTTTCCCCATTGAGTCAAAAATTCCCCAAAATGGGGAAAAATCCCCACATCTGGCATCGCTGGTGGAGACACCGTGTAAAGCGAGTGACGTTCCCAACCAGTCTGGTTTTTACGTTCTGGTTACATCCAGTCCAGACTCCAGACGAATCTAGGTAGTCTAAGACTAAATTCATTTTTGGATATTAGCCTATATGCCTAAGGGCCCAAACATACTTCTTAAAGCTCTTTTTTTTTTTAAATAAAAACATCATTACGAAATGAGTTACTTATATGCACAGTGGCTGTATTTTGCATTCAAATTTCGAAATTGTGAGCTTCCGTTAGTTCAGAAATCCAAAAAATAACAGAGAATTCTCAAAGTTTGACATTTGTGTGCAATTTTCGCTTTCCGAGCTTAACCATATAGCGAAAACAACACAACACCAAATCTGATATCTTTTTTATACCCTTTTCACGCCCTTTCGTTTGTTTCAATCAGCTGTGAGACACTAAACGTCAAACTTCGGTGCAAACTATTTTGGTTACAAATTTGAAACGCTTACCAAAAATTAATATAGGTATAGTGCATTTCAAAATAATATTGACCCATCAATTAATTGTCGAAAATGGTTTTAGGTTGTGAGGCGTGACATTTTTTCGGTCAGCTATTCTTCTGAAATTGCTGAATATTACAAAAGGTGTTTTTGTTTCGGCAACCCAACAATCGGAATGTGTTTTCATGGAAGAGGGAAGACGACTTTAAACGACTCGTTTTTAAAACTCAAACATGTATGGTTAAACTGATGTTTTCGATGAAGTTTTCGAGTGTTTTCGCGAAAACCTAGTTTTCTTCTTAGTGTGAAAAGAGTATTAGGTAAATTTCTGCCGTTTAATCATTTACTAGGTTCTTTAGTTGCAATAGTACTCCCCCCATACAAGCAAATAATACCCTTTTAATCAGTGGCGTAGCTAGGGGGACAAGGGCCCTGATGCATAAGGAGAGAATCGGGCCCTCCTCTCCTCTTTCCGAGTAGTTTGAACTTATATTGGCCTTCAAAATTATTGATAAAGAATAAGAATAGGAAACAGTGATTTGAATTATCCCTAGTAGGCTAAATCCATACGACGTCTCTATCAAAATCTTCATGTGTTCAATGGAAGAAAAAGGGAGTAAATAAACAACCACGCACATGACAATATAGAATATTTATTAATTAAGAGAAAAAACGATTTTTAAGAGAATTCCCCGTCCGATTCACAATCTCTTGCGCGCTTTAATTTTTGCGAATTCGTCTATAATTTCACTCAAATCCAAGTTTGATGCCGCCTAATTTTCTATTGCAATTAACGATAAATAATGTCGGAGCCTCGGAGGCGATCTTGTCGAATGCTGTTTCTTAAATAATTTAAGATCTACTGTAGGTTGCACGGAAGCGTCGAGGTAGTCATTTTCAGCAGGGGCATTAATGGTAGTATTGGTAGTTATTGGATCCTGATCTACTCGAGTCACTTAATTAATTAACACAGCTGCGTCGACGCTATCAATAAAAGAACACTTGTACTTTTGACCGATATTTCGTCTGTTGAAGGAACTGTAGCAGAAAGCGGTTTCGTAAAAAAAGCTATCTAGCTTGGGCAATTTTTGTTTATACTTTCTTCTCTTTTTTGACGTTGTTTCCGCTTTGCGGCACCGCTACGTTCCTTTTTTCTTTCCATAATTTTCAATTGTTAACTATCGAAATTTTAGAAATTCGCAATACTTACTGAGATTTTCCTATATTGCTTGTCAATTTTTAGTATAGATTACTGGAAGCTCAACAAAAAAAGAACCATAAAACAGCTTGTTTGGTAATGATGCGGTAAAATCAATATTAACTCATATGAAGATATTATAGTTTCTATAGTATCTTGTTTGTCAATTTGAACTTGAGTTTAGAAAAACGTTGGTTATTTTTTATTGCCGATCAGGTTGAGAGCTATCATAGATTATACGGTTAGCGTTGTGCTGCAACCTGTATCATACATATCTTGCCATCGGAAATTTTTTTTTGCGAAAATGACTTACCAGAATTTGGTGCCAGATGGATGGATGTGCGGAATAGAAATCATAGCATTAGTGGTGAGACTTGATGAAATAAGGATGGTTGTAGGGAATTACGAATAACAACAGTCAGCGACACACCTAGCATCAACTACTGTAGTACGTCCCAGACCCCAGAAAGTTGAAAACATCGCCGCAAATACTGATGCAAGGCAAGCGCGAATGAAAACTTCTTTAAAAAGTTGATGGGCGGAATTGGCGAATTGATCTCACGACCGTCAAGCACGTGAGCTGATCCAATGTGCTACGGGCGTACTCATCCAAAATACCATATAACTGAAATAACGATAACAGACAAACAAACAGAACATGCTTATCGAGGACGCTTGGCGCATGTGTTGAAAATGTCAAATAAGAAGATTTATCATTGGTGAAGTTGATTGAATAAAAAAAAAAAGAAAAAAAAAATTTTTTTTTTCAATTTTTTAATTTTTTAAATTTTTAATTTTTTTTTTCAAAGCTGAGGCTAGAGGGCCCCTATGCTCCGGGGCCCTGGTGCATTGCACCACCTGCCCCTATGATAGCTACGCCACTGCTTTTAATACCAACAAATTAATTAGTGTTGGGATCCAAAAACGCCCTCCTATGCATTACAAGGGTCCTCGCTTAATATGAATTTAATTGAAAACCCGGCTATAAGCACCATCATTTTATACTGTACATAGGGCTGCCATAAATTGGAGTTTACATTTCTGCCTTGTGACAGATTCACATGATTCATGTGAAATAATAATTACATTTAAAGTGACATGTTTGCCACTTATAGTGTTTTTTTTTATTTCTTATATGAGTGATGAACCATAACAATGCTATGCTTCGGATAAAGTTGGCAAATCCGTATTTATTCCACAGTTTGAATAACGAAATTTCTCAACATAAACACTCGCAGCCAAAGGATAAATTATTTTTACCACATCGACATCATATTACATGGAAAACAACAAATCCTTGTGAGTTACGAGTATCAGTTTTGTGATTATTCAGATTATGTTGTGTGTTATTTGGCGCCTTCAACTTGTGCGCCGCGACTGAGCGAAGTATTGATTACATCCCCGAAGTGTAATAGATTTGTATGCCTTGCTGCTGTGTGAGATGCTGATCCGATGTGTGTAGGAAGTCTGTATTATTGTGCCAAGATTTCAATTGAACAACATTTATAAAATATTTCCCACAAGCGGAACGGGAAATTGAAATACTCGAGCTGAAGCCAAGTTCGGGACTTATTTCTGTGCGTTGGCGGATTTTTAAATCAATTTTCTTTCTTTTTGGCAACATTAAGGTTTTGTTTGTTTGCGAGTATGTTTTTAAAAAAATATGTAATTTCAGTTGCCTATTGTGATGATGGGAAAAAGAAATCCACTCACCCATTCGTCGTTTAAGGAATTTAAAGAAACAAAAATGTTGTTTTGGCGCATTTCTGGAATGTCAACTCAATTCGGCACTAGTGAAGAATGCACTTGTGAAGATTAAGTTCGTATATGCTGATGGGTTTTGTTGAATCACTGATGTACTACAAGGAAGCTGTGAGGTTTTCTTAAATTAAATTAGGAGCTGAAATTGCCATTCGTGCTTCATTGATGTCTTATTTCTTACCGCGCTACTTAGAACCAAGTCTGACGATGGCCAAAAGCACTATATACCACCCTCTTTTCTGTTGCCAAACTAAGTCCATTTATGTTAGTGCCGTAAGGTTTATTACAAATGTAAGAATCCTTCAGTTTGATCGATTTCAAAGCAAGTTTAGACCTGCCTGCAGTAACTATGACGATCTTTCAGTTGTACCGGCGGTTGCAGCTCTTATTACTCCGATCGCATAGAGAGACCCTTTTGGAAGCGATGCTGATTTCCGGACAAGTCTGCTCTTTGTATCTTCCCAGTTTCATACATAGAAGCTTATCATACATATATAGAATTTTGCAAGCTTGTGAGGAGTCTGGATTTTCTTTCCTTTGCTGATTAAAACTGTGTCTAGGGTCCCTACGGACCTGATACGCCAATTATATTTTTTTGTCCTTAAGGTAGCTGTTGTTGGAGTTCCGTCGGTTCCTGGAACTGGTTCTTCTCTGATTGAATTTATTGTAAAATTTGTGACAGCCTGGTGTCAACTTTATCTTTGCTAATGAAAAAATCATTCCTTTTCCCAAGAATCGTGCAGATAAAGATTTTCGCCCAATTGCTATACTTTCCTTTCTTTCCAAAGTCTTCGAAAGAATTATGCAGAAGCAAATGAATAGGTATCTTAATTCGAAAAAATTATTGTGTCCTCATCAGTCTGGTTTCCATGCTAAGCATAGTTGTACCACTGCACTCTTAACTGTTGACGACATAAGGCAGAACTTAGATAAAAATCATATCACGTTTCTAGTGCTCCTTGATTTCTCCAAGGCATTTGACACCGTCAATCCTGCAATACTATGCAATAAGCTCACAAGTATAAACAACTTCTCTTCTTCCGCAGTGCGTTTAATATCGTCCTATCTTATTGGTCGTCTGCAGGCTGTGTATGTGAACAGTAGAATGTCAGACTTTCTTCCCATAACATGCGGAGTTCCCCAAGGTTCCATCCTAGGGCCCCTACTTTTTTCCCTGTATGTCAATGAGTTGCCTTCCATAGTCACTAACTCCTATGTTGAAATGTATGCTGACGATACTCAGCTACATATATAAGCTGTTCACCTGACACAATCGATCACTGCGTCAGCTGCTTAAATGCATTGTCATTTCTAGGAAAACCTTAAACACGTCACTCTTTCCACCTATCTACCTTAACGATGGTCCGATCGAATATGTTGACACCGCAGAAAAATTGGGTATGTTGTTTAATCAAACGTTATCGTGGAGTGATCACATTAACGTAACAGTTGGCAAAGCTTATGGTATTCTTCGTTCTCTATGGACGACTCAATACTTCACTACCATGAAAACGCGGATCCTCTTAGCTAAGACCTTAATTATACCTATTTTAACATACGGTTGCGAAGTTTTTGGTAAGTGTGACTCAATTAGTAGCCGGAAACTTAACGTTGCCTATAACAACACAGCTCGATACATCTTTGGTCTTCGTAGATACCACCACATTTCACTTTTTTCTTACCGTATTTGTAATATTACGTTTGATTGACTCTTTCAATACCGGACCATTTTAATTTTGCATAATATAATTTATACACGTCAACACCGCAACCTTTTTAACCGTTTAACGTTTTATGCATCCATCGGGACTTGACATATTTTATCCCCGCGCTATTCTTGTTTAACGTCTGAACGTCAATTTTTTGTTAATGCCACTAGACTCTGGAACTCCATACCGCGCCAAATCAGAGAAATAAGATTTTCAACTGAACTAAGATCTTTCTTGTCTGCCGGTTAGTTTTACTTGTTCCTTGTATATTTTGAAATTTTGCAATTTTCTTTCTTCTAATTTGTTGTAACTTGTCTTATATAATTCTCATGTAACTAATTCTTATTGTATTTGTGTATTTGAATCGGCCGTTTATATTCTTATATTTTAAAATTTTTAAGTATTATTCTCTTCGTTTTATGGTAGTCTTCAAATAAGCTTATCACTATTTTAAGAAATGTACCCATGATATCTTACTGTGAAAGCCTTCAAACATCTACTTAAATAAACAAATAAACAGAGCTGGGGACCAAAACTTTGTGTTTTCACGCAGCCAGCGTCTTTCAAGCAGAAATATTTGCAATTAAGGAGGCGTGTAGACTGCTTCTTAATATAGTGACACCCAGAAAAAAAGCAAATTCGACGACAGTCAGGCCGCGATTAAGGCTATCGGTTCAACAAAGTCAACGTCCAAGCTTATTGTGAAATGCAAGGAGACACTGACCAGGGCTTGTCATCGGTTTGAAATCACTCTCGCCTGGGTTCCCGGCCAACCTTCGACGGGCCATTGGCCTTTAGTAACTCACGCCACCAAGGTTTGCATCCCCCATCATAACACCCACTGCCGTAGCAGTGTTTCACTTTTTTTGTGAGTGTCCGGCCCTAGTCAAAGCTAGGCGCATTCCACTAAGTCATCCCTTTTATGATGATGATGACCTTTCGGCCATCCAAAGCATCCATTTCAACAAGATCATCAAATTTCTCAACTCCACTGGCTGGTCTTGAACTCCTTTAACATCCTTCACCCCCTTTATTTTCAGGTTCCGTTAGCTGTGCTCTCAAAACGGCGCTCAATGCGGTTTTTGTGTTTTTTTCTTCCCTCGTCAGGCAACGAGAAATACAGCCACATAAACCAACCAACCAACCATGTGCTAAAATGCGTATAGCTATTTCCTCTGTTTACCATTACATGGCCACATTTCTTCTGTTGGTACCTCCCATTAGGGACATAAAAGCATCAAATACGAGCTGTAAGAAGTATCAAGTTCATGAAATCTGTCATGACGACAAGAACCACATTTCTTTGCAGCATAAGTCTCATATCGTGTCCTTTAACATCTTTTGTCAAAGTTCGTATTGCATAGCTCGATTTTGACTCATAGTCTGCTGGATAAAAGAATGCATAATCTTCTGTAATTTATCTCCCTATTAACTGCTGGACTAAGGTCAAGGTGGTCTTCATACCAAAGGCAGGTGGGAAATCGGAACAACTAGCGAAATCATATCGCCCCATCAGCCTTAGCTCCTTCCTCCTAAAAACCATGGAGAAAGTCCTAGATCAATATATAAGGGATCAGTTCCTTAAAGGTAACCCACTTCATGCTAGCCAGTTCGCATATCAAGCTGGCAAGTCTACCGAAACTGCCATACATAGCCTCACAACGACGATTGAAAAGGCTCTCGCAGTAAAGGAAACGGCTCTCTGTACCTTCATTGACATCCAGGGAGCGTTTGACAATACCTCCTTCGATGCCATTAAGAAAGCTATGATAAGGAAAGGCATTGCCCCACTAATCATAAAATGGGTTCTGAATATGCTAGAAAGCAGAATCATTAACGATTAACCTGACGTATGGAGGCTCACAAAAGACTGTCAAAGCCACTAGAGGCTGTCCTCAAGGAGGAGTACTTTCTCCTCTCCTCTGGACACTAGTCATAGATGAACTCCTAGATCACCTCACACAATCGGGGTATACAATACAAGGTTATGCAGATGATGTAGTAATCACTGTTATGGGCAAGCATGACTCCACAATATCGGAAATCATGCAAAGGGCCCTAAACTTAACCTACAGATGGTGTCAGAACAAAGGATTGACCATAAATCCCTCAAAAACGGTCCTGATACCATTATCAAGAAAGAGAAAACTAGAACTAACTAGAAACCGATCAAGCTGAATAACGCAATCATCGACGTATCAGGAGAGGTAAAATATCTAGGAGTAATCCTAGACAAGACCCTCACCTGGAATTCACATCTTGATCAAGTCACAAAGAAGGCGACAAAGGCAATTTATATGTGCCAGCGTCTTTACGGCAAAACCTGGGGCTTAAAACCAAAAATGATATATTGGTCGTACAACACGATCATCAAACCAATGATCACCTATGCAGCGATATCATGGTGGCCAAAAACCGAACAAACAACGGCCCAACAAAAACTAAACAAAATATATCGCTTAGCATGTGTTGGTATAACGGGGGCAATGAAAACTTGTCCAACTGCAGCCATAGGGGCAATGCTCAGCCTGTTGCCTTTACATATCTCTGTAAAGAAGGAAGCAGGTCTTAGTGCCCTAAGGCTGCCCGATATATCAAATCTTAAAGCAGGAAACCTCACAGGACACCTTCGGGTACTACAAATGCTTCAAGATGATCCTGTGATCAAGGTATCTGACACCATGCTTAAACGGCTTCGCTTCTCCAGAAAATTTAAGATAGTCATATCTGACAGGAGTACCTGGAGAACCAACCAATTCGTAATACCACCAGGATCACAAATCTGGTACACCGACGGTTCAAAGATGGAAGATGATGCCACCGGTGCTGGGGTCTATGGGCCCAGGTTCCATAAAGCTATAGCACTGGGAAAATCACCGGACATCTTTCAAGCGGAGGTTCACGCCATAGAGATATGTGTCCGAGAATGCCTACGAAGACGTATAAAAGGTGCCCGCATATACATTCTCTCAGCCAGTCAGGCTGCTCTTAAGGCACTGAGATCGTACTCTATTAGATCAAAACTGGTTTGGGAATGTTTAAACCTCCTCGAAGATCTGGCCAAGGACAACACAGTCACCGTTGCTTGGATACCGGGTCACGAGGGATTTTTGGGCAATGAAAGAGCGGATTGCCTGGCGAGAAGAGGCGCATCACGACTGCTCACCGGTCCTGAACCCTACTTCGGGGTACCACTGAGCTACGTACACTCAAAATTCAGGAAATGGGAAGATGAACTCCTTGCCAAATACTGGACGGAATCCAAGGGACAGAGGCAGGCAAAAAAATTCATTAACCCAGCTCGTAGTAAAGCAAAAAAGTTACTCGAGCTAAGCAAAGAAGATCTAAGGATCCTAACGGGTTATCTTACCGGTCACTGGCCACTAAGATACCATCTCAAAAAAATGGGACTATCCGACGATGACTCCTGTCGACTCTGCGGAGAAGAGGAGGAGACAACGGAACACATACTCTGCGAATGCCCTGCTGTGGCAAGGAGCAGAGCTTTCCATATGCAAAGGGCGATCTTGAGCCCTGCAGATATAGGAAACATGGAACCAATAAGGGTACTGAGGTTTATAAAGAGCCTCAATAGCTCCCTGGGTTAAATATTAGAGGCCAACACAATAGATCTCTTCTGGTCGCAGTGTACAAGGCCTATTACTTAATAATAATAATAACTGCGTAATTCATTGCAGGCGCAGTGGCTTAGTGGTTAGTGTGTTGGACTACTAAGCGAGGGGCTCAGGTTCGAATCCCACGAAAACCCAAATTCCAACTTAGGGTTTTTTTCCGCTGCGCCGCCTCTCGCGAACGTCTGACAAACATCCGAGAGTATAACTGTCATGAAAGAGCTTCTCAATTAGCCGTTTGGAATCGGCATAAAATTGTAGATCCCTTCCATTCGTTCCAAAAATGGAAACTCACACAAAACGAATGGTTGTGAGAAGCTAGGCCTAGGGTCCCTACGACCTGTAGCGCCAACTATTTATTTTTATTTATTTAATTCATTGCGCAATAAAAGACACTTTAATTGGTCAGTGCAGCCTTGTAAAAGCTGTTTCAAAAACCCATTTACCGACAAAGGTCAAACCACATTTCCTTAGCACCTATAGCCCATCGCATTTCTGCACATGCTGGCACCAAAACTAAACGCATGGTGTAATTTCCACAAGGACTCCTTTATAAATAGTGTAAAAAAGGCTGTAACAGCACTAAACTCCTTTAGTCTTTTGGCTCTGGCGCATCAAGTTAAATATACACAAGCAGTATCTGGAACAACAGCTCTCCTACATAGTAGATGAAGATGTATTTCCTTTTATTTTACAAGATGCCGTGCACAGGAAAGATATAATGTTACCCCGGATAAGACAACAAAAAACAAATGTTTCCCTCTCCTGTTTGATGGAGAAGCGGATTTAATTTTAACCTAAAATCTCTCACGTCGACGTCATTATTACACAAAAGTTCGTGCTAAAACTTAGTAAGATTTTACGGTCTACCAGCGGGTTCTTTTTGAATAAATTTTGCATTCTTTGCATGAAAGGTATACATAGCTTTAAGACATAGGGATAACCATCAAATCTTTTTTCTTGAACATGCGGCACCCTGCGCGTGTGTATATATAGAGAGTGGTCAGCCCCGAAAAAAGGAAATCAAACCACGATCAAGTGCTGAATGGTTTTCGTGCATTTAAAGTTTTTTTTTCCTGTATTTTTGACTCCATTTTCGTGTTTTCTCTGTACAGAATACAGCTCCACGAACAAACAACCCTATACAGGATATCCAATCAAACAGAACGAAACCATCCGACCGACTGCTTCTCAGCTTTTTCTCTTCTTCCACCTGCATTCATACCTACCACATAAAATTGTATTATATGGGCACAAAAAAAAAAAAAAAAATCACGCCCCCATATTTACGTGTGAACAATTTCCGTTTTTCCTTTATTTCCGGACAGAGAATAAACTTCTATTTCCATAAATCCATTCAGATCGTTCCATACGGGAGAGGGTCAACACAATGGTAGCGGTAGGTACCTTCTACGACTTCGAAATAAACCAGCCTAGCCCACTCTCTTTCTCTGGAGAATTTGTTGGCTATAATAAAATCACTGAACTCGAAACAAAATAAACACGAAATTGCCTTGCATTGCCTTGCTGCTGCTGCTGCTGCTCCTTGAACCCTCCTCTATCCTTCTCTGGTCATACGATTCGGTGCGGATTTATTCATAGATTCAAGCACTTGAGCCTTTATCAAGTGCAGTTAAACAACTAAATGATTTCCTCTTAATCCGACAGGGATTGGTGCACATGAAATAAGCCCTTAAACAATAGCAAACAAACAGGCTGCAAAAAAATTATACAAATAAATAAAAAGGTCCTGAATATAATTTTCGCTGGTGCGGGCGGCTGGGGATGTTATTTCGATTTTGTTTCCATGGAGATTGAGGTTAATTTGCTTTTAATTACCGGAAATGCAAAAGGCGTGATTGAATGTTGTCTACCCATGCCACATGCATAGTAGACATTGTCACGTGTATGAATTTTCTCAATTACGGGCCAATTATAGCCGAGAAATGTTTACACAAAGGGTTTAGCTTTGCGCAAAGTAATAGCCACTTTTGGCGGCAGTAACCACATGACCACAGAAGTGGTCATCACTAATCATAATCCTGCAACCATGACTACTTTTAGGACAGGTACATTCACATTCAATGTTGACTATGTGCAGGAGGGGAAGAAATAAGATTACCCTACCCCGCCCAGAAGATGTAGGTAAGTCAAACGCTGAGTTCCGGTGAGGTTAACCAAGCGATGCGGAGCACTTTGCTTAATAAAAGAGGTCGGCAGTTCAAACTTTTTAAACAAATTTTTAAGGAGAGCACTTTTTTACATCAAGTGACTAAGGCCCGTTTTATTCACTCGAAGTTGAACACAACTTGGGGACAACAACGGGCCTAAGACTAACAACGGGCCTAAGACTAGAACCAGAAGGAGTAGAAAAGCGGGTTCGTCTGTACAGACAAGACAGGAGAAACTAAACCGTGACATATTATTAGAAACGCTTAAGATTCACGGTGTAGACCCCAAACTGACATCATTTTTCACAGATGCCATGAACAACTGGAAGACTACTGTTAATATGGGAGGATTAAGAACAAAGGAGATATGCATAAAAACAGGAATTTTCCAAGGTGACTCATTCAGTCCTTTATGGTTCTGCCTTAGTCTAGCTCCACTAAGCAGAATCCTTAACGAATCATCGGATGGATATCGTATCAAGATCGGCGATCTGCAAAGTAACATCACTCATCTCCTATACATGGACGATTTAAAGTTATTCGCAAGGTCCAGACAACATCTTACTAGCCTGCTTAACATAGTCAGTAACTTCAGCAACGACATTCACATGAAGTTTGGATTCGACAAATGTAAAGCTGTTGAAATGGTTAGAGGAAAGATCGTCGGAAAGATCGTCCGGACAGAGGGTTTCACTTTTGATGAAGGAGTAATAACGATACTGGGGGAAGAAGAGAGCTGCAAATACCTCGGCCTTCAAGAAATGCGTGGGATTCAACATAGCAAGATGAAACACCACATTAGGACTCGTTTTAATGACAGAATCAAACGGCTATGTGAAACCAAGCTAAACAGTGGTAACCTCATAAAAGCCATCAACACATACGCTGTTCCTGTGTTAATATATTCCTTCGGCCCCATAAAGTGGAGCCAAACTGATCTGGAAGATATAGAACGCAATCTAAGATCAGCGCTGACATCTTACCATTATAACCACCCAAGAGCTGCAATACAACGTCTGTATCTAACCAGAGATGAAAGAGGTCAAGGAATAATAGACATATACAGCCAACACTTTATGCAAGTTGATCAGCTGCGACGATATTTCATCGAAAACCATGAGAACAATCACAGATACCATCTTTTAATGCAGCTGGATAAAAATTTTACACCACTTAAATTGGGTGACATGGAGTTTCAACCGAGCAACAACATCCGTACGGTCCCCAGTATTATAGAGCAATGGAAGTGCAAACCAATCCATGGCAAATACCGTTATCACTTGGGTGGGAACGGGATAAGCCAAGGAAGCTTCAACAATCTGGCTGCGCAGAGGTCAACTGTTTCCTGAAACAGGAAGGATTTGCTATCGCTATTCAAGATGGTATTGTCGCAACAAAAAAATATCGACGGGCAATCTTAGACGAAGACATAGATAATTTATGTCGTCGTTGCCGACAGGGGATAGAATCCATCGAGCACGTAATAAATGGGTGTATAACTTTAGCAAACCACGACTATCTCAAGAGACATAAAGATGTAGCTAAAATCATACACCAGGAGCTTGCCATGAGATGGAAATTCGTCGAGGGTAAGAAACCATACTACCAGTACGCAGCTGAGGTTCTAATCGACTCCAACTTTAAATTCTACTGGGATCGAGCGATGACCACTGATCATCCAATTTTAGCGAATGGACCTGACATAGTCTGGATCGATAAGGCCTTGAAAAAGGGATATATCTTGGATGTAGCAGTATACCACTTTCTATTAACATCAAGAGAACCTATGGGGAAAAAATCGGAAAATATGTTGAACTGGCGCATGAGATCAAACAACGAGAAAGGCTTAATCAAATACGTGTGGTCCCTATCATAATATCCAGCACAGGAGTAATCGAACAAGCTGTTATTGACGAGCTGAAAAAATTAAAGTGCGAACATCTTGTGCACGAAATGTCGAAAGCAGTTATGCTGAACACCTACAGGATAGTTCGAAAGTTCCTGGAGCAACCATAATAAAAGTGCCAATACGACTTGCAAATTGTAATTGCCGTCGTACTCGGTGAAAATGGACCCCAGCTCGCGCGGTATCTGGGGGGAAAGAGGCGTGGGATAATAATAATAATAATTTATTGCTTTTCCATTTTTTTTTTTAGTTTGGAAAGGCACTTCACAAAATTTTAGAAAAGCTGTAATTTCCAAATAAATATCTTTAAAATATTAAGCTGCTATTTATCAGAACACGATTATAGTGTTAGGATATATTGTTAAATATTGTGCGAAAATTCTTAAGTTGCAGAGTAGCCTTAGAAATGACACTTTTTTCTTTCACCGCTCTATTTTTTCTTTTGCTACTTTTCAAAATTTTGCGACAATCTCCCTGAGTGTAAGAGAAATCAAAACAACCAAACCACATTGGAATTAGATGTCTTTTAGGATATTTTGCGGGTGAGTTAGACGCTACTTCTACGAAACAGTAGATGTAGATACCTAATTCGTTTTCAAATTTTCTGCAGCGTCTCTATAAGGTGTAATTAAGTACGGTGAATATATATGATGAATATATATATATATATTGTAATAAACATGCCGAAGGTATTTATTCGGTCCGATAATTTTCACGTGCGTTCCATCTACAGCCCCAACAACATTTGGAATTCGACTTTTTGCGACAAAGTATATTTTTGCCCGACGTTATTCTTCCTGGATGTAATTTATTCGGATCCATTTCGAACAAATGTACCATTCCAAAACGCTTAGAAATTCACTAAGAACAACCGACACCGTTGGTTGTGCCATGTCAATACAAAATCCATTTCCAACGCTCAGTTGGTCTGCCTTGAGCAAAGAATTTAAAACTGCTGCTAGTTCTAGTATGTTTGGGATGACTAGCCGACTTGTTATCGGTTTGAGTTTATCCTCAATATCGGTCAACACTTCTACGAAGGCTTGTTTCGAAAGTCGGAAGTTCTGTACGAATCTGGAACCGAATAACATCAAGCAAAAAAAAAAAATTAAAAATGCACTGTGTGGTTACATAATGTTCGTCCAAATCCATTGGGTTTGAAGCATCTCTTAAAATCCTGCGTATGATAGCTTGTTCACGTGCAATTACTTTATCATACTCCATTTCAAAAAATAACTCTACCGATGACATTTCGGTCAGTCTAAAGTCGTTTTTTGTAACAATAAAAACAAGGAAATACATTTTATGACTTGATGTTGATAGACATTTTTAACCGCCCGATTATTTGATATTCATCAACAAGAAATTTGTGGTTTTGACAACCGTAATACCAAGTTTATCGATAAAACTATTGACAGTAGATCTTAAATCTAATACAATCCACAATTCATCCAAATTTTAACAGGCTGATAACCGTAATAACGATTCCTTCATTTTGTTGATACGTATCAATTGTTATCAAATGTGTGTCATGAGTGTCAAAAACTACGAATATTCGCTTGTTCGCAGTTCGTTCGCAATTGGCTCTCCTGTTTTCTTTTCAAACTATTGAAAATTGTATCAGTGTCCTCGAAAAAGGTACCAAAATGCCGCACAACGGTCACGATGTTGTCATTTGTACTCACCCGACATCCTTCTCACTACCTTCCAGGAGCAAAGCGATATAATAGTAATAATAATTAGTTGGCGCAACAGGTCCGTAGGGACCCTAGGCCTAGCTTCTCACAACCATTCGTTTTGCGTGAGATTTAATTTTTGGAACGAATGGAAGGGATCTACAATTTTATGCCGATTCCAAACGGCTAATTGAGAAGCTCTTTCAAGACAGTTTTACTCTCGGATGTTTGTCAGACGTTCGCGAGAGGTGGCGCAGTGAAAAAACCCTGAGTCGGAATTTTGGTTTTTGCGGGATTCGAACCTGGGACCCCTCGCTTAGTAGTCCAACACACTAACCACTAAGCCACTGCGCCTACGCGCATATAAGAACAGAAAATGTGGGAAGTTGTCAGTTCGCGATATCACTCACACATTTAATGAATCCGCCTATACGTGAACCCTTTCCGACACCGCCATTGCGAAAAAAAATTGCTCAAAATCAAGGCACTGGTGTTTAATTTAATATTTTTGTGATTGTATATAAGTCAACGGCGAGAAAATATTAAAATTTAATATTTTGCATATTTATTCTTCAATTAAACAACTAATAAAAAATTTATTCATTTTGAATAAAGTCTGCTATTACAAAATTTGTCTGAAATATGAAGTTTTAACGTAGATGGTGATGGGTTGCAATACAAAAGTATTTACATTAAATACTAATTTATATTTCGAAATTATAGAATTGGAATGTATTTCAACACCAAAAATATTTTATTTTAATACTTATTTTTATTGTTTTAAATATAAAACTGTGTATAGAAAATTGTCAAGCGTAGGCAAAGTCCCGCGGTCGTTTACCCCCTTTGAAAATAATCAGATCTATAGAGTGCCGCTGTGCTCCCTTTAGTAGGTAGGTATACATTATCAGACCTTTAAATGAAGGAGAACTCATGAATGCTGGAAATATCTTATTAATTATTCAGTCAAATAATTACTTTATTGTATGTAATAGCTATATTTCTGAGGCAATGAACTGGAATCTCTAGACCGCCCTAATCTTCAAAAGCAAATCCACTAGGAACATCTCTGCGTTTAAAGAAAAAAAGCAAATAATTTAACCTCTTACAAGAATTCTTTGAAATTAAAGGTTACCCTTCAGTATAAATTTTATTCATTCGTAGGTATGTATTTTTTAAACAAGTTTATGTTGAAGTTTCATCCAAATCATTCACCGAGTACTCCATTGAGTACGAAGCTCAAACTAACTCTAAGTTCTTAACGAAGCGAAGAAACAATATATTTGGGTTCAAAAGTAATACCGATATATTTAAATCTAATCACTTTGGTATAGATCCTGTATTAAAATCAAACACAAATGAATTGAAGTTGATGGCTTTAATAAGTTCTTATTAAAATATAATCAGAGTAGATGTTTTATTTCAGGTCAACAATAACTTAATTGTAATAAATTCTTGATTGAAATATTATTTTAATATTAAATATTTTAATTGTAGAACAGAAAAGTTCAGAAAATTCATATTAAAATCAGCATTTGAATGAAATAATTCTTAAATTTGAGTTTAAATATCAGAGAAAAAGTTTAATAAATTGGAAATTTGGAAAACTATTTTTTCTTTTATTTCATAGACCTGTAATACTGCGGAGGTATTCAAAAAACACAAAAACTTAAAAAAAACATTTTTGTTTTCCGCTGACGTCATGTATCATGTTCTTCAGGAGGACAGTACGACTCCACCGCGACGAACCCACAAAAGTAATTTTGATGAGAGCACTTGTTTATCTGCTGTCTGAAACTCCGAAAGTACTCACCACCCCCTGCCTATGCTCTCATGCCTAGCATCCCGGTCTAGCTCAGTCCGCGTGGATACAATGCATGGGGTGATACTTTTCTCTTTTCTATCTGCATTATCAGCATATTGGGTTGCCTCTGATCCGCGTCATGCAATAAGAAACTGGTTGACTTCTTCTAATTCACTTCTAGCGCATAATTTACTTTATTTGCCTCCAAATACAAAAGAGGGAGTGTGGCCAGACTTGGCAGCACTTCATATTAAAGGTGACTAGTGTTGTCCCTTTCCGTTCTTTTATGTTCATAAATTCGGCACCTTCCTTTAATGGCCGAACTTCGATAGCGAGTTGAAGTTTTTTTTTGGAGGCAAGCCAGAAGGAAGAGCAAGGAATTTTGTTTTTTTTTTTAGAATAATCCGAAAATAAACGTAAGATCCTCAATTATTTATTGAATTGTTAATTAGAATTGTCATATCTTAGGATAATTTAGCCTATTTTATTAAAAAAATAAAAGGCTCAAATTATTGGAAAAAAGAAAAGGAACTTGGTTTTTTTATCAGTTGCCATCAAAAGCAACAGGGAGTTCGGATTCAATTCCGTATTCATCAAACAAAATATAAACAAAACAAACAACTTGTTTGGCACTATTCACTTAAATATAATAACAAAAAAATGAAAATTCAAATTTTACGCAACTGGTGGTAATTTGTAAAAATTATATAAGTTTAAGTTAAATTCATTTCATTTATTATTTTTAAAAATTTACCTGGAATATCCGTTGTGACATGTTAGGACTGGGGATGGTCAGCTTCAACTGATGGCTCCAAAAATGTTCTAATTATGTAGGTATATGATAATTTTCACTGCGTACCACAATTTTAGTTTTAGATTTTAGCTTTTAGATTTTAGATTTTTGATTTATCCATAAGAAAATTAATATTAGGCAAAAGTTAAGTAGGATACATAACACATTTATTAAACGTGGGGCAGGTAATCTAAAGTAATCTATGGATTTAATTCCTCTGAATTAAGCAAATGTAACACTTTTAACAGCACCGTCCATTTTTTTATCAGCCTAGGTGACAGTGATGGTGAGCCCTCGGCCTCGTGTGAAGATGAGTTTTTGCTATTGAGAGCAGGTGAGATATCATCAGGTGTTTTCTCTTCACTGTGGTAATGCGCTAATGTGCGTATCCACTTCGCCTGGCAACGTCTCCGGTTGGCGTGAATGATTCTGATCGGTACTGGAGTGGTGCCAACGTTTTGTGGCTCTGGAAGCTGTTCTGAGAGCAGTGTCTGTGAGACTCTTGATATTTTTCCTTTTCTTTTACACCACAGCTACCTTTTTAGTGAGCAAATCAACGTAAAGTGTCGGTAAATGTCACTTAATAAACGTAATTGTGCACTGCAAAGGTATATTTTGATTATTCTGCCACCTTTTTAAATGCTTTACATACCTTGGTAAGTTTTTTTTTAGCTATTTTTGCTTTTAGTGCTATATTAGCTGTAATTATAATTCTTCTCTTAAACTTAGTTATGATTAGATATAGGTTATATAGTTATCTTTTTAGCGAATTGACCTTCCTCGGCTGAGCAAAGGAAGTCGGGTCGCCATTTTTTCGACGTATAGTCAGTTTTTCCAACTGTCCAATTCAAATCCCCTTTTGCTGGACACCAACACGTATGGTTGCCATCTTGCAATAAGTGCAATACATGGTTGTTAAATTTAAATCACCATGATAACTCAATGGCACATTGATGCCACAGTCAATTAAACCGACTTAGTAAATGCAATGAAAGACGTTTCAAAATCGACACCACAGCGAAGGCTTTTATCAATTTCCGATCGACTAATCTCTTCCAAACTGTCCTACCTTGTTCTTCCAGTTGACTTCTTTCACATCAACACTCTCAAATCTTGGACAGCAAACATCCTCGAAAATCGGACGTGCCTGTGACAGCAAATTCGCCCCCAAAAGCAAACCCCCATAAAGTACCTAGCATTTTCGATTTCGAACCAAAAAATCACCCATCCTGTGAACATCAATATACCCATCGATGGCAACCACACGCCACAATGTATGCGTACTACCACTCCGCATAATGTTTTGACGTCACATCTGGCAAAACAGACAAATAGTCTGCTGTGTCTTAAATTCAATACGATAAATAGTCGAAGATACAAATCAGAGGAGTCGTACCCCTCCAGCAAACTGCAGTACATCCGCACAACAATATCTATAACTTTTTCTCTCTCCGTATAGATAAAAATGTTAACCAATCTGCATATTTATCAAATGGCAACTGCCAACAGTCTCTTTTAAACAAAAATAAATCAATGCAAAGGGACATATCTCACTACCGGAATAGGATAACGAAATTTATTTTCCTATCTTGTACTGGTGCGTCAATCAGATGACGACGACGACAACAACATGAAGGGGAACTCGACTATACCGCCCTGACAAACAAAACAAAACAATTTTGCAAATATGTAGAAAAATCGTTTGCTTTTGCAGTTGAATCACGTATTCGAAATTTTCAACCAGTTTGACAAGTGTCACAAATTGGATTTAGATTTGTTTGGTGCGCCTGGAAAATGTTTGATTTTGGCACTTCTGGTGGGGGCCATTGGAAAAAAAAAAACACAAATCCACTATCCTACACCAGTTGCCACATCAGAGCTGCGTTTACAAGTCGATATCTCAGGGGTGATAAAGTTCGGTTGCAGTGCATAATATAAGCGATGTAGCTGGCTGTGTGTTGTAACTACTGTTGAAAGTTACAGGCAGGATATGTGTTTGTGTATCGAACGGTGCTATAGTTGGTAGAGTTGTAACCTTGTGCGAGTTGCTGGCTTTGTACACAGCACAAGGAATTCATGTCGGGTCATAAAAAGGGTGCCAGCAATCAATATGGATTTGATTTACGATTAGGTACTCTCTGTGGAGAGGGGTACTTTTTTTGAGCAACTATTCGAGGTCACATCTTACAGTTGGTTCATACTTCATACTTAATTTGTTTCGAACGAGTGGTGGCATTGAAATCTCTACCGAAGTATGTAAGTCATGGTGAGACTGACTTACAACTTTGATCTGGCTTCGAGAGAATGTTGATTGTTGATGGAAGGCGGCATCTTACATCCGCCCAAGCAGCTTGGGTCAAGGATCGGTCTTCTGTTTTTGTTAACTTTATTCCGCTTAGCTTTCAAAGTCTGTAACTTCAGTACAATAGGGCCAACGAGGTGGAGGAAGAGCTTACCCAGTTTGAAGTCTACTTTGACCATCAGGGCTTTGGCAAGTGTGTGCAACAAGCTATGGATCGACCTGCCTAGTTCAAATAGGCATATTGATTCGGCCGCAGGCCCTGGACTTACTGTATAGTTACAGCAACATTTAGAGCTAAGTGGAGTGGCTATCTAAATGAGGATACCACTCATTCTTTGGTGCAAGAAAGAAGTTCTTTTCGTAGTGTTTGGAGTGTTTTTCTTAGAGGGTTTGGTTTTCAATTGGGCAGCACTGGTTCACTTGTATTTTAATTTTGCACCCGAATTTGATTACTTACGAGGAGATCATTTTTACATATTTCCAGAAATACACCTAAGCTATCAAATCACTGGTAAGTTGTGCAAATTTATGATACAGAAGTCTTGGACAGAATGTCTCTATAGACAGATATAACTTTGAGGTGGCAGAGGACTTTGTTTACCTAGGCTCCGCTATGAACTCAGACAATGACACCATCGCTGAGATTAAACGAAGAATAACTCTTGGCAATCGCCGTTTCTTTAGGCTAAAAAAGTAGCAAAGACCTCTCTCGAACAACTAAAGTGTAAGTGACCCTTTATAAGACCTTAATCACCCAGTCCTACTTTATGGTGCAGTGGCATGGACTCTATTAAAAGCGGATGAGTTTACTCTTGATTGCTTCGAGAGGAAAATTCTTGGAGTAATTTTCGGTCCCGTCTGCATAGACAGTGAATGGAGGCGGAGATAAAACGACGAACAGTACGGTCTGTACAGCGACATCGACCTAGCCAGAAGAGTGAAGATCCAAAGACTGCGGTGGCTGGGTCGTGTAGCGCGATTGGACGCGAATGCTCCGGCCCGGAAGATCTTCGAATCCACACCCGAGGGACGGCCCAATAGAGGAGGCTTAACCAACTTAGCGTGCTAAACTGGAGACAGCTGACCAAAGATCGTACTGGCTGGAGACGCTTGTTGGTTGATGCCCAGGTCCACCCCGGGCTGTAGTGCCAACTTAAGTAAGTATAAGTAAGATATAGATACCAAGCAGCATCCTCGTTTAAAAAAGAAAGGATCGATGTTCTTTGGGGGCTTTAGGTATATGTACGTACTTTTTCGACAGTAATTTTATTTGAATGGAGAATCTCTCTAAGCCTTTAGCCATAGGTACCCAATAGTTATCCTTGAAAATACCTGTGGTTAATTAAGTCTCTCCCTGCGTTTTCCACGAGAGGGGTGAATATTTCAAACCTATTTTTTAGCGTGAACATCGTTCATTGACGATGTTTTAAATTTTATCGCTCCGTACTTTTCCACTGTGCTTACTACTTCAAATTCTACAGAGTCACAATCATTGGCCACATTAAAAAATCAAGTTGTCTTATGCCGACACTAGGTTGGTCTGGACTAGATGTAAACGGTGCCGTGAAATAAGGCCAAGTGAAATTCTAAAAATTGGCCTTATTTCGCTTTTTAAAAGTATAATAAGGCCAACTTCCAACAGTTGGTCTTATTTCGCTCCGATAAAGCGCAATAACGCCAACAAAATTTGAGAAATAGCACCAACCTTGCACCCACCCCGTAATCCAACAGTAAACCCAAGCAGCGGGGTTGAAGGGGGGCAGCATGCCCCCCCCCCCCCCCCCATAGACATTCCATAGTTTGAAAGCGCAATAACACCAATTTGGCGTTATTGTACTTTGTCGGAGTGAAATAAGCCCAACTATTGAAAGTTTGCTTTATTACACTTTTGCTTAGCGACATAGGGCCAATTTTTTTAAAAAGTTTACCTTATTTCACTTGGCCTCATTTCACGGCATCGATGTAAACATAGATTGGTCGGGAACGCACTTTTCCTACGCCAGCGGCCAGCCACATATGCGAACTGTGAACTTAGTACTCAGTCACGAAATCCTGGGCTAGATTCATCAGTGCCCCTCCATAAAAAATAGATTCGTCCAGATCAATACATAAATTGCATGGTTATCTCGGGCACTAGCTAAATAAATCCTTCCTTATGTCATTTTGAATAGGATTCTTAATAGGAGAGAATTTAATACGATGTTGTTCAGCCTGAGCGTTTACAATTATTAATTAATTTTAGTAAATTGTGAATGTTTTCTAATTTTATTCGTTGCAATACAACAATGCAAATAGTTTTTAAGTTTAACAAACACAAATTTGTACAAATGTATGGAAAATATTGAAAAATATTGCATTTTTGTTTTATTTCTAAACACGTGAAGCTTATTTCTGTGTTTTTTTTTCTGTTTTATCTTGTTTTACCGCTAGTTCTTCCTTTTTGATTGGTTTTCCTTTTTAAATAGTTGCTTAATAAAAACTAAATTGTATACAAGTTCGGGATTTTTCCAAGACTTTCTTGACAGTTGTCGTCGCAAACAGAATAAAATACCTTCTTACTTAAGTTTGGACGGCTCATACAATTTTTCAACAATTCTCAGTACATCAGGCGAATCAGGTAGATATTTTGTTGCATTCAAACCCTATTAAAAATCTTTGCAAAGGGAGTTTGTATACCGAGAATGAGGATCTCTAATGAGATAATGGTTGGTGTGAAAAGGTTCACGTCGCGGAAAATATAGTTATAAAAATAGAATTATCAGCATTCAGCGAAAAACATGCAAAATAACAAGTATATTAACTTCTGGAGGAGTAACATCCTAACAGGTAGTTCGAAAATATGTGTGCATAAAAATTGCTTTTTATATTTTTCAGTTCGAATTTCAACTTTTGTCGGTTTCTGAGTTTCCCGAATTAAGTAATATATAAGCCATACAATTTTTTGTAGGTTAAATTTGTTTGTTTGTTTTCAAACCCGGAAGCGATAAAATTCTTACACGCTTCCTACGTGCGATTGTTATTTATTCTGAAATGAATGAGCCAGCTATTATTTCTATTTTCAAAAATATTCACTTGCTAACGACGCAATTGTGATGTTTAGACCTCTAATAAGTTTTGATTTGCATCGTCAGCCTACGAATAAATGAAACCATTTAAATAAACTGTGCTCCATTTATTGAATAATTTGAAAGAGATTTTATTACGACACAAATGGACTCATAAAGAAATCGCGAGGTAGTATTAGAAAACAATGGAAAGCGTACCATAAAAGTACTGAAAATTGTGTCCGATCGAACGATATGGCATTACTGATTTGCATATGATATTTGACAGATCAGCGGATATTTTGTGCATTTCCTATTTTGCGTTTTGTTTTTTGCTTATAATAAGTATCAAAGAGCATTGGAAAGATATGTGTTGGGCAAATTTAATTGCAATTTATGTATTCCTTCTTTTAGAATAAAATCCTCCTTGTGAAAGAGACCATTGACCTTGTTTTTCACGAAAACAAATTATGAAATTTGAATTCTGCAATGACAACAAATGTAATAGTTTCTAAGAAAGTTGTAGGACTAGTAAATGTGGAGGTCTAATTGTTTATTGGTACCATTTCACAAAAGCTGTACATTTTTACTAAAGCTGACACCTAACTAGTTGTCGACATTAGTGATTGATTATTAGTAAGGCCGGTTGTGTTTTGTAATTTCGAATATTTGTGAGAAATTTAAGAAAGTATTAAAACATTCGTCCCTTCTGTAAAGGCTCGTGGTTCTGGAATAACGTCGTTTTCGGTACGAGAAAAAAATTTAATTTAAATTTGAATAGTCTTACCTTATTATCTCTTGAAGCGCATCATGTTGCCTTAACTCCTCACCTTTTCATAATGGCATCAATTGCCGACATCTTTCTGCTGCAAAAAGCCGCATGATCAGAAGGAAGGACTCGAACCACATTACACAGTTTCTGATTGAAATACGTAAGCTACATATTTTCCCACAAAATTTACTACATTCGCGAAACGTGCCCATGCCCATCTATAACCGTCCTTACTAATTCCAATGGCCCCGGAAGATTTTGTTCAAGTTCAGTTAATCACACAATTAAACTGTCCAATTATCACATCATCAAATTAGTGTCTATTGATGTAAAAAAAATATAATAATAATTTCCATTAAACTCTTATTGCCACCCGAAAAGCAGCCAAATTACGGTATACACAGATTGGCGTTTAACAGTCCTTTTCTCCCCCCGAAAAATCTCCACTTTCAGCTATCTACCCGAATTAGCAATAATTAACATGAATGAATTTCCCCGGTTGAAAATGGTTGAACATTCCCCGAGAAAATAGCTATTCTCGAAGAGAACAAGCAATCGGGGAGGCGGAGCAACCCTTTTTTGGCCATGTTCCTGCCTAATAACTAACGGAAGTATAGCACTCAGAGGAAGGTCGCACCAAAAGCAGCTAACACCGACTGTTGTTCATTTCGAATTCCTTGTTCGAATGATTCTTAAATTTATTCTACTCCCATCCCAATCTCTGTGTCATGTCGTCCTGTGAGATTTTTATTTTTTTCTCATTTTTTTTTCCGTTGTGCCTAAGAAGAGTGCAGAAATTTCTGTACGCGATAACATCCGTCGGCTGCGCCTCGGGAAGGAAGTATTATTTAATTAGACAGTGATTTCGCCAGGGTGGTGGAAAATTCATGAAAATTGCTAGATAAGTGGATTATGATAGTCCATGCCGATGTCTGAGAGTTGAGGGCTCGGAATTTGCTGGATATTTGATATACATACTTTTAAGAATAAGAGCAGATGATGAGCTCGTTGTTGATGTGTTGGCGTTTCATTTAAGATGGAAGTGATGCCCTTGTCTCGAAAAGAGCAAAAAGTGCAAAGAGTGAAAAAAGTCGCTTCAATGCGGAGGAGGAGTTGTGGGAATAAAATCAAACACACGTTCGCATTTTAAATTGTCCCAATAACCGTCTCGTTTTAAGTGCATCCTCTGAATATTTGACACACTTTCAGTTTCGACACGGACCATCCTCATGCGATGCATGAAAATTTAACGAACATAACCATGACATCGGTTTTGGTTTTTGCCATCAGGTGGTACAGTCGTTCCCTTGGGAATAATCTCTTTCACGGCTGTAAAATTCAACAGCATTTTTTTTTTTTTTTGAATTAACGATCACATTTCCGTCCTAATGGGGATAGATGTGAGATTTTTCAATTCGAACGTGTATATAATTTAATAATTTAGATGGTTGAAGTGGATTTGTTTATGTTTGTCCTTCTAAGACGGCGTCGATTCGGGATATTCAGAGGTCTGAGTGCTGTCTACGAGTGAAACAATTTTGTCCGCAAAATTCAGTGTAACGATTTATTATGCTGTGCACTTTTCTCATTTAAAATAGATTATTCTTACGACACCACCGACAGACAGATGACGGAGGAACTCAAGAAGGTGCTGGTCTCATAATTCTGGTCCGTAGGAAGGTATCAGTAGCTGCAGCTGCAAACTAAACGAAGTGCTTCGAACTTTCTAGCGGTCATTCATTATATGTCATATAAAACTTTGCAGCACACTGCTTTTCTCTATAAGATTTAACGAAGCAACGAAATTACAAAAAAATATTATAAATATGTATGGAACGTTTCGCGAGTAACGACTGTTATAATGAGTGTCCTTCCGAGTTCACCATGCACCGAATTATTATAGAAAAAATCGAGGAAAGTTGTTCAGTGATGAGCGGTCGACAGAAAAAAATGACTGCGCCAAAACCAAAAGTGTCAATTTCGCATCGTTCTCAAGAACTTGATCAGTGTAGAGTGGTACCGGGGCTTGTTGTTTGAATTTGAGTATTAGCGGCATTAGTTTCTTTAAACAGGATGGTGCGACGAGCCCCAAATCAAACAAAACAATTTAAATTTATGGAAAAAAGTTCGCTCAAACCCATAAAGAGCAGTAGGCTAAAAGTTATTTTTGTCGTACCAATTACACCGTTGCCAGGGTCCCAGGTTCGATCCCCGGAAAAATGAAATTCCATCTTAAGTTCTGTTTTCCACTGCGCCACCTCTTGCGAACGTCTGACAAACATCCGAGAGCATAACTTACTGTCATAAAAGATCTTTTCAGTTAGCCGTAAGGACTCGGCATAAAATTGTTAATCACTTCGATCCGTCCCATAAAAAAGTACAATCTCACACAAAACGATTGTGATAGGCTAGAGGCCTAGGGTCCTTTTAAAGACCTACTTTGCCAACTAATTTGTTGTTTAAACCGTTTATGAAAATTTATTTTTATAAAGTACCTAGGTATTGACCATTTGAAAGGTGAAGTTTCATAGATCATTCTCTTATTTTCCCTGACAGACGTTCTGTAGCCTTCGCTTATGTCGTTTTCCATTGGGCAAAAAGAAGCGTCCGGGAGAGTCCGGAATCGAAAAAATCACTTCTGAAACCGTTCCATTGGCACACAAAATACTCTTCTGGTGATTCTGAGGAGAGAATTTCGCTTCTGGATTTGAAGTCAGAATCCACTCAAGAAGCACTCACACAAGTGTAGTTCGTGTATTTTAAACAAGTCGACTGACAGCTGCAGTAGATTATTTTTTGGCATTTCACCAATACTCTTGTGGATTCAATCAGAAGCAGTTTTCTTGTTCCATTGGACTACAGAATGAGTGGATCCCCGAGTGAAACCAATGGAAAACGACATTAGTATGTTCCCATTCTGGAGATCCATTTGTATGAAGTACAAATATCGCAATTGACGGACTGGCCATTGATGCAGGAAGAGGAAAAACTCGCGTCCCGAAAAAAACATTCTCTCATAGAATATCTCACTTCTCAAGACCAGTGTGACCCGAGACCCAGACAAGACTCAAACAGTTTAACGAATTAAATAAAAATCTCTCAACCTCGAGCTTTTTTGGACCGGGTTGAAGAGTTGAAGAACATATTAGCGCACCCTGGCTGTTCCTGCAACTGCGAATTCTCGAAGGCCAATACACATTCTCGACATTTTTAGTCGGCACTCGGCAGCCATATGGTTTGCATATAAACCGCCGCTTGGAGAAGAGGGGCTTGCTCTGTACTTACCAGTTGTGATGTCTAGTATTTGACGTAGCTTATTCACGGAAGTGGCGGTTCGAACCCTGATCTAAAATACCAATGTCTCATCTATCCGAAGTATATCAGAGCCAAACGGCCACTCGAAAGTCGTATTTTCAAAGTCACGGTCTATGTAGTGCAGGCTTTATAGTTATCTCTGGTCGATGGCCAACGCCCCCATTTTTCAACACTCCTTCTTGGGAGGATTTTTTGGGAAATATCTTGAGACTCTGGCTCAACCTTCAGCATTTTCATCGTATGCCAAACTTCACCTAGGCCATTATTTTTTATTAAATGATTAACAGGTCCATTGAAATGTTTAAACACTTTTGGTCCGTTCCTTTACTTTTAGATCTTACGAATTTCTACTAATTCTTACGAATTTCTACTCCGTTCCTTTACTCGAAAAATTCGAAAGAAAGCGTCATCGAGAGAGGAAGATATTACCCCTCCACCAGTGATATCAGACTATTTTTTTCAAGTTTTCAAGTTTAATCTTTTCAAAGGATTTGTGGATCTTTAATGAAGCCAATTGCTCTGATGTTGATATGAGCTATGAAATTCTAAGTCATTTTAATTCAAACATGTGTGTACTTCGGAAAAAAACAAGATTTTCAGATTTATTATGTTTTAACTAAGCTGATGGTAGGATGCTGACATAACTGATGCTGTCTTCGTTTGCTTCAACAAAGCCAACTTCTGCTCTCAATCCGATTGAAAATTTGGACCTTGGAACGACGGACTTGTACATTGTTTCGTGCGTTTACCAGAATCACCAGAATCTCCCGCGAACCCGAGTACACCCATCACCATGTATATCAAGCTAGCTCTTGGAGAAGAATTATATAACTTATGTGGTCTTAAGTCAAAGAAAAGTTCTAAGGTGCTGGCTTAAGAATCGTTGACCTTCTCAGGGATTACTTTTAGTGTGAGTCGCCACATCCAAAACCGAGCTATACGTTCACAGAATGAAGTCGAATATACATACAAAAAAAAAAAAACAGAAATTCCGTCACATTACGGATGACGCAATTCGACCTCTGATTTCTGACCTTTCTAACTGAATACCTACCACACCAGCCCAACTGTTTGAGACGCCTTCTTATTACGTTGGACGGGATTTTATGAGCTGCACCAAGCAAAGATCTCAATTGCAAAATTTTAGATAGCGGCAAGTACATACGATAGGACTTGTATTCCAGTTCTTGGTTCTCCTGTCTTAAGAGAATATCACCTCCGCAAACCATCAGATTTAGCGGCCTTGTCGTTTTTAGTCTTTTTTCTACCACTTCTCTACTAAGTGACGGATTTGGTTCTTGTGTTCTAGTTTCCTGCTTATTTCAATTCCGGAAAAACCAACTTCTTAAAGCACTCGTTCGCTTCCAAATGACAGAACGAATGTTATTTCTGGTTATGGAGTCATTGTCATGCGTCAATCAGCGACGTCGAAGTCAAGCTCTATGTCGTCTGTCTAGCTAGGGTTTTTGGTTCAAGCATAATTGTCTGGAAATCGCCCTATGTCATTTGTCGAGCTCCGCGGTAGTTATATGATTTCGAGTTCAAGGCCTCATGCATATATTTTCTGGATCTTTAGGGCAATTGTTTTAAAATTAAATCTTTATTCTGCCCAAAAGACTTTTCATTGATCCCAATGAGTGCGCAGCTACAAAAAGGTTTTTCCTCTTGAAGCTTTACCACTTTCTAGGTGTCAGTCGGAAGAGATAGACTCATGCATTGGATTGTTTCGTTCATAGAGATAAGGTCGGTGAATATTCAAGTACAAGTGGGCGCTTTGAGATATCCTCGAGCTTCCGTTTATGGCAAGTTTATAATGATTGCAGTTCACAAGCTCTACATGACTCTGATGTCATGTGCCATTGGAACTGATAAGTCTGTCTTCCTATAGTTCCTTGATACATCTAGACTCGTCTGTGGGCTCATAGTCAACCCTAGAGGGATCTCCTAATAAGTGATTAAGCTCAGAAGTTTCACACCACCAACCCAGCTAACACGCTCTACAAAAACCCTCATGTATAACGTCTCCATTTGCTCCATAAGCTGCATTTCGTTCTGAACTCTATCGCATATGGCAAACGCCAAACTGTCACAACAACAATCATAAAAGTTCGCCTAAAGCCAATCGCATTATCCAAACTCGATCGATGGCTGCCAGACAACTGATTAACATATAACCCTAGCCAGGGTGCGGAACACCCATTCACTTTGTTCTTTTGCGAATTCGTATTTTTCTCTTTCTGTTAACATTCCGCCAGCATTCGATGCAAATGAGATGCAAATTTGAATCTAATCGAAGCTACGCAAAGATTTGAATCTCCTCAAAAGAATGCGAATATCCTCTTTTGCAGTTCTCCTTATCGTTGGTTACATGCAAGCGGATTATATTGATTCCTGCAGTCGTATGCATTCGAAGGGAAAATCGCAAATTGTTCAAAGAACATTTTTCATCGCAAAGGATCACGCGGATTACACTTACACAGTTGAAAGTCTACGTCTGTATGATTTCAATTTAGTACAGATATAAGTCCTGGCTCCTGCCTAATCAGCTCATCCAGCGAATGACCTGATTTGGAATTCACATCCGTCGTAAAGTGTACGGAAATAAAAACTCCCTAATTGCATCAATATAGCACAAGTCCATGTCGCATTTTTTACAGTCCTTCGTCATATGAGTGATATTTAATCCCTCGCACATCCACACGCATACATCGTTAAAATGATTGCTCTAATTAGGATTTTATAACTTGTACTCGCATAAAAAAGAAAAACTGGGCACAGAAAAAGTGTCTAGATCTCTTTATCGCATTTGTACAGCTCATGGGGAAGAATACATAAAATCATCATCATCCGCCGGGTAGGACGATTAGCATAATATTCGTCAATAAAAATATTTTAACATGGGTTGGGCTTATAATATTCTGTTGACATTCAGACTCGAAGTGGGGAGGCTGAAAATTACTTTCTAGTTAAGTCCGTACACACATCCGGTGTCGAAGGGGGTCATTACACTCTGGTGTAAAGTTAAATGGCTTGTCGCTTTCGCCATCTAGTAGTTTTTTTTAAACATGTCCTGTCACTCATGGGCGATTCCGTCTTTTTGGTGATGGGAAGTAAGGAAGGGAATTTATGGTGTGCGTATTTTCTCTACCGAAGCTTTCCAAAACTTATTTAAAGAAATGAGCCGGCGGCCTTTTTATTCTTTGGGTTTTCTTCTACCTCTTCTGTATTGGATGGTGCAACTCGTTCCAATTTCTTATCTTTCTCTGCGATTCTGTAAATAAACCAAGAAGTTTACCCTCACTCAAAAGCATCTCGTTTTTGTGCTCCTCCGGCAAAGTGCCACCCGTTACAGATATTTCAAGCAGACGGATCTAATATTTCGTTTTTAGTGTCCACCTTAAATTGTGAGATAAAAGGCAACACCTCCTTTAAAAGTACAATGGTGACATACGATATAGCCTTGAGTACAGTGCCCTTCATGCTGCAGTTTTTTTTAACACGTCACTATAAAACATGCCCAAATCTTCTTAATATATATAACTAGCTGTACCCCCCGGCTTCGCCCGTGCAAAATGGGGTTTCAGAACAGTTGATGGAAAAAAGATCTAAGAAATTTACTATCTTGTAGGGGGCCATTTTTTTCGCAAAAAATATATATTCTCATCACGCTTGAGTTGGCCAATAACAGAATATTTCTTCCCACTGCATAAAATAATTTGTCTTCCTTCCGTAATTTTAACAGGTATTCGTTTCAAATGTTAAATCATTTTCTTTCAGTCCCGTATACATTTCGCACCCTATCTCTTTCAATCCCACGCCCCACACGCCACATTCTTACACGCCAAAAGCGGATACAATTGTATCAGTTAATACATGTTCAATGGAGTATTGATACTAAGAATTTGTTAAGAGACGCATATCACAATTTTAAAATTGAAAGCTTTCTTTTACAAAATAACTCACAAATAATAGTGATAAGGCGGACTAAAAAGCCTAAATTCTAAAGGCCAAGGAGGGAACTTATTTGTTTTTTTAAACCATGAGCTTAGTAAATATGTAGTAAACTCACCCAGATGAAAATCGGAACCTGTGCTTAGCTCGTCGGTGGAGTGGGATCTTCTGCTTGGCTTGCGGACTACCGTACTTTTACATGCTTGAATTTTGATGCGAAAATTTTAAAATTTGTTGGCATTAAAGGGATAGGAAAAAAATTGGAAAAGGATTAACTCTAAACGAAATATTTGTAACTTTAATAGCCAAGAAGAAAACTAACCCCACCTGTCAACTTGGTTAGTAAGCCTTCTCCCTTCTCCCTCGACACCAGTACAGAACGTGTTATGGTATCTTTGAGCTGCCCTCCCCATAATCATGCTCACGAATGAGCAGAGTACCGTGATTGTGAACACTCAAAAAGCTCAACAACTCCTGTTGGCTGTTATCATTGTCCTCGTCATCTCAATCACCCCTACATTTCAACTTACTCACACTTCAAATAATATATCAACGTATCTACTCCATTTCAAAAAGTCACTGAATGTAACATAGTAAACATAAACAAATAAAAAAAATTTCAAAATTGTTGACAACAACAATTAGCTTGGAAAATAATCAAATCAATTGACAACAACAATTGCTTTTAAAATTTAAAATATTTTTTTTTGTTTTGGAAGTTTCACTACTCGATTTATGTATATCCAGATTATTTTTTTTCAAAGTGCTTTTCCCATGAAAATCGAAATTTGTGCCTGCAACGCCACCTGTTGAGAATTTTTCAATTTTTCTTTTTTCCTAAACCTTAGCGGAGCAATTACGAACAAATCCGCAGAAGGAAGTATCCAATTTGGTCCAGTCGTTTTCGAGTTTTAAGCATCCGAACATACCAAGATCCATTTTTATATATATAGATTTTACTGTACGTGTGTATGTCACTGAACTCCTACCAAACGGCTGGACCGATTTGATTGAATTTTTTTGTATCCGTTTGGGTGGCGCCCTGGAAGGTTTAGATTGACTAATCAGCCCGGCAGATGGCGCTGCAGTGGGTTGACTTGTTTTATTATAAAACTAGCTGGCCCGGCGAACTTAGTTCCGCCCCAATTCGTTAATGTAATGAAAATAATAATTCCGAGCATGCACATTGCACAATGCACATGCCTCTTTATGCAATTCGGTCAATTCAAATTCTTTATTCAAAAGTTATATTAAATACTCTAGGTATGACACTTAAAAAGAAAAGAAAAATAACAAAGTTCGGTCCTTAAGTCCACTGTTTGGGCCTGGTCACAAATCCTCATTCTCTAGTCCTTCACGTGGGCGCCCGCCTGAAAATGGCTAACCAGTCAAATGGTTAGTGTCAGCCAAGGATTTACACTAACGTCTCAATCGTTTGTCGTGATCCATTTAGTTTGAGGTAGGAGTAAACCTTTAAATCCAACCTAACTCCAGTGGTGGCGTGAGCAGATAGCAAACCGTACCCAAGGATGAAAGGCTGGGGGTAAAACCAGTCGCGTACGAGCTCCCTCAGACGCCTTGGCGAGGGTCTGTTGTATTTTGCCCTGCCCAGGTATAGCGGCGCTGCCTGGGTCGACCTTGTTTTTTTCGGCTTTACTCGTGGGAACATTATGAACAAAAACTTAAATAAAAATAAATTAAAACATACGAAAAAAGGAATTATTATTCCAGGAAGGGAGGGAACGGACTCCATAACGCCGGCGATGGAACTGGGAGACGATTCGAATGAATCCGAACCAGCGATACCACTTTACTACAATTGAAGTAGATCTACTTCAATTTTGGAAAAAAAATTTAAATCTGCTCCCTACTTCGCACTATTGGTAAATTTTTAATATCTACTTCACTTTCGAAATCTGCTTCAATTTTAATAAAAATACCTTAGATCTACTTCCAAAAAAAAATATTTAAAAAATGTTTTACACTCTTTCATATAAGTCCAGTCTCACATTTCTAAACAATAAACTGCATCAAACTTCACTCTTCGTTTATTACTGTTATTGCTGTGAAAGAGGTGATAGCTGGTAGGTATTTTTGAGCCTCCTATGGAGTTATTATTTTAATTCAAAAAATTTTAACTTGTCAATGGCCGTTATAATTATATTGAAATAAGAATTCAACTACATATTTATGTTTTAATTTTAATTTTGTGATATGTATAAAGATAAACACTTCTAACTAATTGAAATTATATAAAAGTCAACTAGTAGTTGTATTTGATAAAAAAAAAGTGATATCATAAAATTAACTGATGTAATCTTGCCAACCAAAACGATAAGTGTAGATCGTAACGTTTTTTTTACATGTTTCAGGTATACATAAAACTAATATGGAATTGAATATATCATTAAAACTATGATTTTGAAATCTACTTCCATTTTCTTGAATCTACTTCACTTTTCGGATCAAATCTACTTCGCTTTTTTTTTTTGAAGTGGTAACGCTGATCCGAACCACAGTCTTCCATCTCCGGCTTGGAGAGGGAACTCGAGGAGGTTTTGCTGGCTAGTGACAGTGAGGATGCAGACTGCACACTCACTGACACTAACTCAGCGGGAAGTGAGGTGGCTGGTACTCTCACTTCCGTAGATAGGGCATCCGGTGGGACGGCTAGTACTCCCACCAAATCAGAACAGGGCAAAGGTGAGTTGGCTGGTACACTCACCTTAGTAAATAGGGATAGCAACGAGGTGGCTGGTACTCTCGTTGATATCCCTAAGGGCAACAAATCGACGAAGGGGACTGGAGGCGCAGTAGGCAGGTACTCTGCTGCCTCCGGATCCCCCGCGGTCGTGCAAGCAGGGACGAACAAAAACGCACACCAGCTGAACAAGCTTCTGATGCGCAATGCCCGACGTAAAGTCGAGAGTGCGAAGCGCAAAGTAGAGCAGTTCAGGGGGTGTGACGTTAGTTCACTTAGCGCCTGGGATAGAACTCAGCTAGAACGGGCCAAGGAGACGATGGTCGCTGAGGCTGCCAAAAAATCGGCAACCACAGCGGTCGTAGGCAGGGCAGATACTCGGCCGTCCACTAGTGGACTTACAAAAGCCAGTACAAAACAGGGCAATAAGGATGGAGAGGAGGCCGTGTCGGGGAAAGTCAAGGAGACCCTCCTAAGCAAAAGGGGCAGATCTGACGATGTCGTTGAGCCGAGTGCGGCCAAAAAGGTGAAGGCTGGTACTTCGCCCGTGGTGCACCCGGTTTATGACTCGAAGGACGAGCTCCTCGTCGCGATAATCAACGAGCAGGAGCCGAGCGGACGCTTGACCATGGAACAGTGGTTAACTGTCGAGGAGAAGTTTCAAGACGCTTTGTGGAAGAAAATGTCTTCCGCGGAGAGTTGCGATCTTCTCTTTGACGGCGCTGGTTGGGATAGCGGTCGCAAGGTTGTAGCTTGTGGGAACAGGGAATCTGTTGGCTTCCTCAGGGAGTTTGTGCTGGGGGTTGGCGAGGTGTGGAGCGGCGCCAAACTCAAATGCGTAACCGTGGCGGAGTTGGCTAAGTACTCTCCGCCCAAGGCATGGGTATGGGTTCCGCTGCCATACACGTACCCCGACAAGCTACTCGGCCTTCTCCACATGCAGAACAGGGAACTGAAGGCCGATACGTGGAAGGTCTTAAAGACAGGTCCCAGAAGGCAATTTGGCCAGCACTTCCTGCTGTGCCTGAGCAAGGAGTCGCTCCCATCCCTCGAAAAGACCAAGGGGATGGTGCGATACAGCATGGGTAAGGTCATGATTAAGGTCATGACCAAGGAAGCGGAAGTGGAAGAACCAAAAGATGATGGAGACGATGCAAATAAACCTGCATCACAGTAAGGCCGCGACGGCGTGCTTGGTTAACTACGTAATCAAGCATGACGTTGCAGCCGTACTGATACAAGAGCCCTGGATCAACACGAACAACAAGATCCAGGGGCTCTCCATCAGGGATTATACGCTTTACTTCAAAGCTAACGAAGGTAAAATTAGGGCTTGTATCCTATTAAAAAACAATATAAGGGCATTTCTTCTGAATAATTTCAGTGACGGAGATCTAACCGCAATTTCTTGCGAGAGAGAGGGAGGCAAACCGGTGTGCCTGATATCGGCTTATCTACCGTACGAGTCGACGTCAGTGCCACCCGATAACTTAAGGCAGCTGCTGACCAGGGACAAGTGGCTCTTCGTCATTGGATGCGATGCTAATGCGCATCATTCGCAATGGGGAAGCAGTGACATCAATGCTAGAGGTGAGTGTCTTTTTGATTTTATCTTATCGACTAAGCTCACTACATGCAACAAAGGCAATACCCCAACATTTGTGGTACGGAACAGGCAAGAGGTGCTTGACATTACTCTCGCATCTTGTACTGACTCCCTCACAATTGGGAAATGGAGGGTATTAGAAGAGGCATCCCTTTCGGATCATAAGTGGATCCGCTTTCAGATAGGCTTTCACAGTAGGGCTACGATCACCTATCGAAACCCCAGGAAAGCTGACTGGAATAGGTACGAATCCATAGTTAGGCATCAGCTAGGAAATGAAGTACCATTCATCGGAACGTCATTAGACTTAGACAGGGAAGTTGATAACTTAGGCAGGATAATGAACAAGGCTTACGAACAAGTTTGCCCGCTCAGAAAGACAACCAAAAGGTCTCAGCCTCAGTGGTGGAATAAGGAGTTAAGCTCCAAAAGAAGGCAAGTTAGACATTTCTACAATAGGGCCAAAGTTGTAGGGGACGACGTTACATGGGATCTGTACATAGAAAGCAAGAGAGAGTTTAAATACTTGATCAGGCAATCTAAAAGAAAAATCTTGGAAGCTTTTCTGTGAGGCGATCACAGATACTAGCGAGGCTTCCAGACTTCGCAAAATGTTGGCTAAGGACGCAGCCGTCCCTAGCTTTATTAAGAAATCGGACGGTTCGTGGGCCGAAAGCAGCGAGGAAGTTCTGGAATCACTAGTGGAAGCACACTTTCCAGGAAGTAGCGTGCCAATAACTCCATTACCTAATGGATATGGCATTGAATCAGGAATAGACGTAAGGGTTGTTGACAATGTCATCACTGGGAAGAAACTGCGATGGGCCATTAAGTCCTTCGCTCCGTTCAAAGCTCCTGGCCCCGATGGCATTTTGCCGGCTATGCTTCAAAGGGCGCCAGACATAGTTACGAATATGATCGGTAATCTTTTTACACACTGCCTGCGATTAGGCTATGTACCCAGGGCGTGGAGAGAAGTACGAGTGGTATTTATACCCAAAGCGGGTAAACCAAGTCATACTTCAGCGAAAGACTTCAGACCTATTAGTCTGTCGTCATTCCTCCTCAAAACACTTGAAAGGCTTATAGACATCTATATAAGAAGCAAGTGTTGCAACGGCACTCTATGTAGTGCTCAGCACGCATACTTGAAAGGTAAATCGGTAGAAACGGCTCTACACGAGGTAATAGGCAAAATAGAAGGCAGCCTACACCAGAAAGAATTTGCATTAGCTGCCTTTTTGGACATTGAGGGTGCCTTTAATAACGTCAGGAAAGATGCAATCAAAAGCGCCTTGGAAAAGATAAATGTCGAGCAACGCATCACCAACTGGCTATGCGAAATGCTCTCGACGAGAAACATCAATTCCACTCTCGGAAACAGTTCGATAAGGAAATCTGTTACTAGAGGCACCCCGCAAGGAGGGGTTATCTCTCCCCTCCTCTGGGTGCTGGTCATAGACGACATTCTTAAAGAATTAAACAATGCAGGTTTCAAAGTCATCGCATATGCTGACGACGTAGTCATCATTGTTCAAGGAAAATTCCTGAACACTATGAGTGAACTCATGGAAACAGCCCTCAATAGGCTTAGATTATGGGCCGAAGGGTGTGGACTACGAGTCAACCCGGAGAAAACCGAACTCGTACTATTTAGTACAAAATACAAGATACCACCCTTCAACCTGCCCAGACTTGATGGAGTGGAGCTCTCTCTCTCGGAGAGCGCAAAATATCTTGGCACGGTATTAGACAGGAAATTAAATTGGAAACTTAACGTACAGGAAAGAGTCCGCAAGGCTTATAATGCTCTCTTCATATGCAAGAGAACAGCAGGAAAGAAATGGGGCATGAAGCCGTCAATCTTATATTGGCTATACAAAATGGTAGTAAGACCCATAATTACATATGGGGCTCTTGTCTGGTGGAAAGCCACAAACAAGAAATATGTACGGGATATGTTGACCAGGGTACAAAGAACAGCCTGCATTGCCGTTACAGGTGCTTTACGTACCACACCAACGGCTGCACTGGAGGCGTTTATGAATCTTTTGCCACTGGACTTACAAATAAAATCAATTGCAGGAAATAGTGCGCTACGGCTCACTAACATTGGGCTCTTTAAGAACAGTAGGATATGACATAGCAGTATTTTGAAGGAATCATTCTCCGAAATACCGGAAAAGGCGGATGAAGGTCTTGGTACACTAGATTTTGACACACCGTATGATGTGTTGTACCCTGACAGAGAGGATTGGTATAGGAACTTGGTGTCGAGGGTAAATGAGACCTCGATATATACTGACGGCTCCAAAACCAGTGAGGGCACAGGGTCTGGTGTATTCTCCAATGAACTGGACTTACATCTGGCCCTGAGACTTCCGGACACATGCAGTGTGTTCCAGGCGGAGATTCTGGCAGTACTCAAAGCTGCGGAGGTACTTGAGATGAGATCGATATCCAACAAGAATATCGCCATCTACATTGATAGTCAGGCTGCGCTTAAAGCGCTAGAGTCACATACCACTAAATCTGAACTAGTAAGGAATTGCCGCACAATGCTCAAGGCATTATGTTCGCAGAACCGTGTCAGATTATGTTGGGTACCTGGGCATTGTAACATTGAAGGTAATGAAAAGGCCGACGCTCTGGCCAAGGAAGGAGCTGAGCTCTCACCAATCAGCATGATTGAGGGTACAAGACCACCAATGGCCGTGGCTAGAAGGGTTGTTTCTGAAAAAACTTCCCAGTTAGCAGCCACAAGATGGTCACAACTAGATGGTCACAGGGTCTCAAAGGCACTGTGGCCCATTTTAAACCGGAGAAAGTCTGAAGAATTAATCAACTTCAGTAGAACCAAACTAAGGTTAACGGTAGGAATACTCTCTGGACATTGCCTTCTAAGGAAGCATGCCATGAGACTAGGACTAGCTAGCTCGGACATATGCAGGTATTGTGAGGACCTACAAGTCACGGAAGACATCTTCCACATTTTATGTGAGTGTCAAGCAATCGCTCGGAGTTGAAGGAAGCACCTTGGCAGGTACTTCTTTAATCACTTAGAGGAGGTTGGTTCCTCAAGCAATATTGGGACCATTATTAAATTCTGCAGGGAAATTAATTGTTTGGGCGATTTGGTTTAGGTCTTTAACCGTAACGGTTCCCTGGGGATGGCGATGGGCCCACTATGGTGCCTGGTCTTTTTGTGATGAACTCACAACCCCACTCAACCTAACCTAACCTAACCTAACCTAAGTCCACTTTTGCTCTAAATTAACAAAAATCAACTTCTGCTAGCGATATATATAGCTTCAAGTTGTAGATGATGTGAACTAAATAAAAAAAATGTTATGATTTAACAGATAAAGCAAGAGGAAATTCGAAAAAACGCTTGTGACAAATGAGACTTTATATTTGACTTAGTCAGTGATGTTGATTCCGATACTTGAGAAATAGTTTTAAGAAAATAGGCATCATTTTTTTTGTGATCTGTTTGAGCTGTTTTACAATCAATTTTTTGTGAATTATTTTTTTAGAATCAATTCACACAAATACATTTTGAAGTTGGTAAATCTGGTACATTCTTTAATCAAAGTCGCATATTAAAAATTTTAATTTACAACTGTGCGTCGTGCTTATTTTCCAATAACCTACTTGACTTACTCACCAAATCAAAACCTTGGGTTATAGAGATAAAAAAAGATAGAATTGCCTATCAATCGACCAACATTCTGATAAAAATTTCTTGAATCACCTTGTAGGTTGGTTGCAGTTCCTTTGTAAGATACTATGCAATTTTTAACTTTTTTACCAAAAAGTCATGATTTTTCGAAAAAGGCATAATTTTTTAAGGGCTCAGAGTTCAGACATGAAAACTTAGATCCGGCTTTGCATCACTGGCGGTGACTCCAATCTAACTATTTCTCAACTTAAAGTCAAATTTAATGCTTTATTTCTTCTAATTTAGACTAAAAGTTAATTTGTTGCCAAAAGTCGCGTCTAAAATGTTTTATTGCTAAGGGCCAAAGAAATAAACTGAAGTATATCAATATCGATGTGTGTCAATTAAACCGCAATGATTGACGTGCCACCTATCGGGTCCAAAAGTATCCTATCCTTCAAACTGGAACCAACCATACGCAACAACAAATTTACATTGAAATCGCCTGAGTGGCTTTGGAGATCGAAACCATTTCCTATTGAGTCTAAAAGAATGTTATCTTTTAAGTCTTGCTAAACCTTAAATACGTCAATACGAACAAAACCAAAAAGTTTCATGAAAATTGGCCCAACAGTTATTGAGATATAAAGACATCGAGTTTCACACCGAAAGAATTATATTTATAAATTATTGTTATTTTATTATTATATTTTAGAAGTTAATTGAATTTAAGTTAAAAACGAAACGTGTGCCTACAGCGCCGCCTGTTAAGAATTTTATGATTTTTTATAAACCATCTCTGATTCAAGACGAACAAAACAGAACAAAATTCATTCAAATCTAACTAACGCACATATCTATTTCCTTCTTCATTTAGAGACACAGGAATCTCAATTTTGACTTCGGTGAAAGGTTTGTAGGGTCAACAAAGCAAGGCGGGCATGCTTGTTTAAGCCTGTGCTTAGCTCGTCGTTGGAGTGGGATCTTCTGCTTGGCTTGCGGACTATCGTACTTTTACATGCCTGAATTTTGATGCGAAAATTTTAAAATTTGTTGGCATTAAAGGGATAGGAAGAAAATTGGGAAAGGATTAACTCTAAACGAAATATTTGTAACTTTAATAGCCAAGAAGAAAACTAACCACACCTATCAACTTGGTTGGTAAGCCTTCTCCCTTCTCTCTCCACACCAGTACCGAAGGTGTTATGGTATCTTTGAGCTGCCCTCCCCATAATCATACTCACTAATGAGCAGAGTACCATGATTGTGAACACTCAAAACGCTCAACAACTCCTGTTGCCTGTTATCATTGTCCTCGTCATCTCAATCACGCATACATTTCAACTTACTCACACATCCTAATGCAAGGATCCTGAAAATGCTTGACAAAAATGATGGATTGCAACACCATCAAACAAATCAACGTATCTACTCCATTTAAAAAAGTCACTCAATGTAACATAGTAAACAGAAACAAACTACTTATTAGGTAATTTAAAAAAAAAAAAAAAATTTCAAAATTGTTGACAACAACAATTTGCTTGGAAAATAATCAAAATAATTGACAACAACAATTGTGTCTTAACTGGCGCCTACTATAAAGTGCAGTCACGGGTCAGCGGAAAGGAAGCTGATCTTGGGGTGGGTCCAAAAGAGGGTGACGGGAAAGCGTGTAGGGTCAAATCGACCAAGTGGTGCGCTCCGTAGAGTAAAAGAAAACGTAAGGCAGGTCCACAAATAGTTTCATTATGACAAATAATAAGGCGGCTACCGTACGTTCACAAAATTAAATTAACAAGCCAAAATGCTTTGATCATTAACGCGTCGTACTTAAAATTTAGATGACTCTAAAGACACGCTACAGTTCGGTGTCCGGGGTGGACCTGGGCCTCAACCAACAAGAGTCTCCAGCTAGCACGATCTTCGGCCAGCTGTTTTCAGTTTCGCACGCTGAGTTGTTTAATGCGGTGAAATTCGTGATAGAGGTTCGTTTTGACACGGCATAGAATTGTAAATCCCTTCCATACGTAAAGTAATTTCCAACAGACCCAAGAAAGCGATTTTTCTCCACCCATGTGATAGAAAATATAATTGTCAATCTGCAGTCAACAAAACCAAAAAACCATCTCACCGTAGGTGCAGCTCCGTTTCATTCTGCAGCTAACCACTCAATTAAAAAAAAAGCTTACCATACTCATACTCGTTTAAATTCGAAAACCGACAAAACTCTTCAAAGAGGCAATTATCCTTTTATGAAGAGCTTAAACAACTATGCCCGTGAGATACGAGTATGTGTCTACAACAAGCTTAGTGTTCCACTTTAAGCACTTTTTCTTTGTAAATGTTCTTCACAATGCAAACACAAAAAGGAAGCAAAATCTGCACAAACATTAAATTCACACAAAGACGGGTACACGGCGGACACATTTTATCCTGCCTAAGGAGTGAAACGTCGAATCAAAAGGAAGCGATTAGGGGTATGCGTTCTATGTGTGGTGAACGACAGCGAACCCACTCCAACACATTGAGACGGATGGCGGAGCTCAACAGTCAACAGTTGGTTTTGGGGTTGTCGCCTTGCCGGTGGCCAATAATGGCCTAAGGGACATTGTTTCCTCGTCGTAAGTCAGACACCCGCTCTGGCACCACCAGTCAGACAGACAATTTATGAAGCAACGACATCCGGGGAAAAGTGTAAAAGATTGAAAGTGGAAAGTGGAAACTGTGAGCAGTGAGTGAGTGATACACCGCAGACCGAGTACGTCAATTTGTGGCGCAAAAGCTTCCCTCCAAGGATCCATTCAGAGGGAGAATAATAAAAAATTAAACGATGAGCGAGTTAACCGTTGAATGTGCGCCTCTGAGGCTGCCCCGCTAGGGAATTATGAACAATTATAATGAGGATTTCCACCCTTCACCATCACGGAATTAAATTTAAAAAAAATTCCAACACTCACGCTTCTGACATATTAAGAGAGTGCCTGAATGGCGATTCGCTGAGGGTGCTGTTTTAAAGCTGATTAAATAGCCTCTATGGTGGATGTATCACTTGAAATGGCCTGGTGAAAAGGTGTTAATGACAACTTCGATGGGTGTAAGGTTGGTGCGATGGTGGTTTGAATGGGGTTGTTTTCCCTCGTTATATGAGTCCTGTGACGGTGACGCTTTGAGAGATTAGCGATTTTGTTATAAGCAGAGCCACGTCGCTCAATCGCTAGTGCCGGTTATACAGTTTGCAGCCTAAGGCTCGCTGAAATACAACTATCAAGACTTTCAGAGATCTGAAGGACAGCTACCAGTGCTGTCAAAAACTTCTTTATAAATTCCTAGAGTGATGTGTGTTGATACTCAGCCAACAGAACATAAACGACGTCCATTTGCAATTTTTTACCAACAAGCCCCTCGGTCCCTAGCCTCTCACACTCACACCGATCTGGGTAGAGGTCACCCTTCAATTTTGTTCGATCTTTTTCTGATAATACGTTGTCCTTTAGGGGACGCTTTTCTTCCTTGCACAAACATCGATTGCGAAGAGTGTTTCTTGACTTGATCTCTGCGCGGATGTCATTTTGCAAAATTAATAAAGAGTTTTGGTAAAACAAGTTTTAAGCTACTTCGAAACTGTGTCTGATTAAAGTGACGTTTTTTCCGATGCTGGGAGTCCTTCTTCGTACTTCGTTTTTGGTCTCATTTAAAGCCAAACCGATCTTGGGGCCTCCATGGAACTTAACCCGTCTGTCGGTTTTGATTGGCTCCGAACTAAAAACCGATTAAAGTCATTTCCATCAAGGTCAATCCAAACCGCCACACGTACATTTATCCTCTCCCTTTGAAAAAAAAACCCTACGCAAGAGATAGAAAAAAAAATGACCTCCAATTACGTTTCGCTTAACCTTACTACCAATCGATTCATCAGTCAATTACTCTAAAAGCGCGCATATTTGGTTCAATCACTGATAACCATGGTCAATAAAAATCCATTCACAGGGGAAAAACTTTCAAAGTACCTACTGCGTACTTTTGATTCGCAATCTACAAAGGATAGAAAGGATAGCACACTAAACGGTAGACCATATACATCAACATCCATCCCATGCCGCTGGCAAATGCATCCTTCATTTATTTTACATTCATATAAATGTAGATGCACAGATGGCTCTGTACCGAATGGTCCACTTTGGTTGAAATCGTTTGCTGCTGACTTGGATTCCCCTTTCCCAGTCTATCCCCTTTAGTTGTTGTGCGATGGATTCGCTAGATTTTCGACCAGTATAAGCCATTGAAATATACCGCAACTACTGGAGTAGCAGCCGCATACAGGAGAACAATAAGGCAGACAAAAGTTTCCCAAGCCAAGTCGAACCAAAAAAAGAAAGAACTCGAAATATATGAGCGAGGAAAATAGCTCAGCGATGAAAGTATTCTGCTGCTTAATGTTGAGTTTGGCCAATTGATTTCCATCGTAGTTGTTCGTGAAAGTGGAAGGACATGCGATGATTGCATTTTGGTTGTTATAGGTGAAATTGTTGTAGGTAGCTCGAGTGGTACAGGGAGTTGCGGGACTGAACGTTAGTAACAGTCTCGTTAAAAATTTCACTGTAGAAGTGTCAGTTTGAACATTTCTGGCTACTTACAAGAAAATGTCATTTACCAACAATTAGAACCTACCCTAAGCTGCTAATAAATATTTCAAAATCGCTTACAAAGTACCTAAGACAAAAATCTTATAAATTTTTGAAAGCCTTTAAATTAATTTAGGAGTTTGAATTTAATTTATTCATTAAGCAATTGAAAAAACAAAGAATCGCATTTTCGAACTCGCTCTTTCACGGGACCTGTGTAGGGTTGTCAGACTTCCCGGATGTAAGGCAGAATTTCGGTTGTCCCCTCAGGTATTTCCCGGGTTGCGACTGAAATTCACAAAAAAACTAACTTCTGCCAACATCTTTTAATGTTTACCTACAAGGCACTCACTTTCTTTCTGTCCAAATTCTCGTACAAATTTTCAATCAAGCCCAACTAGGATAATGCTAATATAATTTCGCAAATTGACAGTTGTTTTTCAAGTGAATAAAAATAACTTTTTGTTTTGTCCCGGGGGAAATTTGGAAATGCGTTTTTTTCACATATTTTTGCCATTTGTCCCTTTGAGCTGCTAGCTAGATCTGGCAACCCTAGATCTCTGCTACTGTCTTCGTCAAAGTCGAATATCTATCCCCTTTTTATGTCCATTGGACAGGAACTTCGCTCAGGTGGTTTTTGCACTTAAGTTCGAAAATACCTTAACATAAATCTTAAATTCAGTCGCTACTTGATAACATTTTCAGCCGTTTAGTCTTTAAGTGTTTTTTTGTCGTACCGATTACGGCTTTCTTTGAAAATCCGAATCTTATTAAATGCTGACCAAATGAAAGAAGGGAAGGGAAGAATGTACGAATTTTATTTCTTTACATGCCCGGTTCTGTCCCAAAAACAAAAACTTTTAAATTGAACAAGTAAGAATTTTGATCACCAATTGGTGTGAGATTTTTCGACGTTTGTAAACCACTCCCAATGAATACGTGACATTGCAAAGGCGCCGAGTCAGAAATTTCCAAATGAAATTGTTGGAAATTTCTTAAAACTAGTCTCAGCCCTTATAATTAACTTAAAACAGTCCAATATATTGCACAAATTTCAGCTTACTCACCGCTTGAAATAAATTTAAACTTATTTTTTTTGGGGCTCGGGAGCTAGGTATACAAAAAATTCCCCGTTATGCTAACACTGTCTAACAATAACGTGGTGTCAAATACAGGATCTTAGATTTTGGAAAATCTATTTTGAACAAATTAAACTAAACTAAAAAGTAAAAATAGTGTTGATCAATCCACTTAAAAAAATGCTGTAAGTAATCGGAATCTTAAAATATAGAGTAGTTGTTTCCACATAAATATGGACTGCTATAGTATTTTTTTAATGAACATTAATATACGTTTTACTTTTAACGACTCACAACGTCGAATTTTTTCATGTAGAGCTAAAACAAGTCGTCCACTTAGTGCCCAACTCATCAGCGAATTTTGCTAAACAGTAGGTATATCCAACTCTTTAGATGAACAGCATTTTTTTTACCTCAACTCACATCGCTCATGTTGAGCTTTTGTTTAATTAACTATTTTGTTGTCAATCGCGTTGCTGGCTACGTACGCTATGTTGATTAATTCACTTAATTGTTGAATCACCCCGTGCACTTAGTTGAGCAACATGTCTGCTATTGGCGAACAAAAAAGTCCATCTAGTTGATCAACTGTGTTCTCGTTGTAGTTGCCAAACGAGTTGCTGGACGCATTTATCTAAATCGAACAGACTGGCAAAGAACGACACTTGTTTTTTTCTTACTTAATAATGGTTTACACTATTTCGGTAAATTTTTAGACATCGAAACGATCGACCTCAATAATTCGTAGCATCTAAGTACAAGAGTTATGAGTTTGAGAGCTTAATTAGTTCACTTTCCATAAATGCAATGAAAGCCGACATAGTTAAAAAGAAAATCGGGCAAAATTCAACTCATTTAACTTAAACGATACCGTCTAGACAAAATTATTCTACGGAATCTGTTCCCTAAAAAAAAGTCGAGTCAACCAAAAAATGCACAAAGTTGAGCAACTTGAAGCAAGTTGAACAGATAATGTACAGCCCTTTTTTTTTTTTTTTCAAAAATGGTGCAATTCACAACAATGGTCAACCGGCAACAAGAGATCGGATATACCCATAGGTAGTACATTTGTTGAGCACAAAATTCAAACATTCGAGTTGAATTCGAAATTGATCCATTGCACACTTAGTGGACGATGCGCATAACATTCATCAAAGCACATCATAAACCGCTTAATGTGGACTTGTGACGTTTTAAGCTTGTTTTCCACTATTAAGACGCAAACTAAGGGATTGTTTGATACGACTTTCTAGCCTTTTCGGAACTACGGTTGGCTTTCTTCTTTTTAGCAACAATTGTCAACAGTTCACTTTTTCTTTGCTGAGATGTTTTCTAACCGCATTTTGAGCAAAGCGGATCTTAACAAGGTCGAAATTGCTTACTACCTGAAAGTTATTGCCGCCGATTGTGATGTTGTGTACAATTCGTTGACCGCTATTCAACATTCAGGCTCACTCTACTGTCAGGTAGTACCTCCTCCAGACCACCTCTGTGGTCAATTCTTTTGTTTTAACTCTCTAACCCTCTAAGCACAGTCATTCTGAGAATCACTTATCTATAAACTCGAATCTATGGCAGCGAAATCTTATAATCCTCTTCAAATTGACTTCCTTTGTTGTACCATCTACTTAATATGCAGTCAACTGCATAGCACACTACCCAAATAACCACTTAGCCTGGAAACCATAGTCCATGCTGCCATGGATTCCGATTAAACCACACATGGAATTGTTGCTGAATGCCATCGGCGTTTATAATAATCGAAGCTCTATGGTAACACAACATATAAGTACAAAGCACACAAACAATTAGTGCGAACCGAATCGAACCAAGCTGAACTGGATCAAAGCGACCGAATAAGTCAAAATCATGAATAAGAGTAATTGAAAACCACTAAATGACAAGTGTTGCTTAATTGCACTGTCTATCGTTAACAGTACTGGGCGATTGCAGTTGATTTGAAATTTAATTACGTTATGCAAATGCCAGCGAGGTCAGCCAGCGTTGTACTCGTATGTATAGGTAAATCAGAAATGCATCGTCAAATGGTTGGTTCTGAGAACTGTTATTGGTCAGCAACGGGTTTTTGACGTCATGCAGTGCAGGTGTCATTTCGAACCGCTTTTCTTATGACCGAAACTTTTTTAATCAAAGGAGAGAAAAGCCTCTTGGCCAGCAAATGAAAGGAGTAGAACCAAAAAATTTCATCAAAGTGAGATGTGGGAGCCCTTTTCCTACCAACGGATTACACAGTGATCCTTAAACTGAACACCGACTAACTGTTTAAAGGGGGCAGGTTCTAGGAGGCCTCTTGGTGGGCCTCCCCCCATTTCGACTGTCACACTCCAAACCTGTGTCACATTTATAATGGAACTCTGGGCAGATCTAACTGTCCTTTCTCTTTCTGATCTTTGTAGGCTTTAAAGGACTTCAGCCTGTCTAAAAGAACTTAATAGGGATCCATATTAAGCTGAAGTGTGTTCAATGGCATCAAAATGGATCTACAGAGACCGAAGTGCGAGAAGGGAGAAGCTTCTTTTACTTACCTAAGCTACTTTAGTGTAAATTCTGTGTATTTCGTGACAGCCGTTTGAGAGGCATCCCGCCAGTTGTGGCATTTATGACGGTCCAGCATCGCGTCACTTGTAGTTATTTATGGGAGTGCTTTTTTTTGTCCATCCCTGTTAGACATGCACTTTTTTGGTCAACAAGGTCGTGTCCGTGCTCCTAGTCAAAACTGAACCTCTTTAAAAGCTGTGTCCATCCTTGTTGGCGTCCACTTTTTTTGTCATCAAGGTTGGCATCCATCCGAGTCAATAATGAATGAGCTCTATAAAAGCTCTGTCTATCCTTGTTAGACGTCCACTTTTTTCGTCAACAAGGTCGCGATTCGAGTCGATGCTGAACGTGTTCTTTAAAAGCTGTGTCCATCCTTGTTAGACAATGCTAAACCGTTTCAACAGCAGATTTGACCAGTTGGGTCCTCGATTTGGTTATAAGAAGATCACGTAACTTGAAAGACACTTTTAAGAGTGATCTCTAAAGCCTGATATTACCCTGTAATAAAGCCAAGGGTCTTACAGCGAAATCGAGTCCTTTGACTACCGAATATGACCAAAATCCAATCATCCCTGAAACGATCTTGTTCAGACGATCGTCGTTATAGGTGATCTACCCCCAGACGATCTGGAAAGAGGTTTTGGATATGGAAAACCAAATGGCTACGAAAACCATTTGTGAGCTTAGGTGGCTTTTACTGGGGCCGAAAAGCCTCATTGAAATGTCGTGTAGTTTTTGTTACAAACCTATATATTTGGCGAAATAGGTCAACTTATTTGCTTAGCCCTGCTGTCACTGGTCGTTCTTAATAAAATCACCACAGACACCTAAAAGGAGACAATTTATTGTCAAACTCACTTAGGGATGTTATATGGAACCTATACGTGCCCATCAGAGATGCGTTTTATCTCTTGACTGCTTTTAGGTTTTGTTTCGTTCTCCACTGTGTGTATCAGGAAATGTTTTTTATTTCTCATGAGATACGTTTTACTGTCGCACTTTTTCCGAAGTAAATTCAAAATTATTCCCAAATGTCTGAGCGATAAGAGTCCTAGTTCCATTTACATCTGTTTGAGTCAACGATTTTATTTTGCCAAATGAACTATATCACTGACCGCAGACGACCATAAACTAACGCGATGGCAAAACGACAAATTACTTAATATGCCCGTCCGCATTTGCATATCCACTCCAGTGATTAATGGTCTAATAAAACTAATTACCACCTATTCGTGACGCATTTAGTGCCCTGCAGGTACGTTGCGTGTTCAATTATGTGCGGTCAATCTAAGGACTCCTATACCCATTTAAAAAGTACCAGTCATTGACTTGAGAGTGAATAAAAATTAAATCCATTTCAGAACATCTGGCTTTCATTACCATAAAAATGACACTTTGCCCAAGGACACACACTCATTTACTTCGGTGTATAGCAAAGGAACGGATATCCGAAATCGTTCCCCAATGGGTCCTTCTGCCAAAAGTGCAAAATTCAATACTCCAAGTTGTCCTTTATTGCAGTTGGACTCGTAACATTTTACAGTGAAAATAAAGTAATATTCGTCGCCCGCACCACCAGCTTTCTAATCCTGAATGCAAATTTCCAATTTTCCAGGACAATCGTACAGAATGTATATATGGAGAAAATTGTGAAACTGTTCACCTCTTCGCCTTCTGTATGCGGTATATATAAATACGAAACAAGGTCTCGTTCTCTCCGTCTCTCCATCTCGGTTAAGGACGTTTAATTTATCACGAATGTCCGGGGGGACTTATAAACTATTTATCGTTCTTAGAAGTCCCATTGCCAAAGCTATAAATTTAGTTGGATAATATTGGTTGGTGAAATTTGTATTGATTCTCCAGGTCCCACGGAAGGAACTGCACCGGAAAAGTGTGTGGTGAATATTTTTCGAAATTTTTTTGAATGGGCTAAAAAGGCTAAAGGCTAAAAAGGCTTTAAGGATTCGATGGTGTTTTGTTGTGTCGTTGTTGGTTATTGAAAAAGAACAAGTTTGATAGCTTAAATCGACTTGTTTTACAAACGTTATACGAAATTGTAACACTCGGCTTGAAACTGTTGCATTCGAGCACGAGTCTCAGCCTAGAATATCGTATTTGAAATGTTTTCGTCGAGTATCGTTACACGCTGATGCCCGAGTTGCTTCCTTAAAGTCGAAATAGAGTCATACTTCAAATGTCGCTGACAATCTTCTTCATCTTCTTCACCTACTATTTAAAATTGAATGCCCATTCATTCGTCTATTTGTCTTTTAAACGTTTTAAGAATCATTACTTGATCCTTAATGTGATCAATTAACCATCGACCATCTGTGTGGGTCTTCCGCAAGTGTTTTTGTAAGAAAATTTTCAAATTAGGGGGCGTGGCACCCCCTTACAACAATTTTCTTTAAAACACTGTATCTTAGTATTTTTTACAGCTTCATCTTTGAAATTCGCTTAATAGACGTACTTATTGTCTTTAGAAAGCACTTTTTGAAATAAGGGCGCGATTGAATAGGGGGCGTGGTCGCATTCATCGCCAGCTTGCTAATACAATCGAAGAAAAAGTAGATCAGCATTCACAGAGACTGCCGATCACCGCGAGACTAGAGATCTGCACCGCGCCTCCGCGCTCCGCCATGTCGTCTGTCACACGGTACGATGCTAGACAAACTCATTTTTGATAGACCTTATCAGTTTCGTAAGACCGTCTGAAAGTGAATGGTCCACTTTAGTTCAGAATAAATAAAAGATAAATATATATCTATTTCGAAGCACTCGAAACATGACCGTGCAACTAAATAGAACATTTTGAATTCGCCTCCAAGTCAAATCCGTAATGTCCTAATGACAAGTGTAACTCTTCGTATGTCATCTGTCCCATAGCATGGTACTTAACTTTCTCCAAGTTTTGAAATATAACTTCCAACTTCAGAGGAATATTAACGTCCAGCTTTTGGCTTTGCTTGAAACCCCGATTCTCCGCACAACAAAAGATCCACCGAAGCGATTGGTTTTCGTCCGCAAAACCCTTTGATTCGCTGGACCCAGGGACAGTTTTCGCTTGACCAGTGTACACTGTACAGACGAGTAGAAAATTCGTTTGCATTTCGGTATGCACACAAAAAGTGTTCACGAAATATTTTGATGGATTTTTCTTTCATGCACCGGATCGATACCAGCCCGAGAGTTAATTCTAAGAACTGTCGTTCCAGAATATCATTCCCTGCATCATCGCATCGAACTGGTGAATTTATTTCTCGGAAGAGTTTAAAGGGTTTAATTACACGGAAAATCACTTTGCTGGCTAAGAGCAATTAATGAGGACTTCACAGACAGACCGGTTTGCTTTGGCTTTAGTCAAAATATTTCACAAGTCGGGCTGCCTCTTCTTAGCAGTTGTAATTTTAATAGGGAAGGGAAATGTTTAGTTGAGTAAATTTATCCGCATTGGTGATTTTGCTGACCTCTTAAGAGTTTAAAAAGTTTTTATATTTTGCCGAATTCCAGGAGGACTTTATTTTCTTCGTTGTGGTATTTCTCTGTCGGCAGTTCCCTAAAGCCTTTGACATGAAGTTTTTGCATCGCTATTCTAGGATCGTATATAATTTTGTCTTCTTTGGATACGAGCTGAGTTTAAGAGGTTTAAGTTACGCATTGAACATTTTAACGTCGACGAACTGTCATAGTGCGAAATGCCACAATGCTCTGTGGTCTGTCTTAGGATCGACGGTGCCTCCACCGTACTGTTATGTTCACAGCATTTCTGTCAATTCGGGGTGTACCTCTTGTGGGTTTTCTGCAACAAATTAGAATACAATGGAGCCAACTGATGGTCCATTTACCTACCCACCTATACCAATTTTAAGATATAGCTATAATCTTGAGGAGTAAGTCATTAGTTTTGGAAATAACTTTCAAGCCTCTGAAAGGATTGTTTTTCTTTAAACCTATATTGACTGAGCTAATTGAACTTGCTTTTCACTTTCGTTACAGATTGCTCAAATGAAGACATTAAGAATCTGTTCAAATAGCAATCTGAATGAGGCCGATAAACTCGAAGGTATACTAAAATATAAGGAAGCGTTTGTAGCGTAACGCGGGGATAAGAACTGTTTAGATAGGTTACTCGTAGGTTAAGTTAAAATGGCTGCAATACAGGGGCCATTGCAGGGTACTTTCTTAATTCAAATACCTACCATAAATGAATTTAATAAAAAAAAAAATGGTAGACCCTAGGCCTAGCCTCTCACAACCATTCGTTTTATGTGAGTTTTTCATTTTTGGAACAAATGGAAGGGATCTACAATTTTATGCCGACTCCAAATGGCTAATTGAGAAGCTCTTTCAAGACAGTTATACTCTCGGATGTTTGTCAGACGTTCGTGAGAAGTGGCACAGTGGAATAAAATCCCTAAGTTGGAATTTTCGGTTTTTGCAGGATTCGAACCTCAGACCCCTTGCTTAGTAGTCCAACACACTAGCCACTAAGCCACTGCGCCGAAATGAATTTATGTGAAATTATTTCCACCCACTCGTTGAACCCACTTAAGCTTAAAAAAAAAAAGAGTAAGAGTCCTCGAATGTCAGTGCTTAGGTCGTTGCAGTAGAAAGCTTCCAAATGAAATTGTTTAGACGTGCAATTCGGTCTACTATAGTGAATGTGGTCTCCTCATAGTCCATACAGATTGTACAAAAATCGTTGGAAAATACGCCAAGCCTCGTGACAAGTTTGTCTGTAAAAGAGTGTACAATGGTGAAACCTTTTGTAGCACAGTCTATCGAACCAGATTGAATTTGTTTCAGATTTAGCTCTGAACAATTTTATTTAGACGCTGACAAGTTATTCCCCTTCTCCACCGTAGCTTGTTCTCTCGATAGTTTCCAGGTTTATCACAAGCTTATTTTAAATAGCGATTGGAAGGTGTACTTTTACCATGTTTGGTGAGTTCATCAGTGAAATTTTAACTGCGTCCTAAGAAATGAGCGACAGTCTAGGGCCACTATAAAGTTTATAGAAATTTATTTGAAGCATCCTTCGGATAGGGCATATCGCGGTTTCCATCAGCCAAAATAGGACCTTCTTTGTCGTCATTCTTAACCTCCTGTATAGTGTACAATAGTAGGAATTGCTGAGAATAAGGCTCTTATCAACTCCGTAGACCGGATCGATTTCCCTTTTAGGAATGCGAACTTGTAAGTTTATATCAAACTGGAGCTTATGGTGTTGTCAATGTTCCTTGATCCAAGAGGCCTTAATAAAGCAGTGAAATAGCTTTTGTATGCTAAAAATGTCAGACGAAACAATATTGCAAGAGTATATGGACTGACGACAGTAGTCTCAAGAGCTCCGCTGGCTTAGAATCAATCTGTATGGACTTTGTCAAGCTAATCTTGATTTATCGTTTTGTCAAAGGCACTCCGACCACACCGTGTGTCAGTTTTTGTCTTAAGGCTTTTTTTTTAAATAAAAGTGCAACAGCCTTTCAACTCTTTCTTGTATTAAAGACTAGCGGCTTAACTTTCTATCTAAAAGAAGAGCCATATTTTAAAATTCATAAGAAAATGCAATTAAGACCTGAAGTGCTTATCTTTAAAAGATGAAAGGTCATTGTGTGTAATTTAGCATTTCCTCTGGAGAATAGAACAAGATAAGCTTTGTGTAGGCTCCAACCCAATGCACAACGACTTGGACTTTTTTTTGCTTGTTAAGAAAGATTTTGTTGAACGAGTTTGTTTAAAATATTTAGGTGCTCAAATGGCATGGCAAGTCTTCCACTTTTAAGCCTATTAGCAGTTCATTGACTATCGCGTTTCGAAGAAGGGAAACAAAGCGTCATCTTATGGGCCTCCCCTAACCTGAATGATCCTTTGGCCGACGATATAGGTGTCAAAAACCCACCTAATGACCAATAAATTTATCAATTTGTTAAGTGAGCTCAGTTGGTGCAGTAATTAGTGTGCTGGACTACTGAGCATGGGGTCTGAGATTTGATCACCGGATAAAACAAAAATAAAAGCTACCTCCCGCGAACGCCTGACAAAAATCCGAGAGTTATACTGGCCTAAAAAGTTTCTCAAGTCCCTTATATTCGAAAAAAAAACTCACAAACCCCATGGCTCTTAAAATCGAAGCCCATACTAGCTGCGGGGTCAACTACTTTTTTAAATGAGCTATGTAGGTACTCACCGAACCTAGAAACGAAAACCAATTTCCCTTGTTGTCAAAGGAATGTGAAGAAGTTCTATAGACGCTCCAATTTTCTTTTATCTCCATCAATGGGAAAAATGATGTAGATAGTCATTTGCGGTTCAGCTGATGGTATTAAGCCGTCTAGTCCTGCGAATTTATACAGTCTAATGCTCTAAAGCTCTCAAATCGATCCTGGAGGCTTATCTGTATTGTTTTTTTTTTTAACTAAAGCCTTACATTGGACAAACTTGTGCCTCCGGATTCAGGTCTCAGCTAAAAGGTGAGTGAGGGTGCAATACTATTCAGTCCAATTATTCTGTTCCCACGACTTCTTTACCTCCTCAAAAACGCTTTTATGGGTCTAGTGCTCAAGATTCATATTCGTTGTACTTTCGTTCTGTTTTCATAGTCTAGATGTCTGCCAAGGGAGTCCTTGGAGAACTTCTACTTCCACTCGCTTGTTGTAAAAATAATATGGTCCGCACACATTATTTCGAACCACGTCCTACGCATTCGAATCCAAACAAGACAGTCACTGATCGGCATACTGATGAGCTCACTGCCAACCGGACTTATTCAAATATGTATGAATCACATATCGGCCATATTCAGGTCGCTTTAAAACAACAATTGTCAAACAAAACAATGCCCGCTCTCTCTCTTTCTCTCGCTAAATCGACAAATGCTTATCCTCAGAGTTCTATCAGTGTAAATACGACTACGTGACTCTGTTCCTAACCTTCCAATCAGCTCTATAGCCTTTGCCATTCAGTGTGTCAACAATAACGATTTACCAAACACAACAAATATATTTCAATTCGTGTTCTTTGGCCGACACCGGCCTCCATTGTCTCCCAAGATCCCCTATCGATTTTATGTTCTCCACATGTCAATTGAGTACTTAGTTACGGATTAATAGGTTGTTTCAATATTCCAGAAACGCGTTCCGCAAGCAAATCATCCTTAAACGAAACACCAAACAGCAGCATAGCATGTGTATAGGTACAGCTCAACTTCATTACGAACGATTGGAATGACATATCGCTGGGAGAGAGAAAAACGTCTACACGTCAACTGCCTATTTGTACCAATTGAAAATGAGATACTACTACTGTGCGCACATTCGACGAACGACGAACCTCCTAATCGATGTCACGTAGAAAGAACATTTCATCCGTGTAAAAGGATGCGAGGAGCCATTTGATGAAGGTACGATATACTACCATCCTCTGTCGTACCTGAGGATTATATTGATTCACGCGGCATGAGTATATAGCTGCGAAGATATTGGCGACGACAGAGTCACGCCGAAATGAAAACGAATGAAGCGCAAAGGGATGTGAGCCGGGATCTCAATATTGGAAGAGGGTCGTCGCAAACTAGCATACGAATACCGAGCTGATGCGGGCACTTAGCGAGTTGCAAATTGTTGCACATCTTCTTATTTTTTTAACTTTTAAATTCATTTTTATTGGTATCATTCATTAAACTTATATCCTAGACAAAAACGATTAAATCTAATTTAAAGCTAACATTTATCTTAATTCTAGCTTACTGGCTCATAGCGAGCGCTCTAAACTTAACTATATCCTTAAAATTATTGCCTTTCGGCCTTAAATCTATCTATATTTAATTTGTTTTGTTTTTTATTCTTCAAGAAACTTTAGAAAACTTGAATTCACATCTTCTTATCAAGACCATGCTATGCATTCTGAGAGGGTGCACGTTCGATTGGGTGTAAGACGATGGCTTTTGGACTAACGGAATCAAATTTAGTGGAAGAAGCGTTTTAGTCGTCTCTTAAATTAAGAGTGACATGACATTTACAAATACATACCATTAGCCAACATACTCGTGCGCCACCAACAGTAAAAAAGAATTCAACATTCATCGAAACGCATTTGTTTGCCATGCATCCACTCGCTCATGGACTATAGTATCGATGCGAATTTTCGAGCGGACATTCTTGCCTCAAAGCTACTTTGTCTGTGTGCAAAGAATGTGCGCGCTCATGATAAATTGTATGTTCAAAGAGAGTCCTTCTGTATCGTGAATTCCGATATATAAACTGCAACAGGGAAATATCTTTGTTTGTATGACGAAATCAACTACAAATTGAGTGGAGGCACCTCTCTATAGTTCAATAAGGACATTGTCATATTTTTTGTCGAAAATTGTTTCTGGAAAGTTATTTTGTTAAGGAATTTCATTTATAAAAAATATCATCTATCAATATTGACTGTCCATGGAGTAGCAGCAGACGATTTAACAGGCATTCGAGAAGGTTTCGACTTTTAAAGGCATTCAAGTCTTGTACCTTGTCCGTTACGAAGAGTAGTATCAGATGCGTCTGCCAATTATGAATAAATAAATATTTGGCGCAAAAGATCCGCATACAGGCACCCTAGGTGTGGCTTCTCGCAGCCACTTGTTTGTGTGACGTATTTATTTTTTGGGAGGAATGGAAGGGAGCCTATAATTTTATCAATTTCGAACGAATAATAACCCTTAAAATGTTTTTTTGTGGGGGGTCAAACCGGGGATCCCTCCCTCAGTAGTCGAGCACAATAAACACTGAGCCACTGCACCAAACATTTTCCATTTTACCATTCAGCTTTTTCTTATGCGATCACTGATGTGGGGTAAATGCAGTGGCGTAGCTAGGGGGACAAGGGCCCTGGTGCATAAGGAGAGAATCGGGCCCTTCTCCCGTCTTTCCGCGTAGTTTGAACTTATATTGGCCTTCAAAATTGTTGATAGGGAATAAGAATAGGAAACAGTGAGTTGAATCATCCCTAGTAGGCTAAATCCATACGTCGGCGTCGTCTCTATCAAAATCTTCATGTGTTCAATGGAAGAAAAAGGGAGTAAATAAACAACGACAATATAGAATATTTATTAATTAAGAGACCGTTTTGTGACGTAGAAACGTAATACGTTTCTGAAAAGCTCCTGTTGTCTTGGTGGGGGCCCTTCGGAAAAGGTCCCGGAGGTTTCAAAGGTCCCTTGTCAAGAATCAGGCGTTTTTTGTTATCACTCAGTTTCTTGTTCATGTACTTTCCCAAGTCATTTGAAATTTCAAGATCTTTTGAAGATGTAGAAATGGATGATTCCTCCACTGTAGGTTGCACGGAAGCGTCTAGGTAGTCATTTTCAACAGGGGCATTGATGGTAGTATTGGTAGTTATTGGATCCTGATCTGCTATCATCGAGTCACTTTATTAATTAACACAGCTGCGTCGGCGCTATCAATAAATGAACACTTGTCACTTTTGACCGAAATTTCGACTGTTGAAGGAACTGTAGCAGAAAGCGGTTTCGTAAAAAAGCTATCTAGCTTGGGAAATTTTTTTTTACTTTCTTCTCTTTCTTGACGTTGTTTCCGCTTTGCGGCGCCGCTACGTTCCTTTTTTCTTTCCATAATTTTCAATTGTTAACTATCGAAATTTTAGAAATTCGAAGTAGGTACTTACTGAGATTTTCCTATAATGCTTGTCAATGTTTAGTATAGATTACAGGAAGCTCAACAAAAAAGAACCATAAAACAGCTTGTTTGGTAATGATGCGGTAAAATCAATATTAACTCATAAGAAGATATTATAGTTTAGTAGCTCGTTTGTCAATTTGAACTTGAGTTTAGAAAAACGTTGGTTATTTTTTATTGCCGATCAGGTTGAGAGCTATCATAGATTATACGGTTAGCGTTGTGCTGCAACCTGTATCATACATATCTTGTCATCAAATTTTTTTTTGCGAAAATGAGTTTTACCAGAATTTGGTGCATTAGTGGTGATACTTGATGAAATAAGGCTAGTAGGTAGTAGAGAATTACGAATTACAACAGTCAGCGACACACGTAGCATCAACTACTGTAGTACATTCCAGACCCCAGAAAGTTGAAAGCATCGCCACAAATATAGTAAATAAGAACTGATGCAAGGCAAGAGCGAATGAAAACTTCTTTAAAAAGTTGATGGGCGGAATTGGCGAATTGATCTCACGACCGTCAAGCACGTGAGCTGATCCAATGTGCTACGGGCGTAAGTACTCATTCAAACTACCATATAACTGAAATAACGATAACAGACAAACAAACAGCACATGCCTATCGAGGACGCTTGGCGCATGTGTTGAAAATGCCAAATAAGGAGTTTTATCATTGGTGATGTTGATTGAATAAAAAAAAAATAGAAATTAAAAAAAAAAAAAATCTTGTGAGAAGGTTCGAGACTCGAGGCCCACAAGAATTTTATTTTTTTTTTAATTTTTAAATTTTTTAAATTTTTCATTTTTTTTTTTTTTCAAAGCTGAGGCTAGAGGGCCCCCTGAGCTCCGGGGCCCTGGTGCACTGCACCACCTGCCCATATGATAGCTACGCCACTGGGTAAATGTACTATATACTGATCAAGGAGTCTAAGGTTCGACACCTGAAAAAATTTTACTGCCCCTGATAACAGACTGATCCAATTCTACTGTCTCAAAACTGACCGAGCTTGACCAATGCTACTACAGTAGAACTCAGTATTGCTTCTTCCATCGGTGACAGAAGAAGGTATACTACCACAATATTCGATTTCTAGTAATCAGCAAAAGGCGTAAAAATTGTAGTAATTCTCTGAGGCTTTACGATAAAGCAAGTTTCGTGATCTTTAAAATAACCCTCGATTGTTATACAGCGGCACAGCGACAAGCATGATTCTGTGAGACTATAAAACTAATCTTGCTTGGGTGAGTCTTTTCTTAACTATATAGACGTATTTAAGATGTCTAGCCAGAGACGAAAATATATACAGAAAATATTAATAATCTATCCACATTACGCAAGCACTTAACAAAGTAAATATTACCATAAAAATGTTATACCCATTTATAAATACGAATTCATCACTTTCAAATGAAAACAAAATATTAACCCATAAAACAATTTTTCAATCTATCTTATTATATGGCTGCCCAGTTTGGGGACACTGTGCCAAATGTCACATTAAAAAGTTACACATCGCACCGAACAAGTTATTAAAAATTATAATTAATCTCCCATGGCATCACTCTACGCTAGATCTACATGCAAAAGCAAATGTTAAAATGATCTCCTTCAGAATACACAAACTAATCGACAAATTTAAGATCACATTTGATATTCCTGACAATCCTCTTATCAATCAATTAAATACTGAATTTCGTCTACTTTACTGATATTAACTAACGCAATACTCAACATTTTGTGAATTTATTTGTATGTTATCTATTTATCTTCTTATTATTTCCTCAAATGTTTCTCCATTGTCAATTTATGTTTATTCGCTTATTTATTTATTGGTTCACTTATTTATTTACTTAATAACTGATTTATTTATTTATGTGTTCATTTATTTACCTATTAACTAATTTGTTTATTCATTTATTTATTTATTATTTATGTATTTATACATTCATGTATATTTTAATTATTGGTTTATACGTTTATTATTTTTTTTTCCCCCTAAATAAGGGTAGTTTTTCCTCAAAACAAATATTTTTCTAATTTTATTTATTTTTAGTGAGTTTCGTGCTATAACAAATTGTAGATTCTAAACGAAAATAAATTGATTGATTGATATTATTCACATATAGCCAACCAACCGCTTAAATGTTTCCTTGGATGAATGTATTAAGAAAGAGGCTACAAGGTCAAATCCATTAATGTCCAACTAGAAAGGTACATTTTGAGTGAGTAGGAAAAAAATGGGTAGATTGAACAGAGCTGTCATTACTCACGTCCGTAATTTTGCATATCTCTGGCATTCGCATTTGCTTCCTCTGGATGTTCGCATTTCGTTTTTCAGCGAGGGTTTCGTCGAATCAAAGCCAGTTTTACCACCGATCTTCAGCTTCAACAAAATCAAAGAAGTCTTCTCCTGTATGAACGTTTGGCAGAGAGAAAGACTATAGGGCTACACATTCAGTCCCATAAATGTCGAGTTCACCGAGATGGGTAGATTTTGTGTGAGTAGAAAAGAAATACGTAGATTGTCTAGAGCTGGCTAATCTCTTTTTCCCAATGAAGTTCGCATAATTTTATGTTTTTACAAAGTAGGTACATGTAAAAATGTACATAAACTTCTCCCAAATGTTCGCCTTTTGTTCTTCAGCGACAGTAACAACGATTCACAACCGATTCTTCCACTGGTTTTGCTCCTAATGGTGTTCCGTGTAGTTCGGTGTCGATTCGATTTTTGCGAGGGTGAGGAGATGAATTTCGCGGATGCAGTTGGTGCAGATCACTTTTCTTCAGGATCGGCAACGTTGCTAAGATTCCATTCATCGATCATAATATTAACCGACCTGCTTCCAACCAAATCAGCGGCCAATGCGTCATCTTCATTGATCTAAACTATAGATATAGCTTGTTGTTATTATCGAAAATTAACATTTTAAACGTTACATTTCTTGAGAATCTCAAACCATCTCTGACATTCGTCCCCGTACCGCCTTAAGCCCCATGAATAAACCTCAAAGGCAATTTACATCTTACATCGGAGTAAGTGTTTTTAAAAACTTTGACCAAACTACAAAAAAAATAAAAACCGACTCTCTCCATATAGCCCATTGTGCCAAACCCATTTATCCGCAATAGCAAACAAGGTTAAGTCGGTCCAAATGATGGACCACTTTAAAATGCAAAATCCCCATTACAAAGTGTCGCGGAAAACTTTTCACATTACACTTTGCCAACCTTTGAGGGTGTTCACTGCTCAACACACACAAACCTGCGTTTGGTGGTTCCTGGTGTTCTTTTCGAAATAATATCCTTAAAACTATTTTCCAAGTGGTTAGCGTGGAAATTGTTATCCTATCTGGTCCTTCATTTGTAAGGCACACACACCGATACTCTGCGCTGAAACATAGTTACACGTGTCGTCATTTTGTAAGAATAACTTTTTTATTATCTCATAATTCACGAGATCGTCCTTTAATGTCCTGCAGCGATGAAAATAAAACGAGTGTTCACTCTGCTCACCCGAATATCGCAAACGTACGTTTGTCTTTCAAGACTACACGGCGACTTCCCCATAAATATATACACATGTATAATTGAAGCAAACCGAAAAAGTACAAATGCAGAGGAACAAGGAGCGCACGGACGACCTGAAGACCGTAAGCAAAAACATCACGTACGTTCCGCATAAAATTTTCTAAGTGAATTCGGTCATAACTTGTAACGTTTCGTGACTTTTTCGGAGGTATACGCAACGCGGTGAGCTCTGGAGATGAGCGAAGCGAATTGCACGCAAGACAATTGTCTTTTAATGTTCACGTACTGGTGCTCTCGAGTGTTTGTATACGTTCGAGCATCCAACTCGGTGTTCTTAAAATTGGGCTTTATTTTCTATGATCCACATTTGTAATAAGAAGATGCTGTAATTTTTAAAACGTTGATACACAAGTAGCGTTTTTGAGTGAGGGGGCGACCTTTATCCGACTTCGTGATGGTGCATGGCGGTGCGGGTAATGTGTTCCAAAGTGTCAGGTGTATTTAGTTCTTAGTTTTCCCGTACCGCAGATGGGAATTTCATCGATCGCTTAGGTGCAGTTTTTAAGATTTGATTCGTTGGGGAAATTGACTGTAATAAATTTGAACAAGGTCAAAGGGGCATCCTGATTTAGAATGTACTCATAGGAATGGCTATATCTGTAAATTTATATTTACAAAAAGTTAAAAATAAATAAAATCAGGAGAGAAAGGGACAACAAACTTGCGCCTCACAAAACTACAATAAAAGCAAAAAAAAAAGAAAAAAAACTAAAGACCTCCATATTGATGTAGGTACACCATATCTCCTTATCGGCTTTAAAAAAAAAAGTCAAAAACAATGGCGTGCTTTGAAATGGTTTATAAAAAATCATGCCCGGTCCACTTTCATCATCAAGCTCGTTCTTTCGCATAGGACGATGATAAAGAAGTTTTGCGTCTCCCTCAAAGTAGGCGAGAACACAGCCCAGCCCTTGAATGTCGTAAAAGGTTTCAGACAACTTGACGAGCTCTGATGTAACTTCTCTAACATCGTATACCGGAAGCATCAGTAGGTACACAACTCGCAAGCCAAACAGACCAGGGGCGATTTTTTTTAGTGCCGTGCACTTACTTGCTGATGGGTGGCTGCTCAGTGGCTCACTTTTCAAGTTTTGACATGCAGGTGGTCGGGATGGTTTTTGCTATATACGCTGTCATAGAGATAAGACTTTTACCGAAGGCGAGTCGTGTAAACGTCACAAATTGAGCAGAAATAACTTCGAGGCAGTTAAGGACTCTGTCTATATTTTTATTGTTCTTATAAGGCAGCTTTTTAGTTCGGCGTAAACCAAGGCCTTAGCTAATTTGGATCTACAATGACTTATTCGCACGCACTGAAATTGTCACAGACATCAAGTGAAGACCCATTCTTGCCAATCTGTATTTCCTGGGGCTGAGAATTATGCCTTCGCTCACAGGTTCAACAAGATATTCCACGAGATTGTAATCATCCCGGACCTCTAGGTGCATAGGTAAGGTATGGATACAAAACTCCTGGGACGCCTTGATAGATCGCCTTTCAATTAGTCCATTTTCTATCGAGTGGAAGAGGATGTAACGAATAGCTCCACGGGCAGGTTGATCCGCCCAAAAAGCTTGAAGACTCAAACGAATGTTTCACCTGAACAATAGGTACGAACAACACCGCACTAGCCTGAGAAGTCTTTAAGTTACGCCTGGAGAATCCACCTGATGTGGCGCATAGCTGTAGGGGAAGCTTGCTGGGAAGCGATCGTTTGTTGGATCAGGCCGTGCCTCGTGTTCTACCCCGAATTTTAAGCACCAGAGAAAAACAAAGAGACCCACCAACTGGTTTCGTTATACAAACACTTCTTTAAAGTCACTAAACGCGGGATGAACACCTCAATGCTATGGAATAGGACTCGCAGGTGGTCTCAGATTCAAGCGACAAGCGTTCATCTCCTCAAAACAGCATCACCAATTGCAACCAAACGCAGTACCCCGTCTGCACCATGTTAAGCAGGGCACACGTAACCCTCCATTCCTGGAACGTAAATTGAAAAATTTGTCAAGGGCTACGTGTTAAATCCGTTTAGAATGCGATTTATGTCCAAAAGCAAACTCCCCAGCTGCCACCTGCTCCTGTTGACGAGCGAAAGAAAAGTGCATTCTTTCCTCTGACAGCAGCCCCATTTGGCAGCATACCAGCGAAAGGATTTTTCATATTTTCATATAAATTGTTGTGCCATTCAACTTGGAGGGTCTTAGGAAGCGCCAGTGCTATCAACCATTTAAGGCGAACAGAGTTTTGGTTATTAGAACGATAAGAGCTGAATTCCTTTGCATATCCTTTGAGATGATTCAAAATGGCCACTACGCCGGAAGTGGCATTTCTTTTGTATCCATTCCTGCACGGATCTCCGGCCGTAATAAGATGTAGTCAACTTTTATGCGTAACACTCTGTTCTTCGCTATACAGCATGTACCCTGTACAGTTGTATATGTAGTAACAGGTCGTACCCTCTTCCTTTGCTTATTGTCTATTAACTCGTACGTAAAAGTTTGTCGTTGGCGTTTTCTCGTTTATTTCTCTTCTTTTTTGTTTCATTTTGTGTAACGAAAAAGGAAAAACACATTAAGTTGTTGAACCACGTTCTGCGAAACACGAACAAAAAAAAAAGCAAGGATTTTCCCTAAAAACGTCACTCAGCAGAATGTGTAGCTATGTGTGTGCGCTGTAGTTTTTCATCGTCATCGTAGTGGTGGTACCTCAATAAAACGTTTCAATATCGCAAAAAAGGATGCTCCTCAAAAGAGAACGTACACACGAAAATTAACGCCGAACGTGGCACGTACAAAATTTTACTTAGATGGAATGATACAAACAAGAAAAGTAAAATAAATATAAAACCCGAAAACGAAAACGGAAGTAGAGGAAGAAAAACACCGGATTGTATACATATAGTGAGTATTATCTCACGCTTCTGATATTTGTTGGCAACATTTCTGTCAGTTAAGCTAAAAGCATGAATAACAGATCGGCGGAAAGAAAAGTTGCTGTGTATTAAGTTTCCGCTCTTTTATGAGTGGATGTTGATTTGGATTTCGAGAACGGATGGGGCACAACTTTGCGAAAAGCTGCGATGTGAAACATGGACAAAAAAAAAAGAAAATAGAAAATAAGAAAATGAAAAGTCTGAGAAGAGATGCAGCGAGTGCCTTAATTAGTATGACACAGTCGAAAAATGCGACCAGATTAGTTGGCTTGGATAGAACTATGAAGTGGTAGAGTTCATCACTTTTTTTAAGTAGACAACCAGCCCCAGGGAATAATAATTGGCCTTTTTGGGGTCGCAGTCAATTTGGGAAATTCGTGGGAAGACCTCTTATCTAATACCTACCACAAGATCAACTTCAGGGCTCTCTCATTTAATTTACCGATTTAGAGGTACACTGCAGCCTGAAGCAGCTCCTCGAACTCTTTAAAGCACAGGTTGGACGTACATGGAAATATTGGTCCCATATATAAAGATCGGACTAAAAACATCGACTTCAACAGACATAAAGGGTTTTACAATGAGAGGTGTTATTGTGAATGACCCGCTATTTCGGTAGCTGTCACTTTTGAAGCTTTTATTCTTTGACATTTAACTACGCCATTACTAAAAATGGAAGCCGGCCGATCATCAGCAACGTCGTGCCTTTGCTGATTGGGCCCTTGAAATCCATGAAAATGATCCGGAATTGCATTGAAAAATCGTCTTGACTGATGAGGCCCATTTCCACCTCGGTGGCTACGTCAACACGCAAAATTGTCGCATTTGGAGCTCGGAAAACCAGAGAGTTATTATTGAGAAGCCTTTCCATCCTCTACGTGTGACTGTTTGGTGCGGTTTATGGTCCGGCGGGGTCATTGGACCTTACTTTTTCGAAAATGAGGTTGGATCAGCAGTTACGGTGAATGGATTGCGCTATCCAGAGATGATTAATGATTTTTTATGTTCGGAGTTGGATGGTATTGATCTGGACAGCGTTTACTTTCAACAAGACGGCGCTACGTGCAACACAAGCAACGAAACCATTGATCTTTTACGAGAACAGTTTCCGGACCGTGTTATCTCTCGAAGAGGTGATCACAATTGGCCACCGAGATCTTGTGATTTAACACCTTGCGACTTCTTCCTTTGGGGCCATGTGAAAGATAAGGTCTACGCCAACAGCTCAGCGTCGATTCAAGACCTCAAAGATAAAATTCGTGATGCTATCGAGGACATAGGGCAGCCACTTTACGATTTGGTTATGTAAAATTTGATGAAAAGGATATGGTCCTTAATGCGTGCTCGTGGTGGCCATTTGGCTGATGTTGTTTTTCATTATTAACGGAATACCTTCCTCTTTATTATGAAATAAACCTTCGATCATTTATCTCGAAAAACAACATTTTTCTTTGAATACCAACATAACACCTCTTATGTTTTCCAATTTATTATTATTACGAGGGCAGTTTGATAAGTCAGTGACTTTTTGAATTTTTTATCCAGTAACTTTTTTTTTATTTTATTGGACGATCAGAGAATTAAAATTCGTGAGATGGTTGAGGCATCAGGCATCTCAAACGAGCGGGTACATCATATTTTGCATGAATATTTGGACATTTTTTTTTTTTATCCGAGGGTAGGTGAAAATCTTCCAAAGACACTATGAGAATAGCAAGCGCGTTCTTATAGTAGTGTCAGATTTTTACTGACTTAAAACACCACCCTTCTAAAGATTGTTAGATACTGCAACTAAGATATAACTTATCAAGCAATTTTTCTATCATGAAATAACAACTTTTGACAGGTTACTTTCCACTGAAAGATCCTGCGTGTTCCGCAAATTAGACGCGGTTAATCTTATCTTGCCAAGTCGAACGGTTTCGTTCTTTGTAGTCGGCGCAATAAATTGCTCTCGCCCAAGATTTGTCGGACTGTATTGTTGATATGTCCGATTAGTCGGTTTCTATGCTTTCTCGCGAAGCTTCTACTTTCAGCTTCGAAATGAAATGAAAATGAAATGAAATGTACAATTTCTCTAAGCACTTTAGTTTGTAGAATATTGGCATTTGTTTTCTTGGTGCAACCCCAAAGTTGTATACCGTAGGTCCCCACAGGCTTTAGCACTTGCTTGTATAAAAGCAGTTTGTTCTCAGTACTGAGCTGGGAATTTTTTTCGATTAACCAGTACATTTCTCTATATTTGATATCGAGTTCTTTACGTTTAATTTTCACGTGCGAACTCCATTTCAGCTTTGCGTCGAGTGTCATCCCCAGGTATTTGGCCTCGTTTGCAAAGGGTATTCGGGCCAAGTTTAGAAAAATTGGCAAGTCATTAGTTTTCTTATAAGTATTTGGACATGAGAAAGCTATCCGCGCGATGAGTGCCGCTATAGCTCACAATCGACCATAAACGCAACCGAGTTTCAAAGGACTTCCAGCATGGCAAACTTCCACAAATTACTCTATGAACTGCTACTCCAAACAGCATATTCTCCTGATTTGGCCCCTTGCGACTACTTCCTGTTTCCAAACCAAAAAAAATGGCTGGGCGGTAAGAGATTTAGGTCCAATGAATAGGTCATCATTTGAAACAAATGCCTATTTGTATTTTGAGAGTTTTGAGAAAACCAAAATTGGAAAAACGCTGGGCAAAGTGCATCGGGCTAAAAGGAGATTATGTTGACAAATAAAAAACTTTTTGGCTCGCCTTAGAAGCTTACAATATTTTTTGAGACTAGGTAGTTCCAATACGCTACAGAGAAAAGTGTATGATATAGTTCATAATAGCAGTTTTAAATAATGTTCTACCTATATTGAAGCTAATTGAGTAACTGCATAAATCGTAATTGACACAAGCTTTAGTTAAAGGATCGTTACGACTGTAGTTTGTTCTGTACCGGGTGACATAAAATTAAATATTGTCCTCTAGGCCGAAGAATGCGTAAAGGAGTGTATATACCAAATATTGATAATAAAAGAGAACAATCAATATTAGCGGTAATTACATCATGTGTATGGTAATGCAAGCTTTTGGTTGACACATCAACTAAATAGCCACACGGACAGAAACACAATACGACTCCTAACAACTTGAATGGGTCAGTTTCTTCGAGTCTCTTCTGTGTACTCCATATTAAACGTCATCGCGAAGACCCGGACCGGCCGGCGTAGCTCTATATATGTAGAAGCTGCAGCGACGGTTTCGAGAACGCAAGCATAGCTCACTTTCATTGTATGTGTTTCGAAATTGCCAACTGCAGGAAGGCTTGTCAACGATGTCTGCTTTTTTTAATACCTCCAGCACCGCTTACATACATCCTCCAATAACGAGAGGAGCGATTGGTGTGCAAAGCTCATTTGCAAGTTGTTCACCATCTATTCTATACTCAGGGAGTATAAATGAACTAGTTATAGGTCTTAACTCCACATTTCGCACCCTTTGAAAACTAAGTTTACAGTCTGAATAGAAAATTAACTAGAAAATAACGGGTGATTTTTTAAGAGGTTTAGAACTTTTTTTAAAAAAAAAACACAAAAAATTCGAATAATGAAAAAAAATGAATGAAATATTTATTTGAATCGATAGTTTGAACCTTGCAATTTAATGTTTAAAGATAATTTGATGCAAATGTTGACCGCGGCTGCGTCTCAGGTAGCCCATCCGCTGAGTCCAATTTTGGCATACTCTTTCACACATATCGGCCGGTATCTCACGAATGAATGCATGGATGTTGGCTTCCAGTGCGTCAATCGAAGCGGGCTTGTCCCTATACACATTAGCCTTGACATACCCCCACAAAAAATAATCTAATGGTGTCAAATCGCACGATCTAGGCGGCCAATTGACCGGCCCGAAACGTGAAATTAACTGTTCACCAAACTCGCCTCGCAATTGCGCCATTGTTTCGCGTGCTGTGTGGCATGTGGCACCGTCTTGTTGAAACCACATATCATGCAAGTCAAGAACTTCCATTTCGGGCAAAAAAAAGTTTGTTATCATCGCTCGGTAGCGTTCACCATTGACAGTGACGCTGCGATTCGCATCATCTTTGAAGAAATATGGCCCAATAATGCCGCCGGCCCATAAACCGCACCAAACAGTGGCTTTTTCGGGATGCATTGGTAGCTGTTGCAATGCTTCTGGCTGATCTTCACTCCAAATGCGGCAATTTTGCTTATTTACGTACCCATTCAACCAAAAATGAGCCTCATCGCTGAACACAATTTTTCGATAAATTGATAAAATTTCGAGCACGAATTTTGATAGTAAAATTCAATAATTTGCAAGCGTTGTTCATTTGTAAGACGATCCATGGTTAAATTGCAAACCAAACTGAAGCTGTTTGACAGTGACACAAGGTACTAAACACACGTCAGCTGTCAAAACCAGTGTTGCCAAAACCAAACCAGCTAAAAAATCACCCGTTATAACCCATACTAAGTTGTTCGAAATCGATATCCAAATGTCCGCGCTTCCTAAGCAAGGGTAGGTACTGTGTGTACTCCTTTTATAGATGTTATCAACTAAGAGGGCGTTTTGTGTTGTTCTCCATACACTCTACGTTCCTGCATCCTGCAATAGGCTAATAAAAATATTAACATAGGTATACTAAGTTGCACCGCTGTCTTTTTTGAGCTTCGGATCCCTTGGCCCCCCCCCCTTTTGAAAAATTACCAAAATGGCCCCTTTTTCAGTTTAAGTAAGATTTCATTCTTTATTGAACGAAACAAAATGCGACCATATCAAAAGAAGTGCTTCGTAATAAATAAATTATTTTTTTGTTAAAAAAGAAGTCTTTGTTGCTCTTTTCTTTTTTTGCTATATTAGTATTTTGTGTATAGGCCCCTTTTTTGTCCCCTTTTTGAAACTTTTCAGCGTCAACGCTGCATGTGAAAAAAAAACTAAATTTTGACTCAGACATATAAATTTTATCCGATAAGGAAAGTTTCGATTTTTGACCTGGATGTGAGAAATGCTAAAAATTTTGACTGGGGACTTATAAATTTAAAGTTTTGCAACGTATTTTTTTTTTGTTTTGATTTTTGTAACAAGAATGTATGAAGAACATCGAAATTTTGACACGGACGTTACAATTCTGGGTTTATGAACCTGAATAAGAAAAAAAAAAACAAATTTGTTCGAACATTATCTAAGATTTTTGATTTTTGACCCAAAAATAAAATAAACACTTTACAAATTGCTGTGAAACAAACAAAATTCTGCATGATGTCAAAATTTTAAGGCCTTATATGAAAACTTTGGATTCGTGACACAAAAATTCTAAACTTTGGTTGAAGAAGAAAATATTTTTTTCATGTAGGTACGGACTAAAATTTTTAAAAATCGAAGTCGAAAAATTAGAGCTTTGTCCACATAGTAGGTGCAGTGACTTAGTGGTTAGTGTGTTTGACTACTAAGCGAGGGGTCCTAGGAACGATCCCCGTAATCTTAAGGTTTTTTTTTGACTGCGCCACCTCTTTGCTTTCTCTGATGCTTTCAAAATGATGTAGGGACGGATACTTCTCCTTGTCCGAAAACTTTTTTCAGCATCATAGTTGTCGGTAATGATGTTTCCGACTTTGAGAAAGCAGCGTTATTTCTCTATCGCCATTCTTTACAAACGAACGAATTAACGAACTTGATCCAGAAAGTGTAGACTCAAATTAGACCCATTTCGCCTTGCGGAACTCATTCAAAATCATCAAAAGACGAACTCATCTCTCAAGTGCAATTTAGACACCAGCTATGTCCCGCTCTTGCTGCTAAACACGTGTTACTCTCATCACATGACTAAAGTGTCGACTCAAGGTTTGGTTGACATTTTAACTTGTTTCGTTAGCTCTCCTTAAAAAGATAATCTGTCAACTTCTTATATTCCCTACTCAAGAGTCAAGACGTTAAACCACTCAATTATATTGAATGATTGTAGAAAACACACAAAAAAACTTGTTTAGTCATGGCTAGCTTTTCCAATATCAAGATGTCGAGCCGAATGAGTTTTTCTTTACAAAAGACAGGAGGAATGTGCGGCACAGGGAGAAACCACCTCCCTCCCTCATATAATTTTCATGGAAGCCCACATGCCAATATAAATGAAATAATGTCGGGTGCTACAGCTTAGGGGGCATAGTCCTGTGTGTCGTTTGGCGTTCTTCCCTTTTATTCACACATCGTTCATTTTATTCGCCGTGGCTGAGAAGATTATTGTTATTGGAAAGCGAAGGATAGTAGTACTAACGTTAGATCAACTCATGCCGGGCTGGGAAGGAAAATACCACTTAACTACCTGCAAGTCATACAAGTTCTCAATGTCGAAAGATGTGTCGGTATTTTGTTATCCCAAGGCAACCCTTTGACTATTTTCCGGGTGTGTTTTTTTTCTTTCCCCCCCTTTGAAGGAAGTTAATTTTTTTCTTTATCGACGAGCCAACAGCCAAGTGGGCAAAAATGTGGTACTAGTTCAAATTGCAACCTTTCGTCGGTTGGTCGAAGTTTTATGGTTGAATGCTTGGATCAACTTGGCAATATTTTGTAACATTCTTTGGGTGCTGAAGCAATTTATTGCTTCGAGGCGGATATGGCAGAGAGATCAGGAGTTGGATTCAGTTAAGTTGGTTAAAGGTGCAAAGGGTGTGAAGTGAACTTAATCCTGCTAACGGCATGGTTTATCGACGGCATAGGGATTTATGGTATCAGTTGAAGTAGGTTTAAAATGGTGGGGGCTTTTTTTTTTTGATTTTTCACATCATGACTCACCCGGGTTTTATGGCTTGAAAGTCAGCTGTTGGCATATACGGTATATACCTATATCACGCGCAGAAAACGACAGATGGAAATCGACTTTCGTACTAAATGTCTTCCGATTAAAGATGAGCTCAAAAAACGGTGAAGTTAGGGTTTCTAGCTTAAATATAAAATATTTCTTTTATGTTATTATGTTTTGAGGAGCAAAGGTCAATCAATTTGTTCGGCAAGGTGTCCATGAAAAGTCTACTTCAAACCGCAGCAATCGCAATAGACTGCCAGAAGCTGATTGTATGTTTTTGAATACCTACCTATTTTGTGGGGCGATGAAAAATCACTTTGAAAATATTTTTTTCTTTCAATTGCTGCCGATATATTAGGTGATCTGTGCAAGGTCTGCTTCAATATATCGGCCTTGTCTTTATTTCACCATACAGTCAACTGCAGTCTTAAGATTCCAATCAGCTAAAACAAGGCAACCGAAGCTAGGAGTTAGAAGGTGTTCGTCGAATGCTTTTTGCTTATTTCTTCGATTTCGTACATCTATTAAATATATCTTATCTTTTAGGTGAAATATCTTGCAAACAGCGAAAACAAGAGTAAATATTGAGCAGTTATTTTTAAATTTATTCCGGCCAAACATACTGTAGTGTGACTCAACACGCGACCACACTACGCTGGTCATCCGAGCCACCGTCAGCATACTGACCTCCCCAGTAGACTATGAATGAACATAGCTGAGCCAGCTATAATAATTATATTGTAACCTAGTTGTAAGTAGAAACCATTAGTCACATAAGTCAAATGTTCAATAGTTGTAGTGAATAATTTAAGTATAAATAGCATGTAATGGATTGGAAATTTTCATTCAAATAAACATCAACCGAAGGCCAACACTCCTTCTTCTTTTTTTTATTGCGGCACTTTTGCCTCTGATTGTAGCGTTGCCATCGCTTTAACTGGCACCATTAGGGAATCGTCCTCTGCGTCCCATACACTCACCACAATACAAACATACAAACAGAAAAAGTTACAGTTTTCCTATATGTAGTAATAAACATCCTTATATCAAATTAAAAATTAGAAAAAAAAAAGATTTTTAACAAACTTGAGAGGAATAGGTCTTGTTTATCAGAATGACACTTAGTTTTCTTTTCATTTTGAGCGTAGAAAATTTATATATGAAGGAGTCAAAAATACGTCCAAAACACGATTTAAAGTGCTTCAAAATCCAAATCGAAAAAAAAAAGACCGAAAAACGCATCAAAAAACTCCCTTAAAAAGGATTTATAAACCTCTTCGAAAAATGAGCCCAAAAAGGCATTAGAAACCGGTCCGAAATTGCCTCGCAAAGCCTCTTAAAATATCTTCACAAACAAATGGAAGAACACTCTAAAAACGCGTCGGGAAAGGCCTTCAAAATCGCATCAAATAACAGCTACCATTCGAGCTGAAAACATATTTTAAAAAACTTCCAAATACGACTCATAAACGCATAAAAATACGTACAAAAATTGTGACGAAAATCCTTAAATGCTAGGTCCAAATTAAGTGTAAAATCATGTCCAAAAGGCGCAGAAACCTTCTTCGAAACAACGCCTCAAAAAATCTCCTTCTAAAACATGTTCGCAACCGCCTCCAAACTCCACCAATTATCAAAATAACGCGTCTAAAATCACGTCCAAAAATACGTCGAAAACCGCGTCAGAAAGGCCGAGTGAAAAAAGAATAGAAAAACCAACCCATCCAAAATGGAGTCAAAAAAATCAGCCCGAAAGACGCCTTCGAAATTAAGTCAAAATCTTGGAAAATTTCGTCGAAATGTAGTTTCGAAAGCGCGTCGAAAAACACCACAAGAAACTTTTTTGCCATTTTTATTTTGGATAGGTTTTTCAACTCGTCTTTTGGAAATTAAAAAAATGTCGCTATTCAAATCAACAAACTCTAATAGAAAGTTTTTTTTTTACAAAATTCTTGTTAACTATCGCAAACATTCACTTTGACTGATGTTCTATAATCAAACCCGCTGAAAATCCTTTCATAGACCAAATGTAATGACTCTTCCTCCTCAAACTATCACCTGCAAGGGGGCAAACCAAAACTACCGGCCAAAACCTAAATCCAATTCATCTAAAGCCCCGACACACGGTCGAACTCTTTTTGTGTACAGTAAACCCCAATTCTATTCAAATAAATAACCCCACACAGTTGACTGAATTTTCGCAACAAAATAGTAAATAGTGCTGTTTAAGCTGGTTTCGTTTGGAAATTAAATACATTTACCGACAGTTAATTATTTTCGTTTCTTGGAATCGTTGTACCATGGACCGCCACTAAAAAAATAAGCTAAAATTTACCAAAATGCGATGCTAGTGCATTTACAGCAAAGGATCTTAGCTGTAGCAGTAAATTTCAAATGAACCCCTTTTTTGAACTTTTTTCTTTGGGTGTGTTTTGTTGAACCGTCTTCTCTTGCGATTAAATTAGGTTTGGCTCGACGTCACGTCCTTACACAAATTTATTTGAGCATTTTTTATTTTTTATTAAAAAAAAGACGTCCTCATTGCTCCTGAGAGAAAGAGACGACGATAGAGAAGAATCGTGAATTCTATTATCTATTATGTTGGAAGGATAAAAGCACAGAAAAAAATAACGGACCGACTATCCTGCACCAGTGGTAGTCGGTAGTCGGTTGTGTCCTTGTGTCCTTATTTTATTAAATTGAAAATCCCTCACGTCGATATCGTTATTTAAATGGTTCGTGGTTAAATGTTGTGGTGGCAATTTTCTCCTGGTATTTTGTGGCGAATGAAAATGCGACCGTTGCTATGCATCTTATTTACCAAAATAGATTTTGTGGGAACGGCACGAAAAAAAAGAAGAAAATATTAAGTAGAAAAGATCGGAACGACCTTAGGTGGTGGGCAAAAAATAAGAAAAGAAAAGTGTTGTCTGACTTGTTTTTTTTTTTTGTGCTTATTTTTTAGGTTAAATAGAGAGGAGAGAAAATTGCATTTTGCACCTTTAGCTATTAGATTATTTAAGCCAGAGGCATGCTTGCGAATTTTTTCCCAACAATACATTCATCTTGGGACTTGAGAAGGAATTTCATGAGAATTAGGACTTGAGCAGACGGGCAGAGGTTGTTTTCTAGTTGAAAAAGATTCTCAATAGGAGGTAAAAAAAAAACCTTGAGATTGAATATAATATGTTGTCAGCTTAGCAGCAATGAACGGCTTAAGGAGGTGCTGCCCTGTTGATTAATATGGGACAACTAGTGTTGAAATTGTTGCCACAGTGACGAGGAAACTCTTCGAATTGAAAGTGGCCGTTGGCAATCAGTTAAGTTAAGGAATGAGGTTGTATTTAGTCTTTTCAAATTCAGAGGTCCGACAATTGTTTTGTAGCTATTAAAAACAGTTCCGATAGATCTATTTCCTTTGGAGACAACATTTACCCGTTTCACTATTCATACACAAGGGCACAAGCAGTGTTGTTACAGGACTCTCTCTTCAATTATCCCACGAAGTGTAGTAGTTTTACCCATTTTTTCCCCATTTCACAGTACCTACTTAAATTCCCTTAAAAATCCATCGACACTTTTTTTTTAATTTGTATAAGGTACAAAGAAAAAATTAATATTAAATTAAAATTGCAGATTGTTACTAGGAAATGTTCATGAAAGACAATTTACATAAGCAATTTTTTATAGACGCTTCTTTGTGGTAAAATGTAGATGGTTTGATGAAATTGCTGCTAAAATTTATAGTTTAAATGCTATTTGTTAGATTCCTAAAAATCCCCTTTATCCCACGAAAAGCTTTATAGACATCGAAAATCCCACAAAAAGGGATTTATCCCACTATATAACAACACTGGGCACAAGGGCAGTTGTCATTGTTGTGCCAGCCCTTGTGCTTGCAGTTGTTGAGGAACAAGAACAACAAAAACTCCAGAAGGCTCAAAATTCTTTTTACAAAACCCCAAATGATAAAAATGCTGCTTTTCTAATTACTGGGTTGACATTCTGAAAGGAGAAACGTTCAAACGGAAACGTTCTAACGTTTTCGCCTTAGAGGGTCTGCCATCTGCTTTTCGAAATTATACTTCACGAAATTCTGCAAACAATAAAGACGGTTTTAAACATTTTTTAAAAAGCGAGTTTATTTCATGTATGTATTGTAAATTGTGCGGCAACAAGTTTATGTAATTTATAAACGAAATAATTAGCTATCTATCTAAAAGGCGCGCTTGTTTTTTTTTAGTTTGTCAAGAATTTAATTATACGCAAACGTAAAGCAAAAAAGAGCCGCGATGTGTAAAATGCGCCGGAAATCATTTCTCCCAAGACTGTGGAGCAAATAAACAATCCTCCGCTACCTGTGCTAATTGTAAGGGAAAACACCAGGTAAATTATAGAGGTTGTGAAGCTGCTAAGATGCAAAAACGAAGAGATGCGCTCCTTAAAACCCAAAATAGAAAAACAAAAAGCCGCTTACCAAGACAAAGCGTAGGACCGCCCAGGAGGTTGTAGGCAATATAAAACCTCCGGTTCAGAAGCGTAACATTGTCAGAGAAAGAGAGACAACAGAAAGAGAGACAATAGAAAGGCCCTCGACCTCTGTTGTCAAAAGAACCGCTACTGAAAAGCTACCATCAGGAAAGCCATCGAATAGTAACCCTCGAATAGCCAGAATGCAGACCTACGCTCAGGCCGCGGCATTCGAAGGAGCGAAAAACGTTGAAACTTCGCCGGACCCTGTTTCTCATGTTTTCTCAGTTATTCTCGAGAAACTTGAAGAACAATGCAAAATAAATAAAATTATTCTCGATCGCTTGGTTAAGCTCGAAAATAATTCACGGAAAACGCGTACTACAAAAATAACATGAATGAAAAACCAATGTTAAAAATATGCACTTGGAATGCAAACGGGCTTTTACAAAAACTGGGCGAATTGGAAATATTCATACGCGAGAAAGATATTGACATTTGCTTGATTTCTGAAACTCACGTGAAAAAGGGATCGAATTTAAAAATAAAAAGGCTGTATTATTAACAACTAAAAAATTAACAAGTTACACAAATAAATATATGGAAAAGAACATGCGTAAGTCAGTATTTTTATTGGTAAGTGTTATTCAAATCATTAATTAGCAGAGAAGTTGCATCTGATCAAGAACGTTGCGACAAGTTTTCGAAGTCTTTTGGAGATCAATTCAACATTAGCTCTGTTATGTAGAGCAGAAGTGGAGTAGTGTCAAGGGAGGCTCAAAATCATTTTTTATAACTTATTTTGCAGAATCTGCAATTTTTTGATATGGCAATCAGCACATTTTCCCCAAACTTAACAGACGTATAAAAAAATTGATAACTTTGTGTATCAACAATTTATTCTCGTTTGACAATAAAGAATTCCTATTAACAAAAGGATACTGAATCTTAATTGCAATAACTATTGTATGTAATGCCCTTGCAGTGTGTTCCTTAAAGGATACTTTACTATCAAGATAAACGCCTAAATATCTAACAACCGCCACTCTGTTTATCCGATAACCATTTATTATTAAATGGTTCGACAGTAAGAAACAAGACTTTATTTTCCTTGTAAAAAAGATAGCTGTTAATTTTCCATTTATCTACTATAATATCTTCTTAACATTTCTGGCGCATTTTGTAGATTCGTCTCCAAATTCATGCGACGAATAAATTGCAGTGTCGTCGGCACATATGGCGATTTCGTATTCCGGTAGGGATTTGATATCCGAAGTGTACAAGTTATATAGTACCGCACCAAGAACTGAGCCTTGCGGAACACTTGCGACAATATTTAGTACATTTAAATTTAAATCAAGCATTATGAATAAAAGGCCGTTGTGCCAAACGGTGTCAAATGCCTTTTACATATTGTCGCCGAGTCCTGAGTAAAGTTGAATGAATATAACAAGTCCTTTCAAACAGTTGTTTATTCTCTAATAATGATAATACAAATATATAAATTAATAGGCAAATGATTTTACAAAACTCACTTTTCGTCAACTTCGTTGGGCTGCTTCTGAACTCGGTGACGGATGGCTGCGGAATGTGAAGGCAAGAGGCGAATTCAATTATTTAAACGTCACAATGACTTAACGTTAGCTCTGTTTCCCCGAGTTCAAAATAAACCCAACTTAGCCGACATCTAGTGGCGAGCTGCTTACTCTAAAGGTGAGTTCACACATTTAATATTTTCGACATCCCACCCCCCGTGAGGCGATAGAGCCTCGCTCCGAAGCCTCACTAACTTCGAGTACAGCTAACCCCAAGTAACAATTTTACTTCGGTAAGGCGCTATCGAAGCTATTTCCCCTCCCGCAATATTAACCGCATAAGACCTTTAAGAAACAAGTTTGGCGCACTTTATACAGGTAGGGCATTACCGAAACCTTATAGAGGCCTTATAGAAACTTTATAGAAACCTTATAGAAACCTAATAGAAGCTTTACAAAAGCACAAAATATGAAAAGAAAAATATTTTTTTTTTATTCTTCAACTTTTTCAATTTCTTATTGTGTTTTGTATTAATAAACATTATATTATCTATCCACTATATTTGACTCTTTGCAGTTTTCGTTCAGTGAATACTCCCCCCGTATATAATTTATATTTTACTTACAACGGGTCGCACTGAGAATCGAACATGAGTCCTGCTGCGTAGTACTCCAATACACTACCCCTAGGCTAATTCGTCATAATAATGTTGCAGTGGTAAATCTCAACTGATACATTTCAGAATTTCGTTAAGACTTCCAATCGCAAGTCGTTAATTGCATGGCATTTCATTGCTTCTATAATGACTTCTGTGAGAAGCTCTAACGAAGCTTCTACTTCCAACCACAAGCTTTACCGAAGCAATACACTTTCCACTCATTTTCAGAGGCCTTATAGAGATCTTAACGAAACTTAATTTCATATCCCTCTATAAAGCCTGCGTGTATGCTTCGCAAAGGACGTACAGAAGTTATTTTGGAAACAATTGCTTCGAAATCGGTCTACTTCGGTAAACAAATACTATAGAGACCCTATCGAAATGGTTGCCTACAGAAATTACAAATTTGAACCTTACCGAAGTCAAATTGTTACTTGGGACTTCACCGCAGGTCTGCGAAGAGCTCCCATATTGGTTTTTATTTCAGCGGAACGGATTTGTCCATCCGGTCCTGAGAACACCTTTGTTATTCTTCCTCGGGTCCACTGGCCTCTAGGCGCATCGACATCACACACGAGAACTAAATCTCCTACTTTGAGCGGCGTTGTCTGTTCGAACCATTTGCATCTTTTGGTCAGCATCGGAAGGTACTCGCGCATCCATCGCTTCCAGAAGCGATTTTTTAATTGCTGACTCACCCTCCACTGCTTTCGGAGACAGAGCGCTCTGTCTTCAACTGGACCTGGAGTTTGAGTGGAATTGGAAACACCCATGAGAAAATGGTTTGGAGTAAGCGGTTCTTCGTCCTCAACTGACACCGGTAGGTGCGTTAATGGCCGAGAGTTGACGATATTTTCGGCTTCGATTAATGCACTTTGTAGAGTTTCGATTTTGGGCGCTAATTCGTGAAGAACATACGACAATACTCGTTTGATTGATTGGACGAGTCTCTCCCAACATCCTCCGGCGTGTGGGTTAAATGGGCAATTGAATACCCATTCGATCCCAGCCGACGAAAGCTCCATCTTGATGGCTTCATTGTCGAAGATATCATTAGACGCTAACTCCCTGCTTGCTCCCACGAAGTTCGTCCCGTTGTCACTTCTGATGCGCAGCGGAATCCCTCGGCGATTGATGAAATTGCGGATGCATAGGATACACGCATCTGTTGACAAGTTTGCAGCTATCTCGAGATGCACGGCCCGGATCGTCAAGCAAGTGAAGAGAGCAATCCAACGTTTCTCTTTCCTTCTTCCTATGGTGATGTTGACAGGCCCGAAGTAGTCAAGTCCGGTGTAAGTAAATGGTCTAACGAACGGAGTTACGCGATCTTCTGGCAGCTGACCCATCATCGGTGGAATTGGTTTGGCTCGCCGAATCCGGCACAGTTGACATTCATTTTTGCTTCTTTTTACTGCTGAGCGTAGACTTGGCACCCAAAAGTATTGTCGCACTTCATTAACTATAGTGTCGTCGTTTTGATGGCGAAGACGGCAGTGGAATTCCTTAACGACTAACTTCGTTACCGCGTGATTCTTGGGCAGTATAATAGGACGCCTTGTAGTAAGGGGTATTGTTGTGGCAGCGTCAATTCGACCGAGTACACGTAGGAGTCCATGATCGTCAAGATATGGCGTTAATTTATATATTTCGCTACTTTTGCTCACGGGTAGGTTTTGGCGTAGATTGGCGATATCATCACTAAACCTTTCTTTTTGTACTTGCGAGCATATAATCCGTTCAGCGTTCTTAAGTTCGGTTGATGATAATTCTCCGGCCTCCGTAGGCTTGCGCTGACAGATATTGATGAAGCGAGTGACTCTTGCCATTGTTCTTCGAAGTTTTAAGAAACTAGAAAATCTGGTTGCTTCGAAAAGTGAATCATCAGCCAAACTCAGATTAAGCACATACTTTAAACGTAATTCCTCTTTACAGTTATGATTGGAGATGTCAACTGGCACCTTAGGCCACTCGGTTTCCGCAAATTTGAGGAAGGTTGGTCCATTTATCCACTTGTTGTTAGGCACGAATTGTGGAGGAAAATGAGCTCTAGTGCCTTCATCCGCTGGATTTAATTTCGACGGAACCCAACGCCACTGACTGATTTGGGTGCTAGACATTATTTCGGCGATTCGGAAGGCTACAAACTCCTTGTGACGGCGAGGATCTGATCGCAGCCAATGTAAAACGGTTTTTGAGTCACTCCAAAATATGCTGTCAGTTAATTGCAAATCGTGGTGATGTACGATGGAGTTATAGAGGCGTATCCCCAAAACGGCAGCTGACAATTCCAATCGAGGTATTGAGATCAATTTCTTTGGGCTGCATCTGGTTTTCCCGCATAAAAACGACACGAAAACTTTGTCATTCTTTTCAATTCGAAGATAGGTGACTGCGCTGAAGGCTTCTTCGCTCGCATCCACGAACGTATGGAGATCTACTTTTGTGGCTCGGGTTAAGTAACGGCTATGACATCTGGGAATCTTTACTTGCGTTATGCTTGGCAGCTCTGCTCTCCACTGCTTCCATCGCAAAAAAACTTCATTTGGAATCGGCTCATCCCATTGAACGCCAAAGCGCCATATTGACTGCAGCAACAGCTTTAGAGGAAGAGCAAAGTTGGCTATCATTCCAAAAGGATCAAATATAGACATTGATATACTGAGAAACTCTCTCTTCGTTGGGCACTTGTCATTCATCATTATGTCTTGGTTGACTCGAGGGAACTTCAAACGAAAAACGATCACGTCTTCAACAGCATCCCAGCACATTCCGAGGACCCTTTCAGTGGTTGCTGAAGCTTCAATATTCATATCGATTGTTTGACCTGGATCGTCTTCATCTTTCACATTGGAAACGAAACGTGACACTTCTTTAGAGCTGGATGTTAAGTTACGTAATTCGAAACCTCCACTTCTGTGTATATCGATAACGGCCTTTGTTACCTCAGTAGCCTCTGAAACACTTTCAAAACTGTCGACGTAATCGTCTACGTAGTGGTGACTGAGTATGGCTTTGACAGCTCGAGGATAATCCTTTACGAACTTTGAAGCGTTGAGGTTCTTAACAAAGTTTGCCGAGCAAGGTGAACAGCTTGCTCCAAATGTCATCACCTTCATGACGTAGACGTCGATTGGCTTGTCTGGATTGTCTCTCCATAGGAAACGCTGCGAGTGCTGATCATCGGGTTGTATTCGGATTTGGTGAAACATTTCTTTTATATCACCTATCACAGCTACAGGCCGTATTCGAAAATTGTATAATACTGCTAACAACGGCACGTTGTTGTCCGGACCCTTTAATAAAAATGAATTAAGTGAAAGGCCGCTTACCTCTGCCGCCGCATCGAATACTAAACGAATCTTTCCTGGCTTGTTGGGGTTTTTTACACCAAAGTGAGGAAGATACCAAGTTTTCGGCATATGTAACTCTACTTCAGCCGAGGTCAATTTCTTGGCATATCCCTTCTCAACGTAGCTGGCGATAATTTGTTTATATGTAGCAGCAAACTCTGGATCTCGTTTCATTCTTGTCTCGAGGTTCAACAATCTTCTCCTGGCTAATGGATAACTATCTGGCAGTTCAGGCTCATCATCTTTCCACAGCAAACCAGTTTGGAATCTGTCATTAACTTTGACTGTAGTTTCGGTTAAAAGTTTTATCGCTCTTTTATCTTTTTCGGTAAACAACTTTTCCGTAGGCACCTTAACTCCAAAATTTTCTATACAAAAATATTCGTCCACGATACGATCCAAGCGTAGGTCTGATCTTCGGAATTTACTGCTGCATAGTGCGATTCCGTTCTGTGCATTACTTTCCAGTCCAGATGCAGCTTTTCCGTAGGCAACCCAGCCTAACTTTGTGCGTACTACAATAGGTCCATCGTTTAGCGAAACCAAAGATTCAAGTGGTGCTCCAAGGTGACTGTTGTCAAGGCCAATGAGTATTTCAGGCTTTGCTTCTTTGTATCCAGCCAGAGGGACCATTGCTTGACTTTTCAACTCTATCTCCGAAGCCGCAAAGGTTTGAGTAGGTAGACATAGACCTTTGACTGTCTGCACTCCGACCATTTGGAATTTTTCGGCGTTTTCATGATCAGCACTTATTTCGATATCCACAACGATCGATCTTCTGGATAGCGTTTCTCGTCCAAGCCAGCGCAGGTTGAGATTCTTGGATTTTCCGCTAAGTTGCAAACGTGTCGCCAAATCAGTGCTCATAATGGTGACGGAAGAGCCTTCATCGAGGAGCGCATAAGTTTGTACCACCTTGCTGCAGTTGTAGAGTCTGACGGGAACCACACGGAAAAGAACCTTAGTATCAGTGACTCCTTCGTCTTTACAATTTAGTATGAGGTTTTGATCATCTGTATCTGCCCTTTCGTTGTTTTCGTTGGTCGTTGTTGATTCCTTTGTTGGTTCCGCTTCATGAAGAGATTGGTGGTGCATCCTAGCACAGTTATTGATATTGCAAATTTTTCGAGCCCTGCATACCCTTACGTCGTGGCCATATTTTAAACATCCGAAGCAAAGCTTATGTCGCTTTACAAATTCCCATTTATTTGGAGTATCTAATTTCAAAAAGCTGCTACATTCTGCTACTGGATGGTGCCTGCCCTTACAATGCCGACACGTGCCGTTAGAAACTGTTGTTGTAGAACTCTGGTTGGTATGCAGGACGTTTCCCGCTCTTGGATTGGATTCCCCTTTTCCTTGAGTTGATGAAGGCAATGATGAAGTAGTGATGACACAGACCAGACGCGCTATTCGGCTCAACCAGTCGTTGAAATGTCTGATGGTAGCATATGGCTGCACGTAGACACTACACTGGGCCCACTCCAACCTTTTGCTCATCGGAAGTTTGCTTACCAATTCATCCAGTAGAGTGGGATTTGCCATGTGCTGTTGCATACCACTCGCCTCCAGAAACACAGTAAGGTTTTGCACCTTCGTGGCAAATGGTATGATAAGTTCTAGTCTGCTCTCTGGGATTTGCGCGACTTCTCTCACCTTCTTTAGCTGACTCTGGACTAAACACTCAGGGCGCCCAAAACGGAATTCCAAACTGGCCATTACCTGTTCGACATTATTGGGATGTATTAATAATGATTCAACAACATCTCTCGCTTCCCCCTTCACGCTTTTCTGCAGACGGAACATGTTTTCTACTTTACTATATCCGAACATGTTCGTGGATTCCATGAATGCCGTGACAAACATCGGCCACTCCTCTGCTTTTCCATGGAACTCTGGTAAATCATGTAGTTTACGGTGGGAACCATACCCACCAGCTGACGATGTCGATGGCTGTTGAATTGGTTGCGCTTGTCGGAATGTAGACTGCGGGACATAGTGCTGGTTTTCCACAGTCTGTAAAGCATTAAGCGGCGGCAAGAAAGTTGGAATCGTGTCGCTGTTATTAGAACTGTATGGTGTAAGGTTCATTGTAGTTACAGGAAAGTGCTGCATCGATGAAGGGTTTGATATTTGCCAAGAATATGGCGCGTACGACGGGCGTGCTATTTGCTCTGTGGACATTCCTCCGAGAAAAGAGGAAGAACTACTATAAATGGGTGCTGTTGCAATCGAAGCGGTCGTAGACGCTATTGTAGCCATCACAGTAGTAGTCACAGAGCCACTGCAGCAGACTACTGTTGCTGCAGTCATAGGTTGAAGCAAAGACGTATTGGTGACAGAAGATGAAGCACTCACATTGGCACTCGCTGAGTCAGATGTGACGGGATTCGGCAGCGCGCTCTGTTTTTGATGCCACTTCAGAAGTATTTCGAGGCGCTGGCGTTCCTGTTTTTCTTTTGCGGCAAACGCTGTGACTGCTTCTAACTTGGCACGCAGTATCTGTAGCTGTTCCTCTATTCCCCCATCATTAACTTGCGTCTCCACAATAGTTGTGTTGGCCTCATCTGCCGTTTCATTGTCGGAAGAACTCATCATCACTCCGGAACTTGCGAGAAGTTTTGCGGCCTGCCTGGTTAACCTTTTATTTGCGTCGAATTCTTCCTGCATTGGCTAATAATTTCCTGGCCGATTGATATCGAACAATAATTTAGTTGGAAATCCACTCAATTCTCCCGATTGTGGCAAAGGAAGTTATGCGGCCAATCAAAATGGTTCTTACGTATAAAATGCACGCACTTCTCCCGATTGCGGCGAAATGTGGAATGGCAACCAATGAAATGATTAGCTTTGACAGCTAGAAATACGCACTTCTCCCGCTGATAATTTGTGGACTGAGGAACCTATTGGAAATAGTAAATTAGCATTGGCGAATTCCTAATTTACATTACTTTTCCTTGGGCGATCAATAGAGTTGACATGGCATGGCGGCGGCTACTCTCGAAAATTCAGCTGTATGTGTCCGCTGGCTGCGGGTTTCTTTAGGAAAAAGAATAAAAATGTCGCCGAGTCCTGAGTAAAGTTGAATGAATATAACAAGTCCTTTCAAACAGTTGTTTATTCTCTAATAATTATAATACAAATATATAAATTAATAGGCAAATGATTTTACAAAACTCACTTTTCGTCAACTTCGTTGGGCTGCTTCTGAACTCGGTGACGGATGGCTGCGGAATGTGAAGGCAAGAGGCGAATTCAATTATTTAAACGTCACAATGACTTAACGTTAGCTCTGTTTCCCCGAGTTCAAAATAAACCCAACTTAGCCGACATCTAGTGGCGAGCTGCTTACTCTAAAGGTGAGTTCACACATTTAATATTTTCGACACATATCGAGAAGTATCAATCCCGTCGAAATTCTAAGAATTTTGTGGCAAGTACTATAATAACGCCTATGTAAAACCAAATTGTTCAGTAGGAAAAATATTTCGATCTTCAATTATTTTTAACAATTTATCCTTCGGTAAGTCGAATAATTTTTTGAAATCATTTTGAATTCTGTAGGATATTCCGTGTTGGCAATTTCTGCAAGCTAATCAAACAACTTCTCTCTTTTCCTAGAGTTTGCTTTCCCATCGAGTACCTACACCGCCGGACAGTGACATAAGCAAGAGAAAAGGAGTTTTCTTCCTGGTATTATCCACGCAACTGCGGCAAAAATCATTTGCTGTCAATTATAGGCCTATAGCATTGCTGCATGTCTACCTAGTACAGGGTCGTTAATTTCGTGGTTTCAAGTTAGTAGCGCTAGCATTTGACACTTCTCAAACTCAGCTATCATTTGAAGTGTCATATTTTAGTTGAATGCCCAAGTAACAATTTGACTTCGGTAAGGTTCAAATTGGTAAATTCTGTAGGCAACCATTTCGATAGGGTCTCTATAGGATTTGTTTACCGAAGTAGACCGATTTCGAAGCAAATGTTTCCAAAATAACTTCTGTACGTCCTTTGCGAAGCATACACGCAGGCTTTATAGAGGGATATGAAATTAAGTTTCGTTAAGATCTCTATAAGACCTCTGAAAATGAGTGAGGAAATGGTGGAAAGTTATTGCTTCGGTAAAGCTTGTGGTTGGAAGTAGAAGCTTCGTTAGAGCTTCTCACAGAAGGCATTATAGAAGCAGTGAAATGCCATGCAATTAACGACTTGCGATTGGAAGTCTTAACGAAATTCTGAAATTTGTATCAAGTAGTTGAGATTTACCACTGCAACATTATTATGACGAATTAGCCTAGGGGTTGTGTATTGGAGTACTACGCAGCAGGACTCATGTTCGATTCTCAGTGCGACCCGTTGTAAGTAAAATATAAATTATATACGGGGAGTATTCACTGAACGAAAATTGCAAAGAGTCAATTATAGTAGATAGATAATCATTATATTAATACGTGAACATCCAAGCTTTCCGTACGCTTTTTTGGCATTTAATATGAAATGAGGAGAATGAAACTTATCTTATTTGAAAGGTGCTGTGCCATAGATGTGCACAAACACAAAATCGTGGGTATATGTCGCCATTAAGACTGGTAAAATTAAGTTAAGACTTCCCCATACAAAACAGGTACTAAAAGGATTTTGGTGACAATCAAGTTTTCGCTGTCATGTTTCCATAGTAACGTATTTAATCATCTAAGATTAGAACCTGTTGAAGAGAATCATTAACCCATAAAGGTATGCAATTTACCTGCCCCTAAAAATAAGCAATAATTGTAAGAAATTTATTAAGGGGAATTATTTATTATTTTTTGTCGCCACTATATTACCATAGTAACGTACCTATTAAAAACATAAATCATTTTAGATTAGAATCTGTTTCCGATGGAGCAGCTCATTTACGTATTTTTTAACTTTCTCCATTACGTAGTTAGTAAGAGAAAGATATTATTTTTGTGCAAAATTTCGGACTCGAGATATTAATCAATTCTGATATAACGATGATCGATGATAGAGGAAATCAAAAAAGTGGATTGCAAAATTCTGTCCGGTCTGTCGGTCTGTCCGTCCTTCCACAGGCTTACAGCCTAAAAGGCTTCCCGGATTACGTTCGAACTTCGGATTTGAAGTTTTTGGGCTTACAGTTCGGGAGGTGTTTTTTTTTTGCAAGGTAAACTCAATATTAATGGTACTTCCTATATACAATTTTCGTACCAGTTTGATTTGATCGAAAACGGCTCTAACGATTTCAACCAAAATTGATACTTAAGATTAAGTAGGTGAGGTCACCATGACTGCGTACCCAGTTTTTGCCTAAAAATTCGAACAACGGTACTTTTAAAATTTCGAAATATCCCGAAAACGCTGTTGTGAGCCAGGGTCGAGCCACAGGGGCAACTTCGATATGGGCAAGGAGGGCGCGGCATGCTTGTGGTTGCTCGGCTAAAGCTCGTCGGACGGGGGTGTTCTTGCCCCCTTGCCACATATCACCTGCTCAACAAACTTTTTATCCATGCCAAAAGAAATGAAAAAGAAGAAAGAGAGAGAAAGCTACTCTAAGCAGACTGCGGACGGACTTCAAAAAAGGTAGGACAGAAAAGAAAGAAAGAAAAGGAAGCAAAAATGCTCCAAGGACCTATGCCAATACCCCTGAGGGAGGACGGGAAAGAACCGCGAAACTAATCCTAACTATCCTAAACTATACCTAATCTAACCTAACTCTAAAGCTAGGCCCTATACTACTACTACACTAACTTAGAACTAGGCTAATCTAACCCTAAACGCAACTTTCCTTCCCATTGTCCCTCCAGGGTAAAGGTTCATCATGAACCCGAGACTTGCCAGATGTTGATGGCACGGAATGGCCAGCCCACCCTTATGTTCAATGACATAATCCAATCGCTATCACTCCGGCCGATGTTGTGAGTGATAGCCCCTCGATGTTTCCGCCAGTCACAATCTACATCCGAAAGAATGAGCGAAGTAAGTCGTCACGTCATGTCGTCGCAGTTCGTGAACGTCGCGTTACGTCATCGTCTAACCATAGAAGGACGGCCTTCCCATTACTCCACACACCGAATGCTATTTGGAGCTTAACCGCACATTATCTCAAATAGTTCCCACACAAAAATTAAGAATCATTAGCTACAATATCGGAAATAGTGCCAATTTATTGATGATACCAATATCAAAACTCTAGCAAATTATAAAAAAAACTAACCAAAAATGAATGGGTAAAAATGGGCAAAAGAAAAATTCAAAAAAAAACTTAAATCTAAAAAAAAAAATTCTGCACTTAACACTATCTTCACTATCTACTACTAAAATTCAATAAAAATATATATAAAAAAAAAAAAAAATTACTCACGTTTGCTAAATCGTCCCCCGTTGTTCTGGCGCCAGCACAAGAAGAAACGTAGATTTCCAATTTCCAAATATGGCTTAAAACTACCCGCGAACAAAAGAGCAAAAATGCTAAACGCAGAATTGTAACCACTACTACTAAAATTAACTATGCCTAACCTTAATCCCTAACCTTACTCTAATTGATATTCAAAATCAAATTCACAAAATCTATACAAAGCTAAAACTAAAAAAAAAACACAATTGGCACTTCACAAAAAAAAATCTTGTTGCTCCTCCTGTTGGATTGTTGGTTCCCCGTTTTGGTGGGACACTGTGCTTTGTGCAGGGTGGCGGAGCACCTTGCCTTCACCACCACTATTCCGTTGGGGGGTTATGTCCAATTGATGTTTTTTGTTGGTTTAGATGTATTGTGTCGGTTTTGTCGTATTTTGTTGATGTTTCGTTAGGGGGGAATGCTTTCCCGCGTCAAACCTGCCGCCGCAGAAAAATTCCGGTATGCTTGTCGGACCGGTAACCGAGGGGGAGACCGCTATGAGACCGCTGGCCCTTTGTATCGCTCGTTGGGTTCCGTTTGGCTTGGAACAAAAAAATTTCCAAGCCGAGCAACGGGAGCTAGGACGCCAGCCAACAACGGAGACGTCAAGATTCTCGTCTACCGTGAGTATCCTTCTCTGTAGCAGTCTTTTTTTTGCTCTTGGATTTTCCTCCAATTCCACCCCCTTCTTAGTCTAGGCGTTTCATTGTCTATGCAAAAATCGATTGGCTATCATTAATTGCTTTCGCAAAGAATATATTAATTGAAATTTACCTTTGTAATGGCTAATTCCAGAATTTCCACACGAGGGGATATTTTCTTTTGTTCGCAACTGTGCGATATTAGACAAATTTTTCCAGCTATAGGGCAATGACCGCTCGCTCTGATCATATGGCTGATTGTGGGCTCGTCGCACAAAAGAAAACGCAAACTCTGTTGCACAAATTTCCCCTCCCTTTGTTTTTAAGTCTTTCCTATTTCTATCTTTGTTTTGTCAATACGTCCTAATCGCTTACTTCCTCTATTTTCGTCTATTTCTTTCTTTTAATATTATTATTCTTGTATTTGTGTCCTACTTACTGTTTTCAGTTTTCCCTCTTCTTCTTATGAGAGAGAGTCAAAATAGAGCTTAAGAGAAAGCTGTCTGTCTTCCTTTTTGTCATGTTCGTCAAGTCAGTCTTTACCTCTGTCATTCTACATGAATCATATAACAAATACCTACACTCAATCATACATAAAAATAAATAAATAAATAAATAAAACATAAATAAATAAACATAAGCTACAATGTAACGATCACATATTACATTGATGGAGTGCAACAGACAGAACTGCGCGAAACGGCACAGACGGAATTGGAACGAAACAACTACCAAAAGGAGAAACAAAACTTGACAAATTTTGCAAAATGCAAAACGTCAAAACAGAAAAGCATGGGGACATCGGATGGACATATTTTTGGTAAGGAACTTTATTTTATTGATTACCGAATATTTATTCGATTTTTCCTTTCAGGTGGGTGGTATAAACATTTAATCAGGTACGTAGAATATTTTAATATTGGAGTTTGCCTGTCAGGATGTAAATTTCATGGAAATTTCCCTCGGTAAACTCCAATCGAGATTTTTGTTTACATCCGTGGTACTAATAAAAATATTTTTTTTTCTCTTTTACAGGTAGGTAATCTACGATGCAAATAATATATGTCCCCGTAACAGGCTCGACGACGTTTGCTGAGTGGTCGTGAGGCAAACGGCCTCGTTAAAATAGGGGTCCTTATTACCTTTGGAAGGTTACCAATTCAATACACGGGATTTGGCGTGTGATTTCGCGACCCTGGCTGAAATACCAACGTGGGGTAAGGGCTCACGACCCTGAAAACATTCTGCGTTTGCGCCTCCGCAATAGAATTGGCAAGTACCTGTTGTGTGTATCTAAGTTACGTATAATAAAGTGTGTTTGCTATTCGGTTGTGAATCAGATTATTGTGTCTTTGATTGTGGAATAGTTTGCAGTGAGTTTATCACAGATCTATAGGGGAAGAAGGTAGTGCACTATGTGATACGCAAGAACACAACAGATAAAATAAATAAATAAATAACTATGTTAAATAATAAATAAGTAAATAGACTGTAATAAATAAATAAACTCTGATAAATAAATAAATAAACTCTGCTTAGTAACTAAATAAATAAATAGATAAATAAACTCTGCTTAGTAACTAAATAAATAAATAAACTCTGATAATAAATAAATAAATAACATAGAAGACATAACAAAGTGCAAATATCACAGCTAATCTAGTAGGCAACGACAGACATGAGTGCGTCAAGATTATTCCCTACGAATGTAGATCTTTGGCATGGTATACACCTGCCTTTTCTCCATTGACGTTACCAACTTCGTACAGCGAGTTGCCAATTGTTTTGAGGATAATTCCTCGTATAAATTTCGGTCCTAATTTCGCGTTATAATCATCCACTTTGTTACTTTGTTTAAAGTTTCGTCGGTATATGATTTGACCGACTTTATATTGCACGTCCCTACTTCGAGTATTATAAATCTTTGTGGATTTTTCGTGAGCTATCCCTAAGTTCTCGAAGATTTTGTCCCTTATCAGTTGGAGTTTGTCATTTTTGCTTATGATATCTGCGTTCATGTCTTTGATGTTATCCAGTCGTCTTAGAATTTCGTAAGCACTAGCGTGCTGAATCATATGGGTGCCGAACACCGCATAATAGGGTTCAAACATGATCGCATCATGCACCACACTCCTCAACGAAAACGCTGCGTCGCTAACATGTCGGTCCCAGTTCTTCTGGTCATCTTTCAGGTAGGACCTGATCTTGGCTAGGACCGACCTGTTAACTCTTTCCGACGCATTCGCCTGAGGCGAGTAGAACGCGGTGCGAACATGTTTGACTCCGTACTTCTCTAAAAAGCTGGCAAACAGTTCTGAGATGAATTGTTTGCCGTTGTCTGAATGGATAAATTCTGGCACACCAAAGACATGAAACACATTTTCTTCTAAGTATTTAACTACCTCAGCTGCCGTTGCCTTCCTAATAGGTTTTAGAAATACAAATTTGCTAAAGTGGTCAAGTACTATAAAAATGTGAGTATGTCCGTTTCTTGTCCGAGGGTAGGGTCCTAAAAAATCTATATATAGCCGCTGAAAAGGTCGCTCAGTAATAGTCTGTTGTCCCATCGGCGGTCGAGATATTACGTTGAGAGGCTTATTGCACTTACATATATCACAGTTTTTTACACATTTTTGTACGTCGGTAGCCATGCCAGGCCAGAAATAAAATTGCCTCAATTTGGCTAAAGTTTTGTGGATGCCTCCATGTCCTGCTGAAGGCGAATTGTGTGCGGATTCCACAAGGCTCCCACGCAACTCCTTTGGAATCCACAGCTTCCAGGCTCTATCTTCTTGTATAGCGTCGCCTGTTCGTATTTCTGTTCGTTTATATACAAATCCATCCGAAACGCAAATGTCGGGAAGTTCGTCTTGTCTGTCGGTCACGGTTTTCCTTAACTCGTCATACTCTTCCGATGAAAAGAACGCTGAGCCAAGGTCCACCTGCAGTATGTCAGTTTCGGGATTGAGTTCCTCCATATGGACTCGGGAGAGTGTGTCAGGGACTACGTTTTGGACACCCTTCCGATGCTCGATATTAAAGTCGAAACCCTGAAGCTTCAGGCTCCATCTGGCCAAACGACCAGATAGATCCTTCTGCGTCATAAGCCACTTTAAGCTGGCATGGTCCGTAATGATCGTAAAAGGTAGTCCTTCAACGTAGGCCCTGAACTTTTTTACGGATAAAACTGCCGCATAGCATTCAAGTTCCGTCACGCTGTAATTTCGCTGGGCGGAATTCAGCTTCTGGGACATGAATGCTATGGGTCTTTCATTATTTTCCTCATCCATCTGGAACAACACACTCCCTACTCCCATTGTCGATGCGTCACATTGTATGTAGAAGCGTTTCGTGAAATCTGGATTTGTTAGAATGGGCGCTGACACCAAAGTCGCCTTAAGCTTTTCGAACGCGTGAAGCGCTTCCTCAGTCATTTTGAAGGTCAGTCCTTTTTTAAGGCAGTCGGTCATTGGCGAAGATAGGCCTGAGAAGTTTGGTATAAATCGCCTGTACCAGCCTGTCATTCCCAGAAACCGCCGGAGTTGCTTGGGAGTCTTAGGGACCGGAAAGTCCTCGACCGCCGATACCTTGTCCGGGTCAGTTCGTAAGCACCCATCGCCGACGATATACCCTAGATACTTAATTTCGCGGTAACAGAACTTACTCTTCTCTACATATATTGTGAGCCCCGCATTTCTAAGACAGCTTGCTACTTCGACTAGCGATCTGGCGTGTGATTCAAAATCTGGAGAGCAAACCAAGAGGTCATCGAGATAGACAAAGACATACTCTCTCAACCGAGCGGGTATGACCTTGTCCATTAGCCGACACATTCTCTGAGCGGCATTACACAATCCGAACGGCATCACGGTGAAGTGATACAACGGCCGCCCAGGGACTGTGAAAGCTGTCTTCTCCCTCGATCTGCGCTCCAGAGGAATCTGCCAGAACGCGTCTTTGAGGTCGATGCCTGAAATATATTTGGTGTCCTGAAGCCTACTCAAAAGTCCCTCAATGTGTGGAAGGGGATATGCGTCCTTTTTTGTTACCGCGTTTACCTTCCTAGAGTCCAGGCACAGTCTATTCTTGCCGGGTTTTCTCACCAACACCACCGGTGAGCTCCAAGCGCTATTGCTCTCCTCGATGACTCCTAGTGAAATCATCCGATCTAACTCGTCATATAGGAGCTTCTGAATCGCTGGTGAGATTGGGTAGTGCCTTTGTTTAATGGGAATCTTTTCGTCTTCCACCTCGATGATATGCTCTTCGAGGTTGGTTTTACCCAATCCCATCGTTGCGAATGAGGGGAACAATTGCTTGATTTGCTCGAGTTGATGTTGTTGTGCTGGTGAGAGTGCCTGGACCGGTGTTCGTTCTTCCGTCGGCGATGGGACGTCCAGTTCGTCTATAATATTCGGAGCGACCTTAAATGCCCTCCAAAAATCTACGCCTAAATATAACACCTGCTGTAGACTGGGCACCACGTACAGTTCTAATTGGTGAGACTTTCCCCCCCATGAGACTAGTGTCTTGAATCGTCCTAGTATTCTCTGGTGGTTTCCGTCAGCTGTTTTTATATCTGTTGTCATGTTCTTTATCTTAATATTGTGTCTGTCAAGGAATTCTAAGGCTCCCTTTCCAAGACAGCTTATCGAAGCTCCACTATCCAATAGGCCCAGGAGCTCTTCGTTCTCTACCTTCACCTTTGCGTAGGGCCTATTGTCGTCCGTTATTGTAATTACCGAAGATATTATGTTTTTCATTCGTCGTCTATTTATTGCACAATGTTCCCTAAGCTTTTTGATTTTCTTATAATTCCTAGTCATTTGTATTTGCCGCGTCACTTCTTCTCCAAAAATTCGCTTTCTAGCTTCGTTATAAAATATTAGCCTTTCATGAAGGCTCTTCTTCTGTGGGAGATCTTTTATGCGAGGGGACTCGCGCAATGCTGGATCTCTTTTCAAGATCTGAATCCGTTGAGGAGATCTGAATTCTCCGGGAGAGATGGTCCCATCAGCGGGTTGCTCCCGGATGTCCCGCTGACCTTCATGTTTCCCTGACATTTCTCACATTGGAAACTGATGTTACCCTGACCGCAACTGAAGCAGGTCAGGGCATGAAAATTTGACGGGCACGTCGGTGGAATCGCCGTTGGCGTTCTTGCAGCGTCTACTCTCGTAGTCTTGTTCTGGTCAGTTCGGTGTGTCTTGTCCGTTCGATTGTAGGTTGTCGGTCTGTTTGTTCTTGTTGGTTGGAGAGCAGCAATCTCCAAGTCATCGTCTTCTTTGTCCTCTTGCTGGTCGTGATAGGGATTATTCCCGAGGAAATCGTCGACTTCCGAAACAGTTCGTCTGTATTTTTGGTCCCTAGTCGTCAAATGTCGTTCCGCTCTTCTGGCTTCCTCCCTAAGATCTTGGATGGTCCTAATGGAGCATCCAAAGATGAGCGTAGCTACTCGGTCCTTTATGTTTTGTCGTAATATGTCAACTAAGTCACGCTCGTGAGGTCTGTTCGTCATCTGTAGTGTCATTGCTCGTACGTCACTGTAGAATTCGTCGAAAGTCTCATGGGGTTGCTGCCTACGGTCCATGATCGACCTCAAAATTTCGTGGTCCCTCCTATTTTGCCCAAATTGCCTAATTAATTCTTGTTTAAGGTCGTAATAGTTGAGCCCTTCATCTGCCTGGTTTTCTTCAAGATATTGCCAGAGCCATCGTTCTGCTTGGCCTGACACAAGGTGGTGGAATTGCGAGAATAGTTGGCTTTCTGATAAGCCATTTTGACGTTGGAGTGTTTCGACTCGAAAGATGAAACTTTCAACGGACATGGACTTTGAAGTCCCATCGAATTTAACGCCCCATTTGTGGACTGGCGTCTCAAATTTCCGCCCAGGGTCTCTGAAAAACGGCTGTTCTGACCGCGAGAAAGCATTCGAAGGTTGTGGTTGTTGTTGCCTAGTCGTGTCGTGAAGACAGTCGGTCGGCCGTGCTGCCATCGAGAGTTCCAGGTTGCCGATTCTTTGATTGATGGCCGTCATGTTTTTTTCGAAGGTGACCATCATCATTTTCATGCTGCCGGCGAAGGCAGCCATGACTTCCCCTGGACTCTCTTGTGCAGCACTGGTGACTAAGTTGTGTATCGTTCGTTCATCGTCCTCTACCTGGTTCTGTCCTTGTTCGTATACGTCGTCTTTGTTGGAGGTAGTTTGGTCTCGTATAATTCCCCCAACGGCTCCTGCTTCCTGTTCGTCAAAGGTCCTCGTTGTTTGCAGTTTTGTCATTGCGTTCTGTCGTGGCATTGGCACTCGTTGTTGAGTTGAAGATGCTGCCAATAGCGGCTGGTGTCCTAGACTTTTGTTCCGTTCTTTCGGGTGGGCTTGTTGCTCCAACTCCGATTCTTCTAGGATCACCGTGTTTGGGACCGCTGTTTTCTTGTACGTCGAAGATGTCGAGTCTTTTCCTGTTCGTTGTTGTTGGCTGTCGTCTGTACTGAAATGAATAAAATCATGTGAGTACATGGTCATGTCCGTTATGTCGTATCCAGTCGATGTTGTTGCAGGAGTTTTTCCATGTACTTCCCTATTTCGGGAAGTACTATTGGCCAGAGGTGGGCGGCCTGAATAGGGTTCCCAATTCAAGGTCGTTTGGTGATCTGACCCATGACCCCCTGATCGGCTATCCATTTTTATGAAAGAAGCTCCTAGTTGTTCACTTTAGTTGGGATTCGATTTTTGATTTTAGGTGAACTCAGTGTAGTTTAAATTCATAAATTGATAAAAAAAAATTAAATTATAAGGGTTAATATTCAAAAAGGTAACTTGCTATTTTGATATTTTCCTATATGGTTCCAAAATAGGCCTAATTTCCTAAAACTTCACTTTGGAATTTCAGATTTTTTTTGGTGTAGAAACTAAATTTGTATTGGGTTTTTATAGAGATGGTGCATTGGTGTGTGGACTTATGTTCAGGTTTTCCGCAAAACCTATCTATGGTTTACTGTCAGTTAGTCTGTACTGTCCTAGGTTGTATGATCGTTTCTCAGAAAAGACGAATTGTGACTGGTGTCTCAGATCCATGACGAGTGCTGAAGTAAATCCTCTCCGCTCCGCCACAACTTGTTATCTGGCAATCCCAAATACAAGGATGACAGAGTATCGAGTAGTTACTACAACACGATCAAAGCTTCCAGATCAATAACCACGCCTCACATGGGGTCGGGTTGTGGACCCTCTACCCACGGATAGCAGTCAGTGATTAACCTTTCCACCTCGACCTTGTTCTCGAGTCTACAATACACTTCCGACTGCCTCACTCATCCTCCGACTCCACGTCTGAGGATAGGCAAGCAGTCATCAGCATATCGCAGAGACAAGATTTTTCTCTTCGACCTTCCACAGACTTCAGGCTACCTCACGAGATCGCTTGGCTACTCGCCCAGTGATTGGATAGCCGCCTTCTATCTGCTTTAGGAAGAGGAGTTCAAACAGTCCTTGAAGATTTGATTGGATAGTAAAGTAAAAAAAAATTAAGAAAATTGAAAACTAAAATCGCGAAGACTATTGCAAGTCCAAGGCAATGACTTTCTTATTGAAAATCATCCCCTTGGAGTCGCAATCGGTCTAGCCGGTAAAAACGTTGGGCGCCATTGTTGTGAGCCAGGGTCGAGCCACAGGGGCAACTTCGATATGGGCAAGGAGGGCGCGGCATGCTTGTGGTTGCTCGGCTAAAGCTCGTCGGACGGGGGTGTTCTTGCCCCCTTGCCACATATCACCTGCTCAACAAACTTTTTATCCATGCCAAAAGAAATGAAAAAGAAGAAAGAGAGAGAAAGCTACTCTAAGCAGACTGCGGACGGACTTCAAAAAAGGTAGGACAGAAAAGAAAGAAAGAAAAGGAAGCAAAAATGCTCCAAGGACCTATGCCAATACCCCTGAGGGAGGACGGGAAAGAACCGCGAAACTAATCCTAACTATCCTTGTTCGACTTTGAACTTGAAAAGGTTTTCCGGTTCTTTTAAGAAAAATATATTCAGTTACAAACTGTTCAAAACTGATGAAATAAAAACCACCGCTTATCAAAACGTTATAAACTGAATTCATTTATTACCACAAACTTGATGGCTTTATATATGACAAATTATTGTTTATATACAAGACAAGTGCTGTCACATATATGGAAGGTATTCTCGACATGGCCAGCTGTTGGTTGCTGTGACGTCATCGCGTTCGCTTTTGTGGAATCCAACATTCTCCCCCACCGATGAGCGAAGATCATCAATCATTAGTTTGCCGGTATTGCTTTGCCCCTTGTGCTTTCACATAAATGTTGCTTCTTAAACTCTCAATGACGTACGTACATGAATATCCATGCGTTTAAGTACATGAAAAGAAAAGACTCTTGATTACTTTGCTTACATATAGACAAACAATAACAAAACAGTAATGCAAACAGAAGAGTAAACAGAAAACAGACATGGGAACAAGACTGTTCATTAGTTTTACGCAAACAACAGTTCTTGTGCGCTCTGTGGTGATATTGTTGTTGTCGATCGAAACGATTCTGCTGGTCGCTGCTGCTGCTGTGTGAATCTTCGTTCGTTGTGTGGTAGCGGTGCATTGCGTAGCAAAAACAAAAAAAATCAGTCAGTTGACTTCAATCGATGCAAATCGTTTGGTGGTGGTCGTCGGTGAAGTGCGCGAATTAAATCGAGTGTTAATATTGTTTGAAATTAAGAAAATACATGATTTGTGATGTGTTGATGAATAGTTCATGTGAGTATTATTAATTTGAATATTATTAAATTTCCTTTTCTTTTAAAATTATAGTGTTATATGTGTTTTTTTTTTTTTTTTTTTTGGTTTTGTTTTGTTTTATCATTTTTTTTTTTGTGTGATGCGTCCCTCGGTGGTGTGCATGAGAGTATTTCGTTTCTCTGTAGTTGATTGTGCGTTATAATTGTGTGTGTGTCGTGTGGTGTGTCCCTCGTTGGTGTGCAGTGTGCATTTTGTTTTCTGTGTCGTTTGTTTGTAGAGAAACAAAATGGAAGTGGACTGTATTCTTTGGACGTGTGGTGCTTGTGTTGGGTTTGGATATTGTGTGGTGCATGAGAGCGCGACCGTTTTCCGTGTTGGTTTGAGGGATTTTCATTTTATTTATTTTTCTGAGTTAAGTTGTGTTGTGTTGTAATCGGTATGAAGACAGTAGGGTGCATGAGTTTTCATACAGATTTTATTTAGTGTTTACAATTATGAATGATGTTATTATTATTAAATTTATGTGTTGTATGGTGCTGTTGGAGGACGCAGGTATATATATATTTGGTTTTTCATTATTATTATTAGTTGTTTTATTTTATGTCTAGTGTTGTTTGTTCTTTTGTATTGTTGCACGGAAGAGGGCATAGTTTTGTTATTGGTCTGCGGAATTCTCCTTGCTGCGTTTTGACCTTGACCACTCGTATCAGTTTGTCTGCTCCAGGGTAGGTTTCAATTACGCGGCCTAAACTCCATTTAGCAGGGGGAAGCCGTTCGTCACGGATGAGTACCAAATCGCCCTCCTTTAGCTGCGGTTGTGGTTTTAGCCATTTTGGACGATGTTGGAGACGACTCAGGTACTCAGTTTGCCACTGCCTCCAGAATGTCTGCAAATGGGCTTGAATAGCTTTCCATCGGTCAGATAAATTCTGCTTTCCTATAGTTAGGTCCGTTTCGGGAACTGTAAATAAACTTTCTCCAATTAAAAAATGTGCCGGTGTTAACGCTTGAAAGTCCGAAGGATCTTCTGTCAGGGGACAGAGGGGTCTCGAATTAAGACACGCTTCGATTTGTGTTAAAAGCGTGGCGAGCTCCTCGTAGGTAAGTGTCCCATTACCCAAAATCCGTTTCAAGTGGAATTTGACGCTCTTTACGCCTGCTTCCCATAATCCTCCAAAGTGGGGAGAAGCAGGGGGAATGAAGTTCCACTTTGTTCCTTCGGTTGCCAAGACGTTGGCTATTTCGTTGTAGTCTGTTGTTCCGTTTTTCAAGAGTCGACGTAGTTCAGAGTCGGCTCCTATAAAGTTTGTGCCACAGTCACTATATATTTGTGCGCAGACGCCACGCCGCGCTGCGAATCTGCGGAAAGCAGCCAAAAAAGCCTGAGTTGTTAGGTCGGTGACAGCTTCGAGGTGAATTGCTTTGGTGGCCAAGCAAATAAAAATGGCCAAGTACGCTTTGTGGCACTTAGCTCCACGACCTTTCCAAGCCCTAATGTTGATGGGGCCTGCATAGTCAACTCCAGTATGGGTGAAGGGTCTTGACATTGTGACTCGAGGTGCAGGTAATTCTCCCATCAACTGTTGAGACTTCCGGGCCTGGAATCTGTAGCAAGTGACGCAGCTGTGGATGTGCTTTTTTACAGCTCTTTTAAGCCTGAATATCCAAAATTTGTTTCTCAGGTGTGCCATCATCAATTGTATCCCTCCGTGCAGTGTTTTCAGATGGGCCTCACGTATAATTAACTCTGTTAACGGGTTACTGGGGTCCAAGATAACAGGGTGTTGTTGATTATAGCCAATGTTTGCTTGGCTGAGTCTTCCGCCGACTCGGATTATACCGTGGCCGTCTCTAAATGGATTTAAAGATCCCATCCCTCTTATTTTTTCGATGCCATTTGGAAACATCTGCCTTTGTGCTATCCGAATCAGTGATGTTGTGGCTTCGTCGAGTTCCGTTGGTGTAAAAGGTACACAACTGCCCTTTTGTGTATTTCGAGTGCGATTGCGAAATTTATATTGGTGTTGACGAAAGATGTGGATAAATTTCTGGCAATACGCAACAATCCTTACCAACTTTTGGAGAGCTGAAGCCTTGCTGATCAGTTGCAGAATTGAGTTGTCTTCTGCATCCACTCGGAGACAACGCGTACGCTTCTGCCCTTCTTCGGTTGTCAGATTCTTTGGCTGAGTCGGCATCTGGAAATCCCACGATGTTTGCAGAAATGACGGTCCATTCCACCATAAACGTTCCTTTATGAGCGCCGAGGGCAGTACTCCCCGGGAGGCTAAATCTGCTGGATTCTGCTCTGTTGGAATGTGTTTCCAAATGGCCGAACTCGTAAGCCTCTGAATCTCTCCAACTCGATTCCCGACAAAGGTTTCCAAACGTGTTGACGGCGATCTTATCCAACAAAGTGTGATTGTTGAGTCGGTCCATGCATGAACTCTTGCTCCAGTTAGATTAAAAATCCTTGTGACATGGCTGAGAAGCCTCGCTAGGATGACTGCTCCGCACAGTTCCAGTCGAGGAATGCTCACTGGCTTAAGTGGAGCGACGCGAGTTTTGGATAGCAAGAGACTCATGTGGACAGAACCATCTTCACCCAGTAATCGCATATAGACGGCTGCGCCGAAAGCCTTCTCCGATGCGTCTGAAAAGCCGTGAATTTCTACGTTTGTGTAGTTTTGTGTCAATTGCACCCATCGAGGCAACCGAATCATATTGATTGCTTCCAAGTCTTGGAAGTATAGATTCCAGCTTTTTTCCAGCTCTTCGTCAATAGGCTCGTCCCACGTCATCTTCTTTGCCCAAAGTAATTGTAGAAAGCACTTTGCTTTTATGACGCACGGTGAAATCCAGCCCATTGGATCAAAGAGCCTGGCTATGGTGGACAAAATTGATCTTTTGGTTGCTTTTGGATGACTTGGTGGAGAATACTTGTACCGGAAGCTATCTGTATTAGGATGCCAGTGAATCCCTAGCATTTTGAGCTGTCCCGAACCTTCTGAAGGGAATGAAAATGCCGCCTCCCGTTCATTTAAAGGAACCTCCTTTAAAAGGCCCACAGTGTTGGACGCCCACTTGCGTAGGTTCAAACCAGCTGATCCCAGTGTTGCTTTCACTTCCCTTATCTTCATTTCAGCTTCTTTGATGGTGTCCGCTCCAGAAATGAGATCATCCACATACATCTCCTCTCGGATCATCGTCGCTGCTCGTGGAAATTGAGGACGTACCTCTTCTGCCAGAAAGTTTAAGGTGCGGATAGCCAAATATGGAGCAGAAGCTGTGCCGAAAGTGACTGTTCGCAGTCGGTAGATTTTGACAGGCTCAGATGGATCCTTTCGCCACAAAATCAACTGGTAAAATGAATCCTTACCGGTCACCCAAATTTGACGGTACATTTTCTCGATGTCGGCTGTGAAAGTGTACTTATACAGTCTCCATCTAAGAACAATGTCGATGATGTTGTTTTGCAGCGCTGGTCCAGTCATAAGCCTGTCGTTAAGTGACGTTCCATCCGATGTTTTGTAGGACGCATCGAAAACTACCCTCAACTTTGTCGATGAACTGCTCTCCTTTATAACTGCGTGATGTGGCAGAAAATAGTGTGGTATGTTTTCCAACATTTGCTCGTTGACTTCGCTCATATGACCCATCCGTAAGTACTCTTCAATGCAGTTAACGTAGTCCTTTTGTAAATTTTTGTTTTTTATTAGACGTCCTTCCAGCTGCTTGAATCGTTGAAGAGCTCCTTCTTTAGATCGCCCGAGTATTGGATAAACACCTCCTTTGAAAGGGAGGGCAACTTCAAACCTGCCATCTGCTGCGCGCTTGATATTGTTCAAGAAATGTGTCTCGCATGCGACGTTTTCTGGAGTTTCGGGTGTTTGAAACGGTGCTTCTTCCATTTCCCAGAATTTGCGCATATCAGTATCAAGGTTGCATATTTGATGAAAGCTTTTGACAGGCTGTGACGTGATTGGAACACGTCCGAAGAGAATCCATCCGAATTTGGTGTTTTGTGCTACAGGCAAATTTACATTATTTGGCCTCACCAACTCTGGCAAGAGAATGTCAGCCAACACGTCACCGCCTAGCAACAAATCAACCTTGGCTGGCTTAAAAAATGATGGGTCGGCTAAGCTCAAGCCGTCGAGATGTTTCCAATCAGCAACTGGAACTGTTCGGGCCGGAATATGCCCAGACAGCGACTTATAGACGAGAGCCTGTGCGTTGACTACAAACGTTGAATAATGGGACCCAATTGTAATATCAACGATTTTATTACATGTGCCGCTGTTGACCATACCTAGCCCGGACACCTCGACAAAGGTTGATTTGTGTCTCAAACGTAGTAGTTGAATTGCTGACTCAGTAATAAAAGATGCCTCAGAACCAGAATCCAATAATGCACGAAGTGAAACAACTTCCCCAGACGAACCGCTAACCTTGACAATAGCTGTGGCCAACATCACTTGGGTGTTCGTGTGTGGCACAGAATGGTATGTGTGGACGGATTTGCTGCAACACGGCTGATCTTCAATCGGGAGTTGAACATTCGATGCATCTCGTTGATTTGGAGGATGTCGTTCAGTATTTGGTGGCTTGAAACTCGGAGCATTGGGATTAATGGCAGAGGTAAGACAATTTGCATTTTGTTGTTGAGAATTTTGGTTAAAATTTGATGTATTATAGGGGTGAGAGTGCGACATGTAATTGGTTTGTGGAGACGAATTGTGCAATAACGAATGATGGGGCTGCTGACAATAATAACATCTACGGGTACTTGGACAACTTTCAGACAAATGGCTATAAGCTAGACAGTTCCTACACAAACCTAGCTTAGAAATAGCTTGACAACGATCGTTAATACTCATTTTAAGAAAACGGTTACATTTGCGGATGGCATGTTGACCTCTGTCGCACAACTTACAGGTAAATTTGGATTTGGCTGCCTGTGCGTGAAAGGCTTTTCGTTGAGGGACCTTCTTTGATGGATCAAGAGTCGTTTTTTCCTGCTGGTAACAAACAGCCTCGAGAGTACGGAACCTCGATTCCAGAAATTGTTTAAACTCCGCAAGCGTCGGTAGCTCCTTTGTGTTTTCCTTTGATCCCAGTTTCTCCTCCCACAGCTGCTGCGTTTTCGGAGGTAATTTTTGTAGCAAAACGTAAATTATTATCACATCCCAATGTTGGACAGGCACTTTTAAATTACTTAGGCTGTGAACTATTTCAGTTGAGGTATCCAGCAGTTCCTTGATGGCTTCAGATCGTTCCTGAGTTACTGAAGGTTGGTTAAACAGGCACTTCAACTGTGTATTAACCAGAAAGCGTTGATGATCATACCGGTCTTCCAAAATAGCCCACGCCTTAACATAATTGCCGTTGGATATAGGTAAATGCGACAATATTTTCTCCGCTTCACCCGAAATACTTGTTTTCAGATAATGCATTTTTTGTATTTCAGACAACGACGAGTTATGGTGAACAAGGGAAACAAAAAGATCACGAAAACCCCTCCATGATTCGTAATTGCCAGAAAAAACAGGTACCGGAATATTTTTCAACTTAATGTCTGAGCTTTGAGTAGACAGAGTGACATTCGGACTTGTTTCTTTGACCTCAACCACCTTCACTTTGTCCATTGCGTCTAGCAGACTCGCACGGTAATCGAAATATAATTCACGAATTTTTTCATACGTCTCCTCTATTTGGACACATTTGTCCTCTTCACCATCAGACAGCGACCCTATGCACACCTCATAAATCTCTTCTGCTGATTCCATGGATTTTTCCAATAACGACATACGACCAGACAAATAATTTGCAGTACGAGCGTTGGAACCCTTTTTTCCAAAATTGGCGATGTCTTTCTCCAATTGAGTAAGTGCTCGTGCAAGTTTATTTTGTTTCATATTTATGTATGTATGGATTTTCAGATAAATACAAATAAAATGGTAAATGCACTTACTGCGAATTCCTGCAACTTCGGGTCTGGTGTTCAATCAACGATCGTCTCACGATGATGGCGGCACAAACAGCACACAAAAAGGACAGCAAAAATCAGCAAAATTCTCCAAAGGTTGAAGTAAATCTAATTTATACGATGCAGCACACAAATTGCACACAAAAGAACATACAAAATTTATATCCGCAAAAACTTGTTGCGATGTGTAGTGTCGGGGTTATATTTTTCTTAAAAATCCGGCTCGAAGGACCAAAATGTTCGACTTTGAACTTGAAAAGGTTTTCCGGTTCTTTTAAGAAAAATATATTCAGTTACAAACTGTTCAAAACTGATGAAATAAAAACCACCGCTTATCAAAACGTTATAAACTGAATTCATTTATTACCACAAACTTGATGGCTTTATATATGACAAATTATTGTTTATATACAAGACAAGTGCTGTCACATATATGGAAGGTATTCTCGACATGGCCAGCTGTTGGTTGCTGTGACGTCATCGCGTTCGCTTTTGTGGAATCCAACAATCCTAAACTATACCTAATCTAACCTAACTCTAAAGCTAGGCCCTATACTACTACTACACTAACTTAGAACTAGGCTAATCTAACCCTAAACGCAACTTTCCTTCCCATTGTCCCTCCAGGGTAAAGGTTCATCATGAACCCGAGACTTGCCAGATGTTGATGGCACGGAATGGCCAGCCCACCCTTATGTTCAATGACATAATCCAATCGCTATCACTCCGGCCGATGTTGTGAGTGATAGCCCCTCGATGTTTCCGCCAGTCACAATCTACATCCGAAAGAATGAGCGAAGTAAGTCGTCACGTCATGTCGTCGCAGTTCGTGAACGTCGCGTTACGTCATCGTCTAACCATAGAAGGACGGCCTTCCCATTACTCCACACACCGAATGCTATTTGGAGCTTAACCGCACATTATCTCAAATAGTTCCCACACAAAAATTAAGAATCATTAGCTACAATATCGGAAATAGTGCCAATTTATTGATGATACCAATATCAAAACTCTAGCAAATTATAAAAAAAACTAACCAAAAATGAATGGGTAAAAATGGGCAAAAGAAAAATTCAAAAAAAAACTTAAATCTAAAAAAAAAAATTCTGCACTTAACACTATCTTCACTATCTACTACTAAAATTCAATAAAAATATATATAAAAAAAAAAAAAAATTACTCACGTTTGCTAAATCGTCCCCCGTTGTTCTGGCGCCAGCACAAGAAGAAACGTAGATTTCCAATTTCCAAATATGGCTTAAAACTACCCGCGAACAAAAGAGCAAAAATGCTAAACGCAGAATTGTAACCACTACTACTAAAATTAACTATGCCTAACCTTAATCCCTAACTGATCTGAATCCGTTGAGGAGATCTGAATTCTCCGGGAGAGATGGTCCCATCAGCGGGTTGCTCCCGGATGTCCCGCTGACCTTCATGTTTCCCTGACATTTCTCACATTGGAAACTGATGTTACCCTGACCGCAACTGAAGCAGGTCAGGGCATGAAAAGTTGACGGGCACGTCGGTGGAATCGCCGTTGGCGTTCTTGCAGCGTCTACTCTCGTAGTCTTGTTCTGGTCAGTTCGGTGTGTCTTGTCCGTTCGATTGTAGGTTGTCGGTCTGTTTGTTCTTGTTGGTTGGAGAGCAGCAATCTCCAAGTCATCGTCTTCTTTGTCCTCTTGCTGGTCGTGATAGGGATTATTCCCGAGGAAATCGTCGACTTCCGAAACAGTTCGTCTGTATTTTTGGTCCCTAGTCGTCAAATGTCGTTCCGCTCTTCTGGCTTCCTCCCTAAGATCTTGGATGGTCCTAATGGAGCATCCAAAGATGAGCGTAGCTACTCGGTCCTTTATGTTTTGTCGTAATATGTCAACTAAGTCACGCTCGTGAGGTCTGTTCGTCATCTGTAGTGTCATTGCTCGTACGTCACTGTAGAATTCGTCGAAAGTCTCATGGGGTTGCTGCCTACGGTCCATGATCGACCTCAAAATTTCGTGGTCCCTCCTATTTTGCCCAAATTGCCTAATTAATTCTTGTTTAAGGTCGTAATAGTTGAGCCCTTCATCTGCCTGGTTTTCTTCAAGATATTGCCAGAGCCATCGTTCTGCTTGGCCTGACACAAGGTGGTGGAATTGCGAGAATAGTTGGCTTTCTGATAAGCCATTTTGACGTTGGAGTGTTTCGACTCGAAAAATGAAACTTTCAACGGACATGGACTTTGAAGTCCCATCGAATTTAACGCCCCATTTGTGGACTGGCGTCTCAAATTTCCGCCCAGGGTCTCTGAAAAACGGCTGTTCTGACCGCGAGAAAGCATTCGAAGGTTGTGGTTGTTGTTGCCTAGTCGTGTCGTGAAGACAGTCGGTCGGCCGTGCTGCCATCGAGAGTTCCAGGTTGCCGATTCTTTGATTGATGGCCGTCATGTTTTTTTCGAAGGTGACCATCATCATTTTCATGCTGCCGGCGAAGGCAGCCATGACTTCCCCTGGACTCTCTTGTGCAGCACTGGTGACTAAGTTGTGTATCGTTCGTTCATCGTCCTCTACCTGGTTCTGTCCTTGTTCGTATACGTCGTCTTTGTTGGAGGTAGTTTGGTCTCGTATAATTCCCCCAACGGCTCCTGCTTCCTGTTCGTCAAAGGTCCTCGTTGTTTGCAGTTTTGTCATTGCGTTCTGTCGTGGCATTGGCACTCGTTGTTGAGTTGAAGATGCTGCCAATAGCGGCTGGTGTCCTAGACTTTTGTTCCGTTCTTTCGGGTGGGCTTGTTGCTCCAACTCCGATTCTTCTAGGATCACCGTGTTTGGGACCGCTGTTTTCTTGTACGTCGAAGATGTCGAGTCTTTTCCTGTTCGTTGTTGTTGGCTGTCGTCTGTACTGAAATGAATAAAATCATGTGAGTACATGGTCATGTCCGTTATGTCGTATCCAGTCGATGTTGTTGCAGGAGTTTTTCCATGTACTTCCCTATTTCGGGAAGTACTATTGGCCAGAGGTGGGCGGCCTGAATAGGGTTCCCAATTCAAGGTCGTTTGGTGATCTGACCCATGACCCCCTGATCGGCTATCCATTTTTATGAAAGAAGCTCCTAGTTGTTCACTTTAGTTGGGATTCGATTTTTGATTTTAGGTGAACTCAGTGTAGTTTAAATTCATAAATTGATAAAAAAAAATTAAATTATAAGGGTTAATATTCAAAAAGGTAACTTGCTATTTTGATATTTTCCTATATGGTTCCAAAATAGGCCTAATTTCCTAAAACTTCACTTTGGAATTTCAGATTTTTTTTGGTGTAGAAACTAAATTTGTATTGGGTTTTTATAGAGATGGTGCATTGGTGTGTGGACTTATGTTCAGGTTTTCCGCAAAACCTATCTATGGTTTACTGTCAGTTAGTCTGTACTGTCCTAGGTTGTATGATCGTTTCTCAGAAAAGACGAATTGTGACTGGTGTCTCAGATCCATGACGAGTGCTGAAGTAAATCCTCTCCGCTCCGCCACAACTTGTTATCTGGCAATCCCAAATACAAGGATGACAGAGTATCGAGTAGTTACTACAACACGATCAAAGCTTCCAGATCAATAACCACGCCTCACATGGGGTCGGGTTGTGGACCCTCTACCCACGGATAGCAGTCAGTGATTAACCTTTCCACCTCGACCTTGTTCTCGAGTCTACAATACACTTCCGACTGCCTCACTCATCCTCCGACTCCACGTCTGAGGATAGGCAAGCAGTCATCAGCATATCGCAGAGACAAGATTTTTCTCTTCGACCTTCCACAGACTTCAGGCTACCTCACGAGATCGCTTGGCTACTCGCCCAGTGATTGGATAGCCGCCTTCTATCTGCTTTAGGAAGAGGAGTTCAAACAGTCCTTGAAGATTTGATTGGATAGTAAAGTAAAAAAAAATTAAGAAAATTGAAAACTAAAATCGCGAAGACTATTGCAAGTCCAAGGCAATGACTTTCTTATTGAAAATCATCCCCTTGGAGTCGCAATCGGTCTAGCCGGTAAAAACGTTGGGCGCCATTGTTGTGAGCCAGGGTCGAGCCACAGGGGCAACTTCGATATGGGCAAGGAGGGCGCGGCATGCTTGTGGTTGCTCGGCTAAAGCTCGTCGGACGGGGGTGTTCTTGCCCCCTTGCCACATATCACCTGCTCAACAAACTTTTCATCCATGCCAAAAGAAATGAAAAAGAAGAAAGAGAGAGAAAGCTACTCTAAGCAGACTGCGGACGGACTTCAAAAAAGGTAGGACAGAAAAGAAAGAAAGAAAAGGAAGCAAAAATGCTCCAAGGACCTATGCCAATACCCCTGAGGGAGGACGGGAAAGAACCGCGAAACTAATCCTAACTATCCTAAACTATACCTAATCTAACCTAACTCTAAAGCTAGGCCCTATACTACTACTACACTAACTTAGAACTAGGCTAATCTAACCCTAAACGCAACTTTCCTTCCCATTGTCCCTCCAGGGTAAAGGTTCATCATGAACCCGAGACTTGCCAGATGTTGATGGCACGGAATGGCCAGCCCACCCTTATGTTCAATGACATAATCCAATCGCTATCACTCCGGCCGATGTTGTGAGTGATAGCCCCTCGATGTTTCCGCCAGTCACAATCTACATCCGAAAGAATGAGCGAAGTAAGTCGTCACGTCATGTCGTCGCAGTTCGTGAACGTCGCGTTACGTCATCGTCTAACCATAGAAGGACGGCCTTCCCATTACTCCACACACCGAATGCTATTTGGAGCTTAACCGCACATTATCTCAAATAGTTCCCACACAAAAATTAAGAATCATTAGCTACAATATCGGAAATAGTGCCAATTTATTGATGATACCAATATCAAAACTCTAGCAAATTATAAAAAAAACTAACCAAAAATGAATGGGTAAAAATGGGCAAAAGAAAAATTCAAAAAAAAACTTAAATCTAAAAAAAAAAATTCTGCACTTAACACTATCTTCACTATCTACTACTAAAATTCAATAAAAATATATATAAAAAAAAAAAAAATTACTCACGTTTGCTAAATCGTCCCCCGTTGTTCTGGCGCCAGCACAAGAAGAAACGTAGATTTCCAATTTCCAAATATGGCTTAAAACTACCCGCGAACAAAAGAGCAAAAATGCTAAACGCAGAATTGTAACCACTACTACTAAAATTAACTATGCCTAACCTTAATCCCTAACCTTACTCTAATTAATATTCAAAATCAAATTCACAAAATCTATACAAAGCTAAAACTAAAAAAAAAACACAATTGGCACTTCACAAAAAAAAATCTTGTTGCTCCTCCTGTTGGATTGTTGGTTCCCCGTTTTGGTGGGACACTGTGCTTTGTGCAGGGTGGCGGAGCACCTTGCCTTCACCACCACTATTCCGTTGGGGGGTTATGTCCAATTGATGTTTTTTGTTGGTTTAGATGTATTGTGTCGGTTTTGTCGTATTTTGTTGATGTTTCGTTAGGGGGGAATGCTTTCCCGCGTCAAACCTGCCGCCGCAGAAAAATTCCGGTATGCTTGTCGGACCGGTAACCGAGGGGGAGACCGCTATGAGACCGCTGGCCCTTTGTATCGCTCGTTGGGTTCCGTTTGGCTTGGAACAAAAAAATTTCCAAGCCGAGCAACGGGAGCTAGGACGCCAGCCAACAACGGAGACGTCAAGATTCTCGTCTACCGTGAGTATCCTTCTCTGTAGCAGTCTTTTTTTTGCTCTTGGATTTTCCTCCAATTCCACCCCCTTCTTAGTCTAGGCGTTTCATTGTCTATGCAAAAATCGATTGGCTATCATTAATTGCTTTCGCAAAGAATATATTAATTGAAATTTACCTTTGTAATGGCTAATTCCAGAATTTCCACACGAGGGGATATTTTCTTTTGTTCGCAACTGTGCGATATTAGACAAATTTTTCCAGCTATAGGGCAATGACCGCTCGCTCTGATCATATGGCTGATTGTGGGCTCGTCGCACAAAAGAAAACGCAAACTCTGTTGCACAAATTTCCCCTCCCTTTGTTTTTAAGTCTTTCCTATTTCTATCTTTGTTTTGTCAATACGTCCTAATCGCTTACTTCCTCTATTTTCGTCTATTTCTTTCTTTTAATATTATTATTCTTGTATTTGTGTCCTACTTACTGTTTTCAGTTTTCCCTCTTCTTCTTATGAGAGAGAGTCAAAATAGAGCTTAAGAGAAAGCTGTCTGTCTTCCTTTTTGTCATGTTCGTCAAGTCAGTCTTTACCTCTGTCATTCTACATGAATCATATAACAAATACCTACACTCAATCATACATAAAAATAAATAAATAAATAAATAAAACATAAATAAATAAACATAAGCTACAATGTAACGATCACATATTACATTGATGGAGTGCAACAGACAGAACTGCGCGAAACGGCACAGACGGAATTGGAACGAAACAACTACCAAAAGGAGAAACAAAACTTGACAAATTTTGCAAAATGCAAAACGTCAAAACAGAAAAGCATGGGGACATCGGATGGACATATTTTTGGTAAGGAACTTTATTTTATTGATTACCGAATATTTATTCGATTTTTCCTTTCAGGTGGGTGGTATAAACATTTAATCAGGTACGTAGAATATTTTAATATTGGAGTTTGCCTGTCAGGATGTAAATTTCATGGAAATTTCCCTCGGTAAACTCCAATCGAGATTTTTGTTTACATCCGTGGTACTAATAAAAATATTTTTTTTTCTCTTTTACAGGTAGGTAATCTACGATGCAAATAATATATGTCCCCGTAACAACGCTCCATACGATTGTAACAAAAAATAATTTCGAAGGTAATGTGGTCATTTATAACTTAATAGCAAACTCAGTTTTTTCTCTATACTATCGTACAATGGATTTTTGAAAACAGTATTCTCTAGGCGCGTCGACACCGCATCATCGTCACCGAAAAACCGACCCCCGATGGCGCTGTTGTCCATTTTCTGAGAAACTCAACCAATCTCATTGAAACTTTGTATGTGAGCATGGTTGGATTCAGCTAGAAAGACACAATAGTTTTGGACCCGATAGGTGGCGCTGTTGTCCATTTTCTGAGAAACTCAATCGATCTCAATGAAACTTTGTTTGTGTGCATGGTTGTATGCAGCTAGAAAGATAGGATATCTCATTTACAAATTAAATGGAAATTGTAATATGTACATATGTATAATTTTTGTAGATGAAAATTCATAAATTTCATTGGTATTCATTTCAAAGAATACCAATTAATTATTAAATTCAATATTTCATGTATGTATTTGTAAATGTATGTTTTAAGCAATAGATTGCAATATTTTTTGTAAAATAATGTGCATTATTTTTTATGTACAATGGCGCTTTAAATAAAAGTGAAATTTGTAATAGATATAAGATTTGTAGTAGTAGTTTATAATAATCAATAAAGAAACACTTCATTTGAAAGTATTTCCTGCCGATTTGAAAAATGCACACTTAATTGTTCAAGTAATAACTTCTGTCGGCACTCCCGGAGTGCCTGTCTTTTTTTTTTTTAATTTAGTTTTTTTTTATGTTTACCTACCGTAAAATGGCGATAACCATTTTGACCAAAATGCAAACAAAGTTAAGTGGATGTTTTCAAAACTCATATATCGAAAATCCCATCTTGATTTCGATAAAACTTAAAAAACGAAGCAATGCTTACATCCCGAACAATTACTTATAATCGGTTTTCACAACTAAATAGTGACGCAATAGTATTTTTCAAATAAAACATTGCAATATTTGGTACTGTTTTGTCTGGCAAATTTTACAAAAAACCGCTATAACCATTTTGACCAAAATACATTTAAAAGATAAAAAGCATTCTTAATATGATTCTGTTAAAGCTCTGGGGCAAGAGCGGTGTTCTATCGCCCTGCTATGGTGCATCGTAGTAAATGAACTGCTAAACATACTCAGAAATAAGGGATTCTATGTCCATAAGAAAGTTTCGTTCGACCCAGTCGTGCACTTTATTTTTCAATGTATTATAGATGTCGCTCTTTTCTTTTCGTTTATAAAAAACATCAATAAATAACGAGAATAACGAGAATAACAGAAGTACGTTTTTTAGTATACATTCTTATAAAAGGTATGGTCGATTTTCGACCACAAGCGATACTAGTGTTTATTAATACGAAAAACAAAATAAAAAATTGAAAAAGTTGAAGAATAAAAAAAAAAATATTTTTCTTTTCATATTTTGTGCTTTTGTAAAGCTTCTATAAGGATTCTATAAAGTTTCTATAAGGCCTCTATAAGGTTTCGGTAGTGACCTACCTGTATAAAGTGCGCCAAATTTGTTTCTTATAGGTCTTATGCAGTTAATATTGCGGGAGGGGAAATAGCTTCGATAGCGCCTTACCGAAGTAAAATTGTTACTTGGGTGTTTGCCATTTACGTTAATGGATCGCTTAACAGTCAAACAACGCGATAAAATTAAAAAAAACTTACTTCAAAAGTGGTTATTCAAACGTAGCCACTTTGCTCGCCGATGATTCTGGTCGTCATAATAGACTGACTCCGCAAGCAATCGGTTAAATTGTGGAGAAATTTGAAGAGACGACTGATGTCGAGACACATTGAAAACCAACATTAACAAGTTACGGCCGAGATATCACACGAAATGTCGAAATGTTCGAAAAAGTGGTTAAAAATTTGGTTTGTTTAGGTATAGCTAGCTTTACTCTCGAAACCAAAAATGAGACCATTTATTTACACATTAACCTGTTAATAACCCGACCATAACTCCGTGATAAGCTCTGCCTCTCATATCAGCCATCAAATTGTTGGTAAGCCAAGGTATGCATCTTGTGAGGATTCTACCCTACACAGTTCCATGTTTGAACCCTAAGTCCATTTACAAAAATATTGAATCAGATATTTAAACGAGTTAGGTTCCTCTACTAGTGTTGCTATTTTAACCTTCCAGGAACATCTTAATCGAGAAAGTAACTCAAATTGATTCCACCGATGAATGTAAAAAATGTGCCACCCAAATGAACAACTTAATCGAGAACTCGTGTGAAGTTTGTCACAACAATCACAAAGCCAAGCGACATAAAGTCCTTTTTATAGAAATGCATATAAATATAACAAAACAGAAAACAAGGCCAATTGCCATCAGCCACAATGTGCCGCAGATTTTACAATTCACTTCGCCATCAGCATGGGTATGGGGTGGGTCACATTTTTTTGTTGGTGTTGGTGCTGCTGCTCCACTGATTGATGCTTTAAATGCAATCTAGCGACGGAAAAGACGAAAGGACATTTGTCAACTTGATTTGAAAATATGGTGGGCAAAAAGCACTGTATAATTACATTTGTTGACGGGAATTTATTGTGCATTGCCATGCAGCTGTTCATGGAACACTATATGCGCTGGTCATGTGTGTAATTTGTTTATGTTACTGGTGCTATCGGATTGCGATGTTTATTTATTTCTATCGAAAGGGAAAAATTTCCATGCAAGGATAAATAATTGAGGGAGCAGCAGCAGCGTTCTTTCAAGTCAGTCAAGTTATTTGATTAATGGCGGGGCAGTGGCAGTGCCACCTTATAGTATACCCCATGCCTGAACACCACTGACCTCGTATCTCCTATAAGATATTCCCTCTAAATCCATTCTTTGGTACTACCTTTATTGCCAAAGTACCCCGACCCAACGCCAACTAATCCTTCAAGTCCTTGTTTCAATTTCGATTTCAATTAAATTGTTGATTTTCCAAAAGCCATTATCTAACGTTTGTACACAAACTAAGCCGGACCACTGGCAGACTATTTGTTTATCCACTTGGAAGCGACTTGAAATGCGGAATAACAAACTCAACTAATCAGCTTGACTGCTATTACTGTCCTCCTCCTGACCAATACCATTCTCGCTTATGTCATCAAGTAACCAAACGAATTGACTGTAAAATCAAATGGCCAAAAACCATTCTCCAATAATCCGTTCCTGAAGTGTGCAAACGGATTCCAGTAGTACGCTGGGGAGAACGGCTTAGCTGCGAAAGGACAACACCGCTGCAACTGTAGATTGTTGCCGTTGCCTTGCTGCACTAGTATCCAGTTGTTTGGCTAAAAGAACTCGGTGTTCATGAGACGAAGTGACACAAAAGCATACAAAACCACTGGCGAACATGAATAACAAAGTGACGTCGTCGTCTCGGTTTGTTTTGCATTTCGGCGGAATAGTCTGGGTAGTAGTTGTAGTAGCTCTATGTAAACGAATTGTCAATCCGAGGAGACGTGTATTTCCATAGACCAAAAAAAATATAGTCCCCCAGATAACCGAGACCGAGATCCGATGGGAATCGAGAAAATCCACCTTCATCGCCGCTGTTACCGTAGCAAATGCCAAGTGGCTCTACACTCGTCTATGCTGGCCACCGGCCACCACCACCGAATGACTTCGATCAGTTTTATTGAGATTTGCCTTGATGCGAATTTCAATTTTATGGGATCCACTTAAGTCCTTCGTCCATTGGGTTGGTGTCCCTTTCGGTGAAATGGATGGGTACTAGGAACTTATTCCAACAAGAAGAGTGAGTTCGAGTGTTGAGCTGATTCTGTTGTTTTGTGTCCTGCACCTTTAAGTGTATCGAACACTTTGAATCGAAGGGAATTCCAATCAGTTTTATTGTTTGTGGATGTGGATGGTATGTGAGTGAGATGATATTTTGAGCGCTTTTGGCGGACGACGGAGTTTAATTAAAATTCGACAAATGGTGCAATCGGATGAGAATTGACTTCTTGAATTTGAACACTCACTTGAAGGAGTTTGGGATGTTCAAAATAGCTATCATTCCAACGAAAGTGTTGGTTTAGAAAAAATTTGGAAAATGTTGTGGCAAACGTCTGAGAGTATTATTGTCCAGAGAAAGATTCTTTTTTGGTTGTACAAAAGTGTAGGCCCCTACAATTCGACCAAGAAGGAAACCTTAAAAAAACGAATCGTTATGAGGAGCTCAGATAAAGGGTGTAAATGCCCTTTGAAGACAGTTTTAATCAACTTGAATCGAAAATCGTCTATCGTCGATAAGGTGATGATGAGCAAATTGGAAGAGGGTAGGCTTATTTCTGCTTGGCAGTCCTAACAAATAAATTGAGCAAGATACGGTTGTTCGTAATTTTACGCTTCCATGAGCATGGGATCCTATTTTGAGCTCTTCAATCGATTTTCTATTTCAGCAAATTTGTGTTGTTTTTTTTGGGATGATCTTCCAAATGCTTGCTTAGAAGGTTCCACTCTTCCGCCTTTTGCAATGCAGCTGTCTTCCAGCCTAAATGTTATCTCTTCATTGTAAATGGGTTCGTGGCCAGTTACTGATACCTACATCAGCTCTTTGTCAAATATCCTTATTATCAAGATGATCCCGATGGAGCCTTAGAGCGATGAATCCATCGAGCGGGTGGAAATGCTGCTTTCAAAATTAAGCTTTGAAAAATTGTGTCTTCTCACATATAAATGCTGCGTTTCGAAATTTTTTTTTTTTTTTTTGTCAGTTCTTCATTATGAATTTCTGCTTTTCAATTTTAAAGCAATAAAATTGTGTTTTTTTTTTTTCCAACTCACAAAATATGAACAAACAAAAATTCAAATGTATATTAGAAATAATTTTAATTTTAAATTGAAACAAAATTAAAATCAAAATATACCTTTTTATATAAAAAAAAGAGAATTTTTATTAAATTAAATAAGCTAAAAATTTACAGAAGGGAAAATGTTTAAGTATCAGTTGACCAGTAGATCGCTTTGCCCGTCGAGTGGATCTCGCAACTGTATTCCACAGCCGCCCCATTGAGCATTCTACCTTTTCACGAGATGTATCTGGAGCCCCCAGAACGTGTGCTTCGCATTAAAATCGCCGCCAATAATGAAATTTGGTTTAAGCGATTTAAGCAAGTTAGTATAATCACTTTTTTCAAGCGCGGAACGCGGTGGACAGTAGACAGTAGCTGACTATTTTTGACTCGAATCGTGTACAGTTGCATAGTTTTAAGCTCTATCTTCAGGTCTTCGTATTGCCCAATGCAGTCTTTAATAAGCAATGATGATCCACCTCTCGCTTTTCCCGATGGTTGACAAGCGTAGAAATAATAATTTATACACATACATATTTGTTAAATTTTTATTAATTTATTTACTTATTTGTTAATTTATATGCATATTTCAGATATTCAATTTTCAAAACCAATTACTAATTCAAATTTAACTTCTTTTTTTTTTTTGTATTAAATGTTGGGTTTTTTGGTGTTTCCATTTTAAAAATCTGAATTTATAAAATAGGATTTAAAACATTTAAGATTGTATAAATAAATAAAAATAGAATGAAATTCGACCTACCGACACGTAACCTAAAGTATTCTACTTGTGTAATGGCAATACAAAGCCTATTAGATAAGTCTATGAGCCTTCGTGCAAAGCGTGGTTTTCGCCTGCGACTGTATGATGCCAAATGCGAATTTAAACGTTTAAAACACCAGCACTTAGCTTGTAGTCATATTTCGTTCAGTTAGCATACTTGTGCTAGTAGAACGCTGCCTTCGCTACGTCAGCATTCTCCTCAATGAAGGCTTGAGTAAAAATGAGCGTTATGCGTTAAAAACCAAACTCACGACACTCACACCTGACACGTGACCAAAACCTTTTGTACTTGAACTTGCTATTCCGCTGGTGTCTTACCCAAGGTTGGTTATAACCATGCAAAATGTGTTCCAAAAACCAATTTTTAAAAGGGCACAAAAGAGAGCTTGAAAAGAAAAAAAAACTCAACTTAAAATCTTAAGAAATACTGAATAGGTTCCATAAATTTAGCCCAAAAAACACTACGAAAAACACGACAGAAAACAGCAAAAAAGGAGACATTAAAGATGCACCAAGAACTTTGTAAAAACCCTAGTATACGCATAAAAAATAAATCGATTCCCATGAAACGATCCGAATCATTAAAAATGTTACAAAAAAAACTGCCTAACTTAAAAGGTTCCTCAAAAACGGAAGGAAAGAAAAGTGCAATAAAAAAATAACGAAAATTCTCTCTGAAAAACTCTACAACTTATGCCCCGAAAAACATTTAAAGACGAAGTTTTAAAAAACACTTCAAAAAATGGTCCAAAATCTTACTACGAAAAACAATTCCAAAAACGCTAAAGAAAAGAAATCTTAGAAATATCTCCAAAATCGAAAACCCACAATAAACGATTCAAAAGCCGTGCAAACGGCATAAAAGGTTTAAAATGTCTAGCTTTGCTCATATTTCGGGACCGGTCTCACCAACATTTCAAGCTCATGGCTCAATTCTAAAACCCGACTAATGGAATGGAAGAATGTTTTAGTTGCCAAAAACACTTCAAAAAGCATCAAATCGTAGATGGATGATGAAAGTGGTCACCTATTATCACTTTTTTTACGCTCCTTTTTTTGCAATAACTACCTAGCCAAATCAATGTTAAAAGCAGTTTCCGCTCCATCCTTTTCTGTGTTACCTGCACGGGATGTATTTCAACAGCTCTCGCACACAAAAAGTTTACTCGTATATCCGCTTTTCGATTCGATACAGCAAGTCATAATTAATTCCATACTCGCGCGCTATACCTTTCCGGCTCGTAGCTCGCAAAATGGCTTAGGTACAGCTAATTAGATGACTGATCCGTTTTACCATAAAATGGTAAATTAGCAGCAATAGACCGCCATATTGGAGATAATGAATTATTCGGTAATCTTTTTGTCACGTAGACAGGACTCATTTGTTCCATTCAATATTGACATCAATGCGGGCTATGCGAATGGTCTGTGCAAATGGTTAAGAGTGGGATAAGAGGGAAACTTTTCGAAAAGTTCCCTCTTTCCTTCGAATTTATTAGCAAAGTCCCGGAAATTATTTATAGCAAAGCGAATCCATCTGATACCTTATTCAGTGCAAGGGTTCGCGGAGAGTGACTATTGAATTGGACTAATTTCCATTCAAAGTCGTGTCAGCGGAGACAACTTCGCCTTGTAAGTAGAGGGAGTAGGTATGTAACAACCCAGCAAATCGACTCATGGGCCAATTTTGTTGGCAGATTGCTCCGATTCGGAGCAGGTAACCTTGAAAATCAAAAGCCGTCATTTTGCTATGATGGCCTAGTGTGCCTTCTTTAAAAATCAAAACATCCTCTCATTGCATTGTTTCGAGATAAAAACTCTCATACACTCTCGCTATAAACACCTATAATTCTGTATGTCCTTTCAATGGGTTGTTATTTTCAATTCAAGTTTTTATTTGTCTTCAAATTGCACTTCCAATTTGACAACAAACACTCCTGGGGACATTTAAATCCCACCACTCGGATGTTGCTGCTGCTGCTGCTATACACAGAATTATCCTTTCTCTATGGAATTGCATTGAAGGGAAATTCTACTTAAGGCAAACGTCAATTTCACTTTGTGAGTTTAATTAGATTCTATCCTTTGGCTATTTGCTGACTATATAAAGCCATAATGTCAATTATAATCGGATATATATATATGTGTGTGTGTGTTTGTGTGTAGTAGTTCTTTCCATCTGCCATGGGGATGGTGCAGCGGATAGATCTGAGACTATGGGTTTATACCTTAGGTAAATGTTTTGTTAATGAAAAGCCTACGCAGGGACCGAAATGATATGATTACTTAAATTGACAAATACATATGCAGGGACACCTAAACCTGGTTTGGTTTGAATTTTCGGGAAAGATGAGCGTTAAAAGGTTATTTAAATAATGAGGAATAATCTGGTTGCTGCATCACCAAAAAGATGTGTGTTGATCTTAATTTGACTACATGCAGGAGAATACCTATGCACAATTGGAAATGTCCTAAAACTTACTGTAAGATTATAAATAATTCTGGTCCAACAGGTCCGTGTAAGACCCTATGGGGGTAGCCTCTAATATCCATTCGCTTGTATGAGATTTTAATTTTTGGGTATCACCTACAATTTGTATTTTTGTATTTGTATTTATTAAATATAAATTTGCTGTACAATAAGAAATATATTCTTTATGAGTGCACAGTTTACAAAAAATACTCAGAACAATTTTAGTAGAACTTACAGTATAGTAATAATAATAGGTAATAATATATAACATAAAAACAGAAAAATATAGTACAAATTAAATTAGAGGAACAACAAAAGAAAGTAAAAGAAAAGAGTTAAATGAAAAAGAAACTGAAAATGAAAGTGATGACTTTAAACTTACGTTACTTTAAGCGGGGGAAACATCAATGAAGCGTACAAAGGTGGGAAAAGACTGAGGACAAAAAACTTCTGTGCTCGACCCTGGTTCTTATACTAAGGGGAAGTTCATTATAAAGACGAATGGCATGAATGAAAAATTGCCTGCGTGTTATCGTGCATGTATAAGTATTCGGTCGGATACCATGAGAACGGAGGGACTGTGAAAAGGCGACTTTATTAAACAAGTAAATAGGCTGTTTTTTATTTATGATTTTATGGATCATGGCGCAAGCTCTAAAATTTAAAAACTGGTCAAGACTGCATCCTAGTAGTTGTCGAGAAAAACTTGAGACATGATCGTATCTACGAAGATTGTATACAAATCTTGCAATTGAATTAAACGCTATATTCAATTTACGCCTTGATTTAGCATCTGTGCAACCGAACAATTCACAACCATACATTAATAAAGGTATAACAATAGCCTTTACCAGTTTGAGCTTAACGTTCGTTGGCAAGCTATCTCTACATACTGATAAACCGCGTAGAGCACCATAGATTTTGGACACCACTGAGTTGATGTGGTCGCTCCAAGTAAGGTTACTATTGATGATAATGCCAAGGTTTTTAACTTTGGAAACCATTTCGACCTCGACACCACTTAATACAACAGGAGGAATGTGAGACATCAACAAGTGTTTATATATAGCAATCGATTTTGTCTTTGAAGGATTTAATAGGAGTCTGTTATCAGTAGACCACTTGGTCAACGATTTGAGGTCCTCGTTCATTCTTTCGACTGCATCGTCCATCAAACCAATTGGGAAATGAATGTAGATTTGCACATCGTCAGCATAAATATGAAAATGACAATTACGTATAACAAGTGGTAGGTCATTAATAAACATAGAGAATAACAAAGGGCCAATTATTGACCCTTGAGGCACACCACAGTTCACAGGTAACGCAGACGAGAAGGACTGATTGTGAAAGACAGATTGGACTCTTTTCGTTAAGTAAGACATAATTAATTTTGCGGAAAGGTGAGAAAAATTGAAATAAGACACAAGTTTACTATTAAGAATATCAGGAAAGACAGAGTCGAAAGCTTTTGAAAAGTCAATTAAAGTTACTAGAGTTACTTCATCTCGGTCGATAGCCTCCCGTATGTCGTCGGTCACTTTTATCATGGCAGTAACACAGCTGTGTCCGGAACGGAAGCCTGACTGCATAGGTGTTAACAATTTTTTTGACTCAATATATACTTTAATTTGATCACAGATAATTGATTCGAACGCTTTAGATAGAAAAGGAAGGATGGCGATGGGACGATATTCATTATTATTTTTGGGGATCGGGATAATTTTAGCCTGTTTCCACTGATGTGGGTAGGACGAAGACATTATGATGTAATTAAAAATAAACGTAACATACTTAAGGATATACGGTAGTAATATTTTTATGAACTTAGGGTGAATGCAGTCCATGCCCATGCTTTCAGACTTTATAGACATAATTACCTTTCCAACAGTAAACGAATCAACAATATCAAACAAAAATGCATCGTCAGATGTATTGACAAGAGTATTTGTGGACAGAGGACGAGACACATCAGGTACAGGTGACACTCTAGTGAAAGTTCTGTTAAGTTCCTCAACGTCAATATCATTATCAGTCTTAATGTTGTTCTTATTGCAAACCCCTATTTTTTTAATCTGATTCCACATAAAAGATGAAGAACGATTAGAATTAAATTTATTTGTGTAATATATTAATTTAGCCCTTTTAATCATTGAATTTACCCTGTTTCTTATCCTTTTGAATTCAATAAAGATTTCTGGGATTTGAAATCTTCTCCATCGACGATACATGTGATCTCTTACACGCATTGACATTTTGATTTCGTTAGAAATCCAAGGACAAGGACCATGATTTGCAACAAGACTTTTCTTTGGTACATATTTATCAAACAGATGTGTCGTTAATTTATTGAAAATATCTACTTGATCGTTAACATCAGGGGTAAGAAGAATACGGTCCCATTCTAGAGAAAGACATTCATGTAGTAGATACGGGTAGTTAATTCTCTTAAAATCGTAGTATTGAAAGATTTGTGGATTATTAGAAGAATATAATATAGGTATGTCAAGGGTGGCAAACAAGAGATCATGGTGGGAAAAAGCAGGAGCAGACAATTGAGAATAATGCTTAAGCATATTAGTATCACTAAGAAGGACGACATCTATTAACGAAGGGATTTTATTGGGCATATAGTGAGTTGGATAAGACATATTTGCAAAAGACATATTAAACGACGAAACAGTATCACTTAAATTCGAACATTGCACGTGATTTAGTAAATTAATATTTATATCGCCACAAAGAATTAGTTTAGGGGCTAATACGCAAATGTCCTCCAACACATCACTAACGATTCTACAGTGAGAGACATTCGGAGGAATGTATAATGTGCCAATAATGAATTTATTGTTTCCTGCTAAAACGTCCAGAAAAATGTATTCGAAATTATCAGTGGAAAGAGAACATTTAACAACCTTTGCTTTCAATGATTTTTTTAAATAAATTGCAACGCCCCCACCAATTCTATTAAAACGATCAGCTCTAAACAGATTGTAACCACACACATTAAAGTAATCACTGCTATGATTCGTATTGAGCCATGTTTCAGATACACAAATTGCATCCAATTTGCTTTTTTCAAACACAGACCTAAATTCATCTATTTTATTGACAATACTTTGAGCGTTAATGTGACACATATGAAAACCATGGCTTTGTTTACACAAAACATTCAACATCGAGTGCATATTTTCATTCCTACCATACGTAACCCCATTGTTATAAGTGTTGTTCATAGCATAACAGAAAAGAGAAGAACAAGATCAGGCACAGCAACAGATTGTCAGACAGTGACTTTTCAAAGAAAAAACAGCAAACGATCATAGATGTTTTTCCCACGTACAAACAAAAGAAAACAAAACAATTAAAAAAAGTCATCATTGAAAGAAGAAGAGGAAAAAAAAAAACAAAATGAAAATATAAAAGAAATTAAAAACAAAATAAAAATAAAAATATGATGATGTTGTTGAAAGATGATACACAGGCGATTAATTAGTAGTTGTCGTTGCAGCAGCAGCATACAGATTTTCGATGGTCTCAATTTTTATTCCTCTTTCGGTTGGGTTTCGCTTTACGTGGAGAGAGCCAGAAATCGTAAACACAGAGAACAGTTTTTGTTTTTTCTTTAGCTGAACCGCGTGTTGTAGGAGAGAACGATTTTTAGAAGTTAAGCTCTCATTAAGATATACCGCACTTGTTGACGTAGAATTAGGCAGTATGTCTTTTAATAAAAGAGATTTCTTTCTAGTGTTGCGGTAAAGAGAGGTGGCCTTCAGTATTAGATTTCTTTCATGTGGCGAGTTGAATTTAATAATTATAGGCGCATTTTCTGGCCGTGGGTGTTTGGGACGAAAGATTTCTTTTACTACAGGAACATTACAGTTGATATTATGACATAGATGGTTGAAGTATTCTTTTAGGTTTTCGTTTGGTAGTATTGGTACTCCAAAGAGAACAGCATCAGCAGCAATCTCCTTTCGCTCCATTAGATCGAGTCGTTGTTGCAGAGCGGTGACTTCCAAATCAACATTAGGCGTTTTATTTTTACTTTCCTCGATAGTGCTGACTCTGGCAGAAATATTATCTAGTTGCTTTTGGAGATCATCAAAGCGCTCAGACCAAACTCTTTCCAAAGAGTCCATTTTTACGGAGAGATCATTACGGATGCCAGTTATTTCTGCACTTAGCTTATCATAGAGTTTATCGAGGCGCTCTTCAAGCATTGTCACAGTTAAAATACGTGTACTTCTGCTAGAGGTCGGGGTCAGGCATGGGGTACTCGGTTTTGGTCTCTTATTACACGGTATTTGACCATTCGACATGATTTAAGAGTAAGTAAAAAAGAAAATAAAAACGCAAATGTCTATTTTACACAAGTTACGGAGATTGTTATTAAAACACTCAACACACTGAATATTCGAAAATGAAATGTTAGCCGACCAGCAGGTGATGTATTGGCTATTACAATAAGGTTTATATGTTGCGATTGGTCAATAAAAGACTCGAAAAATCTAAAGTTTTGCCGGACGACTTAACAACACGTCTTATTCGCACATAGTCACAGTACTTCAATTGGGAAGGTTATGCTTGTTGTATTTGAACAATTTGATCTATTGAATCACTAACGTTTTGGCAAGGTATCCTCATCGGAATTCGCCCGTCGTAAAGATTCCTTTTTGATAATCCATATTGTTACTCTACATTGGCGTTTTACGACAGATTTCTTAACGCTTTTTGTAGGGTCCGTTTTTTTAAGCGTATATCGTCGAGATTTTCCAGGCGTTTTTGATGCATTTTTTCGTCGTGTTTCTAAACGGTTTTTGTATAGTTTTCGACACGTTTTTTGTCGCGTTTTTTGATGCATTTTTTCGTCGTGTTTCTAAACGGTTTTTGTAGGGTTTTCGGTTCGTTTTTTCTCGCTGGTTTGAAGCATTTTTTAACGCGTCTTTCGTGGAGATTTTCGCGTTTTTGATGCATTTTTCGTCGCGTTTTCTGGGGTGGTTTTTTTCGATTTTACCAAATTCTTAGGGCGATATGGACTGTACCTGAGAAAATTTTTGTTTATTTTTCTAGATGCGCTTAATTCGACCATGTGAAAAATTAACGGCGTCAAAGAAAACCACTTTAAAAGGATCCAAGATGACAGAGAACAATACTTCTTTTTTGAAAAAAAAAAAAAAAATCGGACGCTTCTCAACTGCAAGTAAGTACCTATGTATATGTAAGCCATCTTTTAGACCTTAATAAATTCTGTAAAGTAGTTTGTTCCTCCCCATCTATACTTACAATGAATAATTGTAATAATCTCTCCAAGACTTAACCTCCATAATACATCTCCAGACTTCGAAGTATGCAAACCTTTGATTGACTTCATCTTGAGCTAAATTACGAAAACCAACTGTTGGTCTCACGTAAAACAATCGCCAGCAGGTTCTGTTTGTGCTTCAAAAGAGATTTCCACTTTACTCATAATTGGAGTCACTCGAACCCATTTAAATGGCCCCCGGGTTAAGTAAGAAAAACATAAACACAAATTACAGACAACATCACGTCATTACAAGGGTCTTAAAAAACATTTTCCGGAACTCGTTTTGTTCCGCCCAACTCGTTCGTTCATTGCAAACTTTAAAATGACAAAATCCCTTGACCTCGTCCTCATCACAGTCGTCCTCGGTCGTCTTTTTCTGAACTACAGAAAGAATTTAATCATCAAAACACAGCGAAACTTAGTTGTGTGAAATGCATTTTCAATTTTCATTTCATGTTCCTTCTCGCTTCGGGATGAGATGTCCTCGTCATCATCGTTGTTTGTGTTCAAATACCAAAACCCCGTCCAAATAAAATGCTCATTCAAAATTTATCCCCCTTTCGCAACTGTATAATACTGTTTTCAGTTGCCAGTCAAGTCTCTGTCTATATGAAAACTTTGAAAATAAGTGAACTTCTCGCTTCAAATTCAAAGTTTGGTGTGAGATCCTTTAAGTCGTGTGACACATTGAAAAATCACTTAGCATTTCCCTCTCTTGAACAAATGAATTGGGAATTGCCGGAGCCACCAACGAAACGAGGATTTGCTCTTCAAACTTTTTTTGTATTTTTGTTTTATAAGTATTTAGGCAGGAGCTAAACTTGTTTTTTTGTACCAGAGCACACAGATATAAGTAAAATGTGTTTCCTGTTTGGATAAAGTTTCTGTGACGTTGATGTATCATTGGGCAATCAGTTTTGATCAGAAATATTTAGACTGGCCGTACCTACATTGGTTGTGGGGGAATGTTTTTGCATTTACTGAGAGGTAAAATTTTGCAAATCTTCTGGGATGGTCAAAGGGTTCTTAAGTTACCCTCTAGCCATCAACTTTCAATACTAATATGTGGACCACAATATTAGGCCGAAATCGATCGGCTGAATTGAGAAGCTTTCTTTATAGAAGTACACACACACATACGTGTTTAAGACTTTCGTTGCAGGTGGCACAATTGAAGGTGCAATTTCTGTTTTCTGGCGAATAAAACGGATATCCCTTGCTCACTCACGAATTCATACACCGTGTATAAAACTGATTTGAGTTTCGATCTATTTTAGTTCCTATTAAAAAAGATTTTGTACATCGACTCGTTGAAATAAGAACCCAAGCTGATAGCTATTTCATTTAATTTGGTTGACGTGTAGATATCCAGGGCATAATATTCATAGAAGATTCGCCAAATCCACTGAGCACGCACTCGAAACAAAATTCTGGGAAACTGCCTTCTTTACGGTCTATCGACCAAGCGAAGGTATATAGATTTTATATAGCGAAATCAAATGCTTTGGGGGAAAGTGCGTAGGTTTTTCTATCTATAAACAAGGTGCCAAGTGTTTGGTGACAGTTCTCACAACAATGCGTGCAACCAACCAACCAAGTCCCTAGCTCATTGGAAAATTTACTTTAAAATCGATTGCACATTTTGTAGCTTGATAGCTTTCTTTCGGAGATGAGATCTTTGGGGATGTGATCATTTTCCGTTTTTAAGGTTCCGTACGCAAAGGGAAAAAACGTAACCTTATTAGTTTCGCTCGGATGTCTCTCCGTCTGTCTGTCTGTCTGTCTGTCCGAACCCACTAAGCCAATTTTGTTACCAGGTCTATCTCAAGAACCGATTGACATAGGAGGCTAAAATTTACACACAACATCCGGTATAACCTCTAGTTAAACGACAAATACCAATGGAAGGAATACATCAATTGGTTTTGGATTAATTAGTAATCTGGCGAAAAAAATATTTTCATTCGCCCAAAAATCGGTTTATTTCTTGATTCACAAAAAAATACATAAATTCCTTTTTTGTAGATCATGTTCTTATCTATATATGTGCTGAATACTGTTTTGCCGAAAAGTTAATAGTTTACAAGATATTTTCAAAAAAGATAATTTTACCATGTAAAATACGTTGCTCTCATTTATGTTCTAATCTACTACGCAGTTGTGCACAATTGACACCATCAAAGACACCAGGGCTGTCGCTTCATAATTTCGTTGGGGAGTACAATACATTTTTTGGGGAGTACAGAACAAAATAAAAGTAATATATTTATAGTCAATAGTTTTTCAATTGGGACAGGTCGCATACAGAATGGAAAATTGGCGTGGGTTGGGTACTGGGTAATAATTAGAAAATGAAAATGTGCGAGTAATTTTTGAGAGTAAAAATATTAAGTAATTAAATTAAACTAAATTGTGATGAAGAGGGGAAAGATTGAATGATATTATAGATTTCAAATAATATCTGATGTGTTGGACCTTAGCCAAATACGGAACCTTCGGTGCGCGAGTGACACTCGCACTTGGCCGGTTTTTTTTATTTTTGTTCCCGTTTTTGGATTTTCTTTCCTCTCTTTCAGTAGTTCTTCCTCAATCCTCATCAGTTGAGAGCTCAACTACATTAATTATTTCTTTTTCTTTGTTTTGGCTGTTGATCTGATTTTTCGACGTTTACAACTTCTGCTTTAAACTATTAATTTCTTGGATTAATGTCTCGTTCAGTTGCTTAAACCCATCTCTTTCCTTGCAGACTTCTGAATATTTAGCATTCAGAGTTTGGTTTTCATCCATTTTACATGATGATGGGGGTGATCTCTCTACCCTCTTACTTTTTCCAAAAGGGTTCTCGGTAAGCAATAAATGGCCCCCGCCCCCAGGATCCATGGGACCAAACTCCGAAGAAGGGTGGATTTACCACTTTAAATGGCATCCCACCTGGGGTATTAAAATCTTTTATTTTGTTCATTGTATGTTTTAATTTTAATTTTTGTGAAAAGTTTAAACGGTTTGGATTATAGTCGCCTTTTACGACCAGCTCAGCTCAGAAATGAAGGAACTATTAAATACCAACAATATGACTAGGAGGTTAAGAAGAGTAAAACCTTTTTAACTAGCTACATAGCTTGAAAAATAAAACAAAAACAGTATTAAATCCTCTATGGACAAATACTTAGGTATGAATATTAAAATATGAAAGACAAATTTGCTGATTGGTTTAACCACTATAGTTGCAATAATTGGAAAGCTGGCTAATCCCCGCCCTGCGACAATGAAATACCAAGAAGGTTGTATCGCAGGGAAAACGGGAAGACGGGAGAATGGGTTAGTGGGTAGAAATCACCACACTGTTACTGAGTACGGGCTCGGTTTCGTCTTTCTAAGATTACCACTTCCCAGCGTAAAAAAAATATGTTGCAAGTAACTAGCTAGACTCGGCGTAGCTTCGTTTTGCCCGAAAAAGGTGAATAAATCGATTTTCCTAAATTTTCTTTCTGCTACCTCCAAGGGACTAAATATATCTCTAGATAGGTAGCAGACTTAAAGGAGAGTAGACAAAACGCACCCCTGACAAAGCGGCTTTAAAAAAAAACACAAATTCCGCATTCCGACATCCGCCCCTTCGTATCGATTTTCTCACTTTAAAGCCGACATACAGTCGCCATGATGTTATCAATACCCGACACTAATCACGCCCAAAATGTAACCAAATTGAATTATAACATATCGTGCTGCACATTCCGCGGTTGAATCACTGTAGCACTGCAGCAGCAGGCCGCATTTCTATCGTCAATCGACATGTGAGACTGTTTCCACTGTGCTGCAGTTACACCTTAACATAGGTTCGTGCGGTTTTAGATTTACCGCTATGATAGCAACTCACTTATTCGCAATGAATGGTTTTCACTTCGAGTACCGGAAGGATAATTGCATTCCTACACAGCCACCGGATATAATTTAAGCTCTCAGTAGGCGTGGAATCGTGCAGACAACTTGGAGGAACTATACGCGGAGCCTTGTTAATTGCTTGCATGTTGGGTCACATGTTTGTTGGTGCTCCTTGTAACGGTACCTGCTACTCCTGATAGTGAGGATGCTTTCGTAAGGCGTAAGTTGGTTGAGGGCGGAACCTCGTGAACAAAATTGAATATCCTACCTGAGATTATTATTCATTCCAAGTGCGCATTGAGACATCGCACACTTCACCTTGAAACAGGAATTTTATTACCCCCATTGAACTGCTGCGAACTTTTTTCTATATTAAAATGATATACGTACCTACCTCAAACAAATAGCACAGACAGTAAATCATATATTGTGAAAATTTACCGAGTCTACAGGAAGTTCTCGGTATCCTTTCAACGAAATGCATACGCCTGGGTACCACTTGTTGAAACTGCGGCTGGACAAAAACGCAGAAAACGACGTCTGTGTATATATAAATAAAAGAAGAAGGTGTGGATTTATTTGAAGAGGTTTTCTATAGGGTGCAGACTAAACCTCTTTGCATAGTAAAAGTTGTTTAATATTGTTCTAGAGTGTCTCCCACATATAGCAAGTTTTGAATCAGCCGGATAATAACTTTTTAATTTCTATTGGAAAACAGTCTTTATTGGAAAATTTCATAAGTCCAATCTGCAGCACCTATACGAGTACGATGCCAGCTTAAAAATAATACTCACTGATGTGGAGTAAATTGAAGGAACGAATTATTAAGTACGTCTCTGAAATAATATGGGAAAGGTATTTTTTTCTGGGGGTGATTGTTTAAAAATAGAATAAGCTCTTGTCAGTTGATAAATATGTAGGCAAGGGCAATTTTTGAAGTTCACGAATGGTCTAGAAAGAGGCAGAGGAAAACAAATTTCATCGTTCCATTTTTAGACAAAATCCCCTTGAACCACGCATTGATTACATCTTTTAAGGTCTGCCTACAACGTGTTTGTTTAAGGATAAATTTAGGCATGATTAAGGATCGTCAGAATGTACGTTACTGGCTTTTCAATTAGGCGTTTAGGTACGGCATAAAATTGTAGATCCCTTCCATTCGTCGCTAAAATTAAAAACTCACACAAAACGAATGGTTGTGAAGAGACAGGCTTAGGGTTCGTCATAACCTGTCGCGGTAACTATTTTTTTTTTTTATTTTTAAATACTCTCGTAGTCGATATTTCGGTTGAAAAACAGTTTAACATCCTATTTATCGAACCAAGATAGAAAGAGAATTCATTGCTTATAAAATGTCTGGCGAAAGATAAAATCAAGTTCAAAGTTTTTAACTTTATCGATTACGTATACATAGAAAGAGAAAGATATTCTGACATAACGATGACAGGGGGACTCAAAAAAGCGGGTCCCAAAACGCTGTCCGTCTCTATATCTGTCCGTATGCTTCCATGGCCTACAGGCTAAGCTGGTTCAAACTTCTGATTTGGAGGATTACAGTTCGGGTTTTTTTTTTAAGGTAACCTCAATATTAATAGTACTTTCCATATTTTCATAACGGTATGATTAGTCCGAAAACAGAAACTCCTGCAAAACTTTGCTTTGTACTCAAAAATCTTGTTAAGTGTAAGAGTTTTAAAATAGTACAGTGGGCTTTCTAACCAGAACAGTTGCCTGTTACTGAGAGCTTCAGCTTATAAATACTCCCATTGTTATTTGATAATAGCTGCCGTATCATATGAGTTTATTTTATTTAAAAGTAATCGCATATTTCATGAACAGTTTCTTTTATCTAACATCGCTTCTCAGATTTTTACCTAACTACCTACTTAATAAATAATAAAACAACCAATCGAACATTTGACCAACGAGAAAGTTTCGTTCGACCCAGTCGTGCGCTTTATTTTTGAATTTATATTAAAATTTGACCTTTTCGTTTAAGTTATTTTTTTCCGGCTCCTGAAATGTATTCATATTTATTGTAAAATTACAAAACAATGTATACAATTCACCTCAAACTATAAAAGCTTTGCGGAAGGCTAACTCAGGATACTACATTTTTGGAGACATGAGCGATCTGTATCAGCAAATCTGTTGCAGAATTTAAATGGTTTTGGTAAACACCGTCCCGCAGGGCCCTAATGAACGACATCCAATTTCATATTGAATGCTCTACTTAGTGAACCTAAAAACTCAACGACATGAGAGAAATTGTATTTGCATCCTTTGACGCGATGGATGGCGCAAAGCGCAAACCCTATTCTATTTCCTATTATTCTCGATTAGTGACTAGAATTTAAGACCAATGTCGACCAGTTATTTCTCAGAAGATATCTCCCCATTGTTCGACAGTTTTACTATGTTAAATGCAAGTTCCCCTCCACCTACTTGGACTACAAGACGTCCTATGGAAGAGGGACCACTCTTGGGGATTCAATTTCGTTTCACTTTTCGTTACACTCTTATATCTCCTATATCCTATGAAGTATAATATAAACAACTTGAGTGCGTGGATAATACCTATGATTTGGTAAAGTTCGAAGTCACTCATCTACATGGTGATTTATTGTCAGTCATTATAAACTTTCGACCAATTCACACTAAAACGTAACGAAAAATGAAACGATGTAGTGCGTAGTGTCGCTTAACTACCGGCTGTCACAATGCTAGCGAGTAACGAAACTTCGACCACAAATTCACTCTTGTGTTGCTTTGCAAGAAGGAAGACATTAATTTCGTTTCACTTTTCGTTACGCACCTCATCTTATATGTTGGATATAATATGCCATTTAATGACATATTCAAAGCCCATCCACTGCATTGACTCCGCCATATGTTCTGCTTCAGGCAAGGGATTGTGGACGACAAGCAAAACCCAACCTTGGTGAGCTTAATATGCACTACTTGCTTGGGATCACAAATTTTGGAAGGCTAAAGGTTTTGAAATGGTTCGGGCTGTCCTCGTACTCTTGGATCTCTGTGACGGTGGCATGCCTCACCTTAAGCTAACAGCTTCACCATTTTGAGCGGAGATCAACCTGAAGTCGATTTATTGGTCACTTACCACTTTTTCCCGCTGCAAAATACCACACCCACCATAGCTGCAGTTAAGTAACGCTTCAAGTGGCCTCAATGATGCACCACAAAACTAACATATTTTTGGAAATACCATTTACGACGTGGTTTTTACTGTCTAGTGAACTCTGCGCCTTATTACGATGACAACCAGTTTTAGCTTTTACCCTAACAACAGGTCAACAAAGTGTCTGTCCGTCAAACGAAAATTCCCAATTATATTGGTTTTGATATAAATACTGAAATTATTTCCGCTCTACATTTAACAATATTTACAGCAAACCTACCCCTACGTATATTCCCGTTCCCACGACCCCTCCTTGCTATATGATACGGGAGTATGTTAACAGCTTCTGTGCCTCGAATATTCATTATGAAACTTTGACAGCTAGTTACGCCATGCTGAATATATTCGAATTTTAACACGGAAACCTCATTACGATCGTTATTGTAACATAACTCTGTTCTCGCGCGTAAAGAGTACCTACCTATATAGGTAACTATTTTCCAATTTGTAGGATAGAAAATCGTGTTCAAATACACACGTGGAAACACAGAGCAGCTCAGTGTGGGAAAATCTCCAACTGTTCGTGTGTATCTGTACACTTCCTTTGGGGCTTAATTAATTTTCATGCCACTATAAGGCATTACACACAGTAAATACTTTTTGTTTTCATTTCGCTCTCAGAGAAAACGTGTTGTAAAAGCAGCCGCACTCCATGTTAATGAATAATTGCAATGCCACTGCTCATGAATAATAAAAAAAAAAAAACAAGTTAAACTATACACAGAATAATTAAAACATTTGCATTGTTCACAAACAGAAACGGGAAGACTTGAAACAATAAGCTTGTTGCTGCTCTTTAAAAACTGTGCAGCAATTCAAACGTATACCAGGAGGTTCTCCTTTCAGTGGGAGATTAGAAAAGGAGAGTTTCAAATTCGTTCAAGTCTCCTTAGCGTAATCCACTTTCAAACTTTTCTATAAATTTTTCCGTTCAATAAATTAAAAGTGAAAAGTTACTCGGGCAATCGCAAATCATTCGAATGAACCGAAAGATCGACTAGAGAATAAAGTTTTGAAAAACCCTACCACCCTACCTCCGATGGTGGACCCTTTTTTAATATTTATTATTTATTTTATTTATATATAGGTTTTGAGAAGTTTTACACCTTTTTTGTGTCGTGTTGCGCTATGGAAACATGGAAATGCCCTCAAGGAAGACTTTGGCAACTTTTCGCAGCCCATAAAACTTTTGTTTTAGCTCGCCTTTTAGTTGAATTTTTATGAGCACTGAAGGGTTGTTTATGCGCGCAATCCCCACCTCAACTCTAATGTGTTTCCGTTTTTATTTATTAAGTACTTTTTACCTTTGGAGACGGTTTTAGCGCGAACTAACTGGGGGTTAATAAGGACCGGGACTTGAAGGTAAGTGGTTGTGTAGCTCACATGTGAACTTTTTCTCACGGATTGTGAAATTTTGTTAATATAGTTGGTAGATGAGGGGTTCTTTAGCGAAAAGTTTTCACAAGCTTAGTGACCGGAAAGAGTCGCTAGGTAATGTGTGAAAGTTTGTTGATACTTCGGATTGCTGTGAATTGTATCCATTTTGCAAATTTAAAACAGCAGCTCTTATGTTCCACAAAAAGGAGTGCGGTTCTTAGAAGTGGAAATCTGACATCAAAAGCAATTTATGTTTGGGATATTTTGTAATCTTTGTTAGGAACTTTGGAAACACAATTCAAGTGGCATCTTTGTTGCATTGCGATTTATTTCTGCTGCACAGGCACTGCTCATTTTCATCTCGGTAATTTTGTACGCAGAACACAGAAAACAATTCCTTACAATTACAAGGTTGTGTTTCTGAATAAGCTTAATCTTTTGAGTGCTAGTTTTGATTTATTGTTTTCCATTCATATGAATAATAGAAATTGTTTACAAATGGATAGCATAGAATCATGGCTTGGCCACCTGTTCGATTGACACTTTATTAAAAGAATCGTTTCATTAAAAATCTGGTCTCTATGAGTTCAAGCTGTTTGGTTATATTTAAAAGTAGCTTATCATTACTTTCGCAATTGAGGAGTGATATTACTTCTGCTTCAGATATTATGTCGTTGCCTAGAAAGCCTCTTCGTATTTCCCTTAGAATAGGTAATTTTTCAATAAAACGCATGACATCTTCTATTTTGGAAAGGTTGCAAAATATGCTGATATATATTGGTACTCGTAGACCAGCTCTCCTGTCATTTTGAATATCGTAGAAATATGTCCTAGAACCTAGACTATTGTTATTTTGATAGAAATTCCGTGCACACAAATTACGTTTAAGGACGATACTATATCGACCTATGTAGGTACTGAAGGTGTCGCCATATTCATGTAGCCTTCTCTAAGTTTACCGTCTGCTGTTGAAACAAGGTTCTAAAGGGTACCTTTTAAAGAACTCTAATCGGCAATTCATTCCGCAGCACTCCGCAAGTTACTATTCCGGTTTACCTATTGGTACATTTTTGTTAAAATAATTTTGCCGAGATATCATTTAACAACAACTATTTGTCTTAAAAATTGTCTTTCGGCTGAAAGTTTGTTTTCAAAAATAAGTCTCTTTCTCCCGTGAAGGGGAATTTAAGCAATTTCCAAAAAAATTTTATTGAACATAGCTAGCTATCAGCTAAACGAAATAGAATGGCTCCAGAGAATAATTTGAAATATCAAAAAAAATCCTAATTCCAGACTTAGGATTCTGCAAGGAAAACCTTTAAAATCGTTCTCGTGCACACGAACGGTTTGCTAATTCGTAAAAATTAATGAACGCGACTAATTTTATTCAGCTAAAATACATTTTGTGGCTTTCACAGTTCACATCCAACCAATCTTGGCAGCAAGTTTAATGAAAATCAAACGAAAAGAAAACATAAACGGAACTAAAAGATCCTCCGTTGTGGCTGTAGAAATAATCAAATAAAGACTTCAAATGTCGAAAACTATTGTTGTTTTGCCTATTGGAGTTACATAAAACAAAACGTTCGTGCATGCGAAAACTATTGAGAATTTTCATCTTACAGAATCGCACCCCGAAATTAGACAACGCAGTACCTACTAGGTTCAATTCAACTTAGTTCGATTGGCAACGCGGACATTTGACAGCCTAAACGCACGTAAAATCGCTCGCCCAAATTAAACCTGTTTTTACAATATTTTTCTTTACAAATCTGCCTAAAAAGTGGTACTCAGTGTATTTGCTTCATTACCTCAAGGGACAATTCACGATTCTTGGTGAGTCAGTCCAAGTTTAAGCATCTACTTCATAATTTGCAATGGTTGGGGGTATACGGAGAACGCCGCCGAAAATGTCCAACAACAATGCACGTGTCAGTGGCGGCAAGCGTCGTATTTTTGAAACGTCACCGGAGGAAGGGCAGGCTTCGCCCGCTGCTACCAATCAATCGATGGTCGGCAAAATGTCAATTGGGGACCTAAAATCCCTTATAGTTGGTTCCATGGCATCTTTGCTCGATGACAGACTAAAGAATGTGGCAACTAAGGCTGATGTCGAGGGAGTCTCTGTAGAACTCCAAGCAATACAAAACGACAATACATTGCTGCGTCACAAATTGCAGGAGATGGAAGCTTCGTACGCATCTTTGGAGCGAAAGGTAGAGATGTTAGAGAGAAGATCGATTGAGAGCAACGTTGTATTGCACATGCCTGTCGAAACAAACATCTTGCCAGAGGACAAAGCCCAAAACATATGTCTGCAACTTCTGGGAAGTAGTGATCTATCACTTATATCGGATGTCAGGGTTTTGAGGTCACACAACAACACTTCTAATGTAATTGTAAAATTAAAGAAGAAAGAAGACGTTCGCCGTGTGCTAAACAACGCAACTACTCTAAGAGGCAACAAGGTATCGATTCACAGAGATTTCACTGAAGCTTCTCGTAACCGAAGGAAGACGTTGTTCAAGTTGAAATCGGACATCGAGAGCAAAAATAAAAACGCAAAACCTATTGTGATTGGAAATAAACTTAAAATAAGTAATAAAACATTCTTTATTGATAATAATAACAAAATCCGATGTGAGGGCTTTGACAGTGAATGTGGGATGTCACTCCTTCAGCAGATCGTGGACGTCAGTTCTACAGTGACAGATGCAACTGTCAGAAACGTAAACATTGAAGGTGGAAATGTATCGGGTGGAAACGCAAGTAGCAGTTCTTCGTCTTTGGAGCCTCACCATAATTTTTAATAATAATGCCGTCTGCCAAAACAACTTAAACAAAACAAAATTATGTAAAATCAAAATGAAGTTTATAGTAAAAATGAAGTAAATCAGGAAATAGTGTTATTTAACATATTAAGTTATAATGTTGCAGGCTTAAAAAACAAATTATTTTTTTCCAATTTTTTCAACTATATTAAAAGCTTTGACGTCTTTATGCTTTATGAAACTCATGTTTTAGCCGGGGAAGAAATTAGATTCAGTAGCATTTTCAGAGATTATGAAGTGAAATGGATCCCAGCAATTAAGTCCAGTTTGTTCGGAAGAGGTAGCGGCGGCGAACTGCTAGGCTATCGGAAATCTCTTAAGATGGTTGAAATAAAGTTTAGATTGGTGGAAGGAATCTACGTACTTGATGTAATCATCAATGGAGAAACCCTTTGCATCGTTCCAATTTATCTAAACTGCAGTCATTGGTTGCGCGACTACGACAGGCTCTCCGATGTTCTTCAGTCTTTAAATTCGCCGGATCTTCTGCTTGCTGGAGACTTTAACGCAAGGTTAGGGTTATCGCAAAACAATTTTTCAAGTGGTCATGTGTCATCATTTATACATGCAACGAGGAAATCAAAGGACGACCTATGTGATGGAAAGGGCGTGAAGCTATTGGAAACTGCTGACGCGTATGACTGCACGATACTCAATGGAAGCTGTAAAGGAGACATGGATGGTGAACTTACCTTTATTCGTGGAACTTCATGCTCCGTTATAGACTACTGCCTATTATCAGGAAAATGGAAATCAATAGTCAACGCTTTTTCGATAGCAGCTCAAACGTTTTCCGACCATATGCCATTAGAAATATCGTGTGCAGTTTCGAATACTGGTGATGCGCCATTCGCAAAGCAGCTGGCTCTTCTGCCGAAGTTGGTTTGGAACAACAAATTTCTTGTCTCTTATCAAAATAAGCTGACTTCTGAGCTTGCGAGTCTAAGTGAACAAAATGCAGCGATACAGATCGACGATCTTACCGCTATAATAAAAAGGGCTGCACCGTTTACTGTAAATGCAAAACCTGTAGTCAGTAAGCAGAAGTGGTTCGACAGCGATTGTCTCAAGGCGAGAAATAGATCCTTTGCATTGCTAAGGCGCCTAAGGTCTAGTAAGACTAGCTCGTCGAAAGAACTCTATGCCGAAGCCAATAAAAACTTTAAACGTCTTTGCATGGAAAAGAGAAAACAATTTAAACTGAAGACCATAGCAGTTCTCAACTCTGCAAGATCCTCTGCAGAATTTTGGAAAGCGGCTAAAATTGCTACTGGCAGACCGAATTTGATCTCGTCTTCTTTGCAAGCTTCTGAGCTCAGACAGTATTTCGAAAATCTACTCAACACCCCGCGGTTTTCCCCATTACCGCAATACGCAGCCCCATCATTTGCAGATGAACTTTTAGATGCGCCGTTTACTCTTTTCGAAGTGAAAAGCGCAATTGATTCGTCTAAAGTGAGAAAAGCCCCAGGCGACGACCGGATTCCTTTCGAGTTCTACAAGAATTGCTCTTCTGAATTTCTCATTGCGCTAACTAAGGAATTTAACAGGATTTTCGTAACAGCAAGTATTCCAGGGAGTTTCAAAAGAGCGATAATCTTTCCATTGCATAAAAAAGGAGAGCTAGATAACCCGGCAAACTACAGAGGCATTTCTTTTTTGAATACTTCGGTGAAACTATTTAGTGCTATGATATATAATAGGCTTATACAATGGATAGCTTCCAACAAGATCTTAAACGAGTACCAGGCTGGGTTCAGGAAGCATTATTCAACGCTGGACCACATTTTTACTATTACGAACATTGCGGAAACTTTTAAACACAACCGCAAAAAGCTATACGCCTTCTTTGTTGACTTCCGTGCAGCTTTTGACTCCATAGCGCGCAAAGCACTTTTCTATAAGTTGTATCAAATTGGTTTGTCAAGCAAAATTATTAAAGTTCTTGAAGCGATGTACGAGAACAATGTTGCGTACGTTTGGAATGGAGATTATGTATCGGAAGAATTTGAAACGCAAATGGGAGTTAAGCAAGGCTGCATACTAAGTACGTTGCTCTTCATCCTATTTATAAATGATATAGCAGAGGAGGTGGGGAGAGGGATAGAATTTGGAGGTGTACGGATTCCAGCGCTGAAGTTCGCGGACGATATTGTGTTTTTGGCGGACACAGTAGAAGGGATGCAGCTTGTCATCAACCGTTTGGAAAGATACTGCAAGCAATGGAACTTGACGGTAAATCTAACGAAATCTAAGATGATGATTTTTAGAGATGGTGGAGGGAGGTTCTCCCGTAACGAAAAATGGTTCTATCAAGGTGAACGGGTGGAAATAGTAAAAGAATATAAATATTTAGGTGTGATAATAACATCTAACCTGAATATGAAAAAACACTTTGAATCTAATCTAGCAGCAGCTAAAAGAGCTATTTCATCAGTTTGGGGTCCTTGCATTGACAGCAAGTATATCGATCACTCCTCGAAAATAAAGCTTTTTCGTGCAACCGCGGCATCAATACTGCTGTACGGGGCCCAGATTTGGGGTTACCGCTATTACGAGGAAATTGAGAAGTTTCTTAGGTACTTTCTGAAGCGTATCTTTAAACTACCCTCTTGTACTCCAAATTATATGCTGCACTTAGAAACTGGAATGCCCCCACTCTTTTTGGATACCCTTAAGATGCATGCAGATTACATTGCTAGGGTAGGGGCGATGGAAAGGGAAAGGTTGCCCTGGATTGTCCTGAAGCATGTGATTTCAACAAGAGGTCACTTGGTGCAAAAGTGGGAGGATTTGGCAGAAAATTACGGATTGCGTTTAAGTATTGCAGCTGACTCGGATCCCTCGATGTTAAAAGAAATGTTTACCAATATATTGAAAATGGCGGGTAACTCTTTGTACGATAAATGTCTCAATGAAGCACATGCATCGCAACATAGGCTGGTGTATCCTAGATTGAACCACAACCTCAAGGGAACCGCATCTACTTACCTTCTTAACCGCTATTCTCTTCAACTGATAAGCACAGTATTCAAACTAAGAGGTGAATTAGTAAATCTATACTATATTCCGCATCGAACCGATCTTCCATTATTATGTGACCTGTGTAACCTTAAAGAGAGGGAGGATGTATACCACTTCATTGGAAGATGCCCCATTTTAAGCGAATTCCGCGTGAGATACTTCGGACGATCTTTGCTGAGTTTTGACGAAGTTATTAATTTATTAAACGGCAGTCTTGGGTGGGAAACTTTATTCAACTACGCCTCAGCTGCTAGCCGCTACAGAAACCGTATATTGGAAGCCGATTTTTGAGCAGTACTTTTTATTTAAAGTTATTATTACTAGGTTACTATATTTATAATTTAAAATAGATCAATTGCCATTCTGGTAGACGGCCTTACGCCAAACCATAAACGACTAATTATTGTAAAATTTTGCAAATTTTAATGAATTACTAATAAAGTCACTACTACTACTACTACTACTAGTTCGATTTAATTTTCAAGCGGGTTGGTGAGACAGGGGATACCGCCTGCACCCGCCACACTTAGAGCAATATAGATTCCATGTGATTAGGGTTGACGTACGTACTCCAAGGACAGTAACTACCCCTTTTTCGTATTAAAAATGACGTTGTCCCCAAAATTAAAAATCCAAAAAGGGGACAGAAAAGTCCGTATCCATGAACACATGCACAGTGTACAGGTATTTTATTGAAAAGAGCACTAGCTGCAAAGGCTATCGGCCCTATTGTTAAAGGAGAATTATCTAAAACGGAAACCTAAGAGTACTTTAAGTTTTTGTACCCCAATGGCCCAATGTACAAATTGTCCCCCTTAAAATTGTATGAAGTCCCCCTTTTAACGTTTTTTAATATGGCAACAATAGTTGTAATGTCATTGATAGTGTTAATAGCCTTCGTACTGTGGATAACAATGGAACCATACTATCAAGGCATTCAGAGGCTAATACACATCTATGTAAGTATTTCATAGACTTCAGAGAGATCTTCTAAGTCTTCAAAAGGTCATTGACAACATATTTAGTTTACAATTCATTGCAAATCGGCTAACAAAAACTCTGATGGAAGATATAAATAAAAAGCAAATAAATAAATAGTTGACGTCCGGCACTTCTCATTTTCCGTGGCAAATTTTGACTGCTGACGTCACGAAAATTCACCTTTTCTATTGTAACTCGTGTGTCTCATTTAGGACAAATTTTTACGTCATAAAGACATCGGTATGTGACTCGTGTAATCTTAGCTTAAGAATTCTGTATCTTATGTAGAAGAATTAAGTATGTGGAGTGCTATCATGGACATCCTCATTACCGCATCGTCTGGACGAGTCATCAGTATTGATTGTCATTTTCTTGGTGTGATATTTCGGCACATCTTTTCGGAAGCTCTCCTACAATCAAATACTGGAGAATATTTATTAGTAAAATGAACGCGTTTATATCCTTCATTGATTTTAATCCGAAACGAATAGGTACTTCGAACGCAATCTGAGTTTCGAACAAATTTGACTTTCGTTTCCGAATTTTGTCCGAACGAATAAATCTATAGGGGTATATCTACAAGAAAGGATAACGATTGGAAGTTCATTTGTTGCTCTTTGTCATAGATTTGCCCCATTTTCCTGTTCACGACTCAGGAATCGAGTTTAATCCATATATCATCTGTCGCTGCCAGTATTTTGTTCAGATATGATTTGGTCAAAATAAAGGTTCATCGACATTCATCGACTAATTGGGGTTTTAAAAATTATGATAAATAGCAGTTTGGGAAAAAGACTACAGTTCGATAGACCCTCTTTTCCCCGAAAGCTTTTGACACACATTACTATAAAAATATTTTAAATCAGCTAGAGGTTGGATAAGAGGTTTCGTTCTCACTTAGTTTGAATGCTTTTTACCAAAAAGTAATCAAGCCAAACTAGACGAACAGACCAACATGATGTTCAAAGAAAGACCAAAGCTAGAGGCCCTGATCTTAAAAATACACGTTAACGACTTACGGGAGCTTCCACTATGTCTTCTAAGGTACCTACAGATATATATCAGGCAGTCTAATGCAGTTCTATTTTGACCTCCACTGAAGAGGTGCACGTCGTATGTGGGTTTAAAAGGCGCAAGTGGTTCATAATATAGGATAGAGAAAATTGCAACAACATGAGCTTCAGTGAAATCAAGTTGATATTAGAATGAGACTCCTGAAAACTTTTAACGGAAATACTATTACAATAAGCATAAATGATAATCGGCCTTACCAATAATCAACTTTAGTCTGGTACTTTACGAAAAGACTCCACACTTTCCAAAATCCCTTTAACAAAGTTAACAAAGTTTATTTAAGTGGATATTTGAAGGCTTTCACAGTAAGACATCGTGTATCTTTTAAAATAGTGATAAGCTTAATAATTGATTTGCAAGAAACAATGAAGACTACCAATAATCCCTTTACCAATAAACAAATATAATTGCCAGACTATCGCTAACTGTAGGGTTAAATGTTAGTGTTGAGAAAGCCATGTTTATCTCGGACATTAGCTAAATAAATCCTCCCTTATGTCATTTTGAAGACAAGTCTTGCCCAACCATCCAAAATCGCGGTATTAAATTTCGAAATAGGAGAGAATTTAATACGATGTTGTTCAGCCTGAGCTTTTACAATTATTAATTAATTTTAGTAAATTGTGAATGATTTCTAATTTTATTCGTTGTAATACAACAATGCAAATGGATTTTAAGTCTATCACACATAAATTTGTACAAATGTATGCAAAATATTGAAAAATATTGCGTTTTTGTTTTATTTCTAAACCGTGAAGCATATATTTCTGTGTTTTTCTTTCTGTTGCTTTTTGATTGGTTTTCCTAGTTAGTTGCTTAATAAAAAATTAATTTTATATAAGTTTGGGATAATTCCAAGACTTTCTTGACAGTCGTCGCAAACAGAATAAAATATCTTCTTACCAAAGTTTGGACGGCTTATAGCTACCTTTTTGCAACAATTCTCTGTACCTTAGGCGACACAGGTAGATATTTTGTTGCAACCAAACCCTTTTCAAACTCTTTGCAAAAGGAGTTTGTTTACCGAGAATGAGGATCTCTAATGAGACAATGGTTGGTGTGAAAAGGTTCACTTCGCGGAAAATATAGTTATAAAAATAGAATTATCAGCATTCAGCAAAAAACATGCAAAATAACAAGTTTGTTAACTTCTGGAGGAGTAACATCCTAACAGGTAGTACGAAAATATGTGTGCATAAAAATTGCTTTTTATATTTTTCAGTTCGAATTTCAACTTTTGTCGGTTTCTGAGTTTCCCGAATTAAGTAATATATAAGCCATACAATTTTTTGTAGGTTAAATTTGTTTGTTTGTTTTCAAACCCGGAAGCGATAAAATTCTTACACGCTTCCTACGTGCGATTGTTATTTATTCTGAAATGAATGAGCCAGCTATTATTTCTATTTTCAAATATATTCACTTGCTAACGACGCAATTGTGATGTTTAGACCTCTAATAAGTTTTGATTTGCATCGTCAGCCTACGAATAAATGAAACCATTTAAATAAACTGTGCTCCATTTATTGAATAATTTGAAAGAGATTTTATTACTACACAAATGGACTCATAAAGAAATCGCGAGGTAGTATTAGAAAACAATGCAAGCGTACCATAAAAGTACTGAAAATATTGTCCGATCGAACTGATTTGCATATTATATTTGACAGATCAGCGGATATTTTGTGCATTTCCTATTTTGTGTTTTGTTTTTTGCTTATAATAAGTATCAAAGAAAATTGGAAAGATATGTGTTGGGCAAATTTAATTGCAATTTATGTATTCCTTCTTTTAGAATAAAATCCTCCTTGTGAAAGAGACCATTGACCTTGTTTTTCACGAAAACAAATTATGAAATTTGAATTCTGCAATGACAACAAATGTAATAGATTCTAAGAAAGTTGTCGGACTAGTAAATGTGGAGGTCTAATTGTTTATTGGTACCATTTCACAAAAGCTGTACATTTTTACTAAAGCTGACATCTAACTAGTTGTCGACATTAGTGATTGATTATTAGTAAGGCCGGATGTAGTTATAAAATTCCAATACAGAAAATTGGTACACGTCAGACGAAGACAGTAAAGTGGAAGTATCATCACGAGATTTTGAAACGATTCTCAACGCAGAAACTATGTTGTAACAGTTGCGACATATTTTTGACGAAATAGCTATAAAACTTGGGCCTTTTGTTTTTGTCCTGTTAGCGGCCAAACATTTTAAACTCCTAGATCTTCCGACGTAGTCGCAGTGGCTTAGTGGTTAGTGTGTTGGACTACTTAGCGTGGGGTCCCAGGGTCGATCGCCAGAAAAACACAAATTGGATCTTAATGTTTTTTCCACTCCCCTGAAGCTCTGAGAAATAAACGGGAGAATAACTGTCATGATGGAACTTCTTAGCCGTTTGGACTCGGCATAACATTTTAGGTCCTTCTCATTCGTCGCAAAAATGGAAAACTCACACAAAACGAATGTTTGGAAGAAACTAGGCCTAGGGTCCCATGGACCTCTTCCGCCAACTATTTATTTATTTTATTTATATACCCTTCAAATGCGTTGGTGGATTGCAATTAAAGAAAATAGGATCCTTACGGGCGCGAGCTATTTATTTATTTATTTTTTTATTTATGTCTTCCGACTGAGTTTTTTTTAACCAACTTGCAATGAAATGTAAATGAAAATGTTGTTCAATTTAGATCTATCTTTCGTCTGGAAAATCCATACTGATTGGATGAGTAGTTTAGACGTAATGCCTCAACAAATTCAAATCGAAATCTAAATGCCAACGGAGAAGCAATTCTAATATACCTATGCAGACATACAAGTTCGAAGCACTATATATAGGTTGAAAATAGGTTCCAAATCTTAACATTTATTGCACAGTTGCTCAGTTGTAAGTATAAGCTGGGCTTCTGATCGAGGGGTCGCTGGTTCAATCTCAAAATATATCGTAACGTTTTTCTGCGGCGCGAAATCATGACAACTCAGACAGTGTAAAAGTCCTTGAAAAGCTTATTAATTCAGCTGTTCAGACTCGACAGAAACCACAAGGTCCCTCCCATCCGTCCCAAAAATAAAACGAATTGTTTCAAGACGCCTGGTCTAGGGCCTCCCATTCTTTTCTTATTTTATGAAATTCACGTGAGCACACAGTAAGAAGTGGCAGCGTGTCACTTCGTCTATTACCAACTTTTTTGTGCAATGCAATGTGTATAGAAAAATCTGTCATTAAAATAGAATCACGTGTTTTTATTACCCGCACTATTATAAATCCTATTTATGTAAAAATCTCTTTCCAAAATTATACACCCAACTTCAGAAAAACAGCTCTATTTTGTCACACCACTTTTAACGCCCCAGCCCACAGCCATCTTGAACTGGTAAATCACAGATAGGCGTGCTAGGATTCGTATCTTCGACTAACTGAGTTAACATATCTCTTAACCACAATTATGAAGTACCGGCTCGTAAATCAAATCAATTGCCACGAGGTACGTGACTCGATTGTTTCCACCCATCGTCATCATCATCATCAGTCGGATGCCTTTGCCGCAAGTAAATTACACCTACTTACGTTTTTCGGTCCGCATTGATGCTATTGATGGTACCAATATTTATTTGTTACTAGAATGTTGGCCAAGAATTATTGGCTGTGCATGCTCTTAGCTGTTACAAGCGTAATATTTCTCTCATTCAATCGCTCCTCAAGCATAGGTTAATTTATGAAACTTATGTATCCTCGGGGAGCACGAAGGTTGTGTAAGAAAAAAAAAAACCACTGAGCACGACCGTCTTATGGAAGCGAAACCAAAATCGTAGCAAAGTCGCAATTAATTGTGTTTAAACGATTATTCAATCGACCGGGTTTAGCTATATGCGGACAGGCTTTTGGCGGAAAGGGGGCCGGATGCCCTCGATGGATCTCTTTCCTTTTATGCAACACCAGGGAAAACTAACGAAATAAATTATATCCTTATCCTTTGGCATAATTCATGCGTCTCCCTCTTGCTCTTCTAACAAAAAAAAATTAGTCGGCGGTATTTATATACCTTGTGGTGATAATAGCAGGATGACCTAGTTCAAGCAGGGCGAGGGCGGGTATAGCAGTAGCCGACAAAAATATTGCTTTGCGTGCTGCGCGAACAACCAAATTGCAGTACGGTTAAACTTTATTTAGGATTATGATCGAAGAAGAGGCCATAATTGGATTTATATGTTTAGCTTGAAGCATTTTTTGGCAAATAAAGCACCCAACTAATTAGTTTTAATGAAATATTGTTCGTACACAATTTCCGCATGCATAAATTACAACCTACCACACCTATAAAGTGTATAAAGAGAATTATGCTGCTTCAAAAGCGCACGAATATTATGAGTGATATCCGTGTAATCGAAGTGTAACCCATACTTCGTGGTGTGTGTCGGGGCTGGTACCTATTCAAAAATATATACACATATGTACCTCGCCAGTAGCCACAAAACCAGCAGCTTACAGAGGAAATTCAACAGATTCACTCTAAATTGTGGTGGTTCTCGGAATCGAAAATGTGGGGAACTTTATGGGCTGAAAAAATCGAAACATGCAGATATAAATAATGTGGGTGCACTAGGTATGTGGCGAAGGGAAATAATCTCACTTCGTGGCAGATTTTTTTGTTTTTCTATAGAGGAAGATGAATTCACTTTTCGATTGTGGAGTAAATTTCCATGAAATAGCAAGAGCATTGTTAATAACTTTTTTTTAACAAAATATCATAATATATTCCCTTCGGTTACATAAAATTGAATTCAATCGTATTATTCTACAAAAGCTTTCAACTTAAATTTGTAAAACTTTGCGACCAGACAGTAAAAGTTCGGAAATTTCCCTACGAATATTCACCTATCATTTGGTCCACATTTCATTGAAACTGTAATGTATAGGAGCATAATACATAAAATACATACTACATAGTACGCCGTTGCTGCCGTTGCTTTTGTTGTTGTTTGTCGTGGTGCACGCATTATTAGAATACTTATGTCAGTCAGTTGCCTATCGACCGTACAATGCAACAGATCTCTTTCTGCTCTGCCAACACTTAATTGTAATATCGCTTGTATTAAGAAATAAATGAAGTAAATTGGGTTCTCGAATTTTCATTGTTTTAGCAGAACATCACAGAAATCGGTCTCGAAATTCCGCTGTAATTGGTACGACAAGAAGGACTCGTTGCATAAAAGTAAGAATTGTATTTGACATAATTGTATTTTATCTCTTGTTAGTTTTGTCATAAACACCTACAGAGATATATTATATCTGAAATTAGGTCTTGTATCATATGGAGCATTACTTTGAGCATCTGATAACTATCTCCGAAGAAAGCTACCTTTTTAGGTTACACCAGATAGTCAAAGAGAACTGATTCTATGCCAGAGGAACTGAAATTAATAAACCAATTTTAAAAACATGTTTGAGAAACTTAAAGAGATTGTAAAGGGCAGTAAATATTTATTTAATAGATTAAAATTAAGTAGGATTAGGAATACTTTTAAAATGCGGGTAGGAAACTTGCGAATTGTGGCAAATTCCATTTTTTTATTAAATTTACCATTCTGTTTACTGTTCAAGTCTCAAAAGGCCAATTTTGAAACCTTCTTCACCCACTTAGAAATAGATCTCCAAATTCTGTATGCTAAAGCGTAATTTATAACCTAGGAAGCTAGGACTCGATTCCAAGACTGTAAAGCCTGTAATTTACTTATGATTATAAATAGTTTAAGAAGCTCAATCTTTTGCAGGACCCAGGACCAGGTATCGGACTTTACACGTTATAAAAAGAAGAAATGAAAAATCAATCCGACTGTTTCAACCTGAATCTTTGGCACTTAAAGTAAAGGGGCATTCACATAAAAATTAGGAAGGGCGTCAATCTAAAATAATAATCTTTGTCTTGAAACCATAAGTTAAAACGGGATCTTCTTAGACCAAGATCGAAATCTATATAAAGGAACTAAATAAAGGCGACTAATCCATATATGTTGGATTTTGTCCAATAAAAACCAATTTCGAATTTTAATTCTAAAAGACTTCACAAAGTTTATTTTATTTAATTCAAAATATAGTATTTTTTGTTTTATTAAAATTAAAAGTAGAGAAAAGTGTGTTCTGGTAAAGGCTTTCTTCGTCGTGTGTGAATCCAAGGTGATCTACTCCCGGGAAAAAGAAATCATTAAGCTCAAGCTGTTAGCTCTTAACTTTTAGTACAGCTTTAATATCTTTCTTAATTCGCCGACTTTTGCAGAATTACAGTAGCGGCTTCTAAACAAAGCCCACATGCATAAAAATAGCACCTAGAAGACCTTTCAGATTAAGTTTAAAAAGCAAACTTATTTATATAAGAGAGAGAATCAGACCTTTGACAAAACCTTGGGGCACCCCTGAGTCAGAAATTATACAAGCCTTTCCTAAAGAGTCAATCTTCACCCTATTTTTACGGAACCAGTTTAATGTATGCGCAGTGGCTTAGTAGTTAGTGTGTTGGACTACTAAGCGAGGGGTCCCAGGTTCCAATGAAATCTCACACAAAACGAATGGTTGTGAGAAGATAGGCTTAGGGTCCCTACGGACCTGTTGCGCCAACGATTTTGGGCTTGACGGTTTCGTTTTGGACCAAGGAAGGACATAGGATACTTTTAGTCGCGAAAACAAAACTTTGAGGGGATGAAAAAGGTAATGAAAGTTTGTATGGGGAAATGCACTTTGAAAAAAAAAATAAACGGGGTGGAAATCGAGTAGTGATACTTCAAATACAAAAAAAAAATATTTTTAATTTTAATGGAAATTGTTGTTGTCAATTATTTTAATTATTTCGCAAGCGAATTGTTGTTGCAAACAATTTAGATTTTTTTTTTAAATAAACTCGAGACAGGATGGTTAGTTTTTTAAAGATTTTGAGCTTGATGGTTTCGATTGGACCCAAGGAATGCTTTATTTTATGTCTCGAAAACAAAACTTTGACAGGATGATATAGGGGATGAAAGTTTGTGTGGTACTCGGCGATTCCTAACAAATTTGATAATGCTGCCAGTGAGAACGTTTCACGACGCAGAAAATCAGGACGAACAGTCAGATCGGAATATTAACAATCGAGAGAATATGTCGGAACTCCGTGAAAGAATATCATGCAGTCGTCCATACTGGAGACCGAGATAGACAACAACACAATCATCATCAGCATAGCGTTCCATGTTTCTCACATGGTCAGTTGTATGTGGCGTGCTCACGTGTCGGCAAACTCTCGCTTTGTACGTGTACGCACCCGTAAATGGAACGAAAAATGCTATGTATCTACCATAAAGAACTTCAGTAAAAAAACGGTTGGTTGGCCGACAAGTAAATCGCTGCGGTTATTGCAATTGTATTAATTTTAATATAATTTTTGAATGAAGAATTTAAATTGACCGGAAGCGAAAGCTCGGAATTATTAATTTCATTAACTACATTAACGATTTTTTGCGGAACGAAGTTCGCCGGGCCAGCTAGTATCCATATATATAAAAGAAAGTGTCCGAAGCGATGTTATCCTATAACTCGAGATTGGCCGAACCGATTTTGATGGTTTATACTTTGTTGGAAAGGTATTTTCTCAGCACGGGTTTAAAAAAAAATTCAAAATGTCTTATTTTTCTATTTCTATTTCATTTCATTTTATTCATTCCTAAATCGCATTTCAAATTTCGATGGAATGTGGCGTGTGGGTCGTGTGATTAAAAGAGATAGGGTGTGGAATGTATGGGACTGAGAGTGATTTAACATTTGAAACGAATACCTGCTAATATAACGGTAATAAGAAGGAAGACGAATTATTTTATACAGTGGTAAGAAACATCTCTTAATCGCCAACTCAAGCGTTATGAGATATGTATGTATTTTGTGACAAAAAAAATACCCCCCCTACAAGATAACAAATTTCTTAGATATTTTTTCCATCAACTGTGCTGAAACCACATTTTGCACGTCACGGGCGAAGCCGGGGGGTACAGCTAGTATATATATATATTTTAATTTAATTGCAGTTTTAGACACTGGTATAGGTACCTACTTAAAGAAATTTGTTTTAATTTTATTTTAAGCAGACTACTTGAGAATATGTAAGATCATGGATCCATTTCATTTCTGTAAGAGCGATCTGTACTTAGTCCTTGCAGTGGTACGCTCAATTGCGTTTTGTTATTTTATATTGGGTTCATCGGCCATCCCTTCAACTATTTTGGTTCATCGACAAGGTAGTACCTACTGTTTGCGGTATATTACGTGTAACTATAAATCGTGCAAGATTGGCCAAGAGATGTTGCCACGTGGCACATCCGGTGCTATTTGTTAAAATTTGTAATCACGGGTATAGTGAATAAACTCCAATTGCTGAACAAAAAATCTTTAGCCAAAATACGTAAATATGATTCCAAGATTTTATATAAACGTTCAAAAAGAGCTTGTTAAAATTTGTGCTTAAGGCCCTAATAACAAGGTTTACGAAATGCCTACGAAATGTCCAAAAATCGGCAGATCATACTTAAATACTTTCCGTCAGCCGATTCCCTAGTTCAAAAGACGGAATTTTTTCATCTCAATCTTAACCAGAAATCTAGCATAAGACGATTTGCATTTATTTGTAGACATAGCTCGGAAAAAAAATTCCAAGCTATAAAAAAATAAATAGTTGGCGCACCAGGTCCGTAATGTCCGTATAATGGATCTTTTTGAAGCCAAAGTTTATGTAAGACTTGCTTCAGCTTGGTGAGCGTAGCGTTTACTATAGGTACATTACTCTCAGATATTCTGTCTTCTGCATTAACATTTTCAAAAAGTACTTGACTGCTTAGAGGGCGGTTGAAACGGTGGCTATACCTATCCCGGCTTTGCTCAGAAAACTTGGGCGATCTTCGGGCTTATTGTGAAATCTGTAGCCTGGGTTATTCTCCAGCTCTTAGGCTTTCGAGACAGTTGGCGATGGTACCCATCGCTTTTACTATCCGTATTAGCAAGTTATACACACTCGATTAAAATATGTTTTATCTTGTGGGGCACAATGCGCTTTTCGTTTTTTTCACCATATTTTCTGTGAGTAGGTATTAATAGTCCGGTATAGGGAGTATTTTTCGATGAATCTATTTAAATGATATCGATGAAGAGGTTACCCGCAACTTTTAATCCTTAGAACGTCTTGAATAGTTCAGTGTTGTCCTGGATGTGTTTTTTTTTAACCTTTTTTTAGCCTCGGTGGTATTTATTTTTTCATAAGGCCCTGGGTCGTTGTTAAAAAATACCAGAGGAAAGATTCAAATTCTAAAAAAAAGTAATCCAAAAAATTTCACAATCAGGGTCTAGTGATTTGCTTGTGTGTGTGTTGTACAAGCTGCTTTGGGGCGTATGTCACATCTGATTTTAGATTTTTTTAAAGTCCACTCCATCTACTTTTTGAATGTTTATGTTGCATAGAAGCTTTTGCTACTTTTAGCAAAACGCTATCAACCGACAGTGGACGTCCACTTACCAAAGCCTAAGCTAAAATTTTGCCATAAATGCCATGATATATCATTTCAACACAGCCCAAATTTTCAAAAAAGTTTGTAAGGCCCAAGGTATAGCCTTACGTAAAATGAAACCGAAAAATTTGGAAGTGTGAAAATGAGCTTCTTTACGTTTAGACGGTCTGTTGGGGTGCGTTCGAGGAGCACCTAGTCGCTGGTTGTCGTGCGGATCTCGTCGTGGATGAGATGGGGGAAAATAGAAATAAAATACCAAAAAAAAGAGTTCGTAAGTTCGGGATGGTTTTTATTCTTTTCCAAAGGGATATGTCTTACCTCGACGAGTGTTGTTACAAGAAGAAAGGTTATAGCTATCGATTGACATTAAAGAAAGTTAACTGAAGCAAATAAAGTGGAACTGAAAGCTCCGTCTAACAGGATTTAATACATGACAAATATGGAACTTATATGATCTAGTACAACATTTTTAAGTGCTTAATAGAGATGCGATTTCACATGAACATTGCCGGCCGCGTTGCAGCAACCGATGCAAAGGCAAAACAAATCAAAATAATGAAAAGAAAGTAAATCTTATGGATACCTTATATACTAGGGGGATCCTTTTGTTAGCGGAGGGGTTCCACTCACTCCGTTTGGAGAGGACATGTTAGTAGAGGATAGTAAACACAAGTATATGAAATATGTAAGTGCTATAAATATGGTAGTGACGAAAGTTACATAATCAAATACGTGAAATTCGCCGTTAATCAGTGCAGATAATTTATTATTTTATATTATAAAAATTCTAGGAAATTCAAAAAAAATAAAAAAAATCATTATGTATACGCACCACACCTGTTTTTTTTTTTTTTTTTTTTTTTTTTTAAGTCTGTGTTAGAACGCAAAGTTTCACAATTGGCCTTATTAGAAGTCCAGATTGCGTTTTTATTTCAGCAACACGTACCCTTCCATCGGAACCGGGATATAATTTGGTAACACGACCTAATCGCCATTCGTTTGGGGGGAGTCTCTCGTCTCGAATAACGACCAAATCATCTACCATTACATCCCTTTGAGGATTTTTCCACTTGTACCTTTTATGAAGCTCTTTGAGATACTCTTCTTTCCAACGAATGCAAAATTTATGGTGTAGTATCTTTAATCGTTCCCACCGTTTAATGCAGCTAAGGGATTGGTTGCTTAACTCCGGTTCTGGGAGAGCTAACAGAGGGCCACCTCGTAGAAAATGCCCAGGTGTTAAAGGAGGGATGTCATTGGGGTTTTCCGATATTGGGGAAATAGGCCGCGAGTTAAGACAAGACTCGATTCGGGCCAAAAGAGTTGAAAACTCCTCAAAGGTGAACCTTTGATCTCCGGCAACTTTCTTGAAGTGGGACTTAAAACTTTTAACTCCGGCCTCCCAGAGGCCTCCCATATGCGGAGCTCCAGGGGGAATAAACTTCCACTGCAGTCCACAATCTTTGTACTTTTCTGTCACATCTAAAGAAAATGTCTTTAGAAATCGATCGAAATCCTTCACTAAAATTTTGTTAGCACCTACAAAGTTCGTCCCGTTATCGGAGTATAGAACCTTGGGCAATCCACGTCTCGAAATGAATCTACTCAAAGCACCAAGAAATGACTCCGTAGTTAAGTCACTGGTCGCTTCCAAATGTATAGACTTTGTGGCAAAACACACGAAAACGCAAACGTATCCTTTTGAAAGTCGACAACTTCGACCAGAGAAACTCTTTATTGTGAAAGGACCAGCAAAGTCAAGACCTGTATGTATAAACGGCAAGGATATAATGGTTCTTTCAGGCGGTAATGCAGCCATAATTTGCGTTTGAAGCTGTTTACTATGAATCCTACAAGTTTTGCACGATCGAATGCATTTTTTAACGAGGTTCTTTACTCTGGGAATCCAAAACTCACTTCTTATTAATCTCAAGACAAGCTGATTTCCACCGTGCATCGAGAGATTATGAACAAAATTTACTAGAAGTGTTGATATGTGAGCTGTATATGGCAGCAGAATCGGATATCTTTCACTGTAGGAAAGAGTAGCAAAGGATAGTCTTCCATTAGCTCGGAGTACTCCATCAGTACCTATCATCGGATTCATATTTAACAAAGCGCTTTTGCGTGAAATTCTCTCTCCTCGAGTTAAACTTCCATATTCTTTGTCGAAATATGAGCGTTGGGTACCTCGCAGAAGAAATGTCTTTGTATAAGATACTTCACTTTGTGAAAGGACTAAGGATGAGTAAGAAAATCTTCCCCTTTGTTTTGGATTGGTTTGGTGAAAGAAACGCAGAATATAGCTCACTACGTGAAGGCAGCGAGCCCAAGATGAGAACCTTTGTAAAACAGAGTCAATATTAATGGATAGAGTCGTTAAATAAGATTTGATGCGTTTTCGTTCCAATTTCTCTTCGTCTGGGCTTTGAAAGGATGTCTGAGGCCAAGAAGATTGATTCTGGCGAAGCCACATTGGACCCATCCACCATAAACCACTGGTTTTGAGTTCTGCTGGAGATAAGCCCCTAGTTGCTAAGTCGGCGGGATTATCCACAGAACGTACATGAAGCCATTTTGCATTTGGCAAAATGGTTTGAATGCTAGAAACTCTGTTTGCTATAAACGTTTTCCAGGTACATGGGGGTTTATCTAGCCAGGATAAAACAATGGAGCTGTCTGTCCAAAGCATGAGCTCATGTTCATGGATGTTTAATTTCTTGAGAACCTTTTGGATTAATTTCGATAAGAGTACAGCGCCACATAGTTCCAGTCGAGGCAAGGAAATTTGTTTAACCGGTGCTACCTTACTTTTTGCACATAGGAGATGTGAAGACCAACTATCCGATCCCGTGCTTATACGTAAATATAATGCAGCAGCGTAAGCCTTCTCAGAGGCATCACAAAACCCATGAACCTGAATGGAACAGTCGGGCGCGTACTGAACCCAACGAGGTACTTGAATTTTTGGAATATCTGGTAAGGCAGAAAAAAACGATGTAAAGCGATGACACGTTAGGGGCATAAGAGGCATGTCCCACGACGTCCCATCTTGCCAGATTTGTTGTAAAATTATTTTTGCAACTACTAAAATCGGTGCTAACCAACCGACCGGGTCGAAGAGGCGAGCTATAATGGACAATACAGATCGCTTAGTGAATGCATTGCATCGACTGTCAATGTCTAGAAAAAAATAGAAGGAATCTGAGTTAGCATTCCATTGTAAACCTAAAGTTTTAGCTATGCTTGTGTCTTCGAATTTTAGAAAATTTTCGTCGTAAAGAAAGGAACTAGGAAGCGTAGCGAGAAAATCTAAACTATTCGAAGTCCATTTTCTTAAAGGGAAACCTGCTGAGGTCAAAGCCGATAAGAGCTCTTGTTGGGTTTGAACGGCAGAGTTAAGATCGTGTGATCCTGACAGCACGTCATCAACATAAAAATCGTTTTCCAACACAGAGGATGCGATGGGATATTTTATTTTAATGTCTTCAGCCAGCTGCTTAAGAGTTCGTATCGCCAAATATGGTGCACAATTTACTCCAAAGGTAACGGTTTTTAGTTCATAATCATGACACTCTTGCTGTGATGAACCTTGAAAAAGAATCCTTTGGTAGGGAGTGTCGTCAGGGTGCACCCATATTTGGCGATACATTTTCTCAATATCGGCACTGAAGACGTATTTATAAAATCGCCACCTTAAGATAAGTAGCATAAGGTCAGCCTGTAGAACGGGGCCGATATGTAGCATATCATTGAGGCTGATACCGTTGCTCGATGGGCTCGACGCATTAAATACTACCCGAATTTTTGTAGTTTTGCTTTCCGGTTTAATGACTGCATGATGCGGCAGGTAATATGAAGCTAATTTGTCATCCCGAATGATTTCAAGTGGCGGAACAGTCTTCATATGACCGAGAGTAGAGTACTCTTCAAGTACTTTAGAATAATTGGAATGCAAATCTGGGTTCTTAAGCAAAGATCTCTCATTACGTAAAAGTTGCTTAAGAGCTATATGGCGGGAGTGACCTAGCGCTGTTGGGGAGTCCTTGAAAGGAAGTCGTACTACGTACCGACCATCTAAGGCCTTGGTTGTGGTTTCTGAGTACAAAGTCTCACAGAACTCGTCGCTGACAGAAAGGGACGGGGAAGCACAGATCTCCTCAACTTCCCAAAACTTAGTTAGCTGCTGATCGATTGAAACCTCCGAATAATAAGAGAGAGTAGTTGAAAAAGATCTTATTTGTTCCTGTGGCAAGGGACCTGAAAGAACCCAACCAAAAACCGTGTTCTGCCCAACAAGGGACCCATAAATATTTTGTTTTATACCGTCTAATATTATGAAAGGATATAAATCAGCTCCTATGACAAAATCGATATTAGAACTTTCATAAAAGAAAGGATCTGCAAGATCGAAATCTAATTGTCCACCTAGTTCATCTACGCTTACCATGCAAGAAGGTAAGTGGCCAGTTAAACGGTTTAAGACAATTGCACTGGCTATAATAGAAAACGACGGCATTCTTTTGGAGCTTAAAACAAGTGAACAAAGTTTAGAGGAAGTCGTCGTAACAACAGCGCTCATGCCAGAAATGTCCGCTTGGATTGGTGTAACGGGAAGATTCAGTCTTCGTTGGGCCTCTTCGGAAATAAAACTAGCTTCAGAGCCCGGGTCCAAAAGAGCGCGCAACGTAAATTTATCGCCAAGGTGATGGATATCAATTAAGGCGGTAGCGAGTAGAATTCGTTTGTTATTTTGAGTAAAGTGCGATTTAACTTGATGTTGTTCAATTAGTGCAGTGGACTGTATTTGCTGAGTGGGTTGTAATAAATGTGCTGAGTTTGAAACGGCCGCTGCTGAAGTAGAAGGTACTAAGTTTCTTGCTTCGATTTGCGGAGGAAGGTGTAAAAGGGTGTGATGTCGTTGTTTACACGTCATACATGTGTAGACGCTGCGACAATCTTTGATCAAATGCGTGGAAGCGAGGCAATTCAAACAGCATTTTAAAGCCTTAACCTTAGAGATTCTATCGGAAATATCGAGTTCCAAAAAGGTAGGACATAGACGAAGCGGATGGTAGGCTTTACACAATTGACAGCTGAAATTATTTGCCTTGGTGTGAAAAGAGCGATGCTGTTGTTGGTTTGGTTTCATTGGGATAATTCGTGGTTTTTGTTCCTTTATATTAAGATCCTTAATATCAGATACAGTTTCTAAGATCTGATATTGATTCGTAAGGAACGAGTCCATTTCGGACCAGTCCGGGAGATCCCGAGGTTTTTTGAGTGATTGTTCCCACATAGATAGCGTATTTTTCGGAAGACGACTGGAGCACAAAAATACTAAGATGGGATCCCAAGATTTAGTATCGACCTGGTAAGCTTTTAGGATGGAAAGGCAATCATTAATTTCGCTTTGCAATTTTTTAAGATTTCTACCGGATTTAACACTTATCGTGGATAAATTAAAAAGAACTCTTAATTGACTATTAACCAATATCCGTTTGTTCTCATATTGATCAGATAAAGCGTTCCATGCGAGGTTAAAATATTCCGCCGTAAGAGCAAATTTAGAAACAATATTGTTTGCTTCACCTTTAGTTTTGGAACGAAGATGGTATAATTTTTGCACGGCACAAAGCTTCGGATGATTGATGTAAATGGCGGTAAACAAATCTCGGAAGGATGGCCAAGATAGGTAATCGCCATGAAACGTATCCGTGTCGCATGGCGGAACCTTAATGCACAAAGCGGAATCACTGCTAAGACCAGTACCATCATAAACAATAGATGTATTCGAATTTGATTGACGGTCACTTTTAACTAATTCAAGTTTTCTAACTAAGTCGATAATTTCACTCAAACACGTTATATAGGTGCTTGATGAATAGTGATATTTAGATTTAACGGATTCTAAATCTTCGGCATTCACCGATTCATTAGATTGTAAATAGAAGGAATATGAGTTTTTAACTTCTGCCCAAAGCTCCTTTAATTCAATTTTGGATGCATTTAATGAAACGAGGGTTTGATCTACTGGGGGAATTTTGATCAATTTATCATGAAAGTCTGTTAACTGATCTGTTGCAATGACGAAATCATCTAACCCGATCATATTGAAAAGCGTTTAATGGAATAGATTGGTAATGTAATGATAAAGAACGAATGACTCACCCCAAAGCAATGTAAAAGAGCACAGTTCGTAACGCAAAACGGTATAATAGCCGCTATTCACGATAGCTTTTCTTCAAAAGGAAAATAATTTTTTTTTTTTTTTTTTTATTAATAAGACCACTTCTCACGAGCCAAACGGTAATTCCCGCCTTTTTTCTGAAGAAATTAATTGGTTTGGATGAAGATATTTCACTTTTCTACACTAAACGGTAATCCCTGCGGCCCCGCTGTTTTTGCACAATGGCTTGGTTACCAAATTATATATATATACGTATATATCATATTTAAAATAGAAATTGAATTATTATTATACTCCTCACATAAAGGTATCATGCGTATACATTTTCTGACTCGCGAATTAATATATTATAGGAAAAATTTATATTTATATATAGAAAAAATTACACTACCGCACTGATTAAAGGAAGTTCACGTACCTGTTAACAAACTATGACTGATGAACGTTTCTTGGGGTTAGAACAAAGCGTGGTTTCTCTTTTGTCAGCTCAGCAGCGCTGATAATGTTAGCGGGTACGGCTAATATATGGAAGTTGTTGTTGTTGGTTATCAGGCGTTCTTCAAAGCACGGGACTGAATTGGGATGATGTGTGGCGGATTTTTATGAGCTGGTGAGCGGATGAACGAAATTGAATTGTGATCTCGTTTTCCTTCCTCTTTGTGAATTATTATGAAGATATGTTGAATGCGGATGATGATGAATTCGGGTAATGATGAGTGGATGATGATGAATTTAGGATATTAAAGAAATTTTTTGAGTTTCTGAACCATATCCGGCTCGAAGGACCAATGTTGGGGTGCGTTCGAGGAGCACCTAGTCGCTGGTTGTCGTGCGGATCTCGTCGTGGATGAGATGGGGGAAAATAGAAATAAAATACCAAAAAAAAGAGTTCGTAAGTTCGGGATGGTTTTTATTCTTTTCCAAAGGGATATGTCTTACCTCGACGAGTGTTGTTACAAGAAGAAAGGTTATAGCTATCGATTGACATTAAAGAAAGTTAACTGAAGCAAATAAAGTGGAACTTAAAGCTCCGTCTAACAGGATTTAATACATGACAAATATGGAACTTATATGATCTAGTACAACATTTTTAAGTGCTTAATAGAGATGCGATTTCACATGAACACGGTCATAGCCAAAATTCTGTCAAAAAAATGTTTCACTACGAAAACAATGACAAAAAAGCAACCACCATTGTACACTGTGTACAGATGCCACGCCTCCTTTTTTCCTTTTTCAATCCCACCCACATTTTTTAAATTACTTTGTACCAACAGTAGGTGCACATCATTGTTTTACGACTTGAGCAACTTATTTGCGTTTAGTTTTACAAATTCTTCTTTGGTTAAGGAGCTGCCACGCCCCGTTGTAACTTTTGTAGAATAGTATCAACCAATTGTGCCCCAAGTTTGTTCCACAAGTTCTCGTTGACACATTGTCAAACCAGTTAATTTATGTTATAGCGCCCTCGTGATTCGCTTGTGTGGCGCATTAACAAATCAAAAGAGCTAAATAAGCATTCTTCAAAATAAGGATTGCCATTCGCATTTTAGTCACAACTGCAACACCCTCCACCACGCCACCAAAGGATACATAACAAACTCAATGCAACTTCTTCTTCCAAAATCAAACTTGCACTCCAAATGCGAATTATGTTTGTTTGAACAAAGGAAGTGTGTCACCAGTGCCACACAAACTGAAGAAATAATTTCATTCCTCGTCTTAGAGTTGGGAAAATGGCTTCCGTTAAGGAACTGCATCCTCTTGTTCTCTTTGTTAGATACTCCCTTTTCGCAAACATAATAGGAAAATTGTCCCTGTTGAAAGTGACACATAGTTTTTATACTCTTTATACAATTGATATGACAAAAACACAAACAAAAATGGGATTCCCATCTTTTAAAAAATAGAGGCAACATTTTGGGTCACCACCAGAGAAGCAAACACCCATGTGAACCTAACACCCAGTTCGATAATTGAAATTGAAACCCTTGAAGATTTGCTCTGAAAACTTTTCGTTTCGACTCCGAAATGGTTTCTCCTCCAATTTGATTGACACATCTTTTCAGTATGCAACCATCGAACATAAAGAAGAGAAATCACAGTTCAACAATAAAAATCAATTGCCATTCACAGTTTAACAGACGATCTGTGTTGCTCTCTCTCTCCCTCGGTCAAAGAAGAAAAAAGAAAAAAAAAAAAACCTTCTTCGTCTGCCAATGGCCATGGCTATTATTGTTATCCGCAGTCTGGTCCTGTGGCTATGGTTACGACTTTCTCGAAACGACCCACATTGAAAATGTATCCCTAGACAGTTTTAAAGGATTTCCAACAGCTCTAGGAGTCGAAAAGATTTTTCAACAATCGAACAGGACCAAGGAGGGTAGGGACCGGAGTTAGATAGCGGCAAATGGTGGCAGGAAATAAAAAAGGAATTAAGTAGAGTAACCATTTATTCCCGACAGTGACCACAATGTCAGTAATTCCTCTGTTTCCTTTTTCCCTTAGAATAAATGTTTATTTGGACTAGTTAAATTGGAAGAGAGGGAGGATGATAAAGATGTATATACAAATTTGGATGAGATAATTTCCGACTTTTAAAGTGCTGTGAAGGAAGGTTGCAATTTGGCAGAAAGAAAGGGTGTTGTGCAAAGGTATGAACTCACGATGACAGGAACTTGTGTTTAATTTAGCTCTGTACAACAGTAGTCCAACGCCGTGCCCTGTAACTGGCCTAGTCCATTCGAACTCGTATTGTCAACCATATAAGCGAAACTATTGAATAGGAGAAAAATAGCAACGCTATAATATTGCCTCGCCGAAAAATGACAGCCTGGAGTAACTAGCATAAGTCTGACAAAAGCCCCCTTCAGTGACGAATGAATTAACTATATATTTAAACACCATTGTCGTCACAAGTCGCTGTCAAAAGAACCACTACTTCAATAAATTTAAAGTAAGGATTTTTCGGAATTAGTCAAGCTACTGAAAGGAAAGATGTCTCTTAAGGAATTGTCTTACTAAAACCGATCTCAATTTCGACCTAAGCTTATGTTAATGCGCCCGACACGCGAAGATGCTGAAGACCATATCAAAAAAGCATTTTTTTGACCTGTTCATGAGTCTGTCTTTTTAAATCGACAACAACAACGTTTTTAGAAATCAAACAATAAGAGTTGATTAAGAGCGCCTGTGAGAACAATTTCCGTGGATACTTACGTCAACAACCAGATCTATGTTTATCGTCAAAGAAGTAACCAATATCACTGTAGACCCCCAGCCAAAGCAGAGAATGAGCTCCTGGTATGGTTATGTAATTGTTTACCGAAGAAAAGTGCCATAAGGTCTGCTTTGGAAAGGGTCTTTTAGAGCAATTAGTATAGCCCCCTCAACATCGTCTACAAAATCGTACCGGTTGCACATTATATGGAAGTCAAACACCTTTCCCAAACAACCTTTTAGCTTAGGCAGGGTATGAGAAAGAGACCCGAAAGGTTAAAAACGAGACTGACAAAATTGTATAGACTTTAACAATGTCGTAACAATGATAGAGGAACTCAAAAAATTGGGTCGCAAAATTCTGTCCGCCTGACTGTCTTTCCGTGTGCTTCCGGGATTTGCTTCAAACTTCGGATTTGGAGGTTTTTTTTTTTTTTTTTTTTTTTTTTTTTTTTTTTTTTTTTTTTTTTTTTGTGCTTATTTTTTTTATTTTTTTTTTTTTATTATATTAAAACCACATTTTATTACGCATTAAAGTTTTCAAAAGTTTTAACAGTTTTTTCTGCGAAGCCGAGGCTTTTCTGCAGAAGATTGTGTGACATGAATTTTAATTTTAACAAATATTTAGCTTAGTTTTTTTTTTTTTTTTTTTTTTTAAAGATAAAATTGCCTACATAATGATTTAGTAATTGATATTGTTTAGTACTAGATGTTGAGATTTAGGAAGACATTTTTCAGATATTTTTTTCTTGTTTTGTAATTTGTAATGTTCGAAAGTTCTTCAGGAAGTTCGTTGATGATCGATGGAACGCTGTATTGAAGTTGTCTTCTTCCATAACAGTTGAAACTTCTTGGCACTTTTAGCATTCCTTGGGCGCGCCGTCTGGTATTCCGGTCGTGATCGATTGGTCTGATAAAGCGGTTGTCATCCGAGAACTCCAAAACTATCGCCATCTTGAAAAGTTGCCTTACATTAAGCACCTTGAAATTTTGTTCGCCTTGATGTAGATTGTTGCCGTTTATTAGCCTTAATGCCGCATTTTGTAGTCTTTGCAGCTTTTGTATGTGAGTGTTCACTGCATCGCCCCAGGCAAGTACACCATATCGAAGCTTGGATTCAATGAGAGCGTAGTACACTTGTTTCAAAACCGGTGCTGATGCGTGGTACTTTAAATGAGTTAGTGCGTATAAAGCCTTCTTTAGATCCATACGCAACTTGTTTATGTGCTTGTCCCAGAGAAAATGGCTGTCAATTACAACTCCAAGATATTTGTAGCTCTCTACTATTTCGAGGACCTCACTTGCGGTATTAGGGCATTCATCATTTTTAATAAATATCGGTAATTGCGTTGCTTTGTAACTTGGGTTGCGTATATGCATGATTTTTGTCTTCTTAGCGTTGATAACCAAACCATTATCGTGACACCACTTAACAGCAACACCTAATTCCTCCTGCATTATTGATGTCGCCATTTCCAAAGATCTGTGATGCACCACAATCGCTGTATCATCGGCAAAAGCATAGGGAGTGCCCTTCTTAAAAACGTTTAATAACTCATTTGTGTAGAGAATGAAAAGGATTGGGCCAAGTTTTGATCCCTGGGGGACTCCATATTCAAGCTTTTTCCTCTCACTCATCGCGTTCTTAATTTTCACACAAAACATCCTGTCATGAAGATACTCCCCTAACCAGTCCGCCATTATTCCTCTTATGCCAACGCGTCGTAGAGCTTCTATTAACTTGGAATGGTTCAAAGTGTCGAATGCTTTACTAAAGTCCATAAATACTACTAAGACATGATGGCTTCTGTTCAAGCTATTGTTAACCAAGTTTGCAAATTCAGCTAGGAGCTTGCCAGTGCTTTTACTTTTTTGAAACCCGTATTGACTTTTATGTATTAAAGAGTGCTTGGCTATAAAATTCTGTAATCTTTCCATTATTACGCCTTCCATACATTTTTCAATAACTGGGAGAATTGAGATTGGTCTATAATTACAGATTTCGTTTCTTACTCCTCCTTTGTAGATTGGCCTTACTACTGCAGTTTTAAGTGCTATTGGAATTTTTGATTGTGTCAAGCTGAGGTTAATAAACTTGCAGAGAATAGGAGCAAATATATTTGCATGTTTCTTTATGTCAACTGCTCGAATTTCATCTACACCTGGCGATTTATTTTCTCCCAGTTTGCTTATGATTTTATTTACCTCATCAATGGTAGTAGCCTTGGCAAATATTGAATTCGCAATGGTTTTATTTGTATGGGTTGACGTTATCGCATTGCAGTGATGGATTATGTTAATCGTTTGTGTTAAAAAATTGTTTGCACATTCATTAGTTAATAATGTAACTTCCATTGGAAAATTGGCTATCATGGTCTCATCGATATTTGACTGTTTTCTTCCCAAAAGCTCGTTTATTAGTCCCCATGTTTTGCGAGGATCAGCTTTGAATAAATTGAATTGATTTTTATAGAAATAGGATTTTTGTATTGTTATTTCTTTATTTATTTTGTTTCTAAAATGTTTGTATTCGCTCTCATAACTTTTGTTAAGCCTATTGTTTTTCCAACGTCTGTACAGTTCATCCCTTCGCTTGCAATTCACAATTAAACTCTGGGTCATCCATGTACTAGGCTTTCTGCTATTTTGAATTTTCTTGAAGGTTGATGTTTTATATATATGTTGCATCTTGTGACTTAGCTTTTGGTACATGTTTTCGGCATCATCCTCCGTCAAAACATCTTCCCAATTTTCTTCACGGATGAGCTGGTTAACTTTGGCATTACATATCGTATACTTAGCACTGTTGGCTTTCTTAACTAGGGTTGCTGTATCACTAGTATAGTACAAAATTGGGTAATGATCAGTTAGCCCACTTTCTATTACTGCAGAGTTTATTTGGCCATCTGTTCTGCTGACAAGGATATGATCTATTGCTGTTTTTGTTCCATTTTCTGGATCTATTCGTGTAAATTCGGTGATGATGTTCATGAGTCCTACTGATGCTAACATCTCCAAATAATCTTTCACGTAGTTAGATCCTACATCACGGACATTTATATTTATATCACCCATCACTATAATTTCTTCATTTTTCCTCAGCTGACACAAATTGTTTTCAACTTCCGTAATAAATGCTTTTTTACTAAAACCGGGTGGCCTATAAATTCCCAGGATGTGTATCGTTTTATTTCCCTCTTTGAAACTGACTTTTAAACTTTCATACGAAATCGTCTCTGATGAAAGTGTCGTATGGTCTAATTCATTCCGAATAAACATTAAAACTCCACCACCTCTGCGATTATTTCTGTTTGAGAATTCTGCTACAAAGCCTTCTATGTTATACAAATACTTTTCTTCATCTTTAATATTGGTTTCCACGAGGACTATTATTTTTAAGTCATTAATGATATGACTTACACTTAGGCAGAAATTATTCCAGTTCTTGCGCAATGATCTTATATTAAAACATAAACAAGAAATTCTTTTATTTTTTAAATCGTTAGTATTTATGCCGTTAAATCCTTGTATTACCCTACAATCGAGGTTGACTAGTAGTTCATCTATTACATTATTTGTGTTCTCCATTTTAACAATATTGATTTCGTATTTCTTTTTGTCTATATTCTTACAAATCCAACTATATATTATTGTAAACGTGTAATTTTACCAACATCATTTACAGTGTTTATCATTATTGCTTGTGCGCTCTCAATTCTTCTTGCCAAAACCTTTCCCGCACTCTCCCACACAAATTTCCAATTTTCTTGTTTTGCCTTTTCTTTTGCCATCCACAGCAGTTGTTTATTTTGTTTCGTCAGCTGGTTGTTGATATACACCGTGTTATCGCCCGCTATGGCAAATGAGTTTGCCTTGTTATCGTTTGTATTCTTGATTACAGAATTCAGTTTTATGGGTCGAGTTGCACGTGCGCGCTTTACGAAGTTGGTTTTAACAATGTTTGAGGCAAAAGTGGCAATAATTACAGATTTTTCAGGATTTTTGTTTTTTGTGCGGAAAATGTCAGTGATGTCAGTGTCTTTTATTTCATGTTCAATTGTTTTACCTATTCCTTTCACAATTTCTAATAAATTTTCGTGCGGAGTTGGAGGAATATTTTTTATGTCAATATTGTTTTTAATTAGTTGTTGCTCCATGTTGTTTATTTGTGATTGCATATTTTCGATTATTTCGTCTTTCTTTTTGTTGTTTTCCTTTAGTTCATGTATTTCTTTTGTGATGCTTTCCATGAGGCTGTTGTTTTTTTTCATGTGTGTGTTGATTTCGTCGTATTTTGTTGCTAGGAAATCGCAACTTGCTGTTATTTCTTTAATTTCAGCTCTCATTTGACGAATCTCAGACAGAACAGTTGAGCCGTTATCAACTGTGCCTTCTTTTGTTTTGACTGGGCTGTTAACCGTTCGCACTCTTTTTGCCGATGGAATTTCTTGTGAAGTAGCTGCTGCAGAAACCACCACATTCCCAGATCCAGCTGTATTTTGATCGTTAGCGGGGTTTCTGCACGTCTGACACCTCCAAGCATCCCTTCTTGCTCCCATATTTCTCCAAGATCTCTCAGTGACCGTTTGGGGCCTACAGTTCCCATAATGGTAGTTCCCATACAAAATGTTCGTACCCGTTTGATAGGTTCGAAAGCGGGTCTAACGACTTTAACCAAAATTGATACTTGAGCTTAGGTAGGTAGGTGAGGTTAACTGACTGCATATACTAAGTTTTTCGCTAAAAAAAAAGTCAAGTAACAATGCTTTAGAAATTTGGACTTATCTTGAAAATGGTTCATACGTTTGTAACAAAAATGCATTTCTTATCTAAAATGGTAATTTGTAACCCAATAGGATACGAAGATTTTACTATATTATCGTACTATGAACTTTTGAAAAAATGATTTTTTTAATGATTTCGATTTCTTTTCTGAAAATTAAAAGAGATTTTAACTAAAATAGATGTTTTTAAATTTATTGCGTGATTAACTTTCAATTCGAATAATCGAAAACGCTTCTTTTAAAAACTGTTCAGTTCTAGAAAACCACATTTTCGATTTCGATAAAACAATAAAAACCAAATAAAGCTTACATCCCGAACAATGTCTAATACCCAGTTTTGAGCTAAGTAGTTAAGCAACAGTATTTTGCAGTCTGCATAATTTTACAAAAAAACGCTCTAACAATTTTGATCAAAATACACCAAAACCCCGCTTTGCGTCGTTAATTGGGACCAGAAAAACACGACGCAAATCGAAATAACGATTCTTTATTCAATTAATAAAAAAATAAATAAATAAATAAATAAATATAAATATACCTTGTTATTATATTAAGATTTAATTCATTTTAAAGTTTTTATTCAGATTTAATTCATTTTATCTAAAGTGAACGACGCAAACTGAAATAAAAACGACGCAGCTTCGAAACCACGAAAAGTTTTAAATGACGCAACTTTGAAACGATGCAAATCGAAACGACGCAAAGCGAGGTTTTGGTGTATGCATTTAGGATAGTAAAATAATATTAAATAAGATCCCATAGGTACTTAGTTTTTCTCAAAAAAATCAAACAAATCAGTTTTTTTTTATTAGTTCTCAAAAATTACTACCTGAGCTGTGTTCATACAATTTTTTAAGATCTCAAACCGTACTTGCATTAAAAAAGCAATAACAGCCACGCAAAACCTATTTTTAGCGAATTATACGCACTATTGTTTTTCAACCATATTGAATATGCACCTTAAAATAATTCCAAATACTTGGAGCCTTACACAATCAGAAACTCCCACTTCATTTGCACCCCCACACACGTTTCCATCGGGATATTTATTTCATAGCTTCTGATGCAAATTAAAAAAAAAAAATCTCTTAAGTCTTTCATGCATGTAAGGATATCATTCTAATACGAGCCCTACTTCCAATCAAATACACTTTCAGCCAGCGTTACTAATAATTGCAGTTAAAAATAAAAACATGCCCTAACACATCCGAAAACAGAAACTCCTGCTACACTTTGCTTTTTTCTCAAAAAATTTTTCAAGTGTAAGAGTTTTTAAATATGTAAGTAGTTCAGTAGGATCTTATAATTCTCTAACCAGAACTTGCGGCAATTGACTGTTATTGATTCAACTTATAAAAACTCCCATTGTTATTTGATAATGTAAACTGCCGTATCAGATGAATAACAGTTTATTTTGTTTAACACTATTCGTATGTTTCACGAACCGTTTCTTTTATCTAGCGTCGCTCATCAGGGTTTTACCTACCTAATAAAATAAGAAAACAATCAATCAAACTATTGATCAAGGGTAGGTTTCGTTCGACCCAGTAGTTCACTTAATTTTTATTTAATTCAAGGCTCAATTATCTCTGTATCTACTTGCTGGTTTATTTTATTTTTTTATTCTTTATTATTCATTCCAAGTCATAAACGCTTATGATGTCTTCGTATGATCTCAGGTCGCATTTTCCCAATAGTTTATTAGCCACTGAAGTAGAACAAACGTATTTGACTTTTAAAATGTTCCCATCAGTAAATGGCAAATTTAGACGCTTTGCAAATTGAAGTAACTTCGATCTGTTCATTTTAAAACTTAAGTTTAACATTTCAATCCTCCATTTTTTACATAAATTTTTAATTTAATCAAAGTCGCAAAAGGCCAAAAGAAGTCATCCGATGTTGTTTGGCTCTTATTTTTTTTCTAAATGAAAAACTTCCATGCCGTTTTTTGATTATGCTTATTTGAACCTTTAGAATTTTATTGGTCAAGTCGAGAAGATGATATCGGCCAAATGGGCGCCGTCACAATTGATTGCCATACGGGCTCGATTTATGGCATTTTACAATACTTCGGCGAGAACTTCGGGCGACAGATTCTCGCACTCATGTCGAATGTTGTCCTCGAGGGCTTCTAGGGTCTCGGGCAAAACCCCGCAAAAAAAAGTCTGGAACGGTTAAATCGGGCGATCTTGCGGATCGGTGCAAATCGCCAAAACGAGAGATGAGGCGATCCAGGAACGCCGCCTTCAGAATATCGGTAATATCGGGTGTGGCTCGCGCAGTGTGTGCCGTAGCTCCGTCCTGTTCTAACACTATGTCCTGCAGTCCTAATTCATCCAATTGCGGCAGAAAAAACTCGGTTAACATGGCTCTATAGCGCGCACCGTCCACTGTTGTCGTTTGACCAGCGGCGTTCTCGAAACAAAAATGGCCCGATGACTCCTCCAGCGTGAACAGCGCACCATGCAGTAACTTTGAGCGGGTGTAATGGCTCCTCGTGCATTACTCATGGGTTTTCGGTGCCCCAGGAGCGATAGTTTTGCTTTTTCACGTACCCGCTGAGGTGGAAATGAGCCTCATCGCTCATTATGATTTTCGTCGAAAAATCGATAGACACGATTATTCCGCGTTCGTGGAGAGTATCACTCTGGTTGATTCACTTGTATTCTACGTCTGTCTAGTCCACAAATGTCAAAACATTTGACATTGGCGGTCATTTGCAAAAATAAGAGCCCACCTTGTAGAACAAATTATTCGAATGCACATGTGAAAATCGGGTTGTCCAATATTAGTCGCTAGCTGTAAGAAAATATCTTCTCTATAATGGGCAATATTTAACAAAATAGTGGCGCAAAAACTATAAGCGTTTATAATATACTATTGGGTATAAATTTAAGAGCCAAAATTACCTATTTTCGATAGATCTTCATTACATGTTTTTAAAATTTCTGCCTGATATTTGTTAATAGTATATATGAAGATTCCCAATATTAATAATCAATTCCAGGCCTAGCGATCGGAAATTTGTAACATACTGAAGATCTGCTTTAATCGGGTCACTTTATTTTGATTCAGATTATCATTAGCCTTCTATACTGATGATCGTGCATACTCATCTATCCAATTTTTTTTACAGGCCGTTGCCGAGTGGAAACAGCTACGATCTACCTATATTTGGCAAAAAAAAAAAAAAAACTCGGCGATGATGACGATGCTAAATGCTCCAACAAACCACTGAGGCGTATTCCTTTTCATTGTTCCACCACATCCTGTCATGATCACCTATACCTCAGGACTGAATTGGAGCCCAAATGTTGTACCTACTTTACTACAATAAATGAACAGTTAATTATTCGAAGTTCATCTACAGTCTACACGAAGTTACATTTGAGCAATATAAGAAGGATTTGAGGGCAGAAAGGACATAATTTGATAATATATATAGCTGGGACTGAGCTTTATTTCAGCATGTAAACAATTAACTCATGTTCTCCATGCCTGCGCGAAAAATCAACATTTATTTAGTATTAATTTAAGCCCTCGAATTTTCAACGTCAACTAATTTTCTATGTTAACAAATTTACAAAAGCTAAGTATTAAAAACCGACATCAGCTGAACGACCAATCAATGTCAACAATGGCCGATTGAACGATTTGGAAGGGCTTTAGGTCTTGTCACACAAATCCATAAAGCCAAGTTGAAAAATGTCACAACGTCCAAAATATTGCCGTATAAATTCAATTTTTTTTATGTGATTTGACATGGATTTTGGGGCAATGATATTTTTTTTTGTAAAATGGTCTTTGGTTGTATTGGGTTCCAAGATCTCACGGCATTTGGAGTTTAGATTATAAAAGCCACATAGAAAATAAAAAACAACTTTATTGAAACTTACCTAAGAATCCTTAAAATAAAAACAAATTGTCCTTAAAAATAAACAACAACGTACCTACACAAAATGGTTCTATTTATTTTATTGTCTTTCTTAAACCAAAAATGTTAGCATTAAATTTGATTACCAAGTTGCACAGGAGTGCGTTCTGTACGTAAATATTCTGTTGGATATACCATCACAACATATAGTTACATCTTCGAGGTATTCGCCATGGAAACCAACTTTATAAAGCGTTAAACAAAACGTTGGAATACCCTATACGAAAATGTTTGTCTTGGAAAAGCACAACATCGCTTCAACCTAAACTATCAAACAAATTTGCATACACCCTGTGGCTATATTTTTCTGTTTCAAATTTATATACACCTTGCGACCGACATTGGAATCACTTCGTCTACATCTGCGAATATAAAACTCACAAGAATGAATACAAAAATAGGATAACCGAAAAAAATACACCCTACGATTAACAATTTGGCATATGCCATCGTCATCCCTTCTCGAGAAATAAAGCTCTTGCGACAATCTTATCTTGTGGGGGACATTGCTCAATGTACCTATTTGCCGATGCTGATATATTCCTCGTTGAAAATAATCGTAGCCCCGCAGTAGTTTCTTTAAAATAATGCCTTATCTAAAAACAGAGACCCGTAGATAGAGACGGCGTACCTACTGTAATAAACCGCACAGTTGGAGTTGACAAAATGTTGGCGACATTCTCCAACTTACCTTTATCAATAATAATATTATGTACCATAAATAAGGTATTCCACTGTTCAACTATCAGCAAAATATTTCCGCGACACCCTGTTCTGAAATCTCTTGCCTTGTATTGATCTACACCCTCTTCCCAATATTTTGCCATTTATTTCATCGCAATACCTCGATTGGAACCGGGGATATTCGCCGCGAAAGATTTACTTGCACCAACCGAGAACGAACAATATTTTTTTTAAAGAATTTTTACACCCACAATCGTCCCAAAACACCAGGCGCACAGAATGATCAGAAAACCAGCAGGTGCACTAGCAGCAGCAAGCAAATACAGCACGTCAAACAGCAATGTGGTGAGATTTAGCATTTGCACTTTGGTTGAGTTACTAGCTGGTGCACATTCGAAGAATTATCACAGCGCCTACGGGTATGCAAGACCACTTTGGATTTGAATGGCACGATCGTTTGCCGAATGTAATTTCCACGGCAGAATTTTTGTTTCGTCGTAACTTTGGCATTTCTCAACGGATTCTAACATTTTTGGTATCAATTTCAAGGGAATTTGTTGGACTTTAGCTGTGGTATATTTTTCGAACTAATAAATTCATTGTTTTGAGATACATATCGGTTTTATTTAGACGAAATAATTATTTTGACAAAATCTTTTTACAATAGATATACTGTATACATAATTATATATTTTAGAAGAGCGTGTGGTGAGTTGATATATCTGCTTTAGCGTATTGTTTGGAATGCTGCATCATTATATTCTTTCTTCGCAGACAAATACGAGGGTCTTCATATTATCTTCTGTGAAGTGAACCATTGCTGCAAGTTTTCTGGAAATAGAAAGGGAATCAGTGTAACTAAAATGACGGACAAGAAATTGAGATAAATTTGGAATACGAAATAAAAAGATGGTTTAGGATGTAAATGAATGTGTGTAAACATAAATGCTTTCCTGCGAATGGTACAGGTAAGGTTATTAGCCCAAAATGAGTCTCTGGGATAAATAAAAATGTTTCCACGACGGGTCTATGTTTATATGGAATAAAAAAGCTGCGTGTGAGGTATTAAAGAAATTATATACATATTTATTGGAAAGGCCATATTATGTATGGAATATAAAATCATTTGTCCGCTGCGAGTGGCCCAATTTGTAATGGCTCTTCTGCTCTAGATTTCAGCGATGGCAATTGTTAGTTGGCTTTAAGACCATGCGGCTTATTGGGATAGACATACGACTTAAGGAAACCTCTGCAATTCACGCCACCGCTGCGGGAGATAACCCTATATACCCTCAAAAAATGCATGCAGAGAATGTCTTTCTGCTTTGACCAATGACGCCGCCGCCGGCCCAAAGTCCATCGAACAGTAACTGTTTGTAAATGCCTTGCCACTTGGAGAACTCGTTTGGGTTTGGTGTTCTGTTCATGTGTTCATGGCCGATCTGGCATTCAGGTGTTGGACGATTGTTGCGGGAGCCGACAAATAAAGTCACGAATTATTGACAGAACATTTTCTAAGCATTTCAGACTTGGATTCTTGAGAAACATTTCAAAGACGGTTTCATTGATTTCAATCAAGTAGTTTACACGTCAACTGATAGTTTATATTCCATAAAAGCCCCAGCAGTTTTTATGTATTAATATGTAAGTCATTTGTAGCGCGCGCATTGAAAATACCTTTTTATTTATTGCTGATTTGACGTCGCAGAAATATTAAAAATGCACTGATGGTACTGATCTATCTCGTACATGAACCACCACAACCGCTGTAATGTCATTAGGCGAATTTTACACCACACTTTATGTACACATTTTCCCCAATTAGTGGTTATATAGACCAGTTGCCCGGCTAGCTGCCTTTTTCTTGGTTAGCAACTGGTAGTGCACACATTGTTCAGTGTCAAATGGTAAACTTTTAATTTAAAACCATAAAGTTTAATTGTATATCATAAAGTGAAATAATTTTTCTTTAGGTTTATACCTGCTAGCCTACTGAAATATAACGTTGATTAAATACCTGATCTAATTAAAATAGTGATAAAACAGTGAGCGTCTTCAAAACTATGTACTAGCCATAGTTAAGAGAGCTTAGCCTGATCACGTGAAGAAAAATAATCTTTTAAAATATAAATCGGTAAGAGTAATCCGACGAGTTCAATAGATTGGAATGTTTTTAAGATTGTTTTCCTCCCCATTCGTAGGAATATTTCGATCGAATCAAGCACGAGTGACTTCCAATTTTGCTTCAAGTAGCACAGGCAACCCAGTACTCCGTACGATCAAACGTGGTGGTTCCGCTAATCGTCAGAGGAAAGATCACTCGTGCCGCTTATCGACGCCAGAAACCACGGCTTCCAAAAAACAAAATAAAAATGTTGTTTTATACAGTACAAGAATAACCTAACCAACAAATCACCAGACACCACTCCAACCTGTCAATCAAATCGCCTCACTAGACTGCACAGTAGTTTCAAATTGAACTGCGCGAATTGACCTGCGAGCGTCCCAAAAAGTATTCCAGACAGAACAAGCCATATGATACAGCAATAACCGGACATACAAATCACACTGCATAATACATATACATAGGACTCGTCAAACATTATTCACAATATATCGCATGCAACATTCAACACCCCAGCATCATTCAAACCACCATTTCTTTATACCTAAAGTACCAACAATTCACACAAAAATTCTAAAGTAACTACATATTTAAATAGAGACAAAGATTGTAAACTAGCTCTAGGTAATAATAAAGTATTAAGTAAGATAATTCCTACTACATAATGCAAATAGTCGAACGCAGGTAAGAATCGCCAAAAGATTTACTTAATATTTACTATATATATATATCGTTACATATCTAAACATTTTTCTTTAAACAGTTACATAATATAAAACAAAAACTCCAGACCCAGATGTGCGCACAACTAGTCTGCAGATACGAAACATCAAATAAATATTCGTCACGGAGAAAAAGACAACATCTACATAAATATTAACAAAAAAAAAAACAAAAGAAAGGAAACAGTGAGTAATCTTTTGGCTAATAATTTTCGACATGCATTAAGACTATTGTTAAACTTCATAAAATTTGCTAATTAGCTGTGCCCTCTGCACAAACGTACACGTAACAACATAATTTCAATCAACAATCAAACAAAATTTCCCATTATCTACCTTAGCAAAAGAAAAGTTGAATTACCCTATACATTTATCATATATCAAATTTTCCTATGCATATATTTACCTAATCTTTAAATATTTACTATCAAAACCCTATCCTTTATAAATATATACTTACCATTAAGTTACCTCAGAGCTTTACATAATCAAACCTGAATTAGTTACATAATTTTCCTACACTATTGTTGGTACATACCTATTATATACCGAACACATACCTTGTCGTAAATGAATTGATATCATATAATCTATTTACCTTGTTGCATATGTGGTACTATTTAATTGAATATTCTATTTGGCAACCACAGAACGATATTTTAAAGAATCTTAAACACAAATTTCTTTTGGTGGTCACTATATTAGTACTATATTTTGTTTTTGAATTCGTTTGTATACAAATTATTAATATGGAGAGCTGAATAATAAGATAGATGAAAACAGTAAGAAACATATGGCTCGTTACCTTTTTTTTCAATAAGTTCTCATTCAATATGATCAACTAAGTGATCTCGATTGGCGAGAATGAGTGGCGGTTAAGCGAAGGATAAGGGAGTGTAGGGTGTGAGAACTCGTGTAGAATTATAAGGGATTATCTCAAACAACGACAGGCTGGAGATAATCATGGAGTCATGACTTCGGTCATGCTTATGGGTGGGATAGCCTATCGAAGAAGTGCATTGATCTTCTATCAAAGTCAACAACACCTGACTTCCTCAACCTCTCTCTTTCTAATTATTTCGTTTTATAACTCTCTCTTAAAATTTTACTTGGTCTCTTCCTACTTTTCATTCTTTACTAAATTTTTACATTACCTTGCCATCCCTTATGGATGTGTAATATCAATCGGCATTCAAGTTCATATGGCATCGGTTAAGACATCAAATTATAATAATGTCTATTTCGATATCGGCACGATAATTCATTTTGTGGATAGGTTTGGTAGTACGAAGACCCCCCCATCCGACGAGCTGTCGCCGTGCGGCCACCAGCGTGCCATTAGTACTACCAGGGTACAACATCATCCAAAGAACCCCCTATCTTACAAAGTTGGCGCCCAACGTGGGGCAACGAGTGTCAGCCTTGAAAAAACCACCTGTCATTGATAAGTTTGAGCATTCTAAAATAATGCGGAAAGACTTAGACAGTAGTTAGTTCTTGCGACAAACAATCAGCATCATTTAACATCTATACACCCTCGTTGTGATTGTAGTTAGAATTCTACAATCAGTTGCTATCTTAAACAAAAAAAAAAAAAAAAATTCTAACTCTATTTAATTAATTAAAGCTTAATTAAGGAACATAATAAGCACTTTTAATATCAAACCCTAATTAGTAGCACCTAGGAGTCCTAGTTCTTGTTTTTTGCTCATTACATAACACATAGAACTTAGTTGCACTAGAAAGCTTATATTAGAGCGTCGACGTGATAAGATAATGATTCAGAAGAAGGCAAATCTATAAGTTCATACGTTAGTAAGAAGCGATAGATTGGATTAAGCCTCATCACATTGCAAATATAAATATCCATCCAAAACTCTTAAGCCTGCTTCCGAAAACCCTTTCACATCGTCAACAATCAGCTGAATTAAATAAAGAAATCTTTTCATGGAATTCAGTGCATGCAAAGTTCTCAAAGTTGTAGTTAGCTGACATTCAATAGGTACACAATCAGTAGGCAGCCACCTTCACAATTTCCTTTTGTTAATAAATTTCTTAAAGAAAAGATTTACCAAACAGAAATTGAATGGGAAGCTTTTTGGCATTATAGCCGCCCAAAAAAAAGAGCACCTCGATTATAATTCACTTGAATTTACCACTTGAACTCTGTGAAAAGAAATTAACCCTCTTTACCGTTTTACTATAAACGATTTTGAAATATAGCTTGCCAGCGGTGTGCAGCCTCTTTTGATTTTAAATTCTCCTTTCAACGTTGTTCTTATGAATGCTAAATCAAATTAAGATGAAAAGGCATTCATTTAACAGCTCATTCAAATCCAAAGGACCTTCAATAGCATCGCCTGCTAAGAGGGACTTTTATGCCCCAGCATAGGCCACACAAATTAAAATATACAGAGATTTGTGCTGTATCGTATACCCGCCTGTTATTTATGAAATTTACATTGTCATCCTTGGCATTATGATCTCTAGCAAAGAGCTCGCTTGACTTGTTGTAATAACAATAAATTTGTGTACACAGGTGGTGTATCATAATTATTCTGGTACTTGGATGAAGTGGAAGTGGATGATTAGGGTTAAGTAAATTAAAGGCTTTAATCGGCGTCGTCGAGCGGATGCGTCTTTGAATTTATTGCGATCCTGAAGATGTCGACATTTCTGGACTCATATACAGGGTGGCTGATGAATATTGCTACATTAAGAAACAGAAAAAAGTTTTTTTTTAGTGTAATGGAATGAATTTTTCTTTTCTTCATGTTAAAGCTCATTCAATTTTATGAAATATAGCTTAATGAGTTTTAAAAATGGTGGAATTTAAATGTACCCCCCTGCTCGTCGATGTATGTACGGCATCTTACCAAAAAGTTGTCCATTACTGCTTGGAGATTTGAGACAGGAATAGCCTCAATTGTTTCTCGAATGGGTTTGCTTTAGTTCATTATTCAAATTTGTTGGTTTTTCTTTGTAGACTTCTTGTTTGCATTAACCCCCAAAGAAAAAGTCAGGTGCAGTAAGGTCAGGCGACCTGAGGAGCCAATGGAATGTGGAGTTTCTAGATATCAGCTTATTGGGAAATTTTCGTCGCAATTCTGTCATAAGGAGGAGTTGCACCATCTTGTTGAAACCACACATAGTTGAAAGAAATTCTCATTCGGCGTAATTCTGGATAGAAAAACTGTCTCAACATGCACGGTCTCCTGCAACCGTAACGGTGTGACCGTTTTCTTGGAAGAAGTAGGGCCCGACAATACAGCCTGATGAAACTGCACACCACACTGTGGCACAAAGTGGATGCAATTCCATCTCATGGAGTATCTGTGGGGTTGGAAGCACTCCATTTTCGACAATTTTGTTTGTTTATGGGCCTCGTCTGACATAAAAAGACAGTTCAACATGTTTCCGTCCTCTTCCACCATTTGAAGCATCTTCTGGGAAAATTTCAAGCGGCAAGTTTCCTGCGTTCAGTTTGTTGGCTATTTGAATTTTATATGGGAATAAGTCCAATGCATTGTGCATAATTGAGCAGATATCAGAAAAGCTTCTTTTCGAAACTCTTGGATTGTTTTGTATGGAAGCAGCTACAGCAGCGATAGTTTCCTCCGTCCGAACTGAAGGATTTCGATGGTAAGGTCTTCTTTCGACTATCCCATGCTCGGCAAAATTGTTAACAAGTCTCATTATGGTCCATCTGCTCGGAAACGTGCGCCTATACTCTCTTTGAACCGAAACAACGGACTGCAGTGCGTGATAGCGGCGGACAATCCAAATTCTTGTTTCAGTGTCCCAGTTATCCATTTTTGTTAAATCTAAAAGTCAATCTGCCCCCTCCTCGAATACGCTAGTCAAGTGTGGTCTCCCTTTCATCGAGCTCACAGAATAGAGAACGTCTAACGTCGCTTTCTTAGATTTTCGCTTCGTGGACTGCCTTGGGACGATCCTTTTATCTCGCCACCCTACATAGACGGGCTCAATCTCATTAACCTGAACTCCCTTGAGGAACGCAGAGACGCTGCAGACATTCTTTTCATTTATCGTCTTCTCTCCGGCACCGTCGATTGCGCGTCCCTTTACAACTCTATTTTCTTTAACACAAACCCCTGTAGTCTACGTTGCCCTCGTCTCTTTTACCCACCAAACCATCGTACCTCATATGACTCCAATGAACCGATCTCCCGTATGCTGCGAAAGGTTAATTCCAACCTTTCAGTTTTTGATTTCAACCGCAGCACTGCCCACCTCAAACTCGATCTCCTTCACCATTCTCCTTATCTTTAAGTCTTAGTTTTATAAGGCTTTTCATGTCTTAGTTTTAAGTGTCTTAGTTTTAGTTGTTACTTTAAGAATAAATGTTAGTTTTAGCTTGTTTTAAGCCAAATATACGGGGGTACACCAATATTAAAAAACGGGCCACACCAATATTAAAAAAAAATTTACCAGATTCATCAGGTAAAAAATACGTAAATACTAAACGCCTGTGAAGTAGAAGTATAAATTCAAAAAGTGATGAGAAATATCCCCGTGCAAGATGGTTCCATACCTGTACAATTATTAAGGCGGACAGACTGACATTTAAATCCACCACAAACCCCTCTATGTATGTCACGCAATCATTAAATAATTTAATAATTTAATTTGGCCGCCAAACAGTATCGAAATAAATGATAATCTAACTCAAAGGTAATGTCCACTATACATTTGTGTGTGCGCACACAATGCATTTGATTTCCGGGTGAATATGTATTCGTAGCCACTTTAACGCTAACCACATAGCATTTGGCCTTTTAATTGCATACCCGGTTTGGGTGCAGACAGAACGCGAATATGTTTTTTTAATTCTCTACGCTAATCCGGCTAACATGGTCATTAGCTTAACCGAATTTAAATTCCATTATTTAGTCACCAGTTAAGTCTGGCCTAATTTTGCTACTAATTGACCGACCACCGACTATTATGGAGGGAACGATTATGTTAAGGTTAAGGTATGTGGAACGTATTAATAATTTGCATAGCTTCAGCTGGCAACTTGCATCTCGATATCAACTGGCACCACCCTCTGATTCAACCAATATAGATTATAGAATATAGATGTATCCATCCTCAGAACCAGGAGCCGAAGAATGCATAAAAGGAAACTGTAGTAGTTTCTTTCCTTTTTTCAACTGAGATAAAGAACATTTCTTCTTCGGTTGAAAGTATCTACATAAGCGATTGGCTCAACTTGCAGAGATGCAACTACAATCCTTATATAAAGTAACTATACACATCTCTCATGCTGTGTAGTTCAAGGAAAGTTTTAACACCCTGCCGACTGCCAAGATTATGTATTCAAATATAGCCTCATCACTTTTGGGGGGCAAAGTGTCTAAGAAAACTTTTTGTCTGCATTTGCGTTGTCGGATGCGATATCGTTATCTCTTTTCTTCGCTCTAAACGAGGCTCATGTTGTATCATCCCATAGACGCGTCTTGGTGTTGCGGCAGTCATTGAAAAACTTTCTTCCACGCGATTTGGTATAACCTTTTTTTTTATTTATCATATGGGAGAAAGGAATATTTGTAAAAGCTGTCAGACAGTTTGTTGTCACAATGTAGTTGGTAGTTGTGGCCAATATAACTTGTGGTGGTCCAATAGTGACAGTAACAGTAATTTTAAACCATTCACCCAATCCAATCTTAACAATAGTATGGTTATTCAAGAAAATATAAAAATCGCTGAGCACGGAAGGGAGGACTTTATTTCAAAATTTGCCAGCGTGATCCCCAAAAGATGCACACGAAATACTGCATTTTATCGTCTTTGTAATTAGTGCTCATATTTTAGGGTGAGAACAAACAGGTTTATTCTTTTGATAAAATAATGTTCTCTTGTCTTGTCATGTGAGATGTGATTGTATTATTTTTATGACTTTCAAATGCAAATTAAGCACCCGAAAATGGTGGGGCTTACACAGTTCGGTAGGTAACCCTTGACATTCTCCCGACAATAAACGTAACCGCTTGTCATTGAAATATAAACAGTAATGCAAAACGCATTTGAATAACTTGCCGATTTGTGGCGTGTTTTTTTCTTTTGAAAAAAATATCAAATAACTCCAACGGTCGGCTACCTAATCTTCTCCAACATTCGTAACCATCCGCAGGCATTCCTCGTCACAACACTGCACAGTGCACACCCACTTAAATGCCTTAATCAGCGCCAGGGTTTTTTTTTTTTCTTGGAATAAAAATGTTAACTTTCTGCGAAAAGTGTCAACGGAAAAGCTGGGAGTGGAACATATATTTTTTTTGTAGAGGACGGCACAACATCACACATCTTTTTTTAAAGATTTCCATCCTTCCAAACAACATGTTCCGGCACCGACACATTTATCCATAGGTCTGCACACTCGTATCACATGTCAAGGCAAGACCTTGGCTATACCAAAAGAAAAGAAAATGTATGGAAGGAAACAAAAAAAAAAAAACGAAATCCTGCCATTTATTTGTTTATTCACCCCAAATCCTTAAACGAATGCGCTACTGATTCTCAAGAAAACGTTAACTTTTCGCATACCTTCCGTATACCGACCGAAACCGATTCTAAAAATGTCAAGTAGTAGACGGGGAATAGGAAAATGCACGACAAAACGAACCGTAGGGAGAAATTCAAGCACACACATCCTGAAATACACATGTTCCGACATACAGATTTCAACGATGTCAATTTCGAGTTATGTAAATGCAAATATTTTGAAAATTCTTACTCCCTTAAGGGTGCTAAGGGGGACGTATGCGAGTGACAGCCTAAATAAAATTTGTCGGTTTACTGAATTTGAGATGTGGTTAGGGCCTGTGTAACCAACACACAGGGGAGGGCGAGAACGAAATATAGCCAGTTGATGAAATCACATGTGGGTGTAGGTGTATTTGCTTAGGGTTTGGAAATCAATTACAGATATGGTTATGTCACATTTAACAGAAGGTAGGTATAGTTTCCAGTCGGTACTAGTACTCTTGCGTTACTTACTGCACTTATTGCTGTGTTGGCCAAGGGTAATTGATTGGTTTGATGTCCGAGTCATGGAATTACTTATCTGAAATCAAAAAGAAAATTATTTGATTTGGGTTTCTCGTTTGAATAGAGGTTAGAGTACTTACGAAGTTTATTGGTAGGTGTGTGCTTTCTCAAATAAGAGCGGTTGTCGATTTTCCCCGACTAGGAGCACTACAAGCTTAGATGTCCTCGAGTAAATCGGCCTTACTAATAATCAATCACTAATGTCGACAACTAGTTAGATGTCAGCTTTTGTGAAATGGTACCAATAAACAATTAGACCTCCACATTTACTAGTCCTACAACTTTCTTAGAATCTATTACATTTGTTGTCATTGCAGAATTCAAATTTCATAATTTGTTTTCGTGAAAAACAAGGTCAATGGTCTCTTTCACAAGGAGGATTTTATTTTAAAAGAAGGAATACATAAATTGCAATTAAATTTGCCCAACACATATCTTTCCAATGCTCTTTGAGACTTATTATAAGCAAAAAACAAAATAGAAAATGCACAAAATATCCGCTGATCTGTCAAATATCATATGCAAATCAGTAATGCCATATCGTTCGATCGGACACAATTTTCAGTACTTTTATGGTACGCGTTCCATTGTTTTCTAATACTACTTCGCGATTTCTTTATGAGTGCGTTTGTGTCGTAATAAAATCCCTTTCAAATTATTCAATAAACAAAGCACAGTTTATTTGAATGGTTTCATTTATTCGTAGGCTGACGATGCAAATCAAAACTTGTTAGTGGTCTAAACATCACAATTGCATCGTTAGCAAGAGAATATTTTTGAAAATAGAAATAATATCTGGCTCATTCATTTCAGAATAAATAACAATCGCACGTAGGAAGCGTGTAAGAATTTTATCGCTTCCGGGTTTGAAAACAAATACAATTTAACCTACAAAAAATTGTATGGCTTATATATTACTTAATTCGGGAAACTCAGAAACCGCCAAAAGTTGAAATTCAAACTGAAAAATATAAAATGCACATTTTTATGCACAAATATTCTCGTACTACCTGTTAGGCTGTTACCCCTCCAGAAGTTAATAAACTAAAGCCGTATTAATAAATGTCGCGTAACTAAATGTTAGGCCTAACTATTGGCAAACACATTAGTTAAGCTCAAATTGCTATTATTAAACATTTTTATAAGATAACTTACGCTTCGTAACTTTCATATAACTAACTCAAGGTAGGAGGTCTATTAGCGAGTCAATAACTCTTAAAAAACATCGTTCCCGTCAAAATGACAAATAAATTTAATTTTAATTTTAAAAATTGTGGAAAAAAATGTTTTTAAATTGTGTAAATCAGTGTAAAAAATATTTGGTGAATATATTAGGGGAAAAAAACGTGTACAAAAAAAGACAATGATTACAAATAAAACATTCAAAAATAAATAAAAATTTTCTGTTGTTAGGTATGCATTATTTTCTACTGTTTTTTTTTTTTTTTTTTTTTTTTTTTTCTTTTTATTTGTCACAACTGAAATTTACTAGCCAGCCGTGATGATAGCCGATATGTAATAGTTTTCAGCAGTTTTCAATACAATTTGGTGAGGTGATGCAATCTATTTTAGAGAAAACATCAGTTAGTTATTATATGAGTTATTTACATTTTATTAATACGAATATGTAACTAATATGTTATGTGATTATTTAACTAGGTGCTAGGTAATATAAGAGATGGAGATTAGTTTCGGGTTTTTTATTGATACGGCTGCTAGTATTTTGCATGTATTTTGCTGAGTGCTGATAATTCTATTTTTATAACTATATTTTCCGCGACGTGAACCTTTTCACACCAACCATTATCTCATTAGAGATCCTCATTCTCGGTAAACAAACTCCTTTTGCAAAGATTTTTAATAGGGTTTGAATGCAACAAAATATCTACCTGATTCGCCTGAGGTACTGAGAATTGTTGAAAAATTGTATGAGCCGTCCAAACTTAGGTAAGAAGATATTTTTTTCTGTTTGCGACGACTGTCAAGAAAGTCTTGGAAATATCCCAAACTTATATTAAACTAATTTCGTTGCTCGCAAACTATTTACAAAGGAAAACCAATCAAAAAGCAAGAACTAGCGGTTAAATAAGATAAAACAGAGAAAAATATATGCTTCACGTGTTTAGAAATAAAACAAAAAAGCAATATTTTTCAATATTTTGAATACATTTCTACAAATTTGTGATGTTAGACTTAAAAACCATTTGCATTGTTGTATTGCAATGAATAAAATTAGAAAACATTCACAATTTACTAAAATACATTAATAATTGTAAATGCTCAGGCTGAACAACATCGTATTAAATTATCTCCTATTTCGAAATTTAATACCGCGATTTTGGATGGTTGGGCAACACTTGTCTTCAAAATGACATAAGGGAGGATTTATTTAGCTAATGTCCGAGATAAACATGGCTTTCTCAACACTAACATTTAACCCTACAGTTAGCGATAGTCTGGCAACTATATTTGTTTATTGGTAAAGGGATTTTGGAAAGTGTGGAGTCTTTTCGTAAAGTGCCAGACTAAAGTTGATTATTGGTAAGGCCGAATGTGAATTGGGTATACTTATATCCCTTTCCTACAGCTTTCGTCCGTTAACATATTCACTTATCCACTTTTATGGCCAAGTTGGAACAAGAATGAAGGGCTCATTAATCAGCTTTGGCACCAAGGTCGGTCCTCCTGATATTAGGGATATCTAGCTGTCTAAAGATCAACCCATCTTGACTAGTTCTGCATTAAAGCTCCTACTCTCCGCAGTCGATTGACAAAGTTCCATCACAGCCACTATTGATATAGATGAATCTGTTTGCGTAGGTTGTGGAAATTGGTAGATAGGATGGTTTCCTGGACTCATTAATGCTAGGCTTTCTTGAAATTAATTCTTGGCCATATTAATTAGTTGTAACGTTTGTCTATTTGGAAACTGCAAAGAAACAAAATACAAGAGAATGAAAAATATGTGACTGCTCAGGCTCATTCCCCCATCCCTTTATCTTATTTATTTATTTATTTCATCTTATAAGTACAACTTATTTTAAATTACTTAGCAATAAAAATTATAATTTTCTTAAAACTACAGACTTACAATTTTCCCTACGCATATTAAAATCAATTAGCTTTTTGAATTTATTGTAGGTAATTAACACAAGCCATAGAGATAGGATCATTCAGACCATAATTAGTTCTGTGTCTAGGTGGTATAAAGAAAAAATGTTCCCTAGCTCGAAGATCACGAGAAGGAGCATAAATATTAAATAATGACAGCAAAAACGAGCAATTTTTATTTTTAATTGCGAAAACTGTTTGTTCTCGCGATGACGATTTAAAGTCGACCCTGTGCCTATGTCAACATGTATCCTTTTCCACTATAAGAATGTGTATAGTAGGTCAATCATTCAATCATTGAAATTGAAACAACCTTTATGGAATTTGTCGGGAATTGGACTCCGTTGTCGTCGGTCGCTACTAGCCTTTCTGAAACGCGAAAGCAAATGGCACCTATATCACCAGCACCAGGTTGTCTGTCATCATCGTCGGTCCAACTGCCGTTACTTGGGAGCGACAAACGACAAACGACGATGGTGATGCAATTGGGCAGCTTGCAGGCCAACTCGTTGTCGGTCGCATTTACTGCTATTTGAGTGCGACCCTCAATGATTATGATTGTGCATAGTGCATGTGCTTCTGGCTTTGTTCTTGCAGTTGTAGTTGTAGTGAGGCATACACAACTCGCCAGCTACAGTTTTCGGTCACAACAACCGTTATTTGGGCAGCTGCCGATCAATGATGTTATGTTAGCTGATGGCAAGCGCTGCACATTGGGAAGTGCGAAGGGCATACTGAAATTGGTGATACCTGTGCATAGGTAAGGTAGTGTGATTTGGTAGGCTGCTGTGTTTCACAGCTACACCTACAGTTATTGTGCTACAAGTAATAAAATAACTAGGCCCAATAACTTCTTATAGGATAATGTTAGTTTAAGTGGAACAGTGATTGGGAGTACCTACGTATACGATGTATTTCACTTTAATAAGAGCTGGCTGTTTGTTGGTTGCCTATTTTTTATGAAGGAACCTAACGTACATACATCTGAGCATTTCGCGAGCAGAAAACGGCTAGTTTTGGATGAAGGTAGGTAGGTACCTAGGACTATAAGGTTCTTGGATTGAAATAAATAGGTAATTCATGCATAGGTAGGTAGGTACCTATACCATTTGAAGTCATTACAAATGAATAGAAAATTATAAAGCAATCAATGGAATGAATACCTACCTATATGTTGGTATGAATAAAAAGGAAAATTAAAAACATAGCTAAATATTTTTTATACTATACATGCAACTATAGAGATACTAGAAACTCGCCCATACACGATGAGCTTAATTGCTGCCATATTCGGCAGTGTACACATTTCTACACAGGAATGTAAAATTCTTGTTAATTTGGTTCTTCAAGAACGAGGATGTCCTGTACGGCTGATGTTTTTTTTTTTTCATTTTAAATTAATTTATACTAGACGAAAACGATTTAATCTAATTTCAAACTTACATTTATCTTATTATAGCTTACTGGCTTTAAGCGAGTGTTTTTCTAAGCTTATAAATATCCTTAAAATTATTGCCATTCGGCCTTAAATCTGTCTATACCTATTTAATTTTGTTTGTTTTTTAATTTCCAAGAAACTTTATAAAAGTTGAATATTTTTATTATTTGTTTTACTTACAAGTACCTACGGTACTTAACCTAACCTGCATTTGCGGTACTAACCTGCAATTGCTCAGGAGACTGGCGGCGTACTCGTTCACGGAAGTGGCGATTTGACCACCGGGCTCCTAGGTCGACAGTTCAAAAACCTCTCGGTAATTTAAAGTAGGTCTATTTGTGTACTTTCCCGAGCCAAACACTAACATTGTGTCAAACATAAAAAACTGAGCTATACTCTCTTAGAGACCTGAAAAAATATCCCAAGTACGTGGATATACTTCGAGCGACTTTGAGCCACTTTCATCTAATCCATATCACAAATGAAAATATATAACATACGTTTTTGGAACACATAAAACGTTCAAGGAGAACATTCAACCAGTACTACTCGTTACTCGTTATTTTGCAAATTTTCTCTTTTTCTGTCATTTTTGATAAGAACGTGTATAGACTTTGTGCGATTGCGATCGATTTATATCGATTGCGTTCGATTTAAACCGCGTAAGCGAATGAACCGTAGGTGCAGTGGCTTAGTGGATAGTGTGTTCTACTACTAAGCGAGGGGTCCCAGGTTCGGATCCCCCAAAAATCCAAATTCCAACTCAGGGTTTTCTCACTGCGCCACCTCTCACGAACGTCTGACAAACATCCAAGACTATAACTGCCATGAAAGAGCTTCTCAATCGGCCGTTTGGAGTCGGCATAAAATTGTAGATCCCATCCATTCGTTCCAAAAAAATTAATAACTCACACAAAACGAATGGTTGCGAGAAGCTAGGTCCAGGGTCCCTACAGACCTGTTGCGCCAACTATTATTATAATTATTAACCGAATGAACCTAGTTTCCAACAATATCGGATAGAATTCCCGGCAACTGAAGAACAAGCTATTTGGCAAACAAAAATCATATTTCCAGGTTGAAATTGAAGCTATAAATTGGATTTATATTTTTGAGTTTAATTTGTTTAATTTCAACTTCCCAAAAGTCGGTAGAATTTTAAGAAAAATTCAAAAAATCCAATTTACTCGTCAGGTTTGACAGGCAAGTACACATGAAGCGAAGTAAAGGCTATGTTCGAATTTTCGAATTTACTTTAGCAAACTAGCAAACTAAACCGGTTCAAAGCAAGTGCTAAGGGCTCTTACTTTGCTACAACCTTTTGCTCAAAGCAATTGTGGCCGAAACGTCAAACGCGCTCGACTATACACATCGTCGACGTATAGTCGGTCGCCTCTCGCACCTACAATGATTCAAAAGGAATTACTCATCGGGACTAGTCCTCATCATACCGACGTCTCGCTCTCACACAGTGAAAAGTTGGAAATGAAAATATTATTTTAATGCTAAAAATGTAAAGTAAACTGTTCTATGTAAAACTAATAGGTACTAAGAAAGAAGTTTCTTGGTCAAGGGCAACGACCATTTAAGACACAGCTGATCTGGTACATAGGAAACCGAGGTTTCGCAAATATTTTTGAAAAGCAGTTTGCACTCATTCGAATGCAAAACTTTGAATTAAAAAGAATAAAGAATAATTTTTAACGTTTACTAAACGATCCGTGACTTTTCACCTTTTTCCCAAGTGAATCATCAATTCACTTTTGCTGCGCGACGCATTCTCCAGCAAACTTTAACTTCAAATTCTGTTCATTTAAAATTCAATTATTGTAAGATGGTTGCTTTCGTATAATGTTTCTGCCAGCCATGCAGCCATTATTCGTAGTACAATTTTATAACCGCATCATGGGTATCCCAACCCCATCACAACGAGACGTCGAATCGCCCTCGTAATCATAAAATTCCCTCGCTGCCCTAAAAACAACAATTATATACCCATTATATTGAATTACATTTTCATTTTACTACCCATACTCAACAAGCTAACGTTTGAGGCAAAAATTAAACGGCCTATAAAGCCGCGTACAAAAACGCTCCAATTTAACAAATTGACCGCTTCGACCGACCACTTCAGAGATCACGTAATACCCGTGCACTCGTACAAAACAATGTCCCGCAAAAGTAAACATACTAAAGTGTAAGTAATTTCATATTATAGATACATGTTTTACGGTCAACTTGACAATACTGTAAAATAAAAGTGAAATAGGTACCAAAAGTCAATAGCATCTCTAGAGAGCACCACATCCCGGTCGAGTGGAATACTCGTTTTTCCTATACATGCACGAGCACATTAAGCAATTTAATTGATGCTTAAAAACAGGTAAATATTTGGCGTTGGGACCACACGCCGAATGGCCGTACCTACTTAACAAAATAATAATCAATTTCGAATTGCTTCAATGGTTCATTGCGTAAATTGTGTATACACGCTGCAGCTGGTTGTTGGTGAAATTTTGCCAACCTAAATGTGCGTATAATTTTGTAAATAGTTCGGTTGGGATAATTGAGAGTGATTTGCTTTGTGTTGATGTTATTTGAAAATGTTAACCTGTTTAATGTGAACATGATTTCGGTTTAAATAAATATTTTTTTAGCTGCCTATAGATGTAGTTTATATGGATCGATTGTGTGCCAACTTGAATGAGAACTCATTTAAATGGAGTTACTTTTATTTCGGACTTTATTGTCAACATACTCCGCAGAATCTATTTAATGTTGAATATTTGTTGTATCCACAAGCCAAGCGGGTCTTCTAGTCTAAATAGGCAATAAAAATGTTTACTACAAATAGTTTAATTGCATAATGATTAAAGTTAGAAATGTTAACAGCATAAAAAGGCGTGAATTTTTTGTAATGTCCAATTTCAGATTAAAGTAAGTGATACTTAAAATCTTTTTAAATAATTGTACTTTAAAATGAAACAAATTCTATTCCAACCGACGCCCGAAGGCATTCCAAGGCCTTCAAGAATATGGCAGGTATTCCTGAAAAATGTTCTCGCTCTACGTACGATGCCAGCTTAGATTGATAATAAATTTCCTATACCTTACTGCCTATTTCACTTACGACATTTTGAAATGCAACTGCGTAATCCGTGCAGTATACTTTTTGAATCTATTCCCGACAAACACCTTGAAGTCGGTAAAAAAAAAACATCAGGCACACCGGGAGTGCCGACAGAAGTTATTACTTGAACAATTACGTATCGTCAGGAGATATTTTATTGCGCAGGAAATACTTAAAACTGTTTTGGGAGTAAAAACAGCGAACGAAAACATCGACAACAGCGCCACCTATCGGGTGCAAAACTATCCTATCTTTCTAGCTGCATCCAACCATGCTCACATACAAAGTTTCATTGAGATCGGTTGAGTTTCTCAGAAAATGGACAACAGCGCCACCTATCGGGTGTCGGTTTCTCGGTGACGATGACGCGGTGTCGTTTTAAAGGTAACTCGAATTCATCAATATCTTCCAATCTAAAAGTGCCCAACCCTTAAGATGTAATAACTTCAATAATTCGCTTTTATTGTATTACTATCCTGTTCGCATTAAATTTAACTCCCATTCCCATTATACAACAATTTCTACAAAGATAAAATTTAGCGAGGCAGTTTAGCAAAGCTGTATTCTGTTCGCACGCTCAATTCTTAACTTCATTTAGATGGGCCGATGACAAGTCTCCATTTAGCTCGGGAAATAAATTTTCGGTACATTACATCGAAGATAAACTTTGACATTACCAAGAAAGGAGGAATAAATTTGTGTTGTGTTTATTATCGATTTTTCGAAAGGGCACTGAAGAGACCATTAACATGATAATAAAAGGCGTACTTCCATTGAACGGGGACATTTGGATTTATCAAGTTGTGTACTTGGTTTTTTTTTCGTAGCAATTTTTCAAAATACAGCTAATTTTTTAAGAATCAAGTTTGAGAAAAATCAAGTAGGTAGACGTACACAACTTTCATTGCAAGTACATCTTAAGATTAGAACGACAGAATTGCAAGACACTATTTCGATTCCATCTATGGTCGCAGTCGCAGATTTGGACCAAAGCACAGTCACATTTGGCCATTTACCAAAAAGAAGATTAGCAAATCCAGATAATATCACACGGAACCAAGTTGACTGCAATTCAATATGAGTATGGAACAACATGTATTTTTTTATACTTTTTATCAGCGTTGCTGTTGAAAATTTTCAAAAAAGTTACGAGCCGAAAAATGGGGCCTCCACATAAAATACCTACTATTAAAGCAAAAAAATGAAAACAGAACAACAAAGACATTTACTTTTAACAAACTAATTTATTAATTACGAAACACTTCTTTTCACATGTTTGCATGCTTTTTCGTTTAACAAAGAATTAAATCTTACTTAAACTGAAAAGGTGGTCATTTTCATAATATTTGAAAAAGTTGGGGCCAAGGGGCCTAAGGCACAAAAAGAACTTCGAACTTCGTCTCGCCCCAATGTAACGCCTTCAGATAAACTCCAGAGTGATAATAAATTGTCAAATCTCAAAGTGATTTATTTGAAATCGAAATCAGTAGAGACAGAGAGCGATATGTTAAACAATGTTTTTCGATTTGTTTTTTCGGCGCAAAAACAAACAACGAAGACGGTTTGCCAACACGCGAACAGGCAACGTGCAGCTGATCGTGCGAAAAACTGGGAAATCTGAACTGAATCCGCTTGAATTGGAATGGAGGATCAGGCGGAATAATCGGAGGTCGTGGGAATAAGGACATCCTCTTCTTTGAATTTGCCCTTGATTATCGTCGCTTGAATCACATCGACCGCGTACCGTTGCACAGTTTCGGATGTTTCAGATTCTGCAACATGATTACGATCGATCCCACATTCAGCTGTAGATTATGCGGAGGAGTTTTTGGCACATCAAGCGAATAATGAAATTTAAACTGCTAGTATTGCACGTTTACTTATCCAATCGAAATTTTTATGATTTTGTGCAGTGCCCGTTAATACTTTGGTGATTATTGATGAATTCTTCCTTTGACGATGTGAACTCCCAAAAATTTGCAGGGAACAGTCGAAACATCAACTGGAATTTGGCCATTACCAAACGCCAACGATTGTCAGCAGCCAATCGACGGATATTCTCTTAGAGGGCTTCAAAAGGATGGAGCTTGTTGGCATAGTCTCGCTATGTTCGTGATCAATTTCAACTTATTGACATGCCGCCACAAAGTCGACGATTTTAGCCATTCATTAAGTCCATTGGCAGCAGTAGATTTCGGGATGACGGGAAGCGTTTGATGAAAATCTCCAAAGCTCGCTTATGCGCCATCGTGCATTCATCCCAAATGTTGATTTTGCATTCTCGAATCAATTTCGCTGTCGCCGAATTCTTGGTCATTGTGCACGTCGGCTTGTCAACCGTGAGAAGATTTATTATATAAATTGCTGATTAGTCGTACGACTAGGTGCAATCTTATTCGGGATGACTAATGTCAGTCCCCCGGGGAAAGCTCTGCAATGTCTTTCGATGATTTTTTACTTCCAGCGAATTCCCAACACAAAAACAAAAAAACAATTTATCGACAGCTTCAAAGTGGAATGTGCAGTTTGACCGCCTTCCAACAATGTGGCAGCAATGCCAGAGGATGTAACAGCCAACTCAATTTGAGTTCTTGACCGAATTGTTACCAAAATCAACGAAATTACGAATGTCTTGCCTGTCCCACCGGGAGCATCGAGAAAGTAGATGCCTCCCGTTACATGGTCAACAACCTTCATCAGCGAATTGTACACGTTCTTCTGTTAGGCATTCAACAACTCATCTCGATCATAGTCTTGCTCCCGTTGCATTTCGCGATTGAATGCATAGAATGACTTGGCGCTGGCATTCCCAATGTCGACAGCAGAGGCAGACTGCCGCAAAATCCAAATCATATAATAAAATACAAAATATATTTAAATTTTTCGCGTTTTTCCGGAATTTTCGAGTTTTCCACCACGATTTTTCTATTTTTTGCCATTCGAAAAGCCATTCCGTAACAATTGCACACAAAACTCCATACAAAAAATCCGTTTCGTTTTTTCCAGTCTCCCGACTTTTCCGGATGGTTTTCCCAAAATTTTCTTCGTAAAGACGAAAATGGTATGGTCAGTAAGAAAGTTACAGCGTTGCCAGACGGTCAAAATATTTTCCACCCAACAAATCTGAAAAACCCCAACTTTTTGCCATTAATTTTTTTTTATGTGTTTTACATACAACTCAAAAGAAGGAACTTTGAATTTAAAATCCGAACATGTTCAGTTTAATGAATGCAAAAGTTTGCTCTCAAATATCCTTGATTGTCAACGCATGTTGCTTTTCAAAACCATCTTGTAGGAATTTACACAGTTCCAACGCAACTTCCATGAAATTATTGTTAATACAATTTACAAATGAGGTTTGAGGAACTATTGCAAGAAACTATAAGATTTTCCTAGTGAAACTGGCACTATATAGCTTTTTTCGAAAGACTTGTTTTGTAAACGAAAATAGTCTACAGATATCAGAATTTTCACACTCAAATACAGATTTAGAGAATTGATCGATTATTGCACAACATTTAAAAATGACACACACATTTATTTCATCCTCGATTGTCTTCATTTTCATGATTGTGACGTGCATAGTATTTTGTGAGAAGGGTAAAAATTATTTCTATTTTCCAGCAGACACGCCGTGAACCAACTCTTGTTCTTTCTGATATTCAATTTCAAATACGTTGTAGGTCACAGTAAATAGTTTTATGCGGAAAGTTTCGTCTGTCAAATTTAGCCTGGACATTGGAAATGATTACTATAGGAAAGGGTGTTTTTTTTTAGAGGTATAGAACTTTGAAATGGAATAAAACAAAGATGATTTTTAAAATTGACATGAAATTTATTTTATTCGAAAGAAAATCTTCTGGCATTATAATTTATATATGATTTCTGGCATATGACCGCCACGGCTGGTTTGGACTTAGTCTAATCTGTAGGTCCAATTTTCGATGATTTTTTCCAACATTTGTGGCAACGGATGGCTCGGACATAGTCTAATGCAATCCAGTCCAATTTGTGGCCGTATATCGGCAATAACGCGGCGAATGTTCTCCTCCAAGTGGTCAACCGTTTCGGGCTTATCGGCGTAGACTAGTGACATCACATATCCCCACAGAAAATAGTCTAGCGGCGCTAAATCGCATGATCTTGGAGGCCAATTCACGGGTTCGAAAAGTGAAACTATGCGGCTACCAAACGTTTTCTTCAACAAATCAATTGTGGCACGAGCTGTGTGACATGTTGCGCCGTCTTGTTGAAACCACAGCTCCTGCACATCATGGTTGTTCAACTGATTAACGAAAAAGTCAGTAATCATGGCTCTATTGCGGTCATCATTGACTCTTAACGTTCTGGCCAGCATCGTGTTTAAAGAAGTACTGACCAATTGTTCCATAAACCCATAAAACACACCAGTCAGTTTTTGTGGATGTACACTTGAGGATTATCATCACTCCAAATTTGGCAGTTTTGTTTATTGACGAATCCATTCAGCCAAAAATGAGCTAAACAAAATTCGGTTATGAAAATTGAAGTAGTGCGCGACACGTATTTCGAATAGAACCATAATTTTCAAAATAAATTTGCACAATTTGGAAGCGTTGTTCATGTTCATGCGTCAGTCTATTTGTGTTAAAATGCCAAACCAAACTAAATATAAATCAATCGGCAGCTTACAAAATGGCCGCCAGTGAAAATAGTGTTGTTAACTAAGGTTTTATACCTCTAAAAAAACACCCATTATATAAATACCTTTAATAAAATGAGCACTTTTTGATAAATTATAAATTAATACAGTTCTGAAAACAAAAATAAATACTAAGCATTTGTCGCCAACACTGAAAATCATTCTTCAATTTTCCCTTCTGAAAGTACAATCGCTCTGCGGCGGTTATGTTATTTTTTTTCCAGTTTGTGAAAACAAAGTTCAAACACTTCAACACCGAAATCCAATTAGGTATCAAAACGAGAAAATCATCCAAAAAGTACATAATTGGCAAACAATGTAACAAAAAAAAAAAAATCCACATGCAAAAATAACAAACTGGTGCTATGATACGAGATCGCTGTCGAAAATATAAAGCAAATTTGAGAGGGAGACGATTGTCTGCCCACGACACTTGACGCCTGTCGCTCTGTGAAAATTGGCCAAATTCGTTATATCTGATTGTGGATACATTTTTATATACAACACGGAGGCATCCACAGCCACACCATATTAAAAAAAAAAATCCAGCCCAAAACTCAGCCAGAGATGTTGTCTGTTGAGTTTTTGACGATTTACAAACCAAATGGGAATGCAAATCAGTAAAGCGTGTCATGAAACACTACACAATATCCACGCGAATTGAAAAATTTCAACCGAATAAGCTGTGTGGAGAAATAATCTTTTTTTTTTCTGTTAGGAAGGTACCTATTATATTTTCTACCGAATTTGGTTTGCCTGTAGGTATTTGGTGGAGCTTTATTATACAGTTTCCAAAAGCAGTCATGGATAAAGCTTAATTACTGACTAAATCATAAATGTTGTATGGATTTGGCAATTTTTTTTAGTCCAGTATCCATTAGAGCGTGATGCGCGGAGTATGCCGGCGTTCGTGTCGAACAGAAAACACTCATCCGGACACACGACACAGGAAATCGACTCGATTGCTTTGGACTTTCATAACTCCTTTGGCATTGTTCGCAACTTAATAAAACTATAATTGATTAAACATTTTGGCCCCGAGTGCTCTCCGGATTAACTGGCCATAAAGTATATTATTACGACACCATATAAATTATCCGCAACAAAGGACACATTAGGTTTGCCGTTTGCATGTTTTTAATGAGAAGCGTTCAAGTTAAAAAGAAATAATTCGCTTCTCGTGTTCACTCGCTTTGTTCAGAGTGTGTTTGTGTCGGTTGTAATCGTTGTAATCGCGTGATTGAGAGTAGAGAATAGAGATAACCCCCCGCAGAAGGGAAGAAGTACCTACTTAATCATAAATCTTTTCCTATTGATACAAATGTTATATCCAGGGACACATTTTCGGTAAATATGCGCGTGTTTGAGTTTGCCTGCGTGATTAATTGTTATTACTTTATTAGAAACAGAAAAAGGATTTACTACGATGGTGTTGAGAGATGTTTAACTAGGAGGGGGGTAGCTTTGCTCGAATACGTATTGCATGCAAGGCTTTGCGAGGACTCTAAGCAGGAGAATCTATCCCAAATTCAGTTGCTATTCAAAGGTTTCGCTATGAGTTTCTTATAAGCGAACTTGTGGTTTTGTTCTGGTCCAGCACGAATTAAGGACTATTCACATACCAGCGAAATGTGAACAAATCAGTTTATGTGTATTTATGAATTGAAAATTGTTCTTTGTTCTGCAATGAAAACATTATATTTAATTAATCTATACCATCGAATCTAAAAAAAACCTGAGTCTTAAGTGACTTAAATAGCGACATTTATGATTAAAGCAATTTTCCAGCGAATTGAAAATTCTGGCAGCGAACTGGCACAATTTATTCACCATCACTGTATTATATAGTCGCGATCCACAAACCCACGAATGAAAAATTCGTTCAAACTTACCTAACTTATACCCTTTGCACACCGAGCCGAAAACCGGACTTTCGCGAAAACACTCGAAAACTTAATTTAAAACATAAGTTTTCCCATACATTATTTCAGTTTTCAAAACGAATCGTTTAAAGTCATTTTCAACGAAAACACCACGAAAACGACTTCCAATCGTTGGGTTGTTGAAACAAACACACTTTTTGCAATGTTTTGCAAATTCAACAGAATAGCTAGCTGACCGAACAAACGTCACGACTCACAACTTAAAATAATTTTTCACAATTAGATAATTGATGGGCTGATACTATTTTGAATTCATTTTATTTGTTAATTAATGCGATCCAAACTTGTAACCAAAATAGTTTGCACCGAAATTTAACGGCCAATGTCTCACAGCTGATTGAAACATTCAACGAAAACTAGTTGGTGTTCGGTGTCAATGCATCGACGAGTTTTCGACACGGTTTTCGGCTCGGTGTGAAAAGAGTATTAAACCGGCCAAGTGCGAGTGTCACTCGCCCAGCGAAGCGTGTTCTCAACTCTGACCAAGAGGATGTTTGTGCACAACAATCAACAATATGTGTGGATGAGAATGAGTATAAATTCCTATTGCTGCTAAATTTAGCAGGAAATATGCTTAATTGGTCACACTGTTCAAGGCATGTTCAGTAGCTGCACGAATAAGTAATTCCCCGAGAAGTATGCAGTGATGCAAGATTTTTTTGTCTAAATTACCCATTTTGGGGAATTTTTTGAGAATTTTCCCCATTTCATATCCGTTTTATCCACATTTTTTTCCCCATTTTAATTCATTGAAGTAAAGGCGCATTCTTAAGATAACAACTTTTTTTCTTTTACTTTTTTTTAAAGTAATACAAAAATAAAAAAAAACAAATAATATTCAAAGTCTTTCAGTTTAAACTAATACAAAATAATTTAATTAATAAAGCAAATGTAGCAGGTAGGATGAATAGATTTAAAAGGATAGCTAATTCATAAATAACGAGGCAGGTTGAAAGTAAATTATAAATTTAAAGGGCACATAAAAAAAAATACATAATTAAAAAAAAAATATTTCAGGTACTTCAGTCATAAAGTATATATTATTTCAAGTTATAAAAAATCGTCACTGGACTTGTACATATTTTTGTTTTGCAAAACCAGGCATTATTTATTGATCCAAAGATCAACGCATCTTTTAGAACAGTTTTGCACCACACATTTTGTCTGCAAAATTCCGTAAAGGGTGTCAGTTTCGAGCTTAATTCTCGTTTTTGTCTTGTTCAGATTAATTGACGAACAAAATCGCTCGGCAGCTGCACCACTATGAGGAAGACAAAAAATATATGACACAAGTTTTTTAATGTTTGGAAACATATTTTTGCAGTCGGCATATTTCATAGAAACTATCTGTAGCCAAAAGTTGTCTACACTGTCGAATTCTATATTAGATAGATTAAAATTTCTTAAAGACCTATATTCCATTTCCAATAATAAACAATTACATGTTTTTTAATTCGCGGGAATAACGAGCATAATGGTATTATAGTTATATTTTTTAAGACAGTGGGATTGATAAAACGAAATAGTTTAAAAGCCTCTCCTTCATTCTCAAAATTGAATCTGTTGAGAATTTCTTTAAAAGACTGCCACGGAAGGAATTGAAAATCACCAATTGCAACATTTTGAGTTGCAATTCACGAATCATATATTTTTCGCAAATCACAACGATTTTTCTTGATTTGATCTTAAATTTTTTTCCGTGATGAAAAAATTTCTGCAGTTAATTTGAAATGCCGCTATTTCTTCCAAACTCATTCCAGAAATATTTCGATTCAGTTTTTGCGAAGGAGAGGGTCCTAAATAGATTTCCTCCAACGGAAGGAAATAATTTGGATCATGTACGTTAATGTCAACTATATTTATATGCTTTCTAAAAAATGTTTTTTTTGAAAAACAGTCGGATATTGTTTTTAAGGTCAGTTCTATTCGTTCATATATTACGTGTATTTTGACATCAATAGATTGCATTTCCAAGTTTAATTTTGTAAATAATGGTAAAAAAAAGTCTGGAAACTGTTACATTAATGTCCTATTCACAATATCTTCCAAAAAGCTTCCAGTGAAATATAGGACGACGGCTTGATACTGCTGAATTATTATTTGTACTACAGCATGTAGAGATAGCCACCTGGTTTGAGTCGGGTGCAGAATTTTTTGCGGCTTCATATTGCAAAAAACATGATACTCCTTCAAAAGGTGTTGACGTTTAGCGCTACAAATAAAATGAGAATAAATCTCCCGGCAACACATTTCGACTTCATCAGATAACTGCTCTATACCCTTACTTGCAATAATATGAAATGTGTGACAAATACATCTCATTACGAATAAATCCGGTACTTCACATTTGATGTTCTGCAACATTATGCAACAGAGTTATATTTGCCAATCATAATACTCGCTCCATCAGAAGCAAATGCAATTAAGTTTTCTTTGTATGGAATATTACATTTATTAAAAAAATCAACCCACTTTGTAAATATATTTCGGGAATTTGCTGCCGGAACCTCAATGAGAGTTAACAAATTCTCACTTACGTGCATAAACTTGTCTACGTACCTAACAACTGCTACCAAACTCTTTTTCGAATCAATGCTAGTCTAGTAGATTCGTCTATTATAATAGAGAAAAAGTAATTTCTTAGTATTTCGGCAATTTTTTCCACCAGTGTTAATTTGTTTGCCACCTTGAAGTCCGGAAATACCTATATTTGCTTGCAGTTTGACCAAATCATCCAAGGCTTTTATTGCAATATTGTTTGCTGCAGCAAATGCACATAATTTAATTTCAGCTTTCTTAACCTGTTGATCTTGGGAAGTTTCTGTAAAACTCGAAATCTTCGGTTGAGTTTTTCCGTCAACGGATCTCAGAAGTTCGATGTGTTTTATTCCCTCGCTATGTTTTTTTATTTCAGATTTTTTGCTTACTTTATTACATACTTTGCAGTACGCTTGATGTTTGCTTGTTCCTGCAACAGACGTTGCATTATTTTGCAGCCAACCTCTAAATTCAGGAAGCTTTTCCAAATCTTTTCTGTAGTTGAATTTTTTATTGATTTGCTTTTTTCGTTTTCCTGGGTCTGCAATTTCTTGTGCAAATGAGTCTATGTCGGTGCTTTCTGCTTCTGATTCATATTTTCTTTTGCATTTTGGTTTTACTAAAATTATATACAAAAATATGTTATGGTATTACCAATACATATTTCTATGCTAACACTTTTCATACCCATTGTCATTCTAAAATAAGAAGAAAATAATACTTTAAAAAAGAAGATTTTATTGTTTTGAAATGTTTATTGTTTTGCGAACTTCACAGCTGTGAGCTGATAGGCAGACATAGTAACATCATTGAATTCGCTAAACGGTTGCATTTAGTGAACTGAATGTGAAAGTGGCACAAGTGAGTAAAGGTGGTGTTCAGTTCGAAATCCGTTTAAAGGCTAAATCGCTTGGATTCTATAAACGCGGTGATCTCGGGTCCAGGGTTGCCCCCAAAGAAACACTTAACTTTGGGTGATATCCAATTTCACCTTTATTCTTATTATTAATAGTTAACAATCAGAGTTTCTTAAGTAGTCTTAACAATTTATTAATGCTGGTTCTTAACTACGGAGGCATTGGTTGATCGAATTTGCTCACAATACAAGCCCACGGGAAGAGGGGGGGGGGGGGGGGGGGGGGCGCGGTGGTTGATCGGATTTGCTCACAACACAAGCCCACTGAGGAAGGAAAGGATAGGAAAGATGGTTGTGGTTGATCGGATTTGCTCACAATACAATATACAAGTCCACCGAGGAAGGATAGGATAGACGGTTGTGGTTGATCGGATTTGTTCACAATACAAGCCCACCGAGGAAGGATAGGATAGATGGTTGTGGTTGATCGGATTTGCTCACAATACAATCCCAGGGGAAGAGGAGGCGGCGGTTGATCGGATTTACTCACAATACAAGCCCTCCGAGGAAAGATAGGTAGGAGTAGGAGTGGATCGGAATTCTCCTATCCTATATACAAGGCAAATTCAAAGAGAACTATGCCACAAAAAAAAAATATAGAGAATAAATCTCTAGAGAACAGGGTCAGCACCAGATGTATTGCACCCGGAGCTGAGTGTACTGATCTCCCGAGCTAGTTTTGCCTCGGGGTACTCATGTGTTTTTCCTTGGTAAGTCAGCGTGACTTCTAAGGCTGGAGTAAAATTGTCACTGGTGGTTGTTGTTGTGGTGGCTATTGTTTGGCTGATGGTGCTGCTGCTGCGTCGTGCGTTGAAACTGGTGGTGGGTGTTTCGGATCTGCTGATGGCCCCGTTATTGCCATTGGTGGCGTGATCGCCCCGTTTACCAATAGTGGCGATCAGGGGTAACCAGTGGTGGTTTTCAGTGGCAGATGCGGACATGGCGTTTATCGGTCTCGGTTGCTAGTTGGTTTGTAACGAATCGTTACAGTTTTTATGTTCGGGAGATATTTGGAAGTTAACTAAACGAGTTTTATTTTTAAATTATGCAAAATTAATAAACATGCATGGATTTCCGTTTTTCCCCATTTTAGGAGCACTTTTGCCCAAATTCCCCAAAATGGGGAAAAATCCCCACATCGGGCATCGCTGGAAGTATTCCCGATTTCATTCATTTATGGTGTTTCAATGCACCTACAAGTCTTGGCGTGTCCACCAAGGCAGCCACTATACCTACCTAACCTAATCTACTCTAGCTGGATTTTACGATGAGCTCAATCGGAATGGTTTTTCTGAAGTAGGTATGTTAGGTAGAAAGAATTAATTTTGCATTCATAAATCGAAAGAGAAACTCGCATTAGCTCAATCACACTAACAATTCCAAACGGTCAATCCAAACTGTCAATTGCAATAAACTGCACATCAATTGCCAAACCATACCATATACATCCCCTTCCTTTAACGATCGTAATCTCCTTACTCCAAATAATTTACTCCTTTAAATTGGCTATCTTCAGAATTATTTAACCAGATTGACAAAGTTGTAATGACCTACTCGTTTTAATAGACAAAATATCAACACAACAAAACACTGTTGCTAATGCCGATATACCCCTTAGTCGAGACTAACCAGCTTCTATAACCAATCAACATGTGGAACCGAAATTAGGCTCCGTATGGACAGGCATTCTTTTGCGAAGGGCGAATCAGACGGCGTAAGCACTATGTCGACACCACGACATGACATTACACTTCTACCCGTCTGAGTGGGCCTCCTCATTGTGTGATGGCACTCCGCAAAAACTTTCCCAATTATCATAATTCTGCGGCCTTCTTTATCGTTTAACTTTTCATCCCTTCTCCCTGTACACCATTACCACCCACTTCATCACCTAGCAAACATTCTGTTGCGACTAGCGGAGGGGATTCAACGAATTATCCTCTCCCGGTTCCTTGCCATATCATCATCCGCAAAGCCATGGAGAAACACTGTTTTATAGGATTACGTTGTGTGCCGGGTGGGTCTGGTAGGATGTGGTGCTTCATCCCCTTTGGGTCTTATGATAAGTAAAATCAACAATCGGAAAATGTAATAATGAGGCGTGAAATGAACGGTTATTCTCCATTATTTGCTAAGTTTATTTGAATTTATTAAGGATATTAGGGAATCACTACGACTGTACAGTATACATAGCTGGGTGTGCACGAGGTACGCTCCACTCTGGTGAGTGGATATTGAGGACAACGGAAATATTATTGCTAATATTTACATCTCTCATTTATAGTATAATACGGTGTCCTTGCTATTTGCTTTCTATTCTGTCTCCATTTCTATGTGTTAATGTTTACATTTGAGTGGATTTCTTTTCTCGTTCTCGTTGGGCGACAGGATATTTTTACAGCTTTGGGATGTTGAACACAATGACCGGATTTTGTGTGTAATTACTGTTCGGCTATAGTGAAAATTAGTGTTACTATTGCCATAGAAGATGCTAATGTGTATTAAGTGAAGTTGCGGTTGGACGAGAGAAGTGAATGCTGCTTTTCACAGGGAAATACTCATGTACAACTGTAGCCATATGCGCGCTGTAATGTAATTATCCTTGCCAAGTGTTTCTGCAATTTATTTTCATATGTGTTCACCTTTAAAAGGGGCTAACAAAAATCGAATACCCTCAAAACGCAATGACCCATACTGCCATAAATTTTTGACTCCGAATAGTAGAAACTTATTGTCGAACAACTACCGCTGACTATAAACAGTTGTAAGGCATTTATATCACCGCCATTGATAAATTGCAATGGGGAAAGGCCTGACAAAACGACTCCGACATCATAAATGAGTTAGTTCTCGATCGCTGATGCGTTAATTCGGACCCTTACCTTCTACAACCACAAGTCAAACAATTAGCCTGTTAAACTAGGTGGCGAAACGGCGCGGCGCGCGGAACTATTTGCTGAAGAAAATTATAATTTACTTTCAACCTGCCTCGTTATTTGTGAATTACCTATGCCTTTAAAATCTATTCAAACTACCTGTAATATTTGCTTTTAATTTTACTTATTTTGTATTAGTTTAAACTGCAAGACTTTGAATATTTGTTTTTTTTTTTTTTTTTTTGTAACACCTTTTTTAAAAAAATGGCTAAAAAAAGAAAACAAATTTTTATTATATTAAAAATGCGTCTTTACTTCAATGAATTGAAATGGGGAAAAAAGTGGGGAAAAACCGGATATGAAATAAGGAAAATTTTCCCAAAATTCCCCAAAAATGGGTTTAGGCAAAAAAAATCTGGCATCACTGCGTCGATCCCACTTTTTTTCCAGTTTAAGTAGGATTTTATAATTTAATGAACTAAGAAGAATGCAACAAAGATAAAAATAAACTCGGACCTATTTTCAAAATTTTTCTGCGGCAACGCTTGCTCCAAGAATTCCGCCACTCTCTTATGGGAGCACTGTTTTTCGAAGGCTTGGAAGATCTAGTAATGGTATCTACCTCTATCAGATCTAAAAAGATTCATCAACAGATCCGAAAGGTTTTGTTAGTTGCATTTCCTACCATGTAATATTATGTGGATGGGCCCCAATGACTTCTGGGTGAAAATTGCATATAATGAAAACTATCCCTCTAACCTTACCTAACCCTTATACTCGGCTTATGCATTTGAGTGCACGAGAATTTGAGAATTCCATTGATTTTTTAACTCCTGGGAATACGAGTATTAGTCAACAAGAATCCTCGTTTCAAAGCAGCTTAACTTTGTGCGAATGTGTATTAATTTATCAAATTCTGTGGTCGAATCTATCAACCTTAATACAGAAAATTAAAGTAAATTCAGACAAAACTTTTACATGCTGGTATACAAACTAGATAGAAAAGGAGGAAAGGACGTCATCTACCAGCCCAAAGACAGACTGACCGACACAGTGCAGAGAATTTTCCTTATTTATTTATTTGTTTCATCAGTTTGAGCTATAAATCAACTTTAATCTATATTTATGATCGCGAGAAATTATTATTCGATTTTTAAAAGATCAAAAGATCGACAAGATCAGCAGAAAAAATTTTATTCGTTTTAAAAACGCTCAATTGGTTCATTACTGCTTGTTCTACAACTATAAAACTGACCACGAAGATGACAATTCATACTCAAATTTGTTGCTTGAAAGCAAAAGCTTATCCGCCTAAGTAAATAACACCATTTACTGCGGTATATTCCTTAAAAAAAGACTGTACTATTATACTTGCGTCGATTTTCAAAAGTTATATTAAAAATAAGGCAGTTAAGTAGAGGTAAAAAGCAAAAGTACTATGTGACTTCCTTGCGGAAGACAGGCTCCGAAACCAACCGCCGATTTTAACGTGTTGGTTTCGGTCATGTTGGTACGACTATATCCAGTCTTGGATTCGAAACCAACAGATTTGGATTTAAATCGAAGGGCTTAGCAAAATCGTCAAAAATTATATCAGTAAATGCAAAATGTAGGTGCAGTGGCTTAGTGGTTAGTTTGTTGGACTACTAAGCGAGAGGTTCAGGTTCGAATCCCGCAAAAACCCTATTTCCAACTCATGTTTTTTTCACTGCGCCACCTCTCGCAAACGTCTGACAAACATCCGAGAGTATAACTGTCATGAAAGAGCTTCTCAATTAGCCGTTTGGAATCGACATAAAATTGTAGATCCCTTCCATTCGTTCCAAAAATGAAAACTCACACAAAACGAATGGTTGCGAGAAGCTAGGCCTAGGGTCCCTACGGACCTGTTGCGCCAAAAATTATAAATTATTTATTATATAAATGCAAAATTCGCAAATGAGAGTATGTGGCTGTAGTGGCCAAGATGTGTTGAGAATCGGATATAATGTCGAAAAGATAGACTACCGGAATTCATCTCAAATCTCTGAACGCCACTGCTACTACTCGATGATGATTGTTTTTTGGCAGCCACAAAAACCCACACAATGGCCGAGGAACGTCAGAGCTCTTCAATAAAAAATATTTGATTGCCTGGCAGATAAGGATTCTCTCGCATGCGAACATTTGAAAAGATTTAATAAAATTGGTTATTTGAACAAAAAATATATATAAAATAGGCAACATCTCGGGACATATATTTTTTGTTAAATATATTTGAAATCTATTTCCCAATGATTAGAATGAATGCTTTAGATTTTCATATTTTCAGTACGACTGCAGTTGCTATAGTGAATAACCATCTTATTACATCCTAATTGTATGGAAACTACGGACAAAGGGACTACCCTTATTCTTGGTTGCAGCTCTCTCAAAGCATTGTAAAATAAAATACCATCCCAATAACATTCCATTAACCTTGCACGGCAGTCATTGAATTCTAAAGAAACGCAATCCAGTTAACTTTGGAAAGGGATTGCAAGTTTCCTTCTTTATGCACCATCCGGTAAGTTTCAGACATTTAGGTATGAGTTGCGGTTGCTTGAACTTGTAAGCACCATAGACTGATGTTATGCCATTCACCATATGCAATCGGACAAAGGGAAAAAATTACACTCAACCACTGTTCATGCAAAAGGGTTAACCTCTGCAAGTCCATTTCTGACCCAACCTTTCACCTTGGTCCGTCTTCAATGCAGCGTACATGAATCTTTTCAAAACTACCTACCCAATTGATGACCCCGACCCCAGCATATAGATCCACGTTTGTTCCTAAACTGAACATCGACAGAGATTTCGTTTACGCACATAAACATTTCGTTCATATAATGCCATTAAAAATAAAAAAAAAAAAAAAACAGAGCGCTCTTGAAACCCCACGTAGGTAAAAGTAAAACTTGAAAGCAAAAAAAATAGGAGAAACCTTCACCTCTTACGGTTACACCACCTCAAAAAATATGAAATTCAAAAAAGAAAAGGAAAAAAAAACCTCACGGTAAACGTGTGTGCGCGCGGCGCGGTGGCTCATGGAAACCCCTTCTAAATTTCAGCAGCGCCCACATCAACATCATTTATGTACCTACTCTCGTCACTTTTGCCATCCATTTTTTCCAATAAAAATGCGAGCGAAACCTCGAAAGCGGGCACGAAAACCAGCCAGCCCAAGGATGCAAAAAAAAAAAAAAAACATAAAACACAAAATTTTCAAAAGGAAAAAGTTGTTAAAGTAACTTTTTACTTAAATAAATCCCATTTCTTTTGTTCACTGCATATTAAGTGATTTTTAAATATGTCCTGGGATTTGACGGCACGAAAAAAAGGACGGAAGTTCGTTTTTTCGTCCGAAAAGTTCTTTAAAAACTTCCTGCAAACGTATTTCCATACGCTTAGAACAGATTAAGAAAGGAAAATGTTAAGGAAAGGACTAAAGGAAATATGCAGCCCTCTGGGGTGGAGACTTTAAATGTTCGTTCCTCACATGAATTCCAAATGGATTATACCTACGTACTTTGAATGAACTGGTGTGGCGGTGAATTTATAGTCTGAAGGGATATTGAACATCAAACATCGGCATACTATAACAAACTGCAGTATTTATGATGAGTCTTTTTAGGAAGTAGCACGTTTTAGAATTTACCAAAACAGATGCATAGGGGAAGGTAATTGTACCTTCTAGATTTGCGTGTCATTTCTTTGTTAAATTTTTAGTCGAACCGATTACGGCGATATTAGCATTTTTTTGCTATTCATTGGATATATCTGTATTTATTAAAAATCAGATATCACGATTGCTGAGTTTGTTTATTCGAGTGTTCAACGTCCACAGGCAAATATGACACTCGAATAAATATCCTCCACCAGGGGCACAACTCACACGAATTTGGGGACTCCGATTGCATTGACGGGTATGCATGGTACCAATATCGATGGTAGATTATAGCCGGTATTTTGTGTGAATAAAAGAAGGTTCTCTTAAAAATAAGAAATGACATTTTTAATACCTCAATGATGTCTCCGTGGAGTTTCATACTAAAGATGGAGTTAATGTAAACAACGAGCAGAATCGGTCCAAGGACAGAGCCTTGAGGTACATCCACATTAGGGCACATCTCTTCTTCACTTGAAAATATATTTGTCTTCGTACGCCTCCTATTTAGAAAAAAGGATGCAATCCAATCATTTATATTATCTCTTAGGCCAGCTACACTAAGTTTTTGTTCAAGTAGGATCGAGTGATTCACTAAATCAAAGGCCTTGGTCAGATCCAAAAACAAAGCAGTTGTTTTCTGATTCATATCCAAACCATAATGAATTTTACTTAACAGAGTTAGAATAGCATCTACTACGCCTTCATAAAACCAAACTGAGATAAACAGCGAAAAATAGTTTTTCTTGGCAAAAAAAAACATTTGGTTTAAAACAATCTTCTAAAAAATCTTCGAAAAGATAGGTCTGCAATTATTTGGGTCACTTATATTACCTATCCAGCAGTGTAGCTAAAATTACATAGTTTTATGATAAAATTCATAATTCGAGGAGCTTTGGTTTTGACAGTAGGTATGTATGTAGCTTGACATACCTTTATGAACATTTTCCTTTTCCGGTTCTATAGATAGATTAGGCATTTGCAAAAAACGAAACGAAAACCACTTTCGCATTTTAAAAAACGAAAGAAATCACACAAATGCGAAAATTTGCTTCATGTACCTCCTAACGTTTTTTCGTTCACATTCGTTTAGGTTTGAGAAACTGTGTGACAACAAAATTATAGTTGGGCTTTCTCATGTGGTATTCGATTGGGCTTCTTCATATTTGCTCTCAGATTTCAGATTTCGTGTGCCCAATCGAACATACAAACGTCAATTGCTCTTTTTTGTGTCGATATTCGTGCGACTTGAATATGTGTAAGTAGTCTTCGACACTTTTCTAAGCGATTTCCATTCACTGGTTAAATTTTGTATTAAAACATTAGAAATACCCGTCCCAATTTATTTTTAAATATTTACACATAAATAATTTTCAAAAATTGATTCACCCGATGCAATGTCTTTCTTTTCTGTAGACATAATTCACTAAAATGTAAACAAACTCCACCAGTTGTCAAACTCAAACGCATATCTATTGGTAAATATCAGAAAATATCTAGATTCGCAAAAGTGCTCTGAAATCTGAAAAAGATTGCTTTTTTTGTACCAAACGAACATAAAAATTGCTCTGAGAGCATAAAAAGTGCTGTGAGAGTGTCCAATCGAATACCACATCAGTATGTCGTTTTATTTTCGTTAAGTTATTTTGACAACTAACAGCTGACAATTGCAAGTGTTGTAGTTTTTGGATTTGATTGCTTACAAAGGTGGACGTTTGGAATGAAAATATAAGTTAAATAAATATATAACAATTTACAAACTGTTAGATTTCAGTTAACTATTTTTCAATATGCGAATATTTTATCCATCAATCATAACATGTATAAATATTACCTCAACAACAGCACTAGCTGATTAAGTTTTTGTGTTGTTTTAAATAAAAATATATGGAGAAAATATAATATCTCATAGTGGACAAAAGATTCGATTCCGATGGCTTTCAGCAATTGTCCTAATACAGAGGTGTCAAGCTCAAACTCCTTAACTCTAAAAGACTAATGTTCGTCGATTCGACGACTTCGCATTCGTAATTTTACTGTCTCTCTTCAACCCGGGGACATAGTAACGTAAGTGCACTAATTAACTCAGTCACCGATGAACTCTTGTGAATGACAATATTATACACGCCAGGTAAAAGGTAAAACCAATACTTCTATTTGCGAAAATTCGTCGTTTCGGACATTTGCTAATCTTGCAAAGAGAAATTTGTTAGTTAAGCAAATTTTTTTTCAGTATAATGTTGTTATTAAATTAATATTGGAAAGTTTTATTTTTAGGATTTTTAAAACATCTTAATTTTATACTTAAAAAACCTGTGCTTACTTATAACACAATTTAATAATATAAACTGAAGTATGTATTTATTTAGTTAAAATCACGTTTTTCATTTGGCAACACCTTTCAAATCTTTCAGAACAAAAACAAGAACTATTTTATGTACGTCTTTTTTCCTAGTCTTACTTGTTCATTTTATTTATTTATTTATTAATTTACTATGTATTCATTTATTTGTTATACATACATATTAATTTATATCTATTTATTGATTTATTTATTTATTTATTTATCCATTTATTTATTTATTTACTCATTTAAAAGTTATATATATTTATTTATTTACCCATATTTTCATTTATTTACTTAAATTTTTTTAATTTAATTTAAATATTTTTTTATTTGTTGTATATATATTTATTTCTACTTAAATGAGGTTTTTCTTAATTGTTTTTTCTCTCAATTTATGATTAAACATATATTTAATCTATCTTGTTAACCACAAATATTAAACTCTTTCAGTAGAAAGATGCGATTAGGTATCAAATCTCTGTGTAAGGCAATGTGGGGTAACTCATACCATGTAAACTTATAAATTATCTGAATAAAAAATCTATCCATCTATCTAGATATCTAGACATAGCTGAATTATTATGTTGATGATACAGAAACCTGACATAGAAATATACAGTAGATGCATTGCGATAGAAATTGCAATGTGGGCCGTAACTTTGACATGCCTATCGTTATATATCTAACATTTGTTTCTTCAGCCTCCCAATGATATTACTGGTCGTCTTCGATTGCTGTTACCAACACCAATTTTACGTCACCCTTAAAAATACCGATACAATGCTCTATTATGACGCGTGCCTTGGAATGAACTGTATTAAAGCTACCTCATTTTCTAATCTTGCTCTTAGAGAGGATTCGAACAATCCCGCAGATTTTATTTAGGTAATTTTTCTAAAGTTCACATGTCCATTTTCAACTTCACTTTCGTCGCTATCGCTGGTCAACAATAATTAGTTTGGTAGCATTTCTAACCAGCTGTGTCGCGTAACGCTGGAGAACACGCGCTGCTACGTGCAATTTGGAAGTAGCTCCTCCGAACTATTCCAAACATGCACCGGATTTCGGCAAGGAGATGCGCTATCATGTGACTTCTTCAATCTCGTGCTGGAGCAGATAGTGCGCAGGGCAGGTGTCAACACGGAAGGCACTTTCTTCAACAGATCCGTTCAGCTACTGGGGTATGCGGACGATATCGACATCATCGGTCGCTCCCAGCGTGCCGTGACTGAGGCTTTTACGGCAATTGAGGAACAGGCGAAATTTGTTGGCCTTGAAGTAAACGAGGACAAGACCAAGTATATGCTATCAACAAACAAAAACGCATCTGTCCACCGCCTAGGACAAAATGTCACTATTGATAGCAACAATTTCGAGGTAGTTAAGGAGTTCATCTACCTCGGTGTAAATATGAACTCCACGAATGACACCCTAGTGGAGATCAGGCGAAGAATTACCCTAGGCAACCGCTGCTACTTCGGTTTGGCAAAACAATTGGGTTCAAAACTCCTAACTCGAAGGACGAAATGTACGCTCTACAAAACACTCATCCTGCCAGTTCTGCTTTATGGCGCCGAGTGCTGGACGATAAGCAGGAAGGGAGAGCTGATATTGGGCTCCTTTGAAAGAAAAATTCTTCGTCGGATTTTTGGTCCTGTGTGCGAGGACGGCGAATGGAGGAGAAGATACAACCGCAAACTCTATGAGCTGTACCAAGATGTGGATGTAGTCCAAAAAGCCAAAACACGTCGACTACATTGGCTCGGCCACATCGAGCGAATGGACGACAATGCTCCAGCTAAGAGGATCTTTGAATCCCAGCCCCCAGGTTCGAGGCGACAAGGAAGACCGAACCTCCGTTTTAAAGACCAAGCCATCGCGGATGCCAGAGCGCTTGGTCTGGCAAACTGGAAGCAGCGTGCCCGGGATCGCAGAGGATGGAAGGCTGCAGTGTCTCAGGCAGAGACTCTTCACGGGTCGGGAGCCCGTTAAGTAAGTAAGTAGTAGCATTTCTAACCAAATATTCAGCAAAATCTTAACACCACCAAATTTATAGAGAATAAATAGGAAAATGGTAAACGTCAAGAAAATAGCTGTCGTTTATTGTGGAGAAGACAAAATCTGTTTGTTCGGTTACATGAAGCAAGAAAAGTGAAAACTTCAAAGGAAATGTGTTCGTTCGTTTTTATTCGCGGCCACGAGAATTTTTTTCGTTTTTGATGCTATATGAAACATTAAACGTTTTCGACTTACAAAATGTCGCTGTTAACCTTTCCCACGAAACGATATTAGGTATATTGTATTGTAAGTGCAAACGAAAACGAATGAACATTTTCATCTTACAGAATCCCACCCCACATGTCAAGACTCTGGAGCTTGACGAATGTGAAAAAAGAAACATCTTGCGAGACAGTATGATTCTCTGAAAAACGGCTGAGCATTAACTTTAGTAAAGGCGAGTGAAGATATCGTTGATCGTTTCGAACAAAAATTCTTTAAGTGATATTCGATCCCATTCAAAGTGACGTTGAGAAGTAAAAAAATAAGTGCGGTGGTTTTGCTAATAGTAATTTTTTTAACAATAGCAGAAGATATTTCAATAATTCTTACCAAGTATAGGTATATAAAGCACACACATTTGAAGCAATCGGTTAAGGCCCATTTTATTCACTCGAAGTTGAACACAACACGGGGAGTTTTCCATATAAAAATCCCCAAGTTGTTTTCGACTTCGAGTGAATAAAATGGGCCTAAGTCTCTCCGCAAACGCAGTGCTGCCTTCACCATAGGCACCCAGTAACCACTTGCAAAATCAACATTCTTTATGCAGGAAGGAAAAAGCCTATTGAACTTTAAGTCATCAATAGTGTTTCATGAGGTTTGTTTTTTAGTGGACATCGATTGTCTCAAAGCGAAGTGGAGTAGACAAAAAATGCCCAATAAAGCGATCGACAGTCAACTGCTCCGAAACAGCCCGAAGTTATGCAGTATTTGTGAGAACGTGTCGTATAATGCGTATGGCTCGGCAAGTGATTGAGTCTATATTGAAACAACAATTCATAATACACAATCCCAATAAAATAGCAGAAAGGATAATTCCCTATCTATACAGCTTCTGCAGCTCTGAATACTCGATTTTTCAACAGATTTTGTATTCATTATCTACGTGGATTCTAATATAAATATGTTTTTCAATTTTAATATCTGAAAGAGCACAACTTTACCCTCTCCTGGACGGTGAACGTATCACCTATGAATTAAATTTCAATATATTCCTTTTTTACAAATCCTTTTCCACCTCGTGACATTCTAATACCCCTGAGCATATGCTTCATTTCGCATTTTCTATTGCATTTGGTCAGAAAAACTTGTACCAAACAACTTTGTCGCATACTCAACATTCTATACAACTACGAAATGCCAATTGAACCTATTGCAATTCAAACTATAAATATACATATTTTTCAAAATGTCACAGAGACCGTGTTGTACACTGCACACGCAGAGCAGGACCAACGCCATTCTCGCACATACTCGATTCGCATTTATGAATATTTCCTCGTGTGCATTCCATTCTCATGTTCAAAGTTTCTCGAAATTATATGCAAATTCACTTCAATAAAATACAGAAAACGTATATTGTTGTGTGTTGTGATTTGTTTAGAGAGCAATGGAAAAACTTTTCAACTGATTTTTGTCTATTTTTATTTTTATTATTGTTCACCCCGCAACATGAATGTATAAAAAAATTATATTGCATTGATGGGAATATATAGAAGAAAAAAACATCAAGGAACTGTCAAACAAAGTTTATGATAGAACTTTCGCAGCGCGCATCAATTTTCCTTGCGACATCCTTTTTGTGGCTGCGGCTACTCGGAGCACCATAACGTCATTGCTCTGTTGTTTCGTTGGGAGACTGCATCAGAACCTTACATCATTAGGGTTTCTTTAAATTGCGTTTACAACAAATACCTCATATTGATTTTCACAGAATTCCACTTCTTTATTGTTTCGATACTGATTACTTGAACTTTATGGCGGGAAACTTTTCCGAAGCGCCATTCTACGACTACACTAACGTACGACGGTAGTTTGCTCTCAGGATGATATGTCAGAAACGCATTTCTTCATTATAAAGTTAACGGCAGCACAGTTGATGACAATGAGGTGCTGCAGGTGCCAATTAAATTATTCCCGACTAATAATAACGAGCAAAAATATTTTTCACTGGGTGTATACTATATACCTTTCGTGTGATAGTGAAATGGAGAACTGAGTTGGTAATTGTGAGTGAGTTAATGCAATTAAAAAGTGAAACATTTCAAGACGACGCCGACGTTACGTAAATGACTTTGACATATGGTGCTAATGTAAAGATACAACACAATAGTTTGGCTGTCACTCAATGAAGAAGGTAAGATGGCATTTTGTATAAGGCGAAAACGAATGATTATAGAACAAATCATTCATTACAGAAAAAAATCGTTTGTGCATAAAAAATGTGTAACGAACTATAAAATTTGCAAATAAAGCTTCGAATAGCATTTAAAAAGGTTCCGGTGAGCCGTTCGTCGCTCAATAGTCCGGCACACTTTTATTCGGGTAGTGAACTCCTATAAGAGGTGAGTACATTTCCCTTCCTTCAACGAGACGAATTTTCGTTTTCGCGAAACCTAAAAAAAAAAACGAAAGCTATTTCATTCGCGTTTTGGTTTTTGTACTGAATATTGCTCTAAAAACAAAACAGATTTTCGTTTCGTGCGAGAAGAAAATAACGAAAGCTTTTATATTGACGTTTTTAACTTTCTGCATTACGTAGTAAGAGAAAGACATTGTTTTCGTACAAAATTACGAACTCGAAAGCTAATCAATTCTGGCATGGTAGAGGAACTCAAAGATGTAGGTGGCAAAATTCTGTCCGTCGCACACTGGGGCAAATACACCAAAAATTGCCGATAATTACAAAAAAAATTTTTTTTTGTGGGAATGCTTTATATACTACTTAGATAGAGTACCTACCTATTAACTAGGGTACAGTTGGACACTATTTAAAATATTTGCAACAAAACCGGTTCGCTACAACTATGGATTATACTCATGTCTTGCAGCTCAAGCAATTCTTATAAGTGAATTACGTTAATTTTCAGATTATTTTTTTCGGTAAAGATAATTACTTTTTGGTGTTATTTAGGTATGGAACCTTCTTCTTCAGGTATGAAACTGTGTTTTAGTGATTTTTTTTTCTTCATTACATAAATAGTTTTTTGTACATAAGACAAAATTTGATCCATAGTGATTTCTTAAGAAAATTAATTAACAATAGATATTTCAATTAGGTTTTAAGTAATATTAAGCAATGAAAATTACACAAAAATAAACGTTATTGTTTAAGGTCTTAAAAACAATTTAAATTTCCTGCTACTTTTTACTACTTCACGAAATAGACCAACTTTAAGGCACTTCGCGAAAAGATAAAAATTACACTAAAGTCGTCATTGTTAATCACAATTTATTATTTTGTTTTAGGAATGTCTTCTAATAATTTATTTTTGTAGCAGAGAAGAATCGAATAGGGATATTTTTAACTTTTTTTTATTGAGCTCCGATGCTGTTATCACCAGTAAGCAAAAGCCAGTCAAAAACAAAGTCAAAAATAATCCTAAAGAAGCACTTTTTATGTTGAAAGCTCCATCCCTTCAAAATGATTACGCAACAGCTGATGAAGAAATTGATGATAATAGTAAAAATGAAGACGATTACGATTCTTCATTCTTTTTTTTTTTTTTATTAATAATATAATTTTTTTTTTTCTAAATTTTGTTTTTTTTTAAATAAAACATATATCAATAAAAACGATAGATCCAATTAAAAAAATCTCACAGCTTTAGTTGATTTGATGGCAGTTTTAAGGCTATTCTGCCCCAGAGTGCGTCGGTCTGTCTTGATTTGGTTGAAACTTCTGATTTCGAGTTTGGAAGATTACAGTTCAGGCGGTTTTTTTTGTAATTAACCTCAATACCAATGGTACCTACCTACCTCCCACGACATTTTAGCTTAGGTGACTTGGCTTGACTGAATACTCAGTTTTGGGCTAACAAATCGAATAATGGTACATTTGAAAATTGGACTTATCTCGAAAACGGTTCTTACGACTGTAACAAAAATGCATTTCTAAGGTATTTAATATTGTAATTTCTAACATAGGTAATAGGATACAAAGTTTTTTCTATATTATCGTACAATGAAATTTTGGAAAAAGTATAGCCTTCCATAGTTTGGTGGAAAACGGTAAGAAGGATTTTGCCGGAAATTAATAAAAGAGATGTTTTCAAAATTATTGCGTCTTTAATTTTCAATGAGAATGACAGAAAACGCAAATTTTGAAAACAGCTCTTATCTAATCTTATAAACTGTAAGAGCTTATAAAATTATACAGTAAGTGCTTATAACTCTCTAACCAGAATATGCGACAGTTGCCTGTTACTGAGAGCTTCAACTTCTATATAGTTAGTAGGTACTGCCATATCAGATGAATAACCCCAACGTGAATTTTATTTAACAGCATTATTTTTCCCATATTTTATGAACCGTTTCTTTTATCATTGTTTACAGATCTTATCCTACCCATCAGCAGGCCTGCTCTACCTAAACGTTTACCTAGCCTACCTACCTAATAAAATAAGACAACAACCAATCAAACTGTTGGTCAACGACGAAGTTTCGTTCGACCCAGTCGTGCACTTTATTTTTTTATTTTCTTCGTTTTCTTTGGTCATTACGGCTTTAAAATTATTGGCAAACTTTGATGACAGTCTATAACCTTCTCAACGTCGTAAGAAACATTTAAAATTAAAGGTTTCTTAATAGGCTTTTCACACTAAGCAACAAAACAAAATCTTACATAATACGTTTAAGAACTTATTTTATCGAAAAGAAAAATATGAAAAAGTTCTCGTTTTTCGTTTTTTCTTTTGGAACGCTTATGTGTTATGCATACGTAAATAATTTCGACAACTGCAATGTTTTTCTATGGCCACTCGCCAGGTTTTAGCAAGAGTAAAAATAGCTTTTGTCAAGTCAGCTACTCAATCCCTTACATAGTGTCGAAACTTAATATTTTTCCCCATTATGCTGTGTTCCCTTATTCAGCATATCTTGCAATAAACTACGTTTAAGAAGAATTTCCCTCCTTAAACGAAGTTGTGGACACAGGCATATTTCCATATAGAACCAGCAAAAGCAGATGTACCCCATATTTAAGAGCTACTGTCAAAAATCAAAGTTCCTCGTGAAAACTTCCTTAAAAATATGTAATGTTTGGAACGCTGCTTTTTAAAGCAATTCCAAGAGGAAAGAATAAACGAAATGAGTTATATGAAACATGCTTTCGTTTGCTGAAACGAGAAGGTAGCTTTCGTTGCGTTTTTCTTTTCAAAATCCCAGCTAAGAGTTTTTTAGTCAAGTTCGTAGTCAATCTACTCCAACATTTGCGAGAAAAATATAAAACAGAACCTAGAACCTTGATGAACCTAGAACATAGGTGAGCTCTTCACCGCATGTTCCGCCTTATTGACAACGAAGCTATCCATATATAGCTTCCTTCAAGACGGTTCCGTTCAGAACTCTTCGTCACTTACTTAAAACTCAACACCTTAAAGCCGTGTATTCAATTTGAATCTAGTGCGGGGGCAGTCTCCAACTGAGGTCCCTTTGTCAGCCTACAAGGCCAACAAAAAATAAATAAAGGACAAAATCTTTAAAATGTAATTGAACTTCCATACACAGCTGCGAAATTCCCGCTGAGATTAATATTTTCAATTCCCCGCAGGACATTATTTATTCTATGATGCCAAATATTTATCATGATTTCCGCACACGAGTATGAAAACACACTCCAGACAGCCTCCGTTCGGTGCTACCCAATAGAGGCCACATGCAGAGTTGAAATGTCAAATGCAAATTACAATTGCCAAACCGATAACCGACCAACATGTTTATGAGAAGGATAACAGCTTTTGTTTGTAAGCAGTTTTGTGGCACTTTGATGTTTTCACAAATCAAAGGCGGTTTTTGATTTCGTGGCCGCAGAAAAATATAAATAAAACAATAAATGGTATATCGACAGCAAAATTCTATTTTGACATGTCAAAGGAACAACAAGACTGACTTAAAAGTAATATTTTACAAACGGCCTTTACAAACCACCTGATACAGGAGGTATGGGCAGGTAGGGGTGACCTTTGAAAACAGTCTTCGGTCGACTGGACTCATCCGGCTTGTCGTATAGATAGCCAGAAGTAGGATAGCTACTATCCTTGGCTATAGACGGTGGTCGAGATAGGTAGAGTTGACCTTTGAAGACGGATTTTGTGCTGTCGGACTTGTTAGGCTGATCGTAATGATATCCATTGTTTTGATGGGATTGATGTTGTTCAGAGTTGTGCCTGTCGACGAAATTGGGAGAAAAATTGTTGAAGTTTGAAGGTTGGTCGGCCACATCCACTTGGAGAGTGCTTGGATTTGAAAGTTTCTCCAACCGATAGGGTGCTGCTACCGATTGCACTGGGGCAGTGTATTGATAACCGTCATTCACAGTATAAGTTCCCCGGGGGATGACGCTTTTAGCTGGAACTGGCTTCTCATAGCGATAGCCTTGATTTTCAGATTTCAGCTGGGCCAAGCTACTGACAAACTGCGATATGGCAACCTTGTCGGCAGCAGCGGGCTTCTCGTAAGTGTGGCCCATACTTACCGGCTTTTTGTTCCGGGGACCCTCGGGTTTGGGAGCGTTTGCCGGGCCTGTGTGTTGAAATCCATTGAAGGCTTTCGGGTCTTGACCGAGGGAAAGCACTGAAGCTGAGAGGCCTGAAAATGGGTAGCCATTTTGGGAAGATCCGCTGCCAGCATTGTTCAAACTCTCGTAGACAGAGACAGGCCTAGAGTTTGATTGAGTATCAGCGAAATTATTTGACAGGTGCTCGCCTTCAAAACCGGCCTTCTGACCCCTTACAGGGCTAGCATATTGATAGCCAGTCGCCGTATATCCTACACCTCTAGTGTTTGAAAGATTCTCGGTGGAAAAGCCTGTATTCAGAGTTGGACCAGTGCTTGCATACTGACCGCCTCTAAGATCGCTGTTCAAAGTCTGAGCAAACCCATTTTCTGCTTGCCGGGGAGTTCCGTAAAAGTAGCCAGACTGTTTCGGGGTCTCACGTCGAAAGCCGGCACTGGATCCAAAGAATGACTGCCCTGGTCTAGGCCTGAAGATCGAATCATGAATAGCCTTCAAGGCTTGATCTGGATCAACCTTTGATGTGGCACCAGAGTAGGTCGAAAAACCTCTGGGGGCTTCTTTCACAACTTGGGGCTGGGTGTACCCTGTATCTCCGTGCGACTTGTGAAAAACGCGAATATTTTGTAATCCAGTTTTGGTGGAGTACGAATAGCCAGTGCTTGCACTCTGTCCAGCGAGGTATCCATTTTGGTGCGTCACCTTTAGATTGTCCTCACTATCACCGGCAACACTTCCCGAATGCACGCCGTTACCAGAGTGCTCGTGGATCAGCACGGCTTTAAGAATCTTGTCCAGACTACTCGGCTGCTGTTGCACGTTCCTGTTGTATCCTTGGTTGGGTAATCCCGTGGGTCTGCCGCAACTAGATGCCAAGCACGCCACCAGTAGCACTAGCATCTGTAAGGGGGCTTACAATTGTACATCTTGCACTTAACCAAACGTCAACACAACCTACCTTCACATCGCTAAAGAGATCCATTGTTGGTTAACTAATATCTAATTTCTAACTGACGATCATCTCATCCTAATGCTCGCTTTTATATCATTAAACGAGACTTGTTCGCATTTGGCAAATCACAAGATCCGTCGATCGGCTTGCCCCCAAAAAATCACAAAAAAAGAAAGAAAACCACAGACAACGCAAAAGGTTACAAAACGTAGCGGTAACGCTGTCGCTGATTGATGTATTACGCGTACTCAAGAGTGCTCCCATTTCAAGTGTCATTCTGACCCGTTTTCGAAAGGCTCTTTTATGGAACAACGTCAAGTGGTTGCCCAGAAGATGAGCGAGCGGTTATATAAGAGAATCTATTGCTAATCGCTTGCATGTTGTGGTGGGATAAATGTGTTCATTTCTTCTGCTTTTTCCTACAATTGTGCGTGGGTAGAACGAAAAGAAAGTAATAGACTGAACTGAACTGAAATTATTGTTGTGGAGTGAATACAAACAAATATATCTATCAATAAGGAGAAGAAAAAGGTGCAGAACAACTTCCGAGACGACAATAGCAACGTAGATGTTATGTAATTTGATTTCAGAGCTATTGACATTTGAAGTTTAGTCGTCGAACAATGAGTAATCGAAAATTGGATGAACATCAGCCAGTGACTGTGGTGCGTGGGTTCGATGAAGGGTACCTATGATACGATCCCACTAAAAAGTACCAAACCGGGGACTTAACAAATTTGGTTCTATTTTTAAAAGACCCCATTTCAATAGCAATTTGTATTATTGACATAGCTTCAACTATGAGGCATAATGTGTTGCTAAGGGGTATGGCTGAGTCATTCGAAACACTCGTATCAGAGTACGTAAGTGGGACCGGGAAAGAGGAGGAACGATGGGAGTGACACTCGTGGTGGGCCAACTTGTGGGATTTTATTTCATAACCTCTGACGACCTCGGAATGGACAGTATTTTCCAACTCTAATGAAACGAAAAGCGACAGAATGTTTGATTTAGTAGGCTGAGTTAATTGGCAGTAAGTCCTAACTGCGATGAAACGAAAAAGCGGCAGGAAACAGGAGAGGATAACATGTGTGCCCCAGAACTCGGAAATAACGTACAACTCACTGTGCAATAAGTCTAAACTCGCAACACCTTATGAAACGAAACAGCAACAAGAAACAAAAAAACCGGCCAAGTGCGAGTATCACTCGCGCATCGAAGGTTCCGTATTTCTCTAAAGTCCAACACATCAGATATTATTTGAAATCTATATCATTCAATCTTTCCCCTCTTCATGAATTCATCACAATTTAGTTTAATTTAATTACTTAATATTTTTACTCTCAAAAATTACTCGCACATGAATCTCATTTTCTAATTATTACCTAGTACCCAACCCACACCAATTTTCCATTCTGTATGCGACCTGTCCCAATTGAAAAACTATTGACTAAAAATATATTACTTTTATTTTGTTCTGTACTCCCCAAAAAAATATATTATACTCCCCAACGAAATTATGAAGCGACAGCCCTGATGTCTTTGATGGGGTCAATTGTGAACAACTGCGTAGTAGATTAGAACATAAATGAGAGCAACGTATTTTACATGGTAAAATTATCTTTTTTGAAAATATCAAGTAAACTATTAACTTTTCGGCAAAACAGTATTCAGCACATATATAGCTAAGAATATGATCTACAAAAAAGGAATTTATGTATTTTTTTGTGAATCAAGAAATACGCCGTTTTTTGGGCGAATGAAAATATTTTTTTCACCAGATTACTAATTACTCGAAAACCAATAAATGTATTGCTTCCATTGGTATTTGTCGTTTAACTAGAGGTTATACCGGATGTTGTGTGTAAATTTTAGCCTCCTATGTCAATCGGTTCTTGAGATACCCCTGGTAACAAAATTGGCTTAGTGGGTTCGGACAGACAGACAGACAGACAGACAGACAGACAGACAGACAGACGGAGAGACATCCGAGCGAAACTAATAAGGTTACGTTTTTTCCCTTTGGGTACGGAACCTTAAAAAGGGTAGCTTCACTCACTAAACGAAACATCATAATGAAAAAAAAAATTATTAAGTTCGAGTGAGTATCTTGACGAAAACAACTTTTGATCATACTAAATCGAGAGTTCCTTCCAAAATGTTGAGGGTAACACTTGCTGTCAAAGTGACACTGACACAGGTCCTGCTGTATCATGGCGTGAGCCACTTTCCCCACAGAAATATTGGCCCTTACCAATAATCATTATTTCCACCTTCACCTTATAATATTTTGTAAGTCACAATTTGTTCGATTTTGTATGGAAATTTTTGGCATGTGTGAGTTGGAAAATTTTTGCTTGGACACTAAAGTACCGCGAATTGACAATGTTGTTCATATACATATATTTCACTCTCGTTCCGCTACAACAAAAAATAAAAGGGTACAGAGTGGTTTTGACAAGCGCCCACCACTGGAAAGCAGAACCACATTCGGGTAGAATCGTTGGACTGATATCCCTCTATAAAATTGATTCACAGCTTTAACTATATTTGATGAAGTGTTGGCTTCCTTATTATTTTTGTTGTTTTTTTAATTGATTAAGAATTTCTTGAGAAATGGCCAGTTAAAGGCATGTAATAATAATAATAGTTGGCACAACAGGTCTGTAGGGACCCAGGGCCTAGCTTCTCGCAACCATTCGTTTTGTGTGAGTTTTTAATTTTTGGAACGAATGGAAGGGATCTACAATTTTATGCCGGTTCCAAACGGGCCGATTGAGAAGCTCTTTCATAACAGTTATACTCTCGGATGTTTGTCAGACGTTCGCGAGAGGTGGCGCAGTGAAAAAAACCCTGAGTTGGAATTTGGGTTTTTGCGGGATTCGAACCTGGACCCCTCGCTTAGTAGTCCAACACACTAACCACTAAGCCACTGTTAAAGGCATGTGCGGGCGGAAAAGAAATACATTTTGAGTAAAAACCCTGTGAAAAAGTAGGCTTGGCAATGAATGACATATAGCCTTCCTGGACTCTTAAGAAGAATTTCAGAAACAGACATTGGTTAGGTTAGATTTACGGGTTGGTATAGAGTAGGGTAAACCCTACTATACCTCACTTAGATCACTGTGAACCCATTGTGATGCCCTTATTTGTTGTTGTGATAGTTAGCTCGTGTGTTTCCTTCTTGTATTTACTCGACGTCGTCCAGCCATCCTGATGGTCTCAAAAACCTGTAAGGATCAGCAAGTGTAACATCAGAAAGTTCTCGTATGTCATGGAAGTAATAGATTTCAAGTGTTCTGTTCCTAAAGTGACAGAGGCTCGGGCAGTGGCAGAGGAAGTGAGGTGTGTCTTCATGGACCTCTTCGACTCCACAGCCTCTACATAAATCGTCATCTTTAAGATTTAGTTTCACCGTGTGGTTTCCTAAGAAGCTATTACCCGTTAGAGCCCCTACAAGCTAAGACAGCGATGACGTGTAAAACTGTAGAAGTTTGATGGGTCGGCCTCTGTAATGACATGTACTGGCCAAAGCTTCCGAGATACTTCACAGGTAGCTAGTGCTTTTCACCTGTTATTGGTTTTCATAAGAATCTTGTTCTCCACTCAATCTCTGAAATTACAGAGTGGAGGCTCGATCCATTAAACAGACATAAGACTACCTACAACTTATGTTCTATACTTATGTTCAGATATAAGGTAGGCATATGAAAGACCCAACAACAGAGTGAAGCAACAAGCGTGGAACTCAAAACTGGGAATAACCTTCAAATCAGCAATGATTTGTTTGCACCTAAGTGAAGTCTGACAACGTTAGTAAACCAATTTGGTTAATTGAAAATATCTTTAATTTTAATATGAAGAATACGACGGACGCTTCAAAAATAATTTGTTGCTTTCAATACGCTTCTTTACAATTTTCTTTACGATACATTTTTCCAACTCACAATGGGAAAAGGTTAGGTTAAGTTAAGTTGAGTTTGGTTGTGAGATCGTCACAAAAGACCAGGCACCATAGCGGGCCCATCATCCCCAGAGAACTGTTTTAAAAACCTAAACCAAATCGACCAAACAATCAAGTTCCCTACAGAATTTACATAATAATGGTCTCAATATTATTTGAGGAACCAACCTCCTCTAAGTGATTAAAGAAGTACTTGATGCCAAGGTGCTTCCTTCTACTCCGAGCGATTGCTTGACTACTGAAGTTGATTAATTCTTCAGACTTTTCCGGTTTGAAATGGGCCACAGCGCCTTTGAGACCTTGTGACCATCTTGTGGCTGCTAGATGGGAAGTTTTTTCTTTGAAAACAACCCTTCTAGGCTCGGCGATGGGTGGTCTTATACCCTCAATCATTGTATTAAGTGGGACCTCCGCTCCTACCTTGGCTAGTGCGTCGCCCTTTTCGTTACACTTAATATCACAATGCCCAGGTACCCCACATAATCTGACACGGTTCTGCGAACAAAACGCCTTGAGCATTGTGCGGCAATTCCTGACTAGTTAATATTTAGTGGTATGTGACTCTAACGCTGCGCTTTAACCGCAGCCTGGCTATCAATGTAGATGACGATATTCTTATTGGATATCGATCTTATCTCAAGTACCTCCGCAGCTTTGAGTACGGCCAGAATCTCTGCCTGGAACATACTGCATGTGTCCGGAAGTCTCAGGACCAAATATAGGTCCAGTTCACTGGAGAATATACCAGACCCTGTGGCACCGTTTTGGAACCGTCAGTATATATCGAGGTCTCATTTTTCTCGAGACCAGGTTCCTATAGCAATCCTCTCTGTCAGGGTATACAACACATCGTGTGGTGTGTCAAAATCAAGTGTACGCAGACTTCCATCAGCTTTTTCCGGGATTTCGGATAATAATTCCTTTAAAATAGTGCTGTTACCTACTGTTTTTAAAGTGCCCTATATTAGTGAGCACTATTACCTGCAATTGACACCAGACAAGAGCCCCATATGTAATAATGGGTCTTGCTAACATGTATAGCCAATATAACATTTACGGCCTCATGCCCCATTTCTTTCTCCTCCAACATATGAAGAGAGCGTTATAAGCCATGCGAAATCTTCCCTGTACATTAAGTTTCCAATTTAGTTTCCGATCGTGCCAAGATATTTAGCGCTCTCCGAGAAGGCAGCTCTGGGCAGCTTGAAGTGCGGTATCTTGTATGGGGAAATGTTTCACACAAAATTTCATATCGTAACCTAAAAAATATTTACTGTGAAGGTGTGAAGGTTGAAAATGTAAGGCCCAGTATGTTCTTTCTGTGAAATTTATTCCGCGGTACTAATAATCATTTTTAGTGTCCAGGCTAATTTTTTCCAACTCACAATGGCGAAATTTTCCATACAAAATTGCATAGTATTGTGACCTAGAAAATATTAAGTGTGAAGGTTACAAAATGATTATTAGTAAGGCCCATTGGATTTAATGGATCAATAGTAAGAAAAGAGTATTTTAGAAATCGGTGTTATTGTTCGAAAGATTTTTGCGGACGTGCGAGTATATAGATTATTTTCATATGGCAACGCTAGTGTTTTCTGTCTCACTCGACGTCAAACTGGAATATGGAAGAATAAGGCTAATTGTTTTGCGTAAATAAATTTCCGGTTTAATCCTCACACCGTTCCGGTGGGTCTTTCCTGGCATTCAAGTTCCTTTCTTAGCTCTTCGATCTGTGCGGAACCCTTTGTCTGTACAAACAAAAAATTAAATGCCAGTCTTTCGTGCCAAGGTGATGTTGTGATGTTGAAGCTAAGAGAAGTCTACCTATACCCTCCCTATCTTGGATCAATGTTTTTAGGACTCTCTCTTCATTTATCTTACGAAGCGTAGTAATTTCGTACATTTTTCCCATTTCACATTTCTTAAATTCCCTTAAAAATCCCTCGATACTTTTTTGTGAAAAATTCGAATTTTTAAAGTAAAATTTGTGGTACACGGAAAGAAAATAATATTAAATTAATCTATATAATATTAAAATCGCAGATTGTTAACATTAGGTACTATGATTTTTTTTTTTGTGGTACTAGAAAATTTTCATGAAAAAGACAATTAACATAAGAAATTTTTTATGAACCCTTTTTTGTGATAAAACGCATATGTTTTGATGAAATTGCTGCTAAAACTTATAGTTTGAATGTTTTTTGTTGGATTCATGAAAATCCCACAATTTCGTGCTGTTTCCCTTTATCCCACGGAATACTTTTTAGACATCGAAAATCCCACAAAAAGGAATAAATCCCACTATATAACAACACTGCCTAAGTAGCCTTTTTATTCGCCACCTTTCACCTCTTTCGTCTTGTAAATAACAAATTCCGAAAAAGGGTCCATAGGCGTTAAAAATTGTCCTTTCGTAAAGGGGTACGATTTGGACTATTTTGGAAAAGACTCCTGGGTCCTGAGGTCCCAGTTTTTTTTTTTTTTTCATAATCAGAAATGACTGGTTGCAAGAAGGTAGACGTAGAATCGAACTTGGACCTAGAGGGACAACTTCATTTAGCTCCAGTTCATAAACAGAGTATTGGACATGCATAATTGCCGCTGGTATTAATTCCCAAATTTAAACGCAGTGCGATTCTATACACTGTTCGAGAAGACGCTTTCGGCGTCGAGTACTCACTTGCTAAGGATGTGTTACAAACAGTCCTTCAACTTGCCTCGTGTGGTATCTATAATTCAGAATATGAATTGCATCGCCCAGTATATCATAATATTCGCCTCAAACCCAATCAGCCTAAATTGCAGGTATTTAAATAGTTCTCCCAATCCATATCACAAGCTTCGCCGGCTGTTATATATCAAAGAAGTGAAATAATTGCCGCATTGGACTGCCCTTCTTCCCCGAAACGTAACACATCATATTGATTGACAGACAAGTTCATAAAAGCATATATACAAACATCTTAGGGCATCCTGAATGTCAAATACATCCCACAGATTAATGCGTTTACTTGCCCTACACCGCACACAGTCAGTTAGTCAATCTCCCTTCAGGCACCCCTTTATTTGATTTGAATGCCACTACATGCCATATAAAATATAATTAGATTTTATCCCTCCAAGACATTTGTTTGCATGGGTATATTTCACTGTCATATGTATATGTATGTTGTCGGAGAACAACAGCTACATAAAATGTCTGTCGGGCGTACGTATACGCAATGCAAAGTGTTAATTCAAGGAAATAATTTTAAAATCCATTTCGTACCATCTAGCAGCGTAGCAAACACACACACTTAGCCACCCACACATATGCCATCCTGACACATCCATTCTGGGTTTCTTTCCCAGCAACGACATGCTGTGACATATGAAATGACACAAGTAAGACAAATTAGACATTTAATTTGCCAAGAGCTCCTCAACATGAGCTTCCATCATGGATCGGGTGATTTGCCATTTAAGGGACAGTTACACGGAATATAGTCATTATTACCTGCCAACCTAATAGTGTCAGCTAATATCCTTTTGAATTACCCCAATGTCGTGCGTTCGCCAAGACATGATGAACAGATTGAGCCGAGTTCGGTCTTAATTACAATTTAATTTGAAAATGATTTTGAGGATATCATTTAATATGGTGTGATGTGGCAGATTTGAGGAAGATCGAAAAGGACTTTTGAGTTATACACTCAGCGTTTTTGGAGGTTAGGTGTCAAATGTGTCTTCACAATTTTCGTGAATGCTTCAAATGGCAAACATGGGTGAACTTTAAAATTTGTCTTGCCAGCGGAAAGAAGCCACGGCTTGTTGTGTTGGCACATTCTTTCGGCGAAGAAGCTCTATAAATAAAAGAGTTTAATGACCGAAAGACGACTTACAGACAAGGCGGATATCGCAAAGTCGTGCCACTTTGAGGGCGTGCTCCAAGTGCTGTGTCGACGTTAACTTAGAACAATCTTTTGGATATGACCTCCTTGACCCTTTATCCCTAAAGGAAGGGTTTTCTTATAGCTTACGATATGTAAGTCTCATTAAATTAAGACTTTACATGTTGAAAGAACTGTCAAAATTTCTATTAATAATTTTGTATTTCAATATCAAGTGTTTTTTTTTAATGACCCCCCTGCCCCGTTTTAAGGGGTAAAATATTAATTGCATGCAATTTTTAATGGCTATAATTTCGTAACCAGCAAGAGCGGTGATAGCTGATAGGGACAAGAATTAATTAGACGAGTGTTTTAGACTTTAGCCCCCATAGCCCGATTTAGGAGATAATACCGACATTTGGGTAAAATACTTGAAACCTAGTAATGCAAAGTGTTCAACAAGGCTTTAAAGGTCTTTTTTAAAGAGCCATATAATACGTGTTTCTGAACAGTTGTTTCAACGTTTTTGTTGGAGCGATTTAAATATTTTTTTTTCGGACCATTTCTTTGGGTTTCGGGGTGTATTTTAGTCGGGAGTTAAAATGTTTCTTTGATTGATTTTTTCGGGTCGTTTTGCAGAGCGTTTTGAACGTTTTCAAAATTAATTTTTCTGTGCATTTTGTACCACAACAATTTTCTGCCCGAATTTCAGACCGTTTTCGGGTTGTATTTTGGTTGGGCTTTTAGAGGTGTTTTCGAGCTATTTTATAAACGTTTTGCAAAGATTTTTGGGGCTTTTTTGGACCATTACTAGGACTAGGTACTATTATATTGAATTCTTTGTGGGTTTTTTTGAGCATTTTTAGTCGATTTTTTTCGGAGTGTTAATGTTGAGTATTATGACGAAAGCTTCTGCGGCAATTATTTTCAAGTGATCATAAAGAAAAACGATTCAGAATTTCCCCTCCAGTACACGAACTGGGGCGTTAGAACAATCAAAATATGGTAATATGGTAAAAAAAAAAAAACTGACCGACCTTAGGCCTAGCTTCTAACAACCATTCGTTTTATGTGAGATTTCATTTTTGGAACGAATGGAAGGGATCTACAATTTTATGCCGATTCAAAACGGCCGATTAAGAAGCTATTTCAAGACAGTTGTAGATACTCTCGGATGTTTGTCAGACGTTCGCGAGAGGTAGCGCAGTGAAAAAAACCCCGAGTTGAAATTTGGGTTTTTGTGGGACTCGAACCTGGGACCTAGGCGACTAAGCCACTGCGCCGACTTCCTTTACATCGAAAACAATTAACTGGGCCACTTTATACGCCGAAACCAGAGATGACATGGGAGTCCTTTACAAAAGGACGATTTTAATTTATTCTAAGCCAGATGGGGGTTTTCCATAAAACTCGCCAAGGTATAAAGGTATTGGTAAAGCAATTTCCGAAAAAATATGCTCACGAAACGGGACATCCAAGTGGCCGTCAAAATGATGACGATTTTCTAGTTGACTGAAGTCATTTTTGCCAGTTGTTGATTGCAAATTATCATGAATTATAATTCTGTCTCCGAGTGGGTGAATCTTTGCATATCGAGTGTAATCTCTCCGTGAACTAGTCAGAAGACTATAAAATTCGATAACAAATTTGGTAAAATCCAGACCTTCCTCTAAACCCCTACAACAAAACCCTCCCTATTAAATAAGTCGCTAACTGCGAGTATACAGCCAAAAGGAAAACGTTGCCTGCCGTCAGGCGTCAGTTGAAAACCAACAAAGATCAGTTCCAAGCCAATTTAAACCAAAAGATTCCAACAAATCAAGGATGCACAAAATTCCTCACAAATAAACGGTTTTAAAGTGAAACTCATATATCGTTGGCTGCCCATTTGTACGCCTGACAATATCTCCTGTTACCTACCACATCCTATACTAGTTAGGAATTCAGAAAATCACATTGCCACACGAACACTGGCTGCAGAATGGTATAAGCCAACATAAGCAACTGCTGGATATAGACCTTCTCTGTCGGTCTCGATTTTGTTGGCCTAATTTCGCTATATATATCTGGGATATATCCTCCCGATGACGGCAACTACAGAAATGTCAGAATTTTGCTACCACCTCTCGGGAAAGTCTTTGATTTTCAAATCACCGCATCGAACAAAGACCAACTCATATCACAGACAGGACGATTGCAACAGAAGTCAGCAGCATGTCTATAGTGGAATCCTTCAATAAAAAGTGACTACGTCGGCTGCCAATCGATTTTCATTACTTCGACTATTTTGCCTGTCATCGAGAGAGCTGGTCGATCCAAGGGAAAGTATCAGCGAAAAGCGTGGTGCAGTTTTCCCTGCGACGACGGATACTGAATCACAATTATTTTCCATGTTTCCGACAGAAGGAACATGCAGTGGATTTTGATTGGAATTTAACTATTCTGATGGAGCTTCAACTCTGTCCTTTTCTCTCTCTCTCTCTCTGTTGAATTTTAAATGGCAGGGCTTATAATCCCTCGATGATATCCCCTTTTGTACAAGTGCTACATATTGGTTAATTATTTTGCGGCGCTTACCTCAAAGGTCGCTATATAGATGCCCATTTGACTCTCAGACATTTGATGACAAAACCACACACAATAAATATAACGAGAAGACGAGGATCTTAATTAAAGTTGAGAAATTCACACAAAACGCCAGTTGAAGAACAGGGATATTCCATGTTCCACTAAGGCAGGGGATTCCAAATCAAAATGAGGAACCCATTTGCATTGAACACCTGCACCGTAAGCGCAAAAATCCAAAAACACTGCACATTGCACTGCTGGCGCAAGATTATTAGTTTTCGCTTGTGTGACGTTTTTGTGTGTGAACCCCGCCGCCATGCCATTAGAGCGCAGGGAAAACACCGACACAACAATAAGTCTTGTTCTCGGAAAGAAAATGGCAAAGGATTTGTCTGGGCAAATATACAGGACTACGACTCCTTACTGAACACTTTCTGACGTAGGGAGAGAATCTGCAGTCGTTGACGTCGCGTCGTCACGTTGAAAGTCAAAATGTTTTTGAATGAAATATTTTCCACCGTCTCGGGTATGTGGCAGCTAAATCAGAAGCACACATTCGCAGCAGGATTATGCAAAGGAATAAGCATTTTGTCGATTGAATCACGTCGACATAGATTTTCAAAACAGCACATGTGCTTAAAAAAAAAGAAGCGAATCTGATTTTAATATCTTTTGCTTTGAACAACAAACCCGTACAGCGTAGACACTATGCATGACCTTTGTCGGTGAACAAGTTGACAGCGTGTGCATTGTGATCTTTGAGATTCGATATTGGCTCAAATAGGAAGTTGAAAAGAAGAGTGGGAGCAACAGATCCATGGAGGAACTTAGGCCTAGCTTTCCAGAAGTATTCGTAAGTAATTATTTGAGGGACCAACCGATTCCGATCTTAATAGAGAAATTTTTTTATGACAGTTGTTGACAGATCACATTTTTTTTAAATAAAGAGAATTAATACTTGATTTTCTGTCTACTAGTTGAGAAATACCAGCTAAAACCCATTTTCGGTTTTTTGAACGAACTTGTATGATGTTCACCTTATAGTAGTTATTACTTATTTTAATATTAAGAGTATATTATATTTTATTATTATATTATACTAGCTGACCCGACGAGTGTCCTTTCGACTTATTATTTGTCTTAGTGAAACCGAGAAACGGGAAATTGCAGACGTTTAAAACCCAAATCGTTCTGGATAAGCGGTTTTCCTTTGACTTTTCCCTCAAAATCGACACTTGTGTGACATTTGATTGGAGATTATTCACGATCAAATCAAAAAAAAATTATAGCTGAGCCCACTTTCAATATAAAATTGTGTAGCAGTAAGCCCGGAAAATAAAAGAAATTGAAAAGTTTAAAATTGTCAATAGATTTTGTTGTATTGGAAGAGACAGACCAATTTTTCCATCAAGTCTTTTTTTTCAAAGTGCGGTTCTATCAATGTTCTATCGGAGTTCATTTTTTCCATCGTCGTATTAAATATCGTAATGGAATTGTCGAATGACCTTTTTTGGCCACTCCTCTTTTAGACAATACGACTTGTAATTTTTAATTAGTAGCACCATACAATATTGAAATGAGAGACGAAGATTGAAGAAAAATTAAGTAAATAAAGATAGTACAGAAAAAAAGCAAGTACAAAATTTGAGCCATACAATTACAAATGGAAATAATTGAACAAGATGGATTTTATTAATGATATTGTCATAATATTAACGTCAATTAAGGACGCACTATCATTATACAAGAACATTATAGCATTTAGACAGGAGGATCTGCCGTAATTAGTACGAGAACGAGGAATATAAAAAAATCTGTTATTACGCAAAATAAATGATCGAAGAATAAGAGCTACAAGACTTAAGTTATCAATACAAATACAGTGAATCTCCCCAATAAGTATCCTATGGAGAAAGACCACTTTTGAACACTTTTCTCTTAACCTCAAGACCTCTAGTCCAATTAATTGTAATCGGGCTGAATAAGGGGGTTGGTTAGGTTAGGTTGAGAGGGCGGTTTTGCAACTGATGCAAATTTCACCCAGAAGCCATGAAGGCCCATTGTGAGTACCCTGTTTGTACATGCAAGGACATGTGGCTAACAAAACCACTTCGATCTGTTGAGGAATAGTTTTATGTCTGATAGAGGTACCCCTGCGAAGTCGTCCAGACTTTCGAAGAACCTATAGCTCCCATACAGGATGAGCGGCGTTCCTGTAAATCTGGGCAGTGGCATAGAAGATGTTCCACGCACTCTATTTCCTGCTCGTCTCTACAGCTTCTGCAGAAGTAATTTGCAAAAAGTCCTAGCCTTTTAGCCATGTTTCCTATGATGCAGTGTCCGGTTAAACGCCGACGAGCATCCGAATTTGGCTTCTATTAAGGGAGATTAGGAACTTTGATCTTTTGGTGTCAACCACAGGCCACAGACTTCGGGTTATGACGCAACCGATGGTGTTGCTCCATTGTTCCTTAGCCAGTTGTGTGGTGACGCCTTCAATAAAAGTTTTAGCAGTGTTGAAAGGCGGTAACACCCCTCCGTCCGCAAGTTGAGGGTTCATATCAGAGCCGTATCTGGCCAATTCGTCCGCCTTTTCATTCCCTTCCGCCCCAACGTGTCCCGGAAGCCAGCAGAGTAGAATTGAGTGATGACGTATAGCCCTGAGCGCCACGAGGCAATCTGTAACACATTTTGCATTAATAAGATTGGAGCCGATAGCTTTAAGTGCTGCTTGACTGTCCACACAGATGGTTATTTCCATTGCTGGTAGTCCCATCGATAAGATAGTCTGTGTGATAGTCGGTCAGTCGGTACGACTGGCTAATAGCAAGCCTTTCTGAGAATATGCCGGCTCCTGTTCCATTTTCTGAATAAGGGGGTAAGTTATTAAAATCCGACCAAGAAGACGTCTAAGGGCAATCCTAAAAAAATCTTTTTTGAATTGCTTCGATTCTTACAAACATGAGTAGAGTATTGTATTTCGATTGAACAAACGTCAAATATAAAGTTTTTAGCGCATAGGTGTCGGTGAACACCCTAGCATGATGTCTATAGGCTTTATTTGTGATATAATCATAATGGTAAAGTAGGATAGCCTACTATATCGAATAAAACACCTAAATCGTTTTTCAAATATACATGCGGAATAACATTACTGTTGAGAGAATAAGCGTTAATGAAAGGCGAGGTACGACGGGAAAAAGTAATGACCGAACATTGACTAACATTAAGGAACAACTTGTTGTTTTTATTGCACCAAAAAACGAAGTCTTGAATTCAATCTATCAAAACTATTCGGATCATTGCATGAAGAGTGTATGTAAAAATCATCGGCGAACATCAGGATATTGCAATGTGGAACAAATCTGGCTACATCATTAACGAATAAATAAATAAGAGTGGACCTATGTGACTTCCTTGTGGGACACCGGATTGTACCATTATTTCTTTGGATAAGTGTCCTCGAAACTTTACAAATTTTTATCTATTTCCTAAATAGTAGGTATGATAGCCATGTAAGAAAAACTGTATAGGAAACCCAAAACGTTGAAGTTTTTAAAGAAGATGCTTGTGGTCAACTCATCTATAACTGAATCTGGATTTGAATATACTGATTGAAAAAAATGCTGCAAAACTATGACAGATAATGCGGGGATCATCTATTGACTGAAAACTATCACTATTCATTTGTGAGTTAACAAAATTCCAAAAAAAATTGTTGCCGATGATTTCATTTTTGATTCGACATCGTTGATATAAGGTGAGTACAGTCATCAATTGACATACTCGAGCGCCACTTCTTATAGGTTCTATTTTAAAGAATTTTAGATCTACGTGTTACATCACTATTCAAAGGACACGACAAATACTATAAATAATTTTTTTAATTTGAACAACTGGGACAAAACAGAGCAGAACCACAGAGGTTTCAAGTGGAATGTAGTTGCGCCAAGTGTGTGCTGAAGATTCTACTTCACTTTGCCACTTCATGTCGCCATAATGGGCAAAGACCCAGCGGATTCTCTGAAACGGCTTACGGAAACAGTTTCCAATCCAACCACTTTTTAAAATGTTCAAGACCGGAAACAGTCTAAGAAACTACTATAAAACCACCTGTAGCCGAAAAAGTTCCACAACATTCCCCAGTCTTAGTTAGAACAATCTACGAACTTGATTAGTCTTCCCAACGAAACAGTGTTAACTAATATATTGTATTACAAGCCTGATGGGAACTCAGCAAATCACAAGAAACTGTCCAAGGAATGGTGAGGGTGACTTCCGAAAACCAATAAACTGAACAAAGTACCACCGAGAAAAAAAAACCTTCTCTCTTATTATATGAAAAGTGTCGCCGTCCTAAACGACCATCTGATATGATCCAGCAATATAATGACAAACCATTACCCAAAACACACAGATGTTCCCGAGGAAATTATTTAAATAGTCTCATTTATCTGGACATTCACTCATCGCAAGTTCTTATCTGAGAACACTCCGGTGATTTATTCCCCAAACCAAATATCCGACCCAGACTTTATTCCATCCCATCCGGGCCGACTCTTGACTCCTCCAAAGGTCCATTGTGTACGGGGGTATAATTATCGGATTTCCTTGCAGATATACACTGCCACAATGTACGAGTAGGTGGTAGAGTTGTTGCTTTGATTTGACATTAATTGTTACCTCTCGCAAGTCGCAACAATGGGACGAAAACTGATTCGTTGGGGATAATGTTTGCTCTGTTTGATTAAATCATCAAAATGGTCATTTAGGAAGGACAAGCAGCCGGCAGCACTGCCAGTATACCTATACCAAACCACCACCACTAAGAGCTCAAGCTCCTTGAGTGCTATGTTAATTACTGAGCGATAAGATCTACCAGCAAAGGGAATATTCCAGTTTCTATACAGGACACGAAGATGTTTTGCCTGAGCTGGTTATACAGTCCGGGGAGGTGTAGGCTGTTATTTTCAATTAAAGCTTTTCTATTTATCTTGAGATTACACTGCACTTCGACAGTAACTACCAATGGGAACGTTTGAATTGATTTTGGATTTATGAATACGGTTCAAGGAGGGGGCACGCCCCAAAGATGACTAATCCTTTTGGGGCCTTGCGTAAGGAGTATAACTTTGGGATGGATGGCCGGACAATGAGTGGCTTAATAGCTTAATTATTGGCACAACAAAAGAGTTGTTGGCCTGCACAAATACGCTCGGGCTTTATGTTTAGTTTGTCGTTGTAGTGTTGACCTAAAAAATATCCTACCAAGGGAGAAACCTTTGGTGATATTGTTTATCAGAGCTCCCCTGGCCGTCGACGTATTTGGTTTATTTACCAAAACTGAAGTTTGGTTTGAAATGAGATGGAGCGTTATGCTGGACGAAAAGGAGTGTATTCCCATGAATTCGTGTGTGCATAGCCACTGAAGACTGGGCAGATTGAATCTACATATTTAAAACAGACAAGTTATTTTAATTGCGTAGGTGATGGAAGTGGTCAAGAGAATTCGGAATTGTGATTTCTCTATACTATAGTATAGGTCGAGATGTTTGGTAGGCGCATAGGAAATTGTGGTAACTACCGGTATCATCTTCCATGGTTAACCCTTAACTGACTCAGTTGGTTTCGATGCGATTTAAGCTCAGGGTTGCCGCAAAGAAAAAGCAGTAAGGCCAATTTGAAATTTTTTGCGGGCCGTTTGACAAAAGCCGGTGCCAAATATCTATATTAAAAATGGTGTGAAAAATATATAGTAATTCATCAATTGAGAACGGCTGGCCCGATTTTAAGGAAAAACATTTTTGGAAAACCCTCCACAAAATTCGGAAATTGGAAAAATCGAAAATTGATTTTTTGAATGGAAATAGATGAAAATTTTACGTGCAATTGTTCCGGAATGTCTTTTCGAATGGAAAAATAGAAAATTCTTAGTGGAAAACTCGGAAAATTTCAGAAAAACGCGAAAATTTCGGATAATTGTGAAATTCATTGCGATAAAAAACGTTCGACTCAAAAATTTAAATAATCCTATGTAGGTAGTTCGAAAAATCCAAATTTAAACGCCTAGCAAAGCAGGTCTGGCCCGCTAGTTTGACATAAAAATCCTCCCAAAAAATTAAACTACAATTTATTAATATATGTAATTATTCTTATTATTCACTTAATGCATTCAATGTCTTACATTTACAGCCCGATTCTGCCGCTGGGGCCCTCACCATGTTGTGATAACTTTATCCGAATTCTACAATAATCCCCACAACAAAACTCACAAAAAATTCACCTCAGCAAGGTTTCTTCCAAATTGCCACAAAATTTTCTACAAAAGTCCGAACTCGTACCCAAAGTTAGTAAAAATACATAAAATATATTTTTTTTGGGCAAAATACGCGAAATATGAACACAGACATGTTTTAAAAGTGAAGGATAAAAATTATTAACGAATAAGCCCTTTTTTGAGGCTCAGGACCCTCGGCTCCCACTGTTTGAAAAATTATCAAAATGGCCCCTTTTTAAGGTTCCGTACCCAAAGGGAAAAAACGTAACCTTATTAGTTTCGCTCGGATGTCTCTCCGTCTGTCTGTCTGTCTTTCTGTCTGTCTGTCTGTCTGTCCGAACCCACTAAGCCAATTGTGTTACCAGGTCTGTCTCAAGAACGGATTGACATAGGAGGCTAAAATTTGCACACAACATCCGGTATAACCTCTAGTTAAACGACAAATACCAATGGAAGGAATACATCAATTGGTTTTGGATTAATTAGTAATCTGGTGAAAAAAATATTTTCATTCGCCCAAAAAACGGTTTATTTCTTGATTCACAAAAAAATACATTAATTCCTTTTTTGTAGATCATGTTCTTAACTATATATGTGCTGAATACTGTTTTGCCGAAAAGTTAATAGTTTACAAGATATTTTCAAAAAAGATAATTTTACCATGTAAAATACGTTGCTCTCATTTATGTTCTAATCTACTACGCAGTTGTGCACAATTGACCCCATCAAAGACACCAGGGCTGTCGCTTCATAATTTCGTTGGGGAGAATAATACATTTTTTGGGGAGTAGGTACAGAACAAAATAAAAGTAATATATTTTTAGTCAATAGTTTTTCAATTGGGACAGGTCGCATACAGAATGGAAAATTGGCGTGGGTTGGGTACTAGGTAATAATTAGAAAATGAGATTCATGTGCGAGTAATTTTTGAGAGTAAAAATATTAAGTAATTAAATTAAACTAAATTGTGATGAATTCATGAAGAATAAATAATATCTGATGTGTTGGACTTTAGCCAAATACGGAACATTCGGTGCGCGAGTGACACTCGCACTTGGCCGGTTTTTTAAGTTTAAGTAAGATTTTATTCTTTACTAAGCGAAAAAGAATGCAAACATATGAAAAGAAGAGTTTCGTGATGAATATTTTTTTTTTTTTTAATGTTTGTTGCTTTATTTTAATTTTTTCTTGTTGGTATTTAATGTATTGGTAATTTTTTTTTCGAATCGGGCCCCTTTCTTATCCCAACGCTAGTTAGGATTGCCAGAATCAGAAAAAAATAAATAAAAAAAAATCACAGATGTAAGTATGTATTAATTTTTTTAATAATTCACAGACATCTTTCGGTTTTGAGCCATTTCATAAAAATAAATCGAAATAACTTAAAATTTAATAGTATTTAATACTTGTTTATCTTAATTCGTCCTACACTATCTGGCTTAGGAATAAAATTACCACAGTTACTCGAGCTGTCATGCATAAAATCTTTAAGGATCATTAACATATGGGAATAATTTCATACGATAACCTATTTCGATTATTCGTTTTTATATTGTTCAGAGGCCAAAAAACACCCTCAGCAGGTGCGCTGCTTTTTGGATAAGTTAATTGCAAAAGAAGAAATATTTTTTTCATCAGAACAATTTTTCGTTTTGTTCAACCCACAATTGAACAGTGTCAATGCCCTTCTTTATTCAGTTTTGTAGCTATTCAGCCATTAAATTTTAGGGCGACTGAACAAGTTTGGAAACAAATTGTCATACAAATTGAATCTCCTTTTTAACTGTTTACAAAGTTTTATTAATAATAGTTTTGAACTGACTTTAAGAAACTTTCTACCTCGTTTTCATTTAAATTTTCAAACAGTTCATCAAATCTAAGCCCGTAGTATATCTCATCAAGAGGTTTGAAACAGAACGACTTAAATTCGACTTCACTAACATTGCTGAAAGTTTTTAAGTGATTGTTAGGAAATTCAATAAATACCAACTTACCCTAAAACACAATACATAATACATACATAATACTTATACTTAGGTTATATTTACATAGCATAACTGCTACACTAATGAATTACTATTGCTGAATTCCAATACCCACACTTTCATACCATGTATACTCAATACCTATATAAAGTCAGAGTTACTCTAAATAAATTGCAGTTAATCTTTATAACGAGTTAAGAGCCGTGTTTGATTTTTTCCCTAACAGTGATCACCTTCCAAACAATTTTTTGAAATAATTTTATATTTTTTATAGACTTCACTCACTCAAATGTATTTTTGGTGCTTCACTTTGAACGCTTTTATTTAGACCAGTTATTATTTTTAAAACATAACTTAGAAAATAAAAATACAAAATAATAATCTTTTTTATTATTATTAAGAACTAGGTACATGACATGATGTTAAATCTTCGAAAATTAAGATTTGGGGCCATTTCTAATTGGGCCGGGTAAAGGCCCTCCCGCTTAAAGTGGCTTGCGAAAGACTTTAGTAAATTATACGATCAGGGAATTTTAACAATCGCGTGTTGTAAACAAATAGGATGATTCTTGGATTCCCCTTTCCTTTTCGGCTGGACAAGTCTTTGGCGCATCCATCAAGGTTCATTGAAAAGGGGAGATAGTGAACTATCTTGCAAATAAGTCGGACCAGGTTTTTGAGTAAAAAACCACTGCACACCCTTTCGTATGATTCAAATAATTCTTCCCATATAACAGTGTGTAATAGTTCCCACTCGGCTTCATATTTTCTTGGGAGAAAATGGGGTCTCAAGAAATTGTCGTGACAATGCTGGTACGTTAACAACTGCATGACTGGAACTTTAAGCCTCCATGACTTGAACTTTAAGCCTCAACTATACGATTCTTAAAGCTTTACCTTAGCCGTCATTATGGAGTATTTTTTTTTTTTGCAAAGATTCCTATATAAATAAAGAGACTTGCTATGCTTAGTTGAATTCTTTAAGTGGGTTCTGGTTTTTTGATCTTCATTGTATGCTAGATGCAGTTGGTGGTCGTCGGCCTTTTGCTTTGGGTTCATTAATACACCGAACTGAGTTCTGCGATTTCAGAGGTCCACTTTTATTCTGGATGTTGGTGCTTTATTACATGCGTTAAATACTTCCCCTGGGTTACGAAATCTCCCGCACGTCAGGCTTAAATTATCGAGTTTTCGACGACGAAAGTTCGAAGGCCTTCGCACCTATAGTGGAAATTCCATTGTGACAGCTTTTAAGTCGTCCGGTTGACTTCTCGGTTTTTGACGCAGGAGGAAATTCTTGTTGGCATCTCATAACTGTCTATATTGCTCGTAAAATGTAATCGATGACAGATGACGATCTGGCTTTACCTATTAAGGTTTTTTTCACTTCCGTTGTTAGTTTAACGTTTTTAAGTATATAGACAGGAGAAAGCTTCCAGTATAGAACACTCCCACTTGCAATAATAGAATAAAGCCTGTATGTGCTTATTTCACATCGTTTCTTTTCTCATATCTCTTCCCAAAAAGTAAAAGTTCAAAGAAGAGTCCTCATCATTCTCATAAATAAGCACATACTCACTCCCAACTCCCACCTTTTCGACAAAGTCAATACTGGAGTTAACGACTTTGCATAAGCCTAATTCTCTCTTTGTTATCAACTTTGGGCGAGAGCAAAAGTCTCCTTATTTCACTCACAACTCACGTAATTCGATTCCCTGTTGAAACAGAATATTTCCCGTTGTTTGCTAAACTCTAAATACCCGAACAAAAAAGGTATTAACACCTATAAACATTTAAAAGTTTTCTTTTATTTTTATTTTCGTTTTTGGTAACAAAAAAAAACAAAAAAAAAGTTTAGGTAAGCACGACTTTGTGTTACAATTTCTGTAGGCACCATCTGATTGGTCCTTCTCTGTCTGCTGTGTGTTGCATATTGGCGGCGGTAACATTTTCATTATGTAAACTTTATTCATCTATGCAAATCTACTTACCCAAAAGAAAGCAGAACAAAAAAAAAAAAGGAAACTTGAGAGATATATATGGGAGAAGTGAGAGATAGAAAAAATGTGATTATTATTTGTTCGGAACCTGTCGTCCTTCAAACGAGAACGGAATCATAAATTATCCCGGCAAACAAAGAACCAAAGTAGGTAGCTATCTCTACTGCGCGTAGCGATGTAAAAGCATTGTAATACGCGAAACGTAATTCATTGGAAAAATATTACAGTCCGCCAGTTAGGGGAGGATTTGGTGTATATTTTGAAAATGGGAAAAAAAACTTTTTGATTAGGAAAAACGCGAAACTCAGATTGGATTCTTGGGACTCTCTGTTTCGGTGCCGCTCTCCCCCATCAATGATGGTGTCTGTTACTACATTGTTCGGTTCATGTCAAAACATAAGTTTCTTCTTAAAACAACATATGGTCGTCGTCGTCGTCGTCGTCCTTAGGTTGGTGTACGACGAACCGTATATCTGGCGTTGAGAGGAAAACAAAAAGGAGAACTTTACGAATAAAAAAGGAGACGAAGGCAGGCAGCGAAAGGATAACTAAATGCGTTATAAATCATCAAACAATGTTGGAAGTGTATGTGATAATTTTGTTCTTTCCTTGGATTAAGATTTATGTGCAACATTTTAAGATTTATAATATTCGAGTATCCGATATAGGTTGGTCGTGATTAAGATGTGTTTATTAGGTGGATGTGCTGCTGGGGGTAACTTTCTAACTGAAAGTGTAACTTTTTGGGTGATTGCTATGATCTGTGATTGGACATGGCGAAGAAACTTTTAATCGGCACGTCAAAGGTTGTGAAGTTTTGAACATTTTGGTGGCGCAGGGGATAAAATATGATTTATATACTCGACACGAATGGCAGGTTTAAGTGATATGAATCGGTGCAGATTTATGGACGCCATAAAAACTTGTAAACAACACGAGAATGATTCACTTAAATGTAGACAGCGGGAAGATTTGTTAATGATTTGGGTTCCCTATTGACGATCGTTTGGGTGCGGACACATCGTAGTGAGAAGTACGATGCGAATTGGGCTTCAGCTGCTTCATCCACCATTTTTGTTGGGCCCCATTTAAGGAGGCACCAACCACTTTCAGGCGCTTTAAGATTGGGATCCCAAAAAATCCAAAATCGTAGTTTAAAGTTACATGAATAGGGAATACAAAAAATACAAATACGCATTGGGGTTAATAGTCTTTTTTAGAGACGTCCATAGTAGGTACCTATAGTAGATTTCGCATGCATGGTAGTCCATCCAGCTCGATACGCAAGACTTATTATTATTGAACATGATGCAAATGGCACCACTGAAAGGCCCCATTGGACCTGACTGACTGAATGCGTCTCAGAAGTATACCTAACAATACCACCCTTGCCAACGAAGATTACTGCGGAAGAATTAAATAGGTTTATTAAACAATGGAATATACCGTCCGGATGACAACTGAAAAAGACATATTTATGTAAACAAATTTCAAGCTGATAAAGAAATGGTGGCAATCGAGCCAATGGCAGCTAGAAGTCTCCAGGAGTGGGCTATAATAACACCGCAATATTTACGTCCTTCTGTCTCAGGGTTAAATCAAGGGCATGCCACTTAACTTAAGGTCATTGTAAATCTGTTAAACTGAGCGAGAGGAGTCAGATTCAAACCTTTCGCCTTTTGAATTTTGTATAAAATTGTTAGTCAATTTTATTCGTCCCGCAATTAAAAACTAGGCCTACACTGAACCAAATTTAGTAGTCATATTGATAAAAAAGCATGTAGATTTGAAGAAACGGTGATCAATATAAGGTCAACAGCTCCTGTCCGTTGTTTTGAAGAAAATTTGTACGGTATAAGAAATATTGTCATTTTGATGAAATGAATAATATTTTTCATTGTGGTGTTAAATCCACAAAAAATTTTCCAATTGAATAATTATTTCGTCAATTTCAACGGAATCCATTCTTCAAGTTAACAAAAAATATTCCTTATTTTCAAAAATATTTTTCAAATTGAAAAAAGAAATCTTCATTTTTACGTAAACATTTCTTCAAATTGAAAAAATATCTTCAATTCTACGGATAGTACTCTTTAATTTAATGAACGCTTTTTCAATATAACGTAATCTTTTCTTCAAATTGAAAAAAATCTTCTTGGTCTTTATTCAAGCTGAATAATTTTTCATCAATTCTACGCATCTTTTTCTTCAATATGAAGCATAGTTTTCTTTAAATTAACTATTATTCTTCGGTTTCGTGCTAATTTTTTTTGTCAATCTGACAAATATTTCTTAAATTGAAGAAATTTTTTGTTTTTAATTCCATTATTCAAGCCACATTAGAGAAATAAAATACGAACAAATATTTTTAATCTAAAAATATTTTTTATTAGCTATTTATATTTAAAAGAATTATAATAATAGTAAGATAATTGTAATAATCATAAATAATTAAGAAATTTAAAGCTCACAATACAGATAAAAGATATAAATAAATAATTTGTTATTTAAAGTTTTTAAATCAATTTGATAATAATAATAATAATTAATAATAATAAAGTGATTAAGCTAAGTAAGCCGTTAGCCTGTGGTCGTTCCGCGTAGCACTATCTGAAATAAAAGAAAATCATTAGATATTGCATACATATGTAGGTATATATTGTATTTATTCCTATACGTTACCTAGTACGATACTTGGCCGCGGTCCAGTCCAATGTGTTTCCGAACAATCAGTCGTTTTTTAATTTATTAATTTAAAAGGTATTGTTTAACACGAACACGATAGGTACTATCCTCACTGCACCACTTCACTTACAAGAATAAAAGCTATCACTTCTAGGACAACAATAAACAAATACATTTTAATGAAACTTCTTCAAATTGATTAATTTTTTGCAATTTGAAGAAAACGTTTTCCTTCAGTTAAAGAAAATTATTCAAGTTGAAGAAAAAATTCCCATCATATAATGATATTTATTCAATTTAAAGATATTACGAACAAATTTTTTTTTAGATTGCAACGGTTTAATGTGTATTTCCCGGAGTGAGGGATAAAGTCGGTCATAACATATTGAAGAAACTTCTTCAAGTTGACCAATTTCGTCAATGTGAAGAACACTTTAAAGCATTTCAACAAATTTATTCAATTTGAAAAAAAGTAAGATGTGGTAATAATACAAATTTGCTGGCAATTTAGGGAAATGTGGAGCTAGATTCAACTAGATAGAGTTTGTAAAACTCAAATTCTGTGAATACTCCGTTCGACAAAAATAGTGGTAGGTACGTGTGCAGAACAGCGATGAGTTTTTAAAACGTGATGTTTTTGCGGTTCTTAAGCACCGATACTGATAGGAGGTGATGTGCATTGGTTGTCTTTATTGTAGGGCGTTTCGCTTATTGTTATTACCTATATGGAATAGATATATGTTGGCGGTTAGTCTTCTGAGGGCGAACAGTTTTAGATTTAGCGTAGAACTTCCTGTTAGTCGAACTGTTTTGTAGGTAAAGGGAATAAGTTTAGGCCAAGCTCCATATATAAATGTGATGTTTGAGTCCTGATCTTACCTCCACATTATAGAAAAAGATTAGTCGCTTTTAGTTTTGTTATGAAGGTAATCGTCATTAGTGTATCTTATGCGCATTAATTGCAATCAACATTTCTTTTTATAATATAATGTAATTAAAATAAAAAAATATTTATTACAGAAGTTGAAGAAAAGCTTCTTTTTTTTGAAAATGGCTTCAATGATATCAACTGATATAAGAATAAGCGATGTATTGTCTTTCTTATAGAATCCCTCTACAATATTCTTCAGGAAGTGTAAAGGTTTTCGCATACAACTATATTTTTTTTTTTAAATCTCCACTTTCTCAAAACTGCTCAACTGTTTTAAACTATTTCTAAATTTAAGAACTGTTTGTTTGATTTCTTATAAACCTTGTGTAAAGTCCTACCTACATCTTAAAAAAACCTAAGATCTTGTAAAACAAAGTAAGAAATACCATGCTCGATTCTGGCTACGAGTAAGATTTTTATTTGAGCAATCATAAACATTTGCATTAATTGTAAACTGGTATAAGTGCAAAAAAAATTAAAACGAATTACTAAAACAAAGAAAAAATAACTTGTGTTTTTGAAAAAAAAAAAAACGTCCCCACTCTCCCCTTTTTTTAATTTAAATAAAACAAAATCCGATGCGGGAAAAAGGCTTTTGAAGAAATTTCATTTATCTTGAATATGTACCTAATCTTCAATTAGACGAAATATTTGATGAACAATTGTCAATTTGAATTGTTGAGGATTTTGTCAATATGAAAATAAATTCATTCACTTGAATAATATAATAAATAGTGTAGCATTTGATGAAAATTTACTGATTCTGAATATTTAATTTTCAATGGGCCTTAGCAATAAACATTTTTAGTCTCGACTTTAAATTTACGGAAGCTCACAATTGCGAAATTTGTATGGAATATATAGCTACTGTAAACTAATTAAATTTAGAGTCGAAACTAAAAATGTTTATTTCTAAGGCCCAATATGAAGAAACATTTTATGGAAAATTTTTAATTTGAATAAATGACTCTTCTAAAAATTATCAACAAATTTTTGTCAATATCACATACAGGATACCGGTTTGTTAACGACTTCAGTTTGTCAATATGACAAATTTTCATTGGTTTGAATAAAATATGAAATCGGACAGCAGTTGAAGATATGTTATTTATTTTGAATATTATATCTTCAATAAGACGAAAAATTTGACGAAAAATTGTCGATCTGAATAATAAATTCTTCAAAGATTAACAAAATATTTCCGTCAATATGAATACGCGATTTGGTTCAGTGTAGGATGCCTATTTGGACCTGTTGCTCTGATTATTGAAATTATTTTGGAGCTGTTGCTAATGTCGCTTCCATTAATAATCTGACATCAGAAAAGCTACCCAATGAGTCGTCGAGACTGACCGACTTGTATATAGACTAAAAACCAGAAGAGGAAGACACTGAAGTAGTGACCCCTAGCAGCAGAAACCACATCAAGACTATTAAGGTTCCCGTCGGCGAAAGGTTTCCAAACGAGGGATAGAGTACATAAGGATACTTGAAATTGTCATCAAACATAGCAACTAAAAATCAGACTGCGAAGGCGAACGCGTCGAACATCGGGTGACAAAAATATAAGAGAAGACTGGCAGTACTTGGAAAAGTCGGGAAAAGTACGGTATGGGAAAAAAATCCTAAAGAAACACATAGTTCTTTCTGAGCAGTGTCGCGTCGTACGTAGTATTATTCGTATTTTTTTTAGTGTCATATTCCAATTGACCCTTTTGCAAAAAAAGAGCGAAAAAAGTATTTCGCCTGAAGAACAACTGAAACCCAAGGCGGCGCTGCTAAATTCGAATCAGTTAGGTACTGCAAAAAATGAAAACTCTATGAGAATGATAGCCGAGATGGAACTGCTTTGACATCAGGGAAGATGGACATACATATATGTATATACACACCATGGACAGCGTTGCCAAGTCATTTTATCGTTTGAGCACCGTTTTTTTTTAATTTTCAGCGTTAATTTTGACCTCTTGGGCAACAAAACTGCAATTTTTTTTAAACAGCTCGAAAGTAGATAAAAAAAATGGAAGTAAAAAAACAACAACAACAAAATCATATTCATATTCATCCATAGCGAGTGCGCCGTAAAAAAAAAATGTTCAATAAAACTTAAAAATTAATAGGCACATACATGCATTAAATTTGTTTTTAAATTGACCCTTTGCAAAAGTAGGCAAAAAGGCGGCGTGCAGCGGCAGCGTTAAAAAAGCACTAAAATATTTTCTTAAGCACTAAAAAAACGCCCAAGCGCTAAGTCTACTTTTTCGGCACTGAAATGAAATTTTGGGGACTAGATTTAACGCTGAAAGCACTGACTTGGCAACGCTGACCATGGACCATCAGAGAGCAAAGAGACTTGCAATTCTTCTTTATTAAATGCTTGAAAACCATCATTGGTTTCGACATTTTTACATTTTTGAAAATGTTGGGGTCCAAAATGACTTTTTTTGGTTGCACAAATAATAACTTTTGATCGCATGAATTTTAGATTTTTATTTTTAATAGAGTTTTAAGAAAATTTCTTCACGGGGTGTTTCTAAATCTTAGGCCGATGTACGATTTTTCTTTGAAAAAGGAATTAACGTAAACATTTAAAAACTATTAAAATTTTACGAATCTTGTAAAAAAAAAAGTCTGCGGCTATTCTAGTGATCCAAAATAATTTTTTCTTTTTTAATCTTGTTTTTTAGTCTAAAACAGTTCATTTTTTTAAACGACAGTATAATCTTTGGAGTTTTTTTTCTCTTCGTCGTTGTCACTTATATCTTCGTACTTGTTTTGGATTGAGAATTTGAAACACTGACAAAATGCTCTAAAAGGGTTCTGTTTGGAATAATCAAATTAATAATTTAATTTGCACGCTCCGCTCGTCAGGAAAGAATTTGAAAACTAACACCATTTATCCATTGTCTTGGTATAAATACCTTCATAAATTTAACAACACGAGGATTGTTTCACCTGCGAAATTTAAGCTTCCCAATGGGATTTAACAGAGGAAAATTAATAGATATTTCTACCTTTTTTATTTGGTCGTAAAATAATAATCCACAGTTTAGTATTTGTTTCAAGTTTTTGTAATGCTTAGCAATATACTTTTGCAATAAGAACAAAAATTATTTGCAATAATTCAATTAATTCAAATGAACTCAGTTCCAGCATACGTCAAAAACCCTTTTGGGTTAGGAGGAATTTATTCAAAAAGAGTCGTTCAAGTTTGTGAGATTACAAAAACCAAATGGCATTTATACAAAAAAAGGGCATGGAAGTTAGTAGATTTTTTAAACTATCAAAATAGTAAAAACAAATATTGCAAATAGTTGCAGCTACAATTTTGTTTATGATTTAACAAAAAGTTAGGGTCAACTATCGTTGCCAATTTTCGGCGGGAACTAGCGAGAATTTTATTGTTGCTCTACTCAAAACAAAAAAAGTGCTAACAAAATTGCTAAAATAGTTGTTTTTTTGTTTTATTTACTAAAAATATTGGGTAACTTTTTTTTATTAAAATGTTAATTGGTACCTATATACAAAATAACTAGACTACAATTTTTTCAAGAAAATTACGATTTTTAGATTAATATGACATAATTGAAAGAAAGAAAATAAAGAAGTTCGTTTTGCCTGTTTTTTTTTATACTCTAATACAAAATTTACCAACTTTGAAAAGCTCTATAATCAAAACTAGTTAGCAGAAAGTTATTCTGTTTACTGTTTTTGAAGCTTGCGGTTCTATTAGAAGTAAAAAGGAAAACAATATAAATAAAACATCGAACTTAGTATTTTTGGCACGTGACTTTCCTTTTTGGACCATAGTGTGGCGGTAACATTATTTAACATATACGGAAGAATCAAGAACGAGCAATCTAGCGTTACGTTAGGTATTGGTTTAGGTCCCTTCAGGGCACAGATTATAGAAAAGTAACGGCCACTCCTATATTTCTGTCAAAACCTTCTTTGAAGCGACAAAAACAAGCCACATTCATCATCGGAAGATATTTAAGACGATAACCAAAAGAGAAATACCAAGACTGAATATTTATGGTAACCAATTTCTTCTAACCAAGGAAAAGACACACACAGCGAGCTCTATACTTCAAAAAGGCGAAAATGCTGCAAGGCTTTTGACAAGTCGGGAGTCAGCTAAGAAAGCGATGTTGCGATGAAGAAATTCGATAGAATGCGAGGTTATATTCCTATCTAGAAGACAGTTTCTTTAAAGTGTTTCCTTTGAGAAGCTTTATTACAGAAAAAAAAGAAGAAATATTTCCATCATTTCGGGTCCTACGTTGGGCACATCCGAGAGTATAACTGTCTTGAAAGAGCTTCTCAATTTGGAATCGGCATAAAATTGTAGGTCCCTTCCATCCGTTCCAAAAATGAAACCTCACACAAAACGAATGGTTGTGAGAAGCTAGGCCTAGGGTCGCTACGGACCTGATGTGCCAACTATCTATATATAATGGAAGATCTAGTTTTCCCAGCAGAAAATAGCTTTCACAATTTCCAGTGCCACACTTTATTACCTCATCCCCATCGCAAACGGCTCAAAACATTGTTTTCCCTCTTTCTTAAATACCTATATACCTTTTCAAAGTGCATCTCCAGGAACTTTCAGGGTTCCACTGTATTTTTTATAACTCGCCGCCAACTTCATCATTATTGTTGCTCTACTCTTACTCAGAGCATTAGGTATTTAAATATTATTTTCTATTTTTAAAGGATAACTACTGTTCACTCGGGTGTGTGTGTGTGTGTGTGAGTTTGTATGCAGTTGGAAAGTGAAAAGTTTCCTTTTTTTGCGCCCCGTTGTTCTGGAAAGAAACATTTTCTTTAACATAAGCACATTTACCATCTTTTCTTGCGCGCTTTGGCGCAAAGTTTTTACTCGTCTACCGGGTTGTGGCGTCCTATATAGATATACACGTGAATGGAACATTTTTATCTAGCTCCTATAGTCTCCTTGATTTGGGTTTGAAAAATCGTCAACTGTCTACTCGGAGGCAGCTAGCTATAGATAGTGCGCAGAATGAAACGATAGTTTTAGAGGTTATTTCTGATGATTATAACACCAGCAACGAAGAGAGGGAGAGACCGAGAGAGACACAAAAAAGAAAGGAAAGAAAACTTGTATCGTTGCAGGAAGTGATGAAAACGTGAAAACTTTAAAACCCATTTTACAATGGCAGTCTTATCTATGCTGCTTTAATGTCTTCTCTAATCGTTTTAGGTGAAGGGGTAGGTGCGGTGGGGGCTTATGTTTTTACTTTTTTGTGCTACAAGTTGAATTATATTATTGCTTTGGGAGGAGTGATGCTAATGGAATGAAAGTGGTCCTTGGGAGAAATGGTAAATAGTTATTTTCTGAAGGCCTGATTAATGTATGCCTGTCGCACTTTTGGGTAGCGATGGACAGTTGGGCGTGAGCTAAAACTGAAAGTGTGGAGTAGTACCCATTCTCTTGTGAACACCGGTGGAATTTTTTTCGATGAAGTGATGCAAACTTGAGCTGTCCTTCATCTGAACCCGCCCAACGGTGTACAAAAACAGTGCTCCCTTCAGGTCCAGCTCTAAATTTCGGAGGGTTTTTCAAACATCTTTTCAGCATCCCTGTAACAAACGCTTAAACTTAACTATGACCCAGTGCTTCTGGGTCCAGGACAAAGGACGCATATCAAATAATATAATTACACAACTTCTCCTAGCTCCCTCCCCGACTTCTGTTTATTCAGTAAAGCGAGACAATAAATCCCCAAGGCATGACAAACAGCGAACATTGAAAAATTACCAAGAACTAGATGTTGAATTTATGTATTTTCGCACACCTCTTCTTACGGTAGGTGACCTCTGCCTGGAGCTATACAACGTGTAAGGATATTTTTATTTGAACACCAGGCAATTTGATGATAAATACGAATTCACTCCATCCAGCCATGGCTCCTAATTACTTTAGCCGAGCACCGATTGCATGTGATTTGGTGCTTAATCAAAAGGCTTCTGTGTCTATACGGCGCGGGCTCTATATGGGCAAGGCATTATTATGTATTCCTGTTCGGACAAATGAACCTTAAATGGTTGTATTGAAACGCCCACAAAAGAATGTATCCGCACACACACAAGCGCACAATAAAAATGGTATCTATACGCGTTGCGATGGTAGGTAGGAAATATTAGAGATAAAATAGTGCTCACATTAAGTTAATTTAGCATTGCCTTGCACATTATATCTGTAGCCTGTAGGTGGTTGAGGCAGGCTATTTGCCGAGATGGGGACTTGGTTTTTGTGTACAGTGTACACAGTATTTTACGGTAGAGAGTTGGGGTAGGTACTGGCTACGTACATGAGTAAATATCTTGTTTATTGGGTAACAATGAATGCATTGGCAATATATTTGCATTTAGTTCATTAAGCAGAGATGGCCGAGACGATTTAAGTGCTGAGTGCTGTGAAAATGTTTCTAGCAGCATTTGGATTTAATGTCGATTGGGGTTGACTGCACAGCCAACAACTCTGTTTGTGTGAACATGTTTTGAGCCCTGAAGATATAATTTGTTTGTGGTAGGTAGGTATATATGGGAACGGGAAGGATTGTGTTGATTTAATAATTCGTGAAGTATTCTGTCGAAGTGTAGTGTATGAGGTTGAATAAGCCGACTTGTGATATCCAATTCTATCCGTTTTCTAGGATAGTCAAATTGCACACTAACGTGTGGTTTATGTCACAAAGCGCTGTGGGTCAGAGGTCACTGTGCTGGAGGGGTCTCTTGGTCGATATCCGGAAAAAACATAAATTACATTATAATGAAAGAAACTGTCCATTTAGCCGCTTGGACTCGCCATAAAATTGCAGGTCCCTTCCGTTCACCCAAAAAAATAAAAACTGACACACGCGATTGGCTGTGAGAAGCTTGGCCTGGTGTACCTCTATGAAGTATGAACCTGTGGCGGCAACTATTTATTTTATTTTATTTCGTTTTTTGAAACAAATTCTAGAATTAATGTAAGAAAAATATGATCGCCTTCTGAGTCCTGTCAAAAAAGAATATCCCTCAACTATTCCAGTTTATTTTCAATGAAATATTGTCACGTTTTCCAGTGTGTGTTTACCTTTTTTCCACGATCTTTGTGGTTCACCTCTTAAGTTTCTATTGAAGAGTTTTTTGAGCCGGTTCGATTTTTGGTCCGTTTTCGGGCCGCTTTCATTCTTTGGAGAATTTCTTGTTTCAATTTTGTGGCTTTTTGTTTAATTTTTTCAGAAGAGTTTTTGAGCCGGCTCGATTTTTGGTCCGTCTTTCGATTTTCGGGCCGCTTTTCATGGTTGTTTTTTAATAGATTTTCCTAGCGTATTTTTGAGCATAGTTCGAGGAGATACTGGGACTATGGGTGTGTTATTCAAACCTTTTGAAAGTCTTACGGTACGTCATTTCGTAGCTTTCTTTGAAGCGTTTTTTTTTACAGCGTTTTAAGGTGCATTTGAAACGTATTTCGAGGACTTTTGGGTGGGTTTTTTTGAGGCGCTCGTTGCGGCAGTATTGAAAATATTTTTGTACGTTTTTCTGGAGCGTTTTTTGGGCGTTGCTATTGTTTCTTTGTGCGTGTCTCTTAAACTTATCTCTCATTTCGCGATTATGTTTTATGGATCATTTAAGGCATTTTGAAAGTTTTTTTTTCTGGTAGATACGTGTTTTTAAGTACACTCCGGGGAATGATTTTGTGTCGCCAATTTTTATGGCTTACATCGTTTTACGTGACATTTATTGAATAGTTTCTTTGTGGCGTATTTTGGATCTTCATATTTTTTGAAGCGTTCTTGGAGAATTTCTTGTGGCAATTTTAGTGGCTTTTTGGTTAATTTTTTTTTGTGTCTTTCCGAAGTTTCTCTTTTCTTTTTATGGATTTTTTTCCATCATTTGCTTGGCGTTTTAGAAAGACTAATTTGCTGCGATTTTTGCTTTTTTTTTAAAGATTTTTCGGTGGATTTGAATAGTAATGCCAGATCGTGGGTAATTACCCATTTCGTGGGCATTTTGCCTATCAAAATAAGCTAAAAGGGGGAAAAAGGCGAAAAATATATTTTTTTTAGCGTTCAGAACAACACGTCATGGGCAATTCCATCCGAAAAGTCTACCATCACTTTAATGTTATTTTTTTATCGTTTTAAATGACTAGGTTTTATTTTTTCCCGGTTATGCTTTAGGGCGAATTTTAAAGCCTTTTCCAGTGCATTTTTTGAGCAGTTTTTGATTGCTGGTTTGTATCGGATTTCTTGGATTTTTTTATAGGTTGACAGATCGTTTTTGGAGCTGTTTTATTGGATCTTTAGAAGATGACTTTTTGGCATTTAATAATAATAAATAATAATAGTTGGCGCAACAGGTCTGTAGGGACCCTGGACCTAGCTTCTCGCAACCATTCATTTTGTGTGAGTTTTCATTTTTTTTTTGAAACGAATGGAAGGGATCTACAATTTTATGCCGATTCCAAACGGCCGATTGAGAAGCTCTTTCATGACAGTTATACTCTCGGATGTTTGTCAGACGTTCGCGAGAGGTGGCGCAGTGAAAAAAACCCTGAGTTGGAATTTGGGTTTCTGCGGGATTTGGGTTTTTGGAATTTTCAAAAGCATTTTTAAACGTTCTTGGTGAGGATTCTTACGTATTTTTCGGCTATTGTTTGTATTTTCCTGTAGTGTTTAACGGGCAAAGTACGTACACAATTTTGATGCAACTTTTGAGCTTCGATTGTTATTTTTTGAACGCTTCATATTTTGAGTAAATTTTGCCTGCGATTTTTAGGGTCACTTTTATGGCATTTTTGGAACGCTATCTGTATCTAATTATCTAGAATTTTTTTTCTACTCGACACATCTATCTATTTGCTATGAAAATATTTCTTTTTTGGAGCTAGATTACAAGATATTAATGAAGTGATATACTATGCTTACTATGCTAAGCTAAATATACGCGCTACCTCCTAAAACTATAACCAAACATACGAATAACTGGAAATTACATATCACACCCAATTAACACAAACCCCAAGTCTTGCCCAACATGAAGCCAAGTTCACAAGTCATACATTTTCCACCCCCACCGTTTCACCCACATTTGCCGCAGGGAATCCTTTTCAATTTTGAAATTTGTCCGCATAATACCTACCTACACCTATACCCCCCGCGATGTTATTCACGCTTCGGTATCAAGTGAACAGCGATCCCTCGTAAATAAATCAATTTTTCCTTACACCAGAAACCCTTTCAATCCCAACAAATACGTTGCTTGTCTCGCTACTAGTTCCAAGGTATACGCTCCTTTACTTATACCCTCTGAAGGCAATCGAGTCAAGTGGCGTAAGCTAATTGTTGATTCAATTCAAACCAGCATAATAGGATATCATTTGTAATCATAATTGCTATCCAGCATATAGGCCGGTGAGGATAAATTAATATTAGTGAAGCCTTTGTAAACATTTTCAATTAAGAAGGAGAGTCGCTCAGCCCACATTCAAAGGGAAGAATAAAAGGAACACACACTCGTTTTCCCCGCATTTTCGGTGTGCTTGGAATATACATTTAGATGTCAAGCATGACAATGTGATTAAGTCTTTGTCGTGCGAAGGACACGGCATTGCATGTTCGTTGTGTCACCGCGGCCACAAACGCACATACCCGTATTTGAGTCCGAAACCAAACCGCCACTTGAACGAGAAACCGAAGCGAAACGCCAAAAACCCATATATCCCTCGAATGACCCAAGCGTGATTAATCACCTGTAAAATTTGCGAAGGAGGCATTTAGTGCAATACAACGCGTGCCTAAAAGCTGTTTCCTACGAAAGGGGTTCCATGGTATTTCGCCAAATCATCGACACGTAACGTAACGAGTTTTTTTTTTGTATTCGTTCATTTTCGAGATGATAGTGAATGCGGGAAGGACTTTCGAAAAATACCAACGCTCACGGAGCAACACCTATACAAAACAACCTAAAATACTTGACTAATTGGAATATGGTCGGGGACGGTGACACGCGATTTCAAAATTTCACGCTAAAAGTGTTTTACGGTCTATTAAGGATAAAGGTGAACTACATACTAATGGAATGGATGGTGCGGGAGAAGTGGAAATAGACGAAGACGAAGAAGAAGCCGAAGAACGTGCTTTATGGTTGGCAGGTGCTTCCGGAACAAAAGAACTGAAAATAGGTGACACTTTGGCAATGAAGTGGAAGGAAATCATGCTTCCCTAGCATTGCAAGTGTGTCTTTTAATTTCGTGCGGCTTGTCTTCAGTTGACGGGGCTAGTATGTTTTGGGCGAATTTTTGGTGAAACATTTTTACTGAGGTTGAGGCGCTTGAAACTCTTTTTTGTTGCAGCGGGGTTGTAGAATTATAACTTCGATGTGGATTGTGCAGTACATGTAAGTGCATATTACGATCCTAGCCAACAACGCTTTAAACTTATTGCCAGTCATTTGCCGAATTGCCAAAAATGTCAACTTCCTTTGTTACCATTATTATTAATTAATTTATAACATTGAAAGAAGCCTGACAGCTTAAAAGTGGAGGGGTGTCAAGACCACGACCACATTAACCTGTTTAAGCTCATGGCTCAGTATATGTTCCTAATTGCCGGTCATTATGGATGGTTGGTTTCGCATTTTCTAGGTACAATATTTACAAAAGCCTCAAATAAAGTGCTAGGACTGACGCGACCTTATACAGGTTTATGACGAATGATTCTATATTTTCCCTGCTCTTTGAAGCTTAATCATGGACGTATGAAGAAATCTTTGGTCATTTGGAATTTCGAGTACCTACTTTTCGGACCCGTTTCCGGTGACAAGTTTTGGAAAATGGGATTTAAGAGCTGTGAAGCTTCATAGAATTGCCTTCAGAAAAGTCCAAATTAGAGTGAATTGCCAAAGCCGTTTGGCTGGAGGAGTCGTCGATTTAAAACCGAACACATAAAGGATTGCAAAAACACATTGAAGAAAAAAGTAAGAGAAAAAGACCGCGGTAATTTAAACGGCCGTGTATATTTAATAATTTAAATTCAAAGTAGCGGTTATATATGACTTCCCTATGCTAAAGTTTTGGCCACGCAGTCAGTGAGGGGTGAACTTTTATTGATTGATTGTATAGTCTTTTGTTCGTAGAAGGTTGTTGCTTGTAAGCCGTTGACTATGAGTTCACACAATATTTTTAAGAGTTTTTGCATTAACCAAAGAGTCATACTTTAAAATTACCTTAAATAAAACTTACCTGAACAATTACAAATCGATCCCGCTACCACTGGTTCTAAATTATAATTTTAATATGAATATTCTTTATGGCCATAAGACTGAGCAGTTTTGGACAACTCTGAAATAAAAATACCGGAATGAATGGGTGGACAAAAGCATTCAACTATTAATTTAAATTTATAGTAAATTGTTATTTTAGTTGTAAGTAGCTTGTTTTTTTTCGAAAAGAGTTTATAAAGAAGATAGTTCCAAAAGCCTGCCCAAAAATGTATATATGCTTCAGGTTCGTGAATTTAAGAAAGATCACATTAAGAGACAAGTACTGAAATTGCTCTTTTCAAAGTTGGCACCCCAGTCGAAATAGATATCTTCTAATTTTTCGAGGCACTATCTCAGATGTAGACTCTTTCAAAATGGATCAACTTTTAGATAAGTATTATGTTCCGGGTGGCATTAAAACAACCGCTCGCTTGTAAGGTCGATCTTAGACTCCCTTTATTGAGTAACACAAAACGTATAACTAAGAGCTTTTGATATATGTAACTTATATACTAACTAACATATACCTACACCTGACATCTTAACTTAACTTATTATAGTATCTAAATATTTTAAACATATCAATAAGTAGGTACAGCCCGTAACTGACAGTAAGATTCTTGAATATAATATATTATGTCATAGTTAAACCGTTTTCGAGATATGGAAATTGTATTGAGGCAGAGGACATACCGATTGACCAGAGTGTGAAGCATGTCCAGACCACAAACCGATCTTCCGACTATGAATCAAATTTATCACAAGCTGATGGGAGGATGAAGTTTAACCAGGCAATCATAATGCACTAAGTCAAAGCGACCGACAAAAGGTACCAACGTTCGCATTTCCTGTCGCCACTGTTATTGTTGGCTATACATCAGATGAGCTGTGCTCTGAATTTTACTCACACTGGAATAATGCAATTTATTTTGAACTCCCAGAGTGAGCTCGATTCCAATATATCTAAGCTTAAAAAGACAAAAAAATTACACATTTTTTTGACAGTTTTCGATCTGTTCTTGCAATAACAAAAAAAAAACCCTCCTATCAAAGAATAATAAATAAATAAATAAATATTAAAAATTAACACCAATTTTAAAAAAAATTATAATCTAAAAGTTCTTGCTTTAACAATTATTTTTGATAGCAAGAACTAATTTGTAATACCTATACTCTCCACACCTATTTTCTTACAATATTGCCATCAATTTAATTTTTAAATTAACATTTTTAATTTTAACTATGGAACATCTTTTCCACTACAATTTTTTCTCTGAGTGAATCAGCAGCCATTTTATTTAAGAATAATTTTTTCGGTTGTATATCTGTTGTATGTGTAGCAGCAGTTTTGACACAACATTTTTGTCCAGTTTCAGTTAATAGCGTTCATAGAAAACTCAGGGCGTAACCAAAATCTCAAAAAATGCTCAATCGGCTGAAAAAAAAAAAAAAAAAAAAATAGTTCTCCAAAAGTGACCTTTAAATTGCTGCAATTAAGTTTTAGGAATTTAATCAGTTTTGCTTTCAAATGTGAAAAAAGGAATTTTTAAACAAATTTAGTATTTCCAAAGCAAATATTTGTCGGGTGCTTGTATTTAGCTAACAAATAATACATAAAAGTGGCAGTTGAGCTGATATCATTTGGTACGGAGTAGAATCATCATTTAAAATAACATCGTCTGCATAATGCCATTAAATGGTTTTAAATATGACATGTCAATAAAACAAATAAGTATGTCGCATAGCTATTTATGATTGTTGTATTTTTATTTGTTTATAAATTATAAAAACGTCATACTTTTTTTACACCTCTACAATTATCAACGCCACTTTGAACTATAGTCCGTTTTGACTTAAATTGTATTGTCATTTATCATTCATGTCATTACGAAAAAAATTTCCATTCAATTAGGCCTACCATGTTTAATAAAATAATATACTCACCTAATTAGCATAAGACTCATGTTAACAAATATTATTACCCACTCGCTCTTATTTGATTGGAAATGTGAAAATAAATCGCTTATTAATACAATTTTAATTAATCCCATCGACCATAAAATTGTTATAAAACAATAAAACATTATATATGCACATCATTATTATTGCTGTTTTTTTTAACTTTTTTTCAGATTCCGTTGGACACAATCCACGTTAGGAATATAAAACTAACGCAAGCTGCCTTTCAATTGCTATATGGAATTTTATTGCTTTCCGGTTCCGAAAATAAAAGTTAAACAAAAAAAATTTAAATCTACCGCCGATAAAAAAATAAATATATGTGCACAATGTATATGAAAGCAAATGTGAAATAAATTGATTATAAATGGAGGCAAAACTAACCACTAAGTGCAATGAAATCCAATGTATTTAAAGCCGTTGAAATATGCTGAAAATATAATGCCTCTGAATGTGTATGGAATTGAGTATCTGGATTTCAGATGAAGCCGATGATACAAACAATATTTGGAGATTGATTTTCTGAAGAACTGGATTAACAGGATTGCATGCCACGCTCCCGATATGGGTTGACATCGTTTCAATTATGTATACATACGGTTGCGTTATTTTTAGCAAATATTTTATTTGTTCATTGATGCATTCCTGCAGCTACATATAGGTATTGTGATTTGTGACATAGTTCGCATTTTTGTGTGTACACTGTACTGCCAGATGTTAACGGATTTAATTTAATTTATTGACAAACTGATTCTCGTGAAACAGTTGTGCGGTGTGTGTCCCAAAATACAGATATTTGAATTAAATATTTCTAGAAAATGTGATGAATGATGTAGAGTAGACATAAGTCGAAAGTCTAACACTGTAATAATGGTTATCAAATATCAACCAATTGATAAACGATAGCTTCTATCAATCGGTTGATAAATTGGTATTATGAGTGTAAATTGATAAATTTTACTCCAATTGTGAATACTGATCAAATAATGCAATATGTGAATGGCATTCTATTTAACGTTTGTCGTTTATTCTTTGCTCTGTCGTCCTTTGTCGTGGTCTATTTGAAAAAATGTAAGTATATTTTATATTAAATAAATTTGGCTATTTCCATTACAGTATTTTGTTCTTTTGGGGCTAGGGTTGTTAGCAACAAACGGCAAATACAAAAATTGGTGGAGATAATGGAAAACGCAGATATCGCAAAAGGAATCTGCACAATTTAAAGCCGGTCCTAAACAAAAAATGGGAGGAAATTGCTGTGTAACTAAACAGCTTAGGACCACCAAAGCGGGACTCAACTTAGTGACATGAATTGTATTAATTTATTAAAATAACTATGTTTTCAAAATGTAGGTATGGGCTGATTTCAATTGCAAAATAAAGAAGAAAGTTACTCAAAACAAAATTGAAATGACAGCAACTGGTGGCGGGCCAAATAGATTACAGCGACTGAGTGACGCCGAAGAAGCATTCAGTCGTCTTATGCATTATCTTGCATTTGTTGATCCGCCTGGAATGGAATTTGGGCTAGAATTAACAAATCACATAGCTGGAGATAATAAGAGATAATCCTGATCCTGGAGAAGAAGTCACAGTGCAATCGCCGAAGCCAACTCGCACAAACACGTGATGGAAAGAAAAAAATTCAAATCAGCGAGTTGTCCCTTTAGAAAACCAGACGTCGGCGTCGGTGCAGGAAAAGTTTTACAATAGAATGACACAGAATATTATGCCAAAAAACATTCAATTTAAAAAAAAGATAAATTAAATTAAGTTCTTAAAATGAAAAAAGATAAGTTGCTATATAAATAAACTAGCTGATCCGGCGAACTTCGTTCCGCCCAAATTCGTTAATGTAATGAAAATATTAATTCCGAGCATGCACAATGCACATGCTATTTTATGTAGACGCTTAAATACCTCTTTCGTTGAGACATAATTGCAAAAATTCCGCGGTAACGAAATCAATCCATTCGATGCGTCGACAGGAACATGACCATTACCGATAGTTAGCAGTTGATTGGAGAACACTTCGGCAGATGGATCATTTAGCAATCATGCGATGTCGTCAGCTGAAGTTTCTTCAAAGCATTGATCTCATGCAGCGGTCGATCCTGGTATTACTGGTAGCGTTTGCCGGAAATCGCCTGAGAGTAAAATCAATGCACCCCCAAAACGTCGTGCGTCATTATGCAGATCTTTCATATTGCGATTCAGAGCTTCTAACGCACGCTTATGCGACATTGTGCATTCGTCCTAGATAATAATTTTGCTTGCTACCAAAACTTTGGCCATTGCCGAATGTTTCGCTATGTAACATGTTGGTTCTTCAACCGCTTGAAGGTTTAATGGCAATTTCAATGCCGAATGAGCGGTTCGGCAACCTTCCAGCAGCGTAGCCGCTATTCCAGAAGATGCAACTGCTACAGCAATTTCCGATCTTGCACGAACTGTAGCCAAAATCAATGATATGAGGGTTAATGGCGCCACACGGTCCATGAATCATGTTTGTAATTATGACATCATGCAGGTCTGGATCGGTTTCGGGATCTGGAATCTCGGCACATATAATGTCATCAATTTGGTCTGGTTGCATTCTTCCGACTAACAGCATGAGGCAAGCCTCTTTTTTGCCATTCAATCGAATACATCCAACATCGAGTATAACCAAAGACACGATGCTTAACAATATAGTCCATCAGCGACCGATGAAATATTTGTAACTTTAACAGCCAAGAAGAAAACTAACCGCACCTATCAACTTGGTTGGTAAGCCTGGTGTTATGGTACCTTTGAGTTTGAGTTGCCCTCCCCATAACTCTACTCACGAATGAGCAGAATACCACGATTGTTACTCGCTCATTTTTCGTAACAACCCCTACGTGCAAACTCAAAACGCTCCACAACTCCTGTTGCCCGTCATCATTGTCCACGTCATCTCAATCACCCCTACATTTCAACTTACTCACACATACTTATGCAAGGATCCTGAAAATACATGTCAAACGAAAATGATGGATTCAATAACCATGAAATAAATCAAAGTATCTACTCTATTTCAAAAACTTACTTAATGTAACATAGTAAACATAAACATATTATAATTAAATATTATATTTAAAAAAAAAAATCAAAATTGTTGACAACAACAATTTGCTTGGAAAATAATTAAAACTAGTATCGCTTGTGGTCGAAAATCGACCATACCTTTTATAAGAATGTATACTAAAAAACGTACTTCTGTTATTCTCGTTATTCTCGTTATTTATTTATGTTTTTTATAAACGAAAATAAAAGAGCGACATCTATAAAACATGGAAAAATAAAGTGCAGGACTGGGTCGAACGAAACTTTCTCGTTAAGAGTGTCCATATGGACATAGAATCCCTTACTTCTGAGTATGTTTAGCAGTTCATTTACTACGATGCACCATAGCAGGGCGATTGAACACCACTCTTGCCCCCAGAGTTTTAACAGAATCATATTAAGAATGCTTATTATCTTTTAAATGTATTTTGGTCAAAATGGTTATAGCGGTTTTTTGTAAAATTTGTCAGACAAAACAGTAACAAATATTGCAATGTTTTATTTGAAAAATACTATTGCGTCACTATTTAGTTGAAAACCGATTATAAGTTATTGTTCGGAATGTAAGCATTGCTTCGTTTTTTAAGTTTTATCGAAGTCAAGATGGGATTTTCGATATATGAGTTTTGAAAACATCCAAGTTTGCATTTTGGTCAAAATCGTTATCGCCGTTTTACGGTAGGTAAACATAAAAAAACTAAATTAAAAAAAAAAAAAGACAGGCACTCCGGGAGTGCCGACAGAAGTTATTACTTGAACAATTATGTGTGCATTTTTCGAATCGTCAGGAAATAATTTCAAATGAAGTGCTTCTTTATTGATTATTATAAACTACTACTACTACAAATCTTATATTACAATTTTCACTTTTATTTACAGCGCCATTGTAATATGCATATTATTTTACAAAAAATATTACAATCTGTTGCTTAAAACGTACATTTACATGATATATTGAATTTAATAATTAATTGGTATTCTATAAAATTAATACCAATGAAATTTATGAATTTTCATCTACAAATAATATACATACATATTAAAATTTCCATTTAATTTGTAAATGAGATATCCTATCTTTCTAGCTGCATACAACCATGCACACAAACAAAGTTTCATTGAAATCGGTTGAGTTTCTCAAAAAACTCGACAACAGCGCCACCTTTCGAGTCCAAAACTATCCTATCTTTCTATCTGCATACAACCATGCACACAAACTAAGTTTCATTGAGATCGGTTGAGTTTCTCAGAAAATGGACAACAGCGCCATCGGGTGTCGGTTTTTCGGTGACGATGACGCGGTGTCGTTTTATATAAAGGTAACGCGAATTCATTAATTTCTTCCCATCTAAAAGTGCCCAACGCGCCTAAAGAAGTAATAACTTCAAAATACTAATTTCAAAAATCTATTGCACGATAATATAGAGAAAAACTGAGTTTGCTATTAACTTATAAATGACCACATTACCTTAGAAATTATTTTTTGTTACAATCGTATGGAGCGTTTTCGAGATATGTCGAAATTTCAAAAGTACCGTTGTTCGAATTTTTAGCCAAAAACTGGGTACGCAGTCATGGTAGCCTCACCTACTTAAGCTTAAATATCAATTTTGGTTGAAATCGTTAGAGCCGTTTTCGATCAAATCAAATTGGTACGAAAATTGTATATAGGAAGTACCTACCATTAATATTGAGTGTACCTTGCAAAAAAAAAAAAAAACAACTCCCGAACTGTAAGCCCAAAAACTCCAAATCCGATTTTTGAACGTAATCCGGGAAGCCGTTTAGGCTGTAAGCCTGTGGAAAGACGGACAGACCGGACAGAATTTTGCAATCCACTTTTTTGATTTCCTCTATCATCGTTATTACAGAATTGATTAATATCTCGAGTCCGAAATTTTGCACAAAAATAATTGATATCTTTCTCTTACTATCTACGTAATGGAGAAAGTTAAAAAATACGTAAATGAGCTGCTCCATCGGAAACAGATTCTAATCTAAAATGATTTATGTTTTTAATAGGTACGTTACTATGGCAATATAGTGGCGACAAATAATAAATAATTTCCCTTAATAAATTTCTTACAATTATTGCTTATTTTTAGGGGCAGGTAAATTGCATACCTTTATGGGTAAATGATTCTCTTCAACAGGTTCTAATCTTAGATGATTAAATACGTTACTATGGAAACATGACAGTGAAAACTTGATTGTCACCAAAATCCTTTTAGTACCTGTTTTGTATGGGGAAGTCTTAATTTAATTTTACCAGTCTTAATGGCGACATATACCCACGATTTCGTGTTTGTGCACATCTATGGCACAGCACCTTTCAAATAAGATAAGTTTCATTCTCCTCATTTCATATTAAATGCCAAAAAAGCGTACGGAAAGCTTCGATGTTCACGTATTAATATAATGATAATTGACAACAACAATTGCTTTGAAAATTTCAAATATTTTTTTTTTGTATTTGAAGTGTCACTACTCGATTTCTATACAGTTTATTTTTTTTTCAAAGTGCTTTTCCCCATTAAAAACGAAATGTGTGCCTACAACGCCACCGGTTAAGAATTTTCCGACTTTTCTTTTTTCATAAACCATCCTTGATTTAATACAAATAAAACACACCAAAAATCATTGAAATCGGTTGAGCCGTTCGTGAGTTATAAAGTCACAACGCACTTGGAACAATTTTATATATATAGAGATAAATAAATAAAGAACACGATAGAAAAGTCAAACTAAAATAATTAAAAACCAACTCCTGGAAACAACAAGTTATGGGTAAATAAATATCGTAGGTATTGATATTTGATAACCATAATATAGGGATGAAAGTCGTAAATGTTTCATTGAGGACTTGACAACTTATTTTTTTTTTTTTAAATAAAATGCAAACTACTTGAGAAATTAAAAAAAGAATTATTGGCTTGAATTGCTATCAAAACATTTATGAATGGATATCGATTCGTGCAAAATTTAATATTTCGCGGTCCCCACATTTCACCAATATGTACCTAACCACCAAACCAAAGAAAATCATTGATAACGAGTCAAGCAAGAGCCTAGGACGCTGATGACCCCGCAAAACAAGATCCTCAAAAGTCCGCGTGCAGTCGAACAATAAGCGGAGGTTCCAGTCTGCCACAGAGCATAACATTTGGGAAGTCGGGGCAATGGGCCGGTTGATAATAGAAAACTTTGACGTCAACGACAGTGACTTCAAGAGAGAAAAGCATCAAATGGGGTGTAGATTTTCTAGACGCCCCACATTAACGCCAGAAATCTTAAGCTTTCGACATTGTTGTGTATTTGGTATGTTACCAAAATCTCTTATACTGCATTTCTCTCGTTCTCTCACTTTACATATTTACTAACATTCGTACTAACACTCTATGCTAAGCTCATCAAATAAGTAGGCAGTCTAGTATTAGAACTCAATCAATAAAGTTGTTCGCAATAACTTCTCTTTGCTCGTGTTCTTATTTCATGCCGCATACATATTATTTGGCGACGAGGTCAAAAATAGTTTTGTTTTGCTATCGAGATCATTATCGTGATCGTGTTGCATATTATCCAGTTAATATACCATCAGCGTGCGCAATTAAATTATTGTGTCTATAGTAAAATCGCAAGCAACTATAAAAGACATTATATACTACATAGACAGATAATAACTGTTGCAGTGAGCAACTTTTTTTACGGTGCATTCAAATCTCACTCAATTGCATTTACTTTTTATTTGAGTGCTAAGTACTGGAATATATTTTTTTTTGTACACATGATGACAAAAACCGAAAGTGATGCTGGCGTGAGTGGTACAAGTGGTGCCACAATAATTAACGGTGCAATGTTTGGCCATATGGAGCCTTATATATTGGGTGATGACTTCGAACAATACTTAGAGCGGTTCGATCATATGTGCATACTAAACTCAGCCTTACAGAAAAATAAAGTATCGTCGTTGATAAGCTTTGCTGGTGCTGATTTATATAAGATTTTAAAATCCTTAATTGCACCACAACCAATTAGTTCGTTTAGCTATGAAAAGCTAGTGGAGAAATTAACCGACTATTTTAAACCTACAAAAAACATCAGAGCGGAGAGGTTTAAATTCTGGTCACGTAAAATCAAGGACAATGAGGATCTAAATGATTTTATAGTGGAGCTGAAGATGTTGGCTGAGAACTGTCAATTCGGGGATTACCTTGATCAGGCGCTTTGTGACAAATTTATTTTTGCGGTAACGGATGAGAATTTGCAACGAAAGCTTTTAAATGAGGACATATCAAAAAAATTCGATGATATTTGCAAATTGGCGCTAAATTTCCAATTGACTGCAAGGGAAGTAAAAGATATTCAGCAGAGGTCTGGGGGCTCATACTCCTTTCAACAAAACTGGATTGGTCGCTCTCGTCATGTAAACAATCCAAATCGTAGAACTCGTTCTTCGTCTCGCCACTCTCAAAGAAAATCTGGGAGTAAATCATCATCGAAGACATTGAGAAACGTATTACTAACTCAAATAATAATAGAAAAGGTGAATCGATTGAGAATAATTTTGCATTATCCAACTTAAGGTTAGGAAATATAACAGATATACTAAGCAAAAATGATGCAGTTGTTGTTAGTGTTAAGGTGAACTATGAAAATATTGAGATGGAAGTTGACTCGGGCGCGTGTTTCTCTATAATTTCTTCAATTCAGTATGAAAAGTTTTTTAAGAGCAACCCGTTATATAAATTCAATAAAAATTTAACAGTGGTTACGGGGGAGAAGGTAAAGGTACTTGGAGCAATTAGCGTGAATGTAAATGGTTTATTAAAAGCGGATAAAAACAGTTTGTATAGGTTGGAGCTAGTTGTGGTGGAGAGAAGCGATAGGAAGGATTTTTTGGCATTGATGGGCAGAAGTTGGCTCAACGTGTTGTATAGAAATTGGAGAGATTTTTTTAGAGTTAATATGCTAGATTCTGAAAATACAATAGTGGATGAGTGTTGCAAGAAATACCCTGAAGTTTTTGATGAAAAATACAATGGTGCGATTCGTGAGTTTACTGCTGATGTTGTTATGGAAGAAGGAGCAACACCTATATTCCATAAGGCTTATACTGTGCCATACGGCCTTCGAGACGCAGTGAGTAAAGAACTTGATAGATTAATTGAGTTTGGTATTTTAAAGACGGTTAAGATTAGTGATTGGGCATCGCCGTTCGTGATTGTTAGGAAAAAGAACGGTTCCATTCGGTTGTGCTTAGATGGTAAAGCCACTATCAATAAGTTCATTAAGACTGATCACTATTGCTTACCCTTGATAGAAGATATTTTGTGTTGTTTTGAGGGTTGCGAATATTTCTGCCTCTTGGATCTGTACGGAGCATTTCAGCAAGTCAAAATAGCTGAGGCTTCACAAAAATACTTGACAATTAGTACAGACAAAGGCTTACTTTGTTTTACTCGGCTTCCTTTTGGCATCAAGTCGGCACCGTCTACGTTTCAGTACGTTATAGATAGTATTTTGCAAAATTTAGTTCGCGTCAAAGCTTATATTGACGACATCATAATAGGTGGCTTATCTCTGGAAGAGTGCAAACAAAACTTGATTGCTACCTTAGAGAGACTGCAAAGATATAACGTTAAGGTTCGTCTCGAAAAATGTTTATTTTTTGAAAGGCAAGTTGAATACTTAGGCTTCATAATTAACCGGGATGGTACAAGGCCTAAGCAGGATAAAATGAAAGCAATCTTAAACGCACCTTCCCCAACAGATGTGACATCTCTTAAAGCCTATACGGGTTTACTTAATTTTTATGGTTCTTTTATTCGTAATATATCCAGTCGTTTGGCTCCTCTGTATGAATTATCGAAAAAGGGCACTGAATTTATCTGGACTAGTGAACATGAACGTATTTTTGCAGAAAGCAAAAAGTGGTTAAGTGAATGTAACCTCTTAGTTCATTACAACCAAAACAAACCCATCGGCATTGTATGTGATGCTAGTGCATACGGCGTAGGCGGCGTCATGTTCCATATCGAAGAAAATGGGGAAGAAAGGCCTATTAAATTTGTTTCGAGTACTTTATCTGAAACTGAGAGAAGATATTCGCAAATAGAGCGGGAGGCTTTAGCGGTAATTTTTACCCTGCAGCGTTTTCACAAGTTTCTGTACGGCCAGAAGTTTACAATTTTTAGTGATCATAAGCCCCTAGAGATTATATTTGGAAATAAAAAGATTAATAAGGTTACAGCACATAGATTGCAGAGATGGGCAATTATTCTTTCCCAATATGATTACAAAATAAAATACAGAAAAGCTTCGATGATGGGCAACGCAGATGCGTTATCCAGGCTGCCTCTTAACGAGCCAACCCAGGTGGTTGATGGTATGATTAATTTCTTTAATATAACAGGCGACTTGCCTCTTGAAGTTAATGACATCGCACGAGAAACCCAAAAAGATCCGGTTTTGACTAAGTTAAAATGTATAATGGAGACTTATTGGCCCTGCACATTAGACGATCCTCTTTTAATAAGACTTAGTCAAAAAAAGTTTGAGTTATCTATCAAAAGTGGTTGCATTTTGTTTGGGCAGCGAGTCATAATACCGAAAGTTCTTATAGAGAACGTTTTACGTATCATACATACCGGTCATATGGGAATAGTGCGTATGAAATCCGTTGCTAGAGGTTCAGTATGGTGGCTCAATATTGATCGGGATATTGAGCACTTTGTAAAATCATGCGATATTTGTCAACAGTGCTCAAATAAGCCCAGTGCAGTGGAATTAATATCTTGGAAACCAACGACATATCCATTGGAACGTGTGCACATTGATTTTTTTAAATTTAAGGGCGAGGTTATGTTTTTAATGGTTGATGATTACTCAAAGTGGTTGGAAGTTTTCATAATGAAGCAAACGAATGCTTTAGATGTAATTAAAGTGTTGAGACATATTTTTTGTATACTTGGTCTTCCAACACTGGTAATATCGGACAATGGTCCGCCCTTTACATCTAAAGAACTCCTTCGTTTCTATGAAGCAAACTGTATCCAATACAACACGTCACCCTATTACCACCCAGCTTCGAACGGCCTGGCAGAACGAAATGTGCAAACTGTTAAGAACGCTCTCAAAAAAAATTTGTTAGATAAAGATTCTCAAAATATTTCATTGCAATTTAAAATTCAAAATTTTTTATTTCAAAATCGAAATTCTCCAAGTACAGCTACTAATCTTTCTCCAAGTGAAATCATTTTTAAATATAAACCGCGCACAATAATTGATTTTATTCGGCCTTCTTTTAATAGTAAAAATTTTGAAAATACTAACTTTAATTCGAAAGATAAAATAATGATGCAAAAGAAAACTACAACAAACAATAAACCGAAAACTGAAATTGAGTTTAAACCAAAACAAGAAGTTTGGTACCGCTCTCATCATAACAATTTTGTAAGATGGATTGCAGCAACTATTGTTGAGAAAATCTCAAGAGTGGTTTATGTAATTCAAGTTAATGGTACACGTAAAAAGGCACATGGTAGCCAGCTGAAAGAACGATTAAGGAAACATGTTACTTTTGATTCAAATAAAATGATATCTAATAGTGAAACCTCAACCGTTTCAAATGAACTTGAATCAGATGTATTAGTCGCGGAAAGCGACAATGAATTATTGATTAATGATGAACTTAACACTGCGGGAACATGCCAAAGTGATAATGAACATTCAGAGACACTTCCATCTCAACCTTTCCGTAGGAGATCTACAAGTTTACCATTAAGGCGTTCTAAAAGAATTCAGGAACGTCAAAATAAAAACTAAAACTAAATTATAAATGAACCTTTGGATTAATATTTTTTTTTTGTATTATTATAATTATTTTTTTTTTAAATGAATGTACATTCTTATAAAATATACCGGTATATCAATCTACTATTTTAAAACTGAACATGAATTAATTTATAATACACAATCAAATAATTTTTTTTAATAAGGGGGGAAATGTTGTGTATTTGGTATGTTACCAAAATCTCTTATACTGCATTTCTCTCGTTCTCTCACTTTACATATTTACTAACATTCGTACTAACACTCTATGCTAAGCTCATCAAATAAGTAGGCAGTCTAGTATTAGAACTCAATCAATAAAGTTGTTCGCAATAACTTCTCTTTGCTCGTGTTCTTATTTCATGCCGCATACATATTAGACATGTGATTGAACATTTTACGACAATCGGACAATCGGATGAGATGCCAGTATCCACCACCTAACAAATCATGTAACCAATGTCCTGACGATAAAATTGCCTTTAAATGCAATTTATCAGGCAGATCAAGAGGAAAGTTGGTCATATGAATGACAAACAACCTGCCCGCAGAAGGCTATGAGAATATAATGCAGCTATAGACGATTTTGTGGATGATACACAGCATACACTGACTAATCCACAAGAATTGGTCGGCTCAAATGAAAATATGCCTGATGAATTGAGCCTCAGCGCATCAATTATATACCCATTATCGTTGATGTTTGCTAGAGGTGATGCAATGGAAAAGCCTTAAGGTACATTTTGACGGAGTTGAACCTGAGACGACTCGCTCTGAGCAACGGAAACATAAAATCAGTTCAAAAAAATCCAACGATCAATTTACTAATTTATGACCAGCTTCTGTGATGCCTGGCATCCTTTCAGTGTAATTTTAAGTAATACGTTTGCTACCATTGGAGATTGTTGCTCAACGCGTTGCTCAACAAGTGTACATGTAACAGGTATCTATTCTACGAACTCATATTGCTTATAGGTCATAGTTGTGCATCGCCTTGAGCAACAACTTCGCGACAATGTGCTGCGCATTATCTGTTCAACCCGTTGCTCAACTCATTTAAATTGCAAAATTTTGAATTTTTTTAAATTCTGTTGAGAGTGTGACGAGATTTGGGATTTTCTTAATCATGCATTCCACGCTTCCCTGTAAGCAATTCAGTGAGTATTATTCAATTTTTACGAAAGCCGTTATTACTCTGCTGCTTGTGTTCAACGGGTTGTAGAAAGAATAATATTTGAGTACGTATATATGAGGGTCGAAACGTGTCCACTAACATGAGGAACCACAACAAAAACGCAGTTGTCAAACTGAAGAAACTTAGGCATAATGATCAAGAAAGTGTAACAGCTAAAAGGTCACTCAAAAAGAATGATTTGATGAAACAGGCTTACGAGGCACGCAAAGCTTTTAACTCTGAAATAGAGTTACGTTTCTTAACACAACCAACGTGCGTTTGTTCAACTACGCAAACAATTTAATAAACTTATACAAGATTGGGTTGGATTGGTAGGCGCAGTGGCTTAGTGGTTAGTGTGTTGGACTACTAAGCGAGGGGTCCCAGGTTCGAATCCCGCAAAAACCCAAATTTCAACTCAGGCTTTTTTCGCCATCTCTCGCGAACGTCTGACAAACATCCGAGAGTATGTCCCCTTTTCCCAAAACGCCCATATTTTCTAAAGTGATATAACAAACAATATACATCCATGTCCGAAATTTTGTAACTATGACTGTAAAAGATAATATATTGTAACAAGTTTTTGTGTCCTAAGTACATTATGGGTGTTGCCACGCCCCCTTTGAGCTAGGTAGGTTTTCATAATAAACGCAGATTTTCTACCATTAATTAATAAATAGGATACAGATACTGGGAACGTATTAAAAGTGAAGGTACAGACAGAAAGGCAGAAGTTTAGCATTCACTTTTAGGATATGTAGAATGAGAAGAAAAATAAGAAATATAAGAAGAAGAAGAAGAGGAAGACACATATGAAGAAAAGACGAAGAGATTTTTCCGTGGGAGAACCTTCTTCAATTATCTACTTGTATTTGAATGAAAGGAATATGCTTTTATGTGCCAATGTCAAATATCTTCCTTTTGACACTTGATTTGCTATAAGTTTGTTAAGACCGCCAAAGGGATCTATTCTACAGAATTAATAGACGAATAGATACTAGTATCACATTTCACGTGACCAAAAACAAAAAAAAAACTCTTGGTGACACAAAAATCCAGTAAAATAACATCCGCAAAGGCTTTTCTCTACCCCCCAGCCTCATTTTGTTAAGCGATTAACAATAAAGACACATCACAGCTGCAATAACCTATTAAGACGGCTATAAATGAATATCCCATAGTACAAATATTTACTCGTCCACTTTAGATTGCCAGGATTGTATCCATAAAATTCATAGCCTCACATTCATTACTCGGCAATAAACCGCATGCGGTAATCGCAAATCATCGTCATCGTCATCATCATCATCGTAGTTGGGCATCGCCCCGTCGTCGTATTGAGTGTCGCACAAACAGAAAATTTACATCGTGCCGAAAGCCCCATAACCAGTTTCACGCTTGAGATACGTTCCGATCCGGGGGCCAGTCGCCTCACATGATGAATGCCACAGTCAGTCGGGTCAACGATTTTTGGCAAACTGCCGGCCGGCCGCCTTCAAAGTTCAAAAGAGTTTGTTTTTTATTTTCTCTCTCCGGGTTGTCATGTTAGCCACCCCATCCTTTATCGTAGGCAGATTGATGTTGTTGCGTATGATTTTTGACAGCTCAACTAAACAGTCTCGTTCTATACTTTATAGTCTGCTTTACTTTGGTAGGTACTTTTGCAAAAGAGTGCAACTTCTGTACTAAAACTGAATTGCGCATGACGGTCTGCAAAAGGGTTCTCTTCTTGCGGGAACAGAAACAGCTGCAGCAGGACGAGCAGCAGTAGGAAACATACTCCGAAGATCCTTGTATAATCAGTGCGTGCCTTAAGTAAATTCGTTTAGTTTGGTCTTAACTTTTGCCGCTTGTGGTCGCGTTAGGTTCCCGGATGAGCAGAAATTCCTGAGAATATCTCCCACAAAGTGAAAGGAAACACAAGTATCCACACGATGTAAACCCACTGTCGACGAAGGGCTTTGAACAGAAGTAGGTCGACGACAACGTTTGACACTCGCCAGTGTGCGCTGTGCATAGTGACTGGTGACTCCTCGTGTGTATGTCCTGGCGGAAATTTTCAAAAATAGTGTTGTTGGCTTTATTACTTAATAGCAACGCGACCAATTTTATGGTTACCCCCGCGGCCATTATCCATTGCATGCAGTCAGTCTGCATTAAATGAATAACACCACCAGAAAGGATAACACTAATCATCCGAACCATGGTGCTCCCATTTAGAGCGTACTATTACCGTAGACCGCATTGCGAATACCGAACGAAATAAAACAATCGTCGTCGCGTGACACTCGTAATTTAGTGATTGCCCAAGTTTGATAAAAAAAAAGAAGGACTTAATGTGAGTTGCCTTTGAATGAATAAAATAAAGTGACAAGGATTTGACGGATAATAAATATCTTAGCCCGAGTGCCAACCCCGTGTCGGAACAGTAGAAAAGGGATAACCATTAAGCTTATCATCGCGCAAGAAGAGTCCCTTTGTAATTCAATCCGCAACATCTGTTAGCATAGTGTCATTATGGTCAATTTCGTCCCTCGCAAAGTTCATAACCCTCCCCAACCGGCGCAAATAATCTAATCAGGCTGTTTACACCCAACCAAGGATATCAAACAAACTGTAGTCGTTCCTACAATTGAGGTGACAATTTAAGCAGTTACCTCGAATTGTGTGCCCTTATCGGCGGGTGTAAATTTACTATACCCCAAGGGGAGACAAAAAGGGGATACCTCTGTTTGTACAGTGCTATAAGGAAAAATTCCAAGTGCCAAAACGAATCCTTGTATCGTCTGTGGCGTTTCGTCGCGCTCTTTGCTTTTGTTGAGTTCCTTTTTTTTTTAGTGCTGAAGTCATTGTAATAAAAGATAAACAAGTGCGAATTTGTCGTTTGTCCTTTTATTTTTATTTTTCTGTAATTTTGCTGGTCCTTTACTGTATTATTTTGAATTTCATTGAACGATGATCATTTGGTTCCTTTTTTGCAGCAAATAAAAGTAACAAAAACACAATTGGCGTCTCCATTGTTTTTTTGTAAAAGATTTTCTTTGTGTGTAGCCGATATGGTGGTGGTGAGTGTATAATCCGAATATACACCACTGTTATCGTGCAAATAGACATCGACAATGGGAGGAGGATTTTGTGTTGTTGCGGTTCCGCGTGTCAAAGTGTTGGAAATAGAATAACATGGTTGGGTTGGATGCGTGGTGAAAAGTTTTCGTTGTTTTTTTTTCTGTTTGTTGAAGTGAAGAAAAATGACGCGAATAAAACTGAGACGTAAGGATATTCTTCATTTGATGGGAGTCATCAATATTGTTGGATTGATACGTTGGGGATACTGTGAGCCGAACAATTCCGACGAACAGGATATGTTACACTTTGGTAAGAGTTTTATTGCGGTTTATATTCGTCTTATATATGCGTATGAATTTTTTTGTTTTGTTGCGTTGGTGGTCATTGACTTTGCGCCAGAATACTACGTTGATTGACACTGAAATGTATGTAATTATGCCGCAATTGCTGGAGGTGCGGCCTCGCATCGGGCGCCAATTATAATCGGATTGACGTAGCAGGCATCGGATAATATCCCCTGGGGTTTTAAGACTCGTTAGGTTCATAAATTAACGTTGGGCGCAGCGGTCAGCAATAATGCTCGTTTGGGCAGTTGATATTGATCGGATTGTTAGTGTTTGAAATGACTTGCAAGGAGACACATTGATGAACCTAAATGGTGTTGGACTACGAAGGTATCATGAGCTATTTGCGTGTTTTTAAACTGAAACTTTGATTAGGTTGGGTTGTGTCTTGTGTTGGCCCGTACTGAGGTCAATGTAGATCCATTGTTCTGCTCTTGGGATTTATGATTGTGGCGACTCCTACACTATAACAACTCATCAAAGCCTACGGGTGGACTACCCATTCCAAGGCATTCCAAATTCAAGAACAGATCCTATTCCTAGAAAGTACTTTTAGTTTTGGACTTTATACGAAATGACGCCAGTTCTATAGATGCCTATTGTTTAATCGGACTCCTTTGAGGAGGTCTCGAAAAGTAGTATTAGCGAATTGATAACCTTTTTGAATTCCACACTCTGGAGTCTGGATCCAAACTCTCCTATATTCGACAATCTTAAACAACCAGGTCAAATAAATTTAGGTATTAAAACGACACATAGCACTACTTGGGTTTTAAGATAAAGCGCGCCTCCTACCTACCTACCTAGTGTCAGAAATTTTCTCAGGGACCTGCTTGTAGAATGTGCATAGATACACCCTCTGGTGTTAATATATATTTGAGATATAATGGCAAATATATTTCATTTGTAAAGTAAAGCTTTTGTTATAAAAAATCAATTTATGAAAATACTTTTCGTTGCATACGTTTAGGCCGTTATTATTATTTTGTCCGATTTGTGTCTGTGTCTGAGTACCGGCGTTTTGAAGAGGTTCGGTTGTTCTTCATGTTTGAAATTTAAAAAAGGGAAAGATGATTTTCGAAGATTGTTTTAAGAAAATTAAAATTTTACTAAAGAAATATTGTACGATCAAACGACTTTCTGACCGTTTGGTGAAGAAATTTACTTCTATAGAAAAATCCCCACCAGCGTAGGGACTTGTAGGTTCAAGGCTTTTTTCCGGATTCGAGGCAACGAGGCAAACAACGCGAACGAATTGCTGCAGCGAAAGCAAAGACGATTGTGTCCGAGTAGTTCAAATGTACAAAAGAACAAGCCAAAGACTGAAGCTTTATTTGTCTATATACTGACTGTATAAACTTAACGGGTTTTATTATCATTATTTATTTATTTATTTATTTATTTAGATCTACGAAATATTAATATCAACAGATCGAGGGAAATATTTAAAAAATTTACAAACTTAAAAATATAATTGTCTTAAATTTAACAATACTAGTTCCTTAAATCTAGATCTTGGCAAAACTAAATCAAGCTGCTCATAAACAATATTAAACAATCTACAACAAAGCGTAACTGGCTCATTGGCCCCATATAAAGTGGAGTGATGAACTTCAAATAACAAAGATCTGGACCTGAGAACCCTTTGGGGGGCATATAAACAGATTAATGAAAGTAAATTACCACAATCAATAGACGAACAAAGCAAATCTCGGACGAACATAACACATTGCATTTTACGGCGAACTTCGAGAGAATCTAATCCCAACAGCAAACATTTCGAACGGTAAGAGTGGTGGACATTATCACACAAAAAGAAACGGCGCAGTGCAAATCGCAAAAAGTTTTTTTGAACTTTTTCGATTCTATTAATATTTTTTGCAGAAAACGGGTTCCAAACAACACTACAATATTCAAGACACGGTCGAACCATGCTAATGAAAATGGCCTTAAGGGTATAGGGATCCCTGAAATCCGATGAATTTCTTTTCAGAAATCCTAATGCAGAGTTCGCTTTTGACATTATGTTATTAACATGGATATCAAAAGCAAGTTTCCCATCAAACACCACACCAAGATCTTTAAACTCAACCACAATTTTGATAGCTTGGTCTCCAAGGCGATACTCAGGCATGAGAATATATTGAGTCCGATTATACGACATGGTGGCACATTTATCGAGATTGAGATGTAGATCATTAAGATTACACCATTCAAAAAAGGCATCTAAATCTCTCTGGAATAAAAAACAATCACTGGGGCTAGAAACTGTAGTGAAAAACTTTATGTCATCTGCATAAAGAAGACAAGAACAAGAATTAAGAATTCTGGGCAAGTCATTAATAAAAAATAAGAAAAAGGATTGGTCCAAGATGGCTACCTTCCGGGACCCCAGACACGACGTTAATTTCGTCTGAGCATAAATTTCCGATGGAAACAAATTGTTTCCTACCGAAAAGGTACGATTTAAACCACGAAAGTAGTGGCCCAAAAAAACCATAACACTCAAGTTTTCTTAACAGGACAAGAAAGTTTATTCTACTGAAGGCTTTCACGAAGTCAGTATACACCACATGCACCTGCTTATGATTTTCAATTGAATTTAAGCAATAATTAGTAAACTGAACTAGATTAGAGCATGTCGAGCGGCCCTTCCAAAAACCGTGTTGAGAATCACTTATAAAGCTTTTTAAAATTAAAACCATTCGTTCCTTCACCAGAAGATCCAAAAGTTTAGGAATAATAGAGAGTTTAGAGACAGGTCTGTAATTCAAAATTTGGTCTTTTTTACCGCTCTTATAGACGGGAGTTATTAGCGAATACTTCCAAGCTTCAATAAAAGTGCCAGTAGCCAGAGACTGATTGAAGATAGAGAGTAAGGGCAAACTGAGGGAATCAGCACAAGATTTTAAAACCACAGGGTAAAAACCCAAGAAATCTGGATTTTTACTGTATTTCAAATCCTTCAGTGCCAGCAGTATTTCTGATCTATTAAAAACCAGAGAGCTTGATGCCGAAAATGCATTCAAAGAATCGAAATACTCATCCTTCAAAGAAGTTATCCTTGAAGAATCATATATGCTTTGAAAATACGATGCGAACATGTTCAAAATGACCCTGGGATTATTTGATGATTGACCTTGAAAATTCATAGTTGAAGGAAAACCAACACTGGACCGTTTAGAATTTACGTATAGCCAAAAACACCTTGGGTTGGATTTTAGGTTGCATTCCAAGGTTTGAATGTATTTGTTCGAGAGAAACCGGGAAAGAAAACAAAATTCTTTTCTCAACCGCGCAAATAATACATAATCCGATAGAGATTTGCTTCTCTTAAAACTTTTATGAGCTCTATTTTTAGCATTTTTAAGATTCAGTAACCGGCGGTTGTACCATGGTGGATGAGAGTTTACTTTTTTTCGTACTCTAGGCACAGAATTATTTAATATTAAGAAAAAAATATTCGAGAAAGCATTAAAATTTTCCGTAGCTGAGTCGTACCTAAGTTCATCACCCCAGTTCACTAATGCAAACTGATCACTCATTAACTTCAGATTCGAACAGTTAAACTTAAAAATAAAATTACATGAATCATTGTACAAAACTTGATTATTATAGTCGTAAGTTTTGATTAAAATAACAATAGCGTTGTGAGACATAGAATTCCTTAATAATGGTAAACAGTTATCTACCGAAACATTCATGTCATCGGATGCAAACACAAGATCTAACAAATTATTAAAAGAATTACGAACATTACTAACTTGACTAAGATCTAATGACTGGAGAAAATCCAGGGTGGTCTTTTCAACTTCCGAGGAAAAACGATACGGTAGCACTTTACTGCCATCCGACAACCAACCGAGATTACTAAAATTAAAGTCCCCAAGAACACAAATATGAATCGATCGTTGGTCCTCGAAAGTTGAGATGACCCTTTCGATATTTTGTAGATGCTTATCATATACAGATGCAGCACTATTCGGAGGAAAATAACTAAGAAATAACAGCAAATCAGGATCTCCAACTTTAGCAGCAGACACTCGTACACAAACTTGCTCGACATTTAATATACCTTCCACGAAGACCAGATCAATAGGAATCTCAAAAGCCGTGAATTTACGACGAACAGCAATCAAAACGCCCCCACCACGACTTTTATTCAAATCAAATCTGTCGTGGCGAAAAACAGCAAACACAGACTCATCAAATAGCTCACTCGTATTAATGCCATTATACAGCCATGTCTCCGTCAGGGCAATGACGTCATAATCGCAGGCATCAATCGCTATATAAAGTTCTCTTAGTTTAGAAGAAAAACCACTCATATTTTGGTAGTAAACACTTAATTCACATAGTAAAGATGATGATGAAGAAAGTGTGGTAGGAGGGGTATTTATATTAAGCACACTATCAGCATGAGTAATAATTCCAGCATCAATATCAGTACAAGCAGCACAAGCAACGCACTGTTGATCGGTAGCATCAGCATCAGCAGCAGACGGCGCGACTTCGACCAAACTATCCAAAGCTGAAGTATGCGCGGCAAGATTTGGGCGAGAAATAACGTGACAGAAGAACGACGGCGAGGCATCAGCCTCAGCAGCGGGAACGGGAGTAACGCTTATTATGCCTGATGAAGATCGATTGGAGTGACCATCTCGTTTTTTGAATTTGGTTTAAAAATCCGAACGCGAAGCCCACTCTTCCAAGTATTCGAATTAAGAAAAATGGGAAGCATATCTTCAGGCACACCAAGTTTAAAGTTTACGAACTTAAGAGTATTTACATCAGTATCGAGTTTAATCAGCTTATGACAGGAAATAATCGATGAATCCACATTAAATGCCGATGAAACATATTCAATAATTGACTGGCATGATGTTGTTGGTTTAAAGGACGATAAATGAAGCCATTTAAAGTGTTTAATGACATCGACTTCCACACCCAAATTGGAATTGGTATTCGTTCCAACAATTGTTTTAGCACTATAAATTGAACGACTAGGTGCATTTAGATTGCTTTTAGTAGGTACCGCACTTGAATCGCTGGTCACACTAGAGGAGTTAGCGACTTTAGAGGGAATATCAGATGGCTTTTCCACCGTAGCAGCATCAGCGATGACTACGTCATCATCCACAACAACAACAGCATCTTGTTTAGAAGAGTCTATATGTACAGACGATTTGTTCACTTTGTCAGGTTTCGTCGAACTCAATTTAGCTATATTCAAACTAACCCGAGGGGAGAGGGGAATATTTGAACTAGATTTCTTTATGTTCGACTTTTTGAGCGAACCCGAGGGCTTGAGAGAAGGTGATACACGAGCGGAATCAAGAGCATTTGATAACTGAGAGCGGGTAACTATTTGTGATTTACCACTAGTTTCACTCACAGATGACGAGATTAGTTTTTTTAATTCAATTATTTCACGATGCAATTGATCGATTTTAGAAAATAGCAAATTACTGTCTTCATTAAGCTCCTGATTACAATTAGGGCAATGTTTAGTAGACATTATGACAAGCAACTTTACTTATATTACACGGAAATAAACAGCAACGCTTTAGAAAGGGGAAAAACACGTCCGAAGCTCTTCGCGTTTGATGCGTTCTACGATACACTAGAACGCTAAATTGAAAAGTTTAAGTGCAATTCAATAGTTCGAAATAAAGGTTATATAGATTTTTTTTTTTTTTTTTTTTTTGTAACGTTGACAAAGTGGTCCAACAATAGGCTAACTTTGAACAACAGAAATTACACCTTAAAGGACGTCGTCAAAATGTCTACAGACAGCTGCTAAACACAGCCATAATTTGTAGGTCCCTTCCATTTCAACAAATTAAAGATCAGACAATCAAATGGTATGAAGCTAATCCATTTTGTACATTACCTATATTCTTTAAGTGAATAAGAAGTAAAGCTTTATTGAATAATCAAATTAACACAACATTCTCCTTCTTTTTTTTGTAACGCGTTCAGTGTGAGCTCCATGGGCAACTGCTTAATGTTGCGCCATCCTATTTACTTTTGAATCGAATACTTGCTCCAGCCACTCGATTTTCAACCTGTCATGAGCTAAGACTCAGTGCGATTCATATTGCTAGCTCATAAAAATGTGCAAAATTTTCTACAGAATTGTTAGCTCCGATTATAAAAAAAATTAACTCCAGGCTATGGGAATATTCCCATATTTTTCCGTAGTTAAGTCTTATTAAATGCTATGATATTCCTCACTAAATAATGTAAACAAAGCTGTGTACTTGAACACCCTAAAGACTCAGTAATTTCAGACCAGCGACAGTAATTGTGGCTATTGTAAGGTGGCCCTGATATCTGACAAGACGTAATTACGTGCACACAAAAAATGAATCATATGCTAAAGCAACCCCCCAAAGGCATTATACTAATATTGCTACCTCTATAATAATTGTCTCTTGTTATTGGTGGTAAAGGTAATGATAGGCTGCCATTGTTTAAAATAAGAAAAAGAAATTGTACTGTGCTGGATAGAGCTGGGCAATCGCATATGATGGATCAGCTGTTTCGTCTTCTTGGAGACATAGCCGGCACTCCGGAGAGTTTACTATTTGCATTTTATTAAGGTGGTACCGCAAACCGAGGTGACCCGTTAGGTAGCCTACAAGGTTTTTGATATCGTGCCTTCTGAGGCTTAGAATTTTATCGCTACAACACTCTAACAAAATCATGTGGAAACTTACAAAAATTCTTCCTTTTGAAAACTTCTAGGAACTTTAGGTAACATAATATTTAGTTGAAGAAAATTGATCGAATTCATAGAGATTGATTTTACCTATAACAATTTTCGGAATTAAAAATGCTTCAGAAAGAAGCAAACCAACCAAGCATGTTATGCACGATAAAGTTTAGATTAACCCGGTCATGCTCTTTTTTTTTAATTTTAAGTTTAAGCATTTTGAAAACAAGCAAACGATTTAATTATTTAATTCATCTACAGCATAGCTTACAGATTAAAAAAAAATAATAATAAAAGTAAAAAGATTAAATACCTATATTTACATACTAAGAATACACAAATAGAAAATTTATATATACAAGTATACAACGATAACCGAGCTTAGTTACTTAATAAAGCAAACAAAATGGTTATGCGACCTTAGACGGCTTTCTGGAGCATAAAAAAGCTAGATAACAGAGCAGGGCTTTTTATGTGGTAGCACACAACATCTCTAACGAATATAATATCGTGAGCACATACCTTCTTACATTATTTTTCAATAACCGAATAATTTGCATCGCGCACAATAGGACGGTTCAAAGCTCCAACGAATTTAAAAAAAATATAAATTTGGTAAAACACCTCACAATACGACCTGAATAACTTTTATAAATGGGATTCCATATAAAATCGGCATTTTCAAGGATCGATCTAACCAGGGATATCTATAAATAAAGATAACAGAGTATATGGGTCAGTAAAATCTCTCGAATTCCTTTTAAAAAGGCCAACAAGTGAGTTAGCCTTAGCGATTATGTATTCAATTATGCATTCAACATAAGGAACGTAGGTTATCTTAGTATCAATAATGACACCCAGATCCTTGATTTGACTAACTCTATTTAAGCACGTCATTTCAAGATAGAAGTCGTGAGAATAATGCGTCTGTGATCTTGAAAAGGAATTAGCCATACACTTTTGTTTGTTTAACTTCAAGCAATTTAGTGTGCACCACTTTTATAGATTTAATGTCAGACTGAATTTTTCTCAATCATCTGTGCATTTTATCTTTAGGAATAATTTTAGATTATATGCATACAATAAGCATTGGCCGAATTGTATGCACTGAAGAATATCGTCGATAAAAATTATGAAAAACAGAGGGCACAAATGATTACCTTGTGGGACTCCAGAGATGCAAGAAATTTATCTGGAATAACAGCCATCCAGGTAGACTTTTTGGACCCTACAACTAAAAATGAACAAATCCACATAAGCATAGCTGAGTGAAAACAAAACTGTTCAAGTTTACTTAGTAAAATAGTATGATTCGCAGAATCAAAGGCTTTACTAAAAGGCTTTGTATCAACCTGGCATCCACCTGGCATCCACTTCAACTGCATTTATTACACAAGAGGTAAAATTAACTAAATTATATGAAGCCGTGTTGAAACTCAGATAAGTGTTTTTCTATATGGAGTTCTAATTAGTTTTTTACTATTAATATAGGCAGGTGTACAAATAAAAATCAATGTTGCAGCTGAAAAATTTCAAAAAGGTATCTAGTAATTATGCGCCCGCAAAAGATAGGTAGGGCGAAAGCATTTGCCAAAGATGTTTTCATTAATCAATAAAAAACTTTAGAAGTAACTAATAAAGCACACAAAAAAAAAACACAGCAGCAAAAACATTTATGAATTTTTTTTTGCATTTTAATGCGTTCTTTTTCCTTCAATAAAATCTAAATTAAACTGAAAAAGGTTGCAATTTGATAATTTTTAAAAAAGTGGCGACCACGTGTCTTGAACCTCAAAAGGGAGCCATAATAAGATCAGCGTTTCCTAAAATCCATGTCGAATCTGCTGTGGGGCTCAAGATATCTCCCTCTGAAGGCATGAGCTGAACACTTTGTCAACACAATCGGGTGCGGGTGGTATTTTAATACCGATTTTTCACCATTCAAAGTTAGTTTTTCCTTAGAAGTAGGTATCATGGATTTATTCCACTCGGTCTTCGAGAAAATAGGTACCCAGTTGTCATTACGAATCAGAGCGACCAACATAGTGGCCCAGTGGTTAGCGCGTGCTGTCCTCCCAAACGACTTAAATAAAACACCAACCACTTCTGTCTTCTGTGTTCTGTCACAAAATATCCCTCCGATACAGAATGAAGTTATTTCCCCTTTAAAATTGCAGTTGCTAACTGTTACTATCAAATAGAATTCTGTCTCTGTCAGTAAATAAAGGCAAAAGTATTTAAGCAAGCATATTCCAAATTTGTCACACATCTTAACCTTGTAATAATGGGAAACAATTCATTACGTTCCCTTTAAAATTCAAGCAAAATGACCACACAACTCTAGCCATCTCTATTATCCTCGATAAATTACACAATTACAAGATCCACCAAAGACCACATAAAAGCATAGATTACAAAGTTTCCCTAATCCCTGAAGCAAAAAATAGCCAAAAAAGAAAAAAAAAATATCCATCCTACCATCGTTTGCTTTTAACTGCGGCAAGGAAACTTTTCCTCGCCTTTCACACACACTCCAAACGATTTTCCGGATAGCCAGCCACCGCCAACGAGCAACAACATCAGTACGAGTACATCCGGTCCTCTCTCTCTCTCTCTCCCTTTATCCCTCTGTCTGTCTCAAATGAAGACCGGAAAAAGGAGATAGATAAATTAAAATATCGTGCTTCTTATTTGCAAGTGTCAAAATACATATTCCTTGTGTGGCGCCGGGTATAGGGGAAGGCACAAATTAACACTTTTCTGTTTGCACTCATTAGGACCACAAGAATTCCCATAGAGACTTTTGCGCTATATACGGCAGACGCACACCCAAATACAACATCATATGCGACAGGACCAACAAAATGGGAGAAAGTGAATGCGAATAGGATCAAGCCGCAAAATTTCCGTTACCCAAAGAGGAGGAAAATTCGCACAGGATGAAAAACGGCAACCAAACTGTGTCGTGTTTTTCGGGGAGGAGACTGGAGACAGAAAGCGGCTCACAAATAATATACCTATCTGCTTTATCAGGAAGTGTTACATACGATGAGAGCGAGTGGCCGACGATGCACAGATGGGTTACTGTGTAGGTATACACTTCTTGTATTGGGGTACTGGCACCGATAAGGAATTGCTGCTGTTTTTTCCGCTCGGTTACCATGTTTCGATTCGATCCACGACCTAGGCTACTACATTGTAAGTATACTTTTGCTTTGCACCTCAGCAACGACACGCAAAAGGCAGACTTTCACAGGATAAAAGTTACACGAGGCGAACACGAATGCTGCGAAAGGAGGATTACAGACACTTAGGCCTCCATAACAAAAGTGGCACTTTTATTGAAATTTACCTCGCTTTCAGTTTGCCTTTCAATTTGATGGAAGCAGATTTTGAGTCTGTATCAGTTGCTCTGCTGTTAATCCTGATTAAGTCGGGTGTGTTCAGTGCTGCTGGCTTAGGCCATGTGTGAGTGCTTATATATCAATTCAGTTCGATTTGTACGAGCTATTTTCATTCGAGCTGACTTAAGGTCATTCCTTTCATGTTTTGATGTCGCGCGGAAAGAAAGCTAAACCGCTTTCTGCGAAGAGCATTCGTTGCGACAAAACGTTCATTTTGCTGTTTATTGATGCTTGACTTAGAGAGAGAGAGAGAAACACTTATCGGATGATGTATTCAGAAAAATCATTCGCTGCCTTCGGATACAAAGTTGTGAATGACGATATTCATTTATCCATCCGTACTGATGGCTGGTTGAGTTTCCAGCAGATACATGCCGAATTTGAACTGATGGCAGATACCCATCACAATAATTCATGTACCTATCTAGGTATGCCTCTGTGAATGACGTTGGCATTATGATTTCATTTAAATGGAGCATAGTTAGGTAGCTTTGCCTTGTGCGAAACCAAAATTTGCTGGCGTATTAACCAATAAGCATAGGTACGCATTAAGTTACTAAAGTGCTGTGTTTGTGTTTGTTTTGAATAATGAACTGTGCAAGTGCACTTTAGCACCGACACAGTAATGAGATAGGTAGCAGTTTGCAATAATAGAGTTTCTTAATTCGAAAACATGGTCTATTTGAACTGCTGTATATTTTGAAGTGCTCTGTAACTGGATACAAAAATACAAAAAGTTTTTGCAACACCCTATGTCTAGCTTCGCAAAACCACTCGTTTTGTGGGAGTTTTTATTTCGTACGAATAGAAGGGACACATCCTACAAGCTTATGCTGAATTGAGATGCCTTTCCCACTGCGCCACATCTCACGAACGTCTGACAAACATCCGAGAGTATAACTGTCTTGAAAGAGCTTCTCAATTAGCCGTTTGGAATCGGCATAAAATTGTAGAATAAATCTCACACAAAACGACTGGTTGTGAGAAGCTAGGCCTAGGGTCCCAACGGACAAATTATTATTATTGTTATTATTAGTATATGTTTTTGTGGGGATTGAACCTGAGACCCCTCGCTCTGTAGTCCAGCGCATTAACCACAAAAGCCACTGCTCCTACTGCCATGTGACTGAATGGAACTCTTCTAATCGGAATTAAAAGAAGACTTTATTTGCCGGGCCGTTTAAAGAGTGCTTTAGGAGGGCATCTCTTCTAAGCCTCAGCAGTGAAAAAGACTTGTTTTATTGCCAAAAGGGAAGGGAAATCACTCTACGAAGATGCAATCTGTAAAATTGTTAAGGGACTTATTTACAATAGGCTCCAACCAGCAAATGAAGCCGCAGCAGACCTTTCGGAAAATACGACTTGAGTACAAGTCAAGATATACAGTCGATCATAGACGCAATCAATACCGAGTTTGGGGAATTGAAAACGTATATTATTCCCCTATCGGATAGAAAATGTCCCTATCGTGTAGAAATGCATGTAAATGTTAGTAAAACTATAACTAGGAATTTTTGGAATGATTTGGATTTTGCTCAGTGGTGTGCCACAAGGCTGCGTTCTAGGCCCCTTGCTGCAAACGTTTTGTACGACGAAAATCCTTTTCTACCGATTGCGAGAGTGGCCTCAAATATTCGGATTTTCAGACGACATCGCGGAGGCAGAAACGATTTAAGATGTCGAACTGCAAAAATCGAGAGACAGTTACAAAAGTACATAAGAAGGATACCTAGCTCCGGTTGGAAAGTTACAACTCGTCGATTACAAAACGACAGCTACTTACTATACAAGTAGAATGCGACGAAACAATTTTGGCAGCCATTAACCAGGTTCTTTAGTTTTAATTGCCCATCGTTTCAATTTTTAAGGATACACTCGTCAAAAACTCTAAGCTGAGTAACATCAGCGATTGAGTCGTAAAAGATAGGTTAGATAACGATCAGAGAAAACAAAATTATAAATGGGGACCCAAACTATTAAACAAAAAGAACCGTCCAACGTGACTAATTTTTGGAGTAGTCCACACCCCAGATAATGTTGTAAATTGCATGCCACGTCTGAGTAAGCTACGAAAGTCTATATTTCGACTAAAGCTTGCTTTCAAATCATTCTGTTCGGTATGGAAGTCTGGTAAGAATGCATCACTACTAATGGACCTTGGTTCAATAAAGGAAATCTTGATGTGGTGAGACTGTAGAGCTACAGTGTATACAAAATGCCTGACTTTAAAATAAACTAAAATTTCATATTCATAACAGTGTTGCCTGTTCGTGGGGAATTCCCCTTTTGGTGGGGGATTTCAATAAAAAAATTGTTAAAAGGGAAATGGGGAATCTTCTCTCTTCTAGAACGAAATGTGCGGAAAATGAAAAATCTAATTTAAGTGTGAATATTTAACTCAAATTCCCTTTTAAATTGAACAAGGATTGTGCTGAAGCACCTAATTGATTGAATTGGTTTAAGTTTTTTAGCTTTGGGTCAATGCCACAAGAGAAATGATTCACATCTATTTCAAAAATATAAAAAACCTCCCTCTCTTAAAGAAAAACTGTTTAAAAATAAAAATAAACATATCAGAAAATGAGAATGCCACCCCATAGAATGGGAAAAAGTGGGAATTTGAAGGTCTGTGATGGGGAATTTCACTTAAAGCGTCTGGCAACACTGATTCAGAACGAAAAAATAACATTGACTAGTTTTTGGTTTAACAATAAAAGCTTTTAAAGATTAAGTTTCAGAAATTAATAGGTACATAGTTCATAAGTTTTTTTTTAAAATAAGTACAAACTTTTTGCTTCATTCAACTCAATTCAATTCAAGCGAATTCGACTCTAAAGGATAAGTAACTGTAATTTTCACTTAATTAAATATATTTCTATTTTTCTTTGCTTATTAAATGTGAATTAATTTAATTTTAATGCATATCTGTGGACTGTGGAGCTATGTACTTTGCCAAATAAATTGAATTGAATTGATAAATAAGTAACACAAAATCACACAATATTAATAAAATAAATAAATATTAATACTATAATACATACATTGGAAATTGTGATTTGAGATTTAAATTTAAGCATTTTTTTTTAAGAAGTAGCCCTCCGAAATACATTTAAATTTACAAAAATATAGTATTTATTGTTTATAATACTTTTACTTACTCTTTTCTAAAAAAAAGTGTGTTTTCTATCAGGTTGGGGCTTGACATTAAATTGATGCTGCGGGACGGATAATATTTGATTAGACTTTCAACATCGAAAGACGGTCCCCAAATTACAAACAGAAGGAGCCAATGAGAGCACTTTCAAAAATCGTAGAAAGACTCTTTCCTATTCTAATCCAACAAAAAATAATATAAATCATGCCGTGCCAACCCTTAACACAAGAACTTTTGCAAAATAAGGTAATTTTGTCATAAAAAAATGACGAGAAAGAATCAGGCTCGAGTTCAACTTCAGAAATTCGTAGAATCTGTAATTTGTTGAATTCATAAACAACTAAGCTTGTCAGTGTTGTCTGTTTATAGGGGTCTATCACTTTTAAATTTTACCTACTTACATATATTTCCCCCTATTCTGGAAAAACTTCGCAGTAATTCGATTGATGAAAATAAGCTCTTAAATGAGTTCCAATAAGGTTTAAGACCAGGGCCCACAGGGCAGATGGCATTTGACGATGATAGCCTGAACGATAATCGTTTTTGAAAATTGTAATACCACAATAAGTTGATTTCTGGGGCGGAATTTTTTTTTGTAATAATTATTATCAGGTCTTAGTATACATTTGTCTAGAATACTCTCAATCTCGTAATTTCGGTTTTTAGCATCTAATTTTGAAGATCTATTGAAACTCTCCGGAGAAGCTACATGATTAGAGCCAGGCTATTCGAAAATTGTCCACTGGAAAATTATACAGTCGAGTCGGCTCGTTTCTCATTACGGGGAGAATCATAGAGTTACTATCCCCCATTTACGGAGCAAGACTCCAATTAGAAATTGTGTTTTATGATCACATTAGTTTAATCTGCGAATTAAGGGTCTTTGGTACATTTAGCATCAGGAGTCTCGTTGACTTCTTTATGGATAATGTCGGGCACATCAATTCTCCCTAGAAAACCAGGAGGTGTTTAATTATTTCTCAATTATGACAACGATATTGAAATTATCAATCAGTGGTTGTATGGGAAATTCGACTTTACTCTTGCCCATTTCCGACACCCGACTACGAACCCGGTTCGCATTTTAACTCCGTTTTCTTTACTGCTTTTTTCTGGAATCCCAGCAGAGTTTGACCGAAAGTTGACGAATGGTGCCAATCAGGGCATCAATTTCCAACTGCCTTTTATAAGCTGCTAGACTGTCAACGATGGAAATCACTTCCTACAGCCGTTTGTAACCACCTATAAGTGGACATTTCGGAAGCTCAAATGTATATAATGTATATTTGCAGCTTTTCTTTTGCAAAAATGTAGCACACGCTTTTGGCAACCTAAAAAGATTCCTGCTTTTGCATTCTCCCAAGTAGAACTCTGCTCCATCTCCTTTTTTTGAGCCGTCGGCACATCCACATAATTTAAGACTTATTTCAAACTTTTTAGCCAAAAATATCCCAAACAAATAGATGACAAAAATATACGTTAAATGCCTCTCCCCAGATATAGTTCACCACAAATCACCGCGGCTTATGTCACCTTGAACAATATGAACCATACCATAAAATAAACCAAACCAATACCACAGACCAACCGACATATAAACAAGTTTAAACTTCAGAGCTTGCATCCACCTACTTAGTGCACCAATGAGATTAAAAGTTCTGCAAAAGTTTGCGCATATATACGGTTTCTCCGGGAATTCCCCAGTCGGTACTGAACGACTTCCAAAAGTGTTTAGTCTCCGAATGTATGAGCGCAGGAGTTCATTGCCAAGATTAAAAAGATAAAAGGATTCAATTCCTCTCTAGTTCAGCTGCAGCGCCTGATTTAAATTAACTGAAATCGCATCTCGCATGTGAGATATAAATTACGTAGAAAAAAAAAAATATAGGTCACACAACGAACCCTTGTGGCAGCCCCGAAGTGAGCGCACACGCCATACTCTTCCTGAATTACACCCTTTCTACGATTGTGTCAATTTACTCGTATATCCCTGTCCTTCCATTGTGTCATATATAAACAATTGAATGTGATATAATAAAAGCAAATTGCCGAAGAATGATACAACTCTCACAGTTATGTTTCAAAAAGCCCCCGCACTGCGCTGGTACGGTATCAGTATGTGTCACTATACCTTGCTCAGGGACATGTCAACCACTTAGAAACATGATAGTATCCCTTACTTTAAACACAACGAGCAAACATTAACTTAAATGTGACTCGCAACGAGATATAAGCCAGAGATATTATCCACACACCCCGCAGTCACATGAAAGCGCTCGACGCTCGTATTATATAAATTCCCATCGCGCTTGCACACACATAACACATTTGTGAGAACTGTCAAGTGGCAGGGACATAGTGTAGAAGAGTAGTAGCGCCACCACCAACACCAGCCACCAGTGTTCGCTTTTTTTGTGGGAGAACAGTATATTTGTTTGCCTGGCGCACATATAAAACGTTTAACCTGTGGAAAATCCTGTATGAGTGTCCCGTCCATAAGCACTAGTGGTTTGCACAATGACAGCGACCATGATGAGAACAACGCCAACAACAAAGACGACGACGTCGACGACAACGATGACTTTTTCAACAAATCAATTGTGCGCCACTCACGTACCTTGTTATATGGGCGCAATCATGTCTGCAGCCCCAAGTGTAGTAAGCACCCCTGGTATATGCTAGTACTCACCTACAGCAACATGTGTGTGCGCGCGGTATACGAAAACGATACGATGTCGAGTCGATGTCACTTATTCATGAATCAATTAAAATCGAATCCTTCGCAGCATTTGAAGCACAAACACCAACTTCGATTACGGCTGAGCGAGGCGGTAGGTCGTAGCTCGTAGGTATCGTCTAGAGTATTTTTAAATCTCCCGCCACACTCATTTTCCCCAATCTGTGGATATCCGTATACATTACCTTGACTACCAGGTTTGTTAAGGTATTTCTGTTCTTTCTTGCTTGGGTAAAGATTGCGACATACAAATATCCATCGACTGTCCTTATTTTCTTTTTTCAAATTCAATTAGGAGCTCTTTTTTCTGCTCCAACGATTTATCTTAAAATAATTGATTCCATTTCAATCCAATATATAAATCGAGAGCACGAAAGCTCAATACAAACAGGGAGCAGCTCCGGCTTCGTTTTGGTACCGCAGCCATCCATCCTGCAGTCGTGTTGATCCAAAATATTCTTTGGATTTTTTTATTTTTTTTTTGCTACAGTTTAATATTTTTTCCTAAGACAAAACACAAAGCTGTACGCTTTGCTGGTTGGAGGATTAAATAATAAATCATAGCATTTATTGCACAGGTGCCATGTTCACAGGAACAGGAACAGAACACCCATAGCTTCACCTAGAC